>JASVEL010011884.1:0-701409 GCA_032618575.1 Nicotiana noctiflora | reverse complement strand
TGTGTACCAAAAAAGGGTAGCATGACAGTGGTGAAGTATGAGAATAATGAATTAATTTGAACAAGAACTCTCACCGGCTGAAGGATTTGCATGGATTACAGGAAGTTGAATCTTTCCACCTGTAAAGACCACTTCCCACTTCCCCTCATTGATCAAATGCTTGATAGGTTGGTAGGGAGGTCACACTTTTGTTTCTTAGATGGGTACTCAGGGTACAATTAGATCTCCATTGCCCCCGAGAATAGAGAAAAGACCTCCTTCACATGCTCATATGGCATTTATGCCTTCCGTAGGATGCCATTTGGCCTATGCAATGCACCTACCACATTCCATAGGTGCATGATGGCCATATTTACTAACATGGTGGAGGATATCATGGAGGTGTTCATGGATGACTTCTCAGTGATAGGGAATTTGTTTGAGGAATGCCTGGTCAATCTGACGTGCATGCTGAAATGGTGCATCGAGACTAACTTAGTGATGAATTGGGAAAGATACCATTTCATGGTACAAAAAGGAATAGTCTTTGGGAACTGGGTGTCATGCAAGCGATAGAGGTTGATCGAGCAAAAGTTGGTGTCATTGTAAAGTTGCCTCCACCAATTTTAGTCCATTAGAAGATTTCTTAGACATGTCGGTTTCTATCGGATGTTCATTATAGACTTCTCCAAAATTGCCAACCCCCTCTGTAAGTTACTAGAAAAAGATCATTCTTTTGTATTTTCTGACGATTGCAGGATAGCTTGTGAGGAATTGAAGAAGAGGCTGGCCACAACACCAATCATTGTTGCCTCCAACGGGGAACAACCATTTGAGCTTATATGTGATGCTAGTGACTATGCAGTGGGGGCAGTGCTGGAATAACGACAAATTGATGCATCTAATCTACTGTGCTAGTAGAATACTGAGCAGAGCCCAGGTAAATTAGATAGTGACGAAAAAAGAGATGTTTGTTGTAGAGTTTGCTTTTGACAAGTTAAGGTCCTATCTGATATGATCTAAGGTAATCATATACACTGACCATGCATCACTTAGATATTTAATTGAAAAGAAGGACTCAAAGTCGCGCCTCATTCGTTGGGTGCTGCTACTGCAAGAGTTCGATCATGAAATTTATGACTGCAAGGGCACTGAAAATCAAGTCGCTGATCATTTATCACGACTTGAAGGAGCTGAAAATGTTATAGAAAGTGAAGAAATCTTGGAGACCTTTCCAGACGAGCAGCTGCTCGCTACCACTCTTCTTAAAGTGCAATAGTATGCAGATTATGCTAATTACCTGGCCAGTGGTATTGTTCCCCACGACTTGTCATCGATCTAGAGGAAAAGTTTCTTTCGTGAAAGCCAACTGTGCTATTGGGATGAACCCTACATGTTTAGAATTTGCCTTGATAACATGATCCGGAGATGTGTCCCCGAGATCGAGCAGTGTCTTGCAGGCTTGTAATGCTTCAGCATATGGTGGTCATTTTGGAGGAATCTGGACAGTAGCTAAGGTGCTAAAGGCCGCGTTTTTCTAGCCAACAATGTTTAAATATGCGCACTTGGGGGTAAAAGGGTGTAACGAATGTCAACGCACCGGGAACATCTCCCGGTGTCACGAGATGCCCATGAACCCAATCCAAGAGGTAGAAGTATTTGATGTCTGGGGGATAGACCTCATGGGTCCCTTCGTTAGCTCCTACGGTAATAAGTATATTCTTGTTGCTGTATATTATGTGTCCAAATAGGTGGAAGTTGTAGCATTACCCACCAATGATGCTAACGTGGTGGTTGGGTTTCTCAATAAAAACATATTCACTCGCTTTGGGACACCGCGGGCAATCATAAGCGACTGGGGCACTCACTTTTGCAATCGAGCCTTTGAATAATTATTGGCGAAATATGATGTGCGACACAAGGTGGATACTCCATACCACCCGCAGATCAGTGGACAAGTTGAAGTGTCCAACAGAGAAATTAAGAGTGTATTGACAAAAATAGTGAACGCCACAAGGACCGACTGGTCAAGGAAGCTTGATGATGCACTATGGGCTTATAGGATAGCTTTCAAGACACCAATTGGCATGTCACCATACAAGTTGATGTTTGGGAAGGCTTGTCACTTACCGGTTGAATTGGAACATAAAGCATGGTGGGCACTAAAACAACTAAATCTTAACTTGGAAGTTTCTACCAAAATAAGGGTCACTGAATTACATGAGTTAGAAGAGTTCCAATAAAGCACGAGGTTATATAAGGAGAGGATGAAGCGGCTGCATGATCAAAACATCATGGAGCGACGCATCAAGTCCGGTGACAAGGTATTGCTTTATAACTCAAGTCTTCGATTGTTCCCGGGTAAACTAAAGTCAAGGTGGTCTGGACCATTTTGTGTGGTTGAAGTATTCCCGTCCAGAGTTGTGGAAGTTGGTACTGAAGATGGCTCTCGCACATTTAGTGTCAATGGTTAGCGATTAAAATTATACATGACCATGGACGAGCCCAAGGGGAAGTTTGAGCTGTATTTGAATGATCCACAAGCGAGCCTTAAATACGCTAAGATGAGTCGTGCCACAATGTTAAATTAGGCTCTACGTGGGAGACAACCCATGAAATTGTTGTAATTATAACTCTTATAGTCTAGGTTATAAAAAAACATTCTGCTGTTGCCAGGCGTAAGAATCATAGAAGGCATTCTACTGCAGTTCCACCGCGACCGTAGTGATACCACGGTCAAATGCCCTCTCTGAAACTCACTACTCGCGGTTCTATCTCGAAAGACCGCGACGGGTCCAGGTAAGTTTCTGATAAAAAAATTTATTTTTTTATTTTAACCCCCACTTATATCCTAGCCTAAAATAACCCTTCCCCTTCATTCTTAACACTACCAGCCCCCCCCCCCCACTCTCTTTTCTCTCTCTCCCTCTACAAAAATCCCTACTTTCTATCTTCTTATTCCTCCTTCACTTCCCCCTCAATCCACCTCCATCACAAACATCATTCTCCTATCTTCAAGTAAGTATTTTTCTCTTTTCTCTAGCTATTTCAAGTTATGTAGTGTAATTTAGTTTAATTTGTAGTTTTTAATTAAACTCTACTTAGGCTTAGTGTAAACATGAATTTTTGCCCTATTTTAATATTGTCGCTATTGTATGTGTTGTTTTTGATATTACTGGTGCTAGAATTGATTGGATCTCCATGATTGTTTAATTGTGATGTTAATTTGGTGGTGTGGAGACCCACAATTATATATTTGTGTTGCAATGGGAAGTTTGAGCCATGGGTTGGCATTGTGTTGAATAAGTGTGGAGTATTTTGTGCCCAAGTGTGGTATGGTTTGTTGTAATTGTGGAAGTTATGTATAATTGTGTAGGTTATGTTGTCATGTGTGAATGATGGGTATATGGTGGCTATGTAAAATATAATTAACATTGAAAGGTGTAAGTGTGGGGTGAATTATGCCGAAAGTGGTGGAAAAGTAGAAAATAATGGTGGGAGTGTAGTAGTCATGGTATGATTGCATTGAAGGAGTCTATTTGTAGTCACCAGGTGGTGAAGTATGAGTAACCATCCGAGTGGCTATCGTTATGAACATATTTTTATATAGTTTGCTTCTTATGTGCAGGATTATGGCACCCAAACGATCACGTCATGCAGCTGGGCCATATAGGCAACCAACCCATGATGAGTCCCGGTTTACTTCGAAAGTGGCTCAGGATGATTTTCATGCCAAAGCCACAAAGGCCTTTCTGCAAGAAATTCCAATTGATTGGATGGCTCTTTGTGTGGAGAAACCAGATATGTATGAGGAGATAAGGCACCGAGATGTTCCTGTTCCAGGACCCAACCTCTGTCAATAAAATGTTGGTACATGAGTTCTATGCTAACGCTACCTTCCACATGGCCATGAAGGTATTTTTTCGGGGCAAGTATGTCTATGCAAAGGTGCCTAGTTTCCGGTAGGTGTTAAGATTGCCCCCATTAAGTAGTGACGTGGACTATAACCACGATAGGCCAGGTGTCACTTGGGAGATTATTATTGCGGCCTTGTGCGTAGGCCAGCGTCCTGTATGGAAATAGGACCAAAAAACACGCAACTCCACTTCCTTCACTCACTTGGCTAAATGCTGGCTTACGGTGATTTGCAACAAGTTCCTCCCTTCAAGTAACACCACAGATGTCAATTTCAAGAGGACAGTGTTATATTGGTGTTTTGTCATCCAAAAAGAGTTTGATGCCGCACGAATAATCAGTGATGAGATGATACTTAGGGGCCATCTAAAGTCAAAGGGATTCTATTTTCCTTCCTTGGTCACTACACTCTACTTAATGCATCATACACCCACATTACAAACTGATGGTGACTTACCACAAAAAGCCTCATTCAGGGCCTTTGGTATTCGGGTGGGACGAGGTACCAGCAACCCAATTAACATTGATAATGAAGATAATGACATTGTCCCGGTTTTCTAGTCCAGGAGGTCCACAGACTGTGCGGGTCCGTCTAGGCACACACATTCTGGAGCTAGCCTTTCACGATCGCAGTCCACGAGACCTATGCTTTGGTCTTTGGATGAAGAAGTGGAGGATCTCCTCTCTTCAGTGGATGGCTTGCACACACGCATGCATACAATGTCCCAAAATTAAGAGGTCTGAGAGCCGATTATGGCTTGGTTTAGAGCATTGAGGTCAGCATGCCACGTCGACCCCGACATTGTCTCCTAATCTGATTGAGTCTCGGGGAAGTATTCTTACCCCTATACTCTTTATTTTGTTTATATGACATGGGGACATGCCATAACTTTAAGTGTGCGGTGGGAGACTTACTCTATTTGTATGTTGTAGTTTGTATAATTGTGTATAATATAAATTATTATGTACATATTATGGTAAGTAGTTTAATATTATCTGACTTGGCTCGAAGATGGATACTTGTCGACGGGTTTCTTGAGGGTCAAAGTCGAAATAAAAAAAATCATTAAATTCCAAAAACAAAAGTAGAGGACTCTTCCTGATGACGGACTACTTGGACGGTACTCTTGAGGGATTTAGTCCATGTTGCTTTTCTATTTTTTTGTTTTTTCCTCTTAGGTAGTGTATTATTTCCCCCTTGGTTTTTCTTTTGACCATAGTTCTTTTCCAAGGGTTTCTCTTGAATTGGGTTAGGTAGATTTTTCTTTTTCTAGTTTTAGGTTTAGATGGGTGAAGGTCAATATGTAACACCAAATATGCACACTTACAATAGCTAAAAAAACTTGAGAGTGTGTCATCTAAGCTTGATTGTAGATTTTAAGATATGCCTTAATTTTGCACAATTTGGCTTGCTTGAACACTTGTATGACTTCGTTGATGAACTAATTTAGAATTAGTTACATGCTAAGTGTATGTGAGGTTTTTACTTGCATTATGTGTTTACATATGATACCTAGAATTTTCCCCGTATGTTTCAAAGCAAAATAGAAGTCGTTTAATTTTAGAGATGATAGAGACATTTCTTTGTGACATGTGCATAATATCATAGTTAACCCCTTTGAGCCTTAAGCTTGTTCTTTGATAACCCTATAATGTTCACAATATCTATGTTGAATAAATATATTGTTGAACCTTACCTCCTAGAAGCACTTGAATTGTTAATGAATATGCAAAAGTAAAAGTGTGGGGTCAGGAAGTAGTGAAAAAAAGGAGAATCAAGAATGAATGGTAGATTTGGTGAACTAGCATTTTTATTGTAAATGTTTAGAAAAAAAACCAAAATAGAGATGAAGCTAATTGCACCTAAAAGAAAAGTGGAGATTACAAGTAAATCAAAATGTGGAATAATGGTTGGGTTGAGCATAAAGGTGAAACAAAAAAGGAAGTTTGGTATTAAAAAGTCCTTAGGGAGGTTAGCCAATATATCCAAAAGTATCCTACCCGCCCCGTAGCCTATATTACAACCTTTAAAGACCTCTTGATCTTTGACTAAAAGGCTCGATTAGTAGAGTATTACACTAGCGGCAAGCTTATGGTGTGTCTGTGTGGCATGTGAATGCTCTTTGCTGAGAATGAGTGAATTCTTTCTATATATAGTTCCTTGTTGTAAATTTTATGTGTGTGGAACTTCTCTTAGATTTTGTATTGCGAGAGCATGTGACTCAAGAAGAAGAAGTAAGTCTTCAAGTCTGTTAGAGTAATTAGAGTAAGCAATAATGTGTCTTGGCATTAGAGTCTGCAGTTGAGTAAGAATTATGCACTGCTTAGGTTAATCATGGATAGTAGCTTGTGTGATATAATTTTGGATAAGACATTGAGAATTTAGGCCTAGAAGTGTGATTAAATTTGCTCGAGGACGAGCAAAGATTTAAGTATGGGGTGTTGGTAATAGGTGAATTTTACTATATTCATGTCCTAAATAATCACATTCTTTAGTTGTTTTGATGATATATATGATTACAAAATGCTCTTATTGGTTTTTTTCATGAATTGTAGGAACAAAATGTTTAAGGAAGGCTAAGGAGCAAGTTTGGAGTCAAAAGTAGAAGAAAAAGGCCATATATGCAAAAATCATGGAAGCCACGCTGGAACAACCCTGAAGATTCAGAATCACTATTCTACCGCGACTGCGGCAGAACCACGGTAGATAAGGTCTGCTGACAGTTCTGAGATTCAGAGAGTTGGTTTGGTCGAGGTTTTACAGCGATCGCAGCAGAACCACGGTGAGAGGTGACAAGTTGTGGGACTAAAGTGTAAAAATGGGATTTTAATGACCTAAACCCTATATAAAACCTTAAGATTCGCCCAAAGGAGGCAAGCATTGTATTGAGTACTTTTGCAAGGAAACTAGTGTGAGAGAATTCTCTAAACATCTCTCTTATTTTTCTTTTGAATTTTCATCATGAATTCTATTCTAGCTTTTGTTTTCATAGTTATGAGTTGCTAAATTCCTATCTAAGGTTTTGATGGAACCTATTGGTTGATGAACTTCTGATTTATATGAATACAAATTGTTAGTTAATCTCTATTTGTTCACCTTCGTTCTTGTTGTAGTGAATTGACAGGATCCTCAATTAGCTGTACCTATTTAGTGTGCGTAACTTGGAAAATAATGCATATTTAGGTTATTGTTGAACAACACCACTCCTAGATTATTAGAGGGATCTATTATTGTCGGTTTAAAGGTGGATTAGGAATGACAAAAACATGGGTGTAATGTAACGTGAATTTTGATAATTAAAGCAAGCTAGTGTGACTCGGAAGAGTGAAATAGTAAATTTCTGTGATTACTCGGGAGAGATTTACGGTAGGATTATTATTCATGATTGATAGAGAGATATTGATAAATTTGTATGAGTATAAACAAAAGGGATTCCATCAATAGGCGAGGTCATTACCTTAGTGTTTCTTATTCTTGTTTACAACATATTTAGTTATTTTCCAGTTATTTCGTTCTTTGCAAAAGTAGTTGTCAAGAAGCATTCAAAAGGAGATTTGACTATTTGGGAAGCTGATTCGGAGGATTATTGGGTTTTGAAGATAGTAGTTGATAGGTTAACTCTCTGAGGATTTGACCCCGTGTAAAATACTTGGGTTATATTTGCTGCGACCGCATTGTCCTTTTTATAAGGCATAGTTGAGCGTGATCACCCTCTCTCTCTCTCTCGGTAGGAAGTATAAGAAGAGTATGACGAGCCAACTCAACAAACCTAGTCTTTTAATGAGTGACTGTCATACAACCCTAATAAAGATTCTCAAACGTCTCTGATAGTCCTCTCTCTGAGTGATAGGAAGGAACTTCTCAAGAAATAGTTAAGAAAACTGTTCCCAAGTCAAGGCAGGCGGCTCAGCTGGATTAGTCAACACAAAATCATTCCACTATCTCTTGGCGGACACTATCATCTGGACTACAGCAAAGTCGACCCTATTGGCCTTTACTATCCCTATGTTTCGCAATACCTCACGGTAGTGGTCATGATAATCCAGGGGGTCCTTAGAAGCTTCCCCACTAAAATGAACCGGAAAAAGCTTGGTGAATGTATCCAACCTCAACAAAGCATCCTAAGACATGACTTATCCACCAACAGCCTGAGTCGCAATAACCAGCTGGGCTACCCCCACTGGCTGAGCTACTAGAGTCTGAAATTGAGGAGCTATCTGCTCCAAAGTATGGGTAATGGGAGTCCGGGCTCCTCCCCCAGCCTAAGCGATGACTGGTACTACAAGAGATGTACTAGTTTATACTATGCTCTACATAAGGACCAATGGATAGACCAAAACACATTGAAGTACCGGGTAAAGATAAACCCCTCTGGAACTTGAGCTGGCCCCCTACCGGAATGGTTTAAGCAAGAACGTCATCATAAAACTCCACACGAGGCTCCACTACTAGTGCTGCTACTTGAGCTCCAGGCTGAGCCCTACCACTTCCTCAGCCTCTAGAATAGACTCGGCCTTGGCCTCGGCCTCGATCTCGGCATGTACCCCTTGCAAGAGCTGCCACTAACGTCTCGGGCTACTGCTCAGCTGATGAAGCGGTGTGTGTTCTCGCCATCTAAAAAATAACAAGGGTAGAAAGTTCAATTAGCATTGAAAATCAAATCGCTTGACATAGAAGAATAGATGTGAAGTTATTCCTAAACTATGTAGCCTCTAGTCGATAAGCACAGAAGTCTCTATGCCGATTCCTCAAACTCTACCTAGCTTGTTCGTGAATGGTGAGACCTAGGAAACCTAGTGCCCTAATACCAACCTGTCACAACTCGGATTCTCTATTGTTGGGACCGTGATGCTGCCTAACTCTTAGAATGCTAAGCAAACCAACAAATACAGATCTAACACGCTAATCGCTAAACAAATTAGTAAATAACAATAATTTATAACTGTTTAAGAATAAGAAGTGCAAAAAGTTTTATAACAATTTAAGAATAAGAAGTGCTAAAATTTTATAACAGTTTAAAACACTAATACTCGACTACCAAAAGATCTGGAGTCGCAATCCATAAACGTCTAAGAATTTCTACAAATACTAATTTAAAGGAAATACATATGTTCTCAAAATGACAGAATGGGAAACTAAGATAGAGTGAAAGGGACTCTAAGGTCTATGAATGCCGGCAAATCTGTCTTGGGTCTTATGATGGACTGATGTTAGCAACCCAACTCTGATCAACGATGTCCAGTATTGAAATCTGCACAAAAAGTGCAAAGTATAGTATCAGTATAACTGACCCCAAGTACTGGTAAGTGTCGAGTCTAACCTCGACGAAGTAATGACGAGGCTAGGACACGACAAATAATATGAACTTATGCAGTTAAATCATATACGAGAAAAAAAACAATAACAAAAAATTTAATATATAATAATAGGAATGGGAAAAGCATGCTGAGGGAAAATATTAGGTTCTTGAGGGGAAATATCAGGTCCTGGAAATAATACAATAAAGAAACAAAGCAAATATCATGCTTTGCACCAACTGAAATAATAATATTAGTAAACATGCACCCTTCGTGCTTCTACTCTCGACCTTACTATAAGAAACAATGGAAACGACACGGCATCACCCTTCGTGTATTAAATCTCTAATAATCATGGCAAAATATCACCCTTTGTGCATTATCAGTATCAAAATACTGCACGATATCACCTTTTGTACATAAACAATCACATAATATGTTACAATATCACATTTCGTGCATTATCTCTGTCTCATTAAACATCGCACGACATCACCCTTTGTGCTTTACACTCTTCCTCGCCCAAACGACAAAACAATATCAACCGGGCAAGGGAATTGTCAATAACCAACCTCATTTCAATATTTAACTTCCCAATATAGATACATACTTGAGTCAACACACAAGAAATATCAATTCCAGGTAAACATGATAAGATTTGTTTAACATGAAGAATAACCAGTTTAAGTGTGAACCGTATGAAGAAAGAATACAATGGTCACAAGTATAAGACTCACTTACATGCTATGACCCAAAAACAATGTATTGGTACTCGTGATTATACGTCGTACTCAACAACAAAACACATAGCAAATAAGGCAACAATACATAATCCCTCAAACTAAGATTAGCCACAATACTTACCTCGATTACATGGCTAAAACAAGCCTCAATCACCATTTTTCATCTAGATTCCACCTTCGAAGCACTCGTATCTAGTCTTAGTTAACTTTGTAATATTAATTACTTCTAAAGAAATCAATTCCAACACACAATTATAGGTTTTCCAATATTTTCTCCAGAAAGTCAAAAATTGACACTAGTCTCACTTGGTCAAAACTCGAAGTTCGGATCAAAATCTGATTATCCATTCAGCCCCGAGACCGGATATACACTTGGTTTTGGAGTTCGACATTAATTTGAGGTCTAAATTTCCAAATTTCGAAATTCCTAAGTTCTACCCAAAAATACCTAATTCCAACATGAAAAAACCCTAGATTCTAGGATGAATCTTGTAAAAAGATGTAACATATTGAAAGAAATAAGTAAAGAATCATTTACGTATGATTTGGGGAAGAACTAGCCCTTTGAAAATTGCCTCTTGAAAGTTGAGGTTTTTAAAAATGGGAGAATGAATGAAAAATCCCGTTTAAGTCCAAAGTTATCTGCTGCAAATGTTGCATTTGCGACCTAAGCTTTGCAATTGTGAAAGTCGCAAATGCGAAGAAGCCATCGCGAATACGAATCCCCTCACAGTCCTGCTGCCTTCATAAATGTGAGGAAAGTGTTAAATTTGCGAACATTGTTCCTCGCAAATGCGAATAAAAGATCGTATTTGTGATCATACCCCTCCCAGCCTTTCTTCGCAATTGCGAAGGTTTGTTCACATTTGCAAACTCTGCCAGCCCAGCCTTCTAATCCCAATTGTGAGATAATGGGCCTTCAACAAGGTCAAGCATACCAACAATATTCTCTTAGTTCCAAAACTTTCTGTAGCCTATCAAAAATTCACCCGAGCTTTCATGGCTCCAAATCAAACATGTACACACGTCTTAAAACATCATGCGAACTTGCTTGTGTGATCAAATCGGCAAAATAAAATCTAAAATTACAAATTTAACACCAAAACACATGAAGTCTGTAAGAACACTTGAAATCACTATTTTCACAACTAAACATCCGAATCACATCAAATAAGTTCCGTTTCTCACCAATTTTCCCAAACAAGATTTAAATATTATATTAAATCTGTACTGGGCTTCGAAACCAAAATACGAGCCCGATACCAAAAATATTAAACATTATTCAATTTTTCTAAACCCTTAGATTTTGAGTTTAGTAATCTTAGAAAAAAATATCATTACTCGGGTTAGGGACCTCGAAATTCGATTCAGGACACACACCCAAGTCCCGTTTTTTATTACGGACCCTCTGAGCCCATCAAAATTCGGCTATGAGTCTGTTCACTTTAAAAGACAAAAAATATATATTTTTTAAATTTTTACATAAAGGCTTTCCGAAACTGCATCCGGACTATGCGCACAAATAGAGGAGAAGTAAGATGAGATTTTGAAGGTCTCGAAATCCAGAATTGATTCTAAAATATGAAATGACCTTTGGGTCATCACACTTGTAGAGTAAGCCTATAAATGAGAAAAAACTAGAGAATTATGTGACAAAGAGGATGCCAAATGTGATGATAGAGTGGAATATAACATTCATAATTTATCTTTTGTACGTTGTTAGGAGAGTGTTGAGTATACAAGTGATCAAAGATATGAAATAAAGAGAGAACTTACTCTATTGAAGGTGTAAGATTAAAGATCAAGTGTGTTATTTGATTATCGATAGCAGTGGGTATGCTAATATTGCTAGTGCTTCTATGGTTTACAAGTTGAATTTGAAGACTCAAATACATACTCTTCCTTATAAACTTCAATAAATTTATGAACGCGGTGAACTTAAAGTTACTTGATAAATCTTGGTGGGTTAAAAAATTGAAAAGTATGGTGTTCTTTCCATACAACCACGACGTTTACTGTTAGGGAGGCCATGAAAATAGGAAAAGAGTGCTCCACATGATGGAAGGAATAATTAGTGTTCTTATGAGGAAAATGGCAATAAGATAATCCTTACCCCTTTCAATCCATTTTGAGTGAATGAATATGATAGGTATATGAAAAATTGAGTGAGAAAGCCAAGAAAGAAGAAAAAAATGATTGAAATGAAGAAGGAAAATAAAGAAGAGAGAAAACAAGAGAGTTCAAGTGAGGAACATCCTTAATATAATTCTTCCATGGCTAATGTTTATTTTGATTGTTGTTAGGATGATTATGTAGATACTTTGAATAAAACCTCAAGTGAATGTCTTCGAGAAAGAGCTTCAAATAAGGTGATCAAATCCACCCTAGCCCAAAGCATATATTCTTCCATTCTTCAAGGAGGTAAAATAACATCTTTAGAAGGGTATCAAGGTATGATTGCCCCTAACACTCTTTATTCTTGTGATGAGCATAATGATGTTCAAGTTTTAGTTTGAGTACATTTAAATTTATTCTAATGATTCTTTGAAATGTGAAGACAGACTAAATAATGATTCTAGTTGTTTTGATGGTTTGAATAACCTATTTTCTTATGAATAAGCATTGATTGGGGTTGAGGAAAGTAAAAATGTTGCATATTTATGTGATTTTGTTGAGTTTGATCTATTGATTCCTATTTTCATGATCATTTTTTTATTGGTGATGATTGCTTATTTTAAGGTGAATTCAGTGTTAAAGTTTAAACTTTAAGCCATTTGATTTTTCTTTTGTTTGATTAGGAGATAAAATCTTTTGAGTTTGATTTGAATTTACCAATCAAAGATTCTATTTTTGATAAGTAATTTGAGATTAATAATGAGATTGTTTTGGAAGGTAAACTTTTTGAAAAGGAAGAAAGTTTTTAACTTGACTTGAATACTAGCGTAAACTTTCTAACTTTTTCATTCATGTATTTGATAGAGCTAATTTATTCCACTGTAGTAGTGCTTTGAGTTTAAATCAAGTTGATAACTTTTATGTGGATTGGTGTGATGAGTTTAACAAAAAGCATGCTAAATCTTTCTTGAACGATAATATTGGTGAAGCAAAGAAACTTGTTTTGTTTGAACATACCTTTCTTATTCTTGATTTCTCAAGACTTGAATTCAAGAATGAGTTATTTATTTGGCTTATGCTTATGCTTGGACTTGATAAATGTATGAGAGTTAATATTTATCTGGATGATTCTTATATTGGGGCACACTTGGTGTGGTTAGCTTTTATGCTTTGTTTTATCTATGAGTATCATTAGATTTTTGTTTGAATGGTATATTTGTCTTATTTATTGGCTTAGATGCTTGGATTTACCTTAATTTTTTAAAACTATGATTTGTTAGTTAGTTTGAGGTACTTGTTTATGCTTAAGTTGAAATTTTACTAATAGAAGCTCCCTTTATTTTGTTTAAAGATCCAAATTCTAGGATAAATTTCTTTTAAGGCAAGGATAATGATATGAGCTAGATAGTCATTGAGCACTTTGGATTCTAACTGGAGGTTACTTTCATAAGGGGGAGTCTGTATGCATAATTTGCCCAACAATTAAAGGCTTTGCATTTGGTGGCTATACTTGTAATACTTAGCTTCCTAATATGTAGCCCATAAGGCTCTCATTTTAGACCTTGCTTATTTTGATGTTAAATAAAGCTCATTGTGAGTATTTAGGATGGATTCCTATGTTGGTTGATTAGTATTTATAAGGTTAAGTTGCAAGGGATTTGTAATGACCCGGCCGATCGTTTTTAGAATTTACGACCTAATTCCCTATTAACTATTTCTCCAAGTTCATTTATGCTATTTCGGTTTGCTGGAAAGTCCGGTGTTGGAATTCAGAGTGTTTTGGGATACTTAGTCCCAAAATAAGAGCCTAAGTGTTGGAAAATGTTCCGTAATTGGAATTGTGTGAAGACGGCCTTGGAATGAAAATCTGATGGTTCTGTTAGCTCCGTTAGGTGATTTCGGGATTTGGAGCGTGTTCGGAATGTATTTTGAAAGTCTGTAGCTCATTTAGGCTAGAAATGCCGAAAGTTAGTATTTTGGCGAATTTCGATTGATAGGTGAAATTTTGATCTAAAGGTCAGAACGGAATTCCGGAAGTTCTTGTAGTTTCGTTAGATTATTTGGGATATGCATGACTATTTTGAAGTCATTCGGGCATGTTTTGGTTGGGTTTTTGACCGAATGTGTGTTTTGGAAGTTTTAAAGGAACTTAGGCTTGAATTTGATGTAATTCGATGATTTTAGTGTTAGTCGAGGTGTTTTGATGAATGGAACAAGTTTGTATAATGTTTTAGGATGCGTTGGTGCTTTTGGTTGAGGTCTCGGGGGCCTCGAGTGTGTTTCAAGTGTGTTTTGAGCGAGTACGGACATCCCCGAACTTAGAAAATAGATGGGGCTGTCATTTGGGTGCGGACCGCACTCCTATTAGCGTGGGGGCGCGCTGGCCTAGAGCTGGGCGTGTCAGGCGACACGGCACGTGATCGCGAATATGTGCAAATCACTGGTCCTACTTCGGAAGCTCATATCTTTTTATCTACAAGGAATTTGAAGGTGATTCAATAACAAAAGTTGTAGCCCTTCATGTCTAGTTTAAAGAAAGCTAAACAAATCGTAATTTGGACACCCGTAGCCAATGTTATGGCCAAAATACTAAAGCCTATCACTGTAGATCAAAAGCTGCACGGCCATTTTTGTGCGGACCGCGGTCATTTTTGTGCGGTCAGCACTGTCGGAATCCGAGGGGTACTCCATTAATACGAGGTTTTGGGTTTTATTTGATATTTTGAGCTTGGATTTTGGCGGTATTTCGAAGGTTTTTCAAGAAATTCAACGGGGTAAGTGATTCTAACTCGGATTTGGTTAGAGTACATGATTCTATCATTGAATTCACCATTTAATTAGTGATTTCAGATGAAACTTGGGAAGAAATTTTGGAATCTTTTAAAAATATAAAATGAATATTTGAAAGACCAAATGGTATCGGAATTGGATTAATTTGGTATGGTTAGACTCGAGAGAATGCGAGGTTTCTAGAAATATAAAATTTACCCGTTTTCAAGATGTGGGGCCCGAGGGGTATCTTGGTCATTTTACAAAATTTTGCGTATTAGCTTAGAATTTAACTGTAGAATCAATTACTTGAATTATTATTTATATTATGCAATTTAATTGAATATATTTGAGCCATTTGAAGTCGAATACTCGTGGCAAGAACGTGATTTTGGATTGAGTTTTGAGCTAGTTCGTGGTAAGTGGCTTGTCTAACCTTGTGTGGGGGACATTATCCCTTAGGATATGATATTTCGTAATTAAATGCCTTGTGCATGAGGTGATGAGCGCGTACTTGAGCTAATTATTGAAAACCCATATTTTTATTTAAATATTTAATTTGTATTTTTCGTTCATAATTGCCTTACTTTACTTGCTATTATAGCCCTTGCTAGCGTAGAATGGCATGTTTAATTGACCCAAGTTGCCTACTTGTTAAATTGTCTTAAATGTGATTACATGGAGCATGTTAGGCCATTATTATTTGGTTCTTTTCATGTCATGAACTTTTGAAAGCTCGTCTCACACTCCTCTGTCCAATGAAAAGGGGCACCCTTCTGGGTCAATCTGGTCATAGGTGCTGTGATCGAGGAGAACCCCTCTACGAAACGACGATAATGACCCGCCAGACCAAAGAAGCTACAAATCTCGATAGTTGAGGAGGGCCTGGGCCAACTCTGCACGGCCTCCACCTTCCTCGGATCCACTCGAATACCCTCACTCGACACCACGTGGCCTAGAAATGCCACTGAACTCAGCCAAAATTCACATCTAGAGAAATTTCTGAAGCACTACCCTCAGGTGCTGCTCGTGCTCTTCCCCACTCCAGGAATATACCAAAATATCATTAATGAAAACAATCACGAACGAGTCAAGATATGGCCAGAATACACTATGCCTCAAATGCATAAAAGTTGTTGGGGCATTAGTCAGCCCGAAAGACATAACGAGAAACTCGTAGTGACCATACCGAGTCCTGAAGGCTGTCTTCGGGATATCTAGCTCCCGAATCTTCAAATGATGATAACCAGAGTGCAAATCAATATTGGTAAACACATATGCGCCCTGTAGATGGTCAAATAAGTCATTAATACGGGGCAAAGGATACCGGTTCTTCGCTGTAACTTTGTTCAATTGGCGATAGTCAATACGCATACGCATAGAACCATCTTTTTTCTTCACAAACAACACAGGAGCACCCCAAGGTGAAACACTGGGTCGAATGAAACCCTTACCCAACAACTCCTATAACTGATCCTTCAACTCTTTCAACTCAGGAGGAGCCATACGGTATGGAGGAATAGAAATGGGCTAAGTGCCCGACAGTAAGTTAATACCAAAATCGATATCTCTGTCAGGCGGCATGCTCGGGAGATCAGCTGGAAATACATCAGAGAAATCAAGTACCACTGGGACTGAACTAATAGAAGGAGTATCAACACAGACATCCCTCACATAAGCTAGATAGGTTGCACACCCCTTCTCAACCATATGGTGAGCTTTGAGAAAGGAAATAACATGGCTGGGGGTGTGATCTAAAGTACCACTCCACTCAATACGTGGAATGCCTAGCATAGCCAGCGTCACGGTCTTGGCGGGACAATCAAGAATAGCATAATGGGGCGACAACCAATCCATGCCCAGAATAATATGGAAATCAACCATACCGAGCAATAAAAGATCAGCTCTTGTCCCAAAACCATAAATGGTGACCAAACACAACCGATACACACGGTCCACATCCAAAGAATCTCCCACCGGAGTAGAAACATAAATGGGGGCACTCAAAGAATCCCAAGGTACACCCAGATATGAAGCAAAATAAGAGGACACATATGAAAAAGTAGAACCGGATCTAATAGAACCGATTCCTCTCAGTGACTAACCAAGATATACATATGATAACAGGATCGGAGGCAACAGTTGCAGCGCGATCAGGAATAGCATAAAATCTGGCATGACCCCTCTCTCGAGGGCGCCCTCTAGCACCCTGATCCCCGCCCTTAGCTGGCTGGGCAGGTGGGGTGGCAGCTGGGGTTGGAACAATGGCCTGCTAACCCTGTGAACCACGCTGAGGCTGCAAAGTCTTTGGAGGCGCTCCTCTCCTATGTCTGGGGCACTCCCTAACCAGATGGTGAGTATCCACGTGCTCAAAACAAGCTCTGGGCGGATGCGGTGGCTGTGACTGACCGACCTTGCCCCCGCTGGACTGACCCTTGGAGGTACCCCGCGCAGGAGGCGCAATGGAAACTAGTGGAGCATAATAAGGCTCCTGAGGTGCTGGAAGAGCTGGAGTACTACCAGCTACTAGCAATGCTGAATGAACCGGGCGATCGGAATAACCCCTGCCAAATCAACCGGCTGCTGAAGTACGGGCACTAGAGAAATTACCCGACTCACGAGACCTCTTGGCCTCCCTCTCTCCTCGCTCTCTAGGGAGCATACTCTCGATTTGCCTGGCAATACTCACCACCTACTGATACGGTACATCTGTCTCCAGCTCTCTAGCCATGCTGGATCGGATCAACGAAATAAGGCCCTCAATAAATCTCCGCACTCTCTCCTGGACCGTGGCTACCAAGGCCGATGCATGCCGGGCTAACCGGTTGAAATTGATAGCATACTCCGATACTGTAATAGAGCCTTGACACAACCGCTCGAACTCGGATCGCCAAGCATCCCTAAGGCTCTGTGGAATAAATTCCCTCAAAAATATATTAGAAAACTATGTCCAAGTCAACGAGGCAGACTCATCTAGACTATCCAACTCATACGTGCGCCACCAATCTTAAGCGACCCCACAAAGCTGAAAAGCAGTAAAGGAAACCCCATTGGTCTCCAGTATGCCTATAGTACGGAGGATACGATGACACTCCTCCAAAAATCCCAATGCATCATCTGAAGCAAAGCCACTTAACACTGGGGATCATATTTCTTGAACCTCTCTAATCTACGCTGCTCGTCCTCAGAGGCAGCTGGCCCACCTCCGGGCTATACTGGGGCGGCATGAGGCATAGTAATAATCTCTGGAACCTGCCCTACGGGAACTCGCTGCTCAGGTGTAACGACTGCGGGAGTCTGGGCCTCTTCCCCGACCTGAGATGTAGCTGCAGTGAGTGGAAGCAACCCCGCCCGAGCTAAAGTAGTATACATGCTCATAAATTGGTCCAGGGTCTCCTGGAGTGTTGGAGTAGTAGCAGTTGTAGTCGGTGTACCAGGTGTCTGCGCTCAAACTTGACCCACCGGTGGTGCCTCAGCGGCAACACGCACGGGTGTTGTGGCTGCACCTCAGGAACGTCCTCGGCCTCTACCAAGGCCCCGGCCTCTGGCGGCGGCAGCAGGGGGTGCGTGTGCCTAATCCTCACGAGTAGCACGTGTCCTCACCATCTGTGAGAGAGTAGAAAACAAAAGTTTAGATTTGGTGCCGAAATATCGCACGAGACGGAATTTAAAAGAAATGAAGAGTTTTCTAAATAGTTACATAGCCTCTCGTAGATAAATACAGATGTCTCTGTATCGATCAGCGAGCCTCTAAATAACCGGTCTGTGTCCCGTGACTCCTATGAACCTAGAACTCTGATAACATATTGTCACGACCCTATTCGTGAACATGTCATGATGGCACCCAGTCCTCGCGACTAGGTAAGCCTGACACAATGCGGAATATACACTTTCATGAACAAAGGTAAAATAATAGCGGAATAATGTAAAAGAAATGTAATAAGTGTTGCTTGGCACATACACTTAGCTAAATACCAGAAGAAAACACACTACCAAGACCCAGAAACTCACGGGCAACACAGACTAAAAAAAGTACAATCGTGGCTCTATACATCAAGAGTGTCTATACAACGGATATAAGGAAAAAGAACTGATATCACTAATGAGAATAGAAGAAGATTCTCCGGATCTGCGGACGTAGCAGATCATACCTCAAGTCTCCTGAAGGTGCTCCTAAATCACCTGTAGTGCACCTGAAGTGATATAACTGGATCTGCACAACAAAAGTGTACAGAAGAGTAGTATGAGTACACCATGACGGTACTCATTAAGTGCCAAGCCTAACCTTGATGGAGTAGTGACGGGGAAGGTGAGGTCCCTACCGAGAAATAATAACATAATGTTAATAATAATATTGAGTAGTTCAAATAATAATAAGACTGAAATAATAGCAATAAAGTAAATACTGCAACCATCTACAATTAAGCTAACAAGGAAAAATCAACACAACAATGTACAAATCAACAAGTCCAGGATTCCGGGAATTGAACCCGCAGTCCTTCTCTATACTCAACAACTCAGGATCTCTGGGAATCGAACCCGCAGTCCATACATCAGTCTCACGGGATCTCCGGGAATTGAACCCGCTGTCCGTAAATCAGTATCTCTAGGAATAGAACCTGCGGCCCTCGGATCTCCGAGAATTGAACCCGCAGTCTGTATCTCAATATCTCAGGATCTTTGGGAATTGAACCCGCATTCCGTATATCAGTATCTCTGGGCCTTCGGGAATTGAACCTGCAGCCCTTGGATCTCCCGGAATTGAACCCGCAGTCCACAAACACAAACACATTAAATAAGAGGAAAAACACAGAGAAATATGAAGTACATAGCTACAAATTACACCAAATCCCGTCTCAACAAGTTCCAAGAAGTTCAATTAAGACAAGTAGGCACTTAGACAGATAATCCTATCTAATCATGGTTCTCTAACTATCATCAGATAAGTCTTACAACTGAATCAATTAAATATCAAGAATATCACGATTTGAATAGTTTAAGTAAGGTGGTTTTTCAACAATCTGTGCAAGTACGCGCCCGTCACCTCGCGTACAAGGCATCTAAATCAACACATAATATCCTAGGGGAGAAGGTTCCCCCACGCAAGGTTAGACAAGTCCCTTACCTCAATTCTGATACAAAATCGCTCAGAAACGGTTCCCTTGCCACGAGTATCCGACTCCAAGTGGCCCGAATCTAGTCAAACCAATTACACAGTGTAAATAACATCGCAAGTAACTAATTACAATGATAATATTAAAGCTATGGCATGAAAGTTGGTGAAATGACCAAAATACCCCTACCATCATCCGCTTGGAATAGAAATATTCTTACATTTTGAGAACCCTCATACTCTCACGAGTCTAACCATATAAAATTTATTGAAATAGGTGTTCGTGTTCCCCTTCAAATCATCAAAGTTTCTTCTATGAAACTACCCCAATTTTACACCCCAAATCCGAATTTAAAGGAAGAAATTAAGTTTAGATTAGTGAATAATGATCACAATGGAGTAACAAATCGTTACCCAACAATTGTCTCTGAAAAGCACGCGAGAAATCACTCAAAACCGAGCTCCCTAGCTTTAGTTTTGTATAAATGTTGAAACCCTCGCGGATGAAGTGTTATAATCTGATTCTGTCTGCCCAGGTATTTATTCTATGCGATCGCATTCCCAGTGTTGCGAGCACATTGAAAAAAATTTTACTCTCAATATTTAATACTATGCGATCGCAGACACACAATGCGATCGCATAGAACAATTGTTCAGGCTCCAAATTTACTACTATGCGATCGCACTCTATCCCCGCGATCGCATAGAATAAACGACTTCCAGGGACCCAGGGCCACAATACACTATGTGATTGCACAAATAGCCATGCGATCTCATAGAGCAAGGTAACAAACCTATGCGATCACAACCCTGTCTATGCGATCGCATAGAACAACTCAGAAGCTCAAATTCATTCTTTTATGTGATCGCATCACCCCTATGCGATTGCATAGAGTATCCGTCTGCAACACATACCGGCAACCAACAGCACTTTAAAAATACAAGAATTGGTCTGATTGGACCCCCGGTTTCACCCCGAGGCCCTTAGGACCCCAACGAAAACCACCAACCTACCCCAAAACATGATACGAACTTGTTCCAATCATAATAACACGCCCTTAAACACGGAAATCTTCAAATCAAGGCGGATTCAAGTCTAAGTTTGAACCAAAACTTTTGAAACCTACATGCTATAAAAACCCAACCAAACGATATCTGAATGACCTGAAAATTTGCAGACATATCCAAAAATCACCTAACGAAGCTACTGCAACTGTCGGAATTCCATTCCGACTCCCGGGTCAAAATCTCACCTATTGGTCGGATTTCTAAAAATTCCAAACTTCGGCATTTCAAGCCTGAATAAGCTACAGACTTCCAAAATACATTCTGAATGGCTCCCAACCTTGAAATTACCTAACAGAGCAAATGGAACCATCAGATTTCTTTTCCGAGGTCATCTTATCACTATTCTGAATACGGGTCATTTTTCAACTATAAGGCTCTCATTTAGGGACTAATTGTCCCAAAACACTCCAATTCTAGAACCGAACCTCTCGCTAAACCACAATAGCATAAATGAACTTAGGGGAAACAATTAATTGGGGATCGGGGCATAAATTTCAAAAACGACCGGCCCAGTCGTTACAATGATTCAAAGTGGGGAGAGTGTAACATCCTAAAGAAAATAATTTCGAAGTAACTAAGTGCTATTAAAAGTTGAAGTATGTTGAAATAAGACTCATGCAGTGTGACAATGTAGAATTCAGGCCCTATGATAAATGTTACATGTTGAACTTTGGGTCTTGTCCTAAGGTTATGGACTAAGGATGAGGTGAAACCTTCAGTTAAGTTGAAGAATCAGTTATTGGAATTTTCTTGAAAAATGTTTTATTTCGGCCTAGTGTATCACTTGGGATGATCTTGTGTTATTTGTGAAGAAAAAAAAAGGGATGGTTCTATACGTATGTGTATTAATTACCGTCAGTTGAATAAGGCTACACTGAAGAATCGTTATCCTTGCCTCTTATTGATGATTTGTTTAACTAGTTTCACGGCACACAAGTGTTTTCTAATATTGATTTGCACTCAGGTTACCATCAGTTAACGGTTCGGGATTCAGATATCCCGAAGACTACTATTAGGACTTCATATGATCATTACGAGTCTCTTGTATGTCACTTGGGATGACCAATGTCCCAACAGTTTTTGTACATTTGGTGCATAGTGTATTCTGGCCATAACTTTAATTTTGTCATTGTCCTTATTGATGACATTCTGGTGTATTTCTGGAGTCGAGAAGATGAGCAACACTTGAGGACAGTTCTTCAGACTCTTAAAGAAAAGAAATTATATGCAAAGTTTTCAAAATATGAGTTCTGGTTGTATTTCGTGGCACTCTTAGGCCATGTGGTATAGAGTGAGGGTATTTGGGTGGATCTAAAGAAGGTAGAAGCAGTGCATGACTGCCACAGACCATCCTCAGCTATAGAGATCCACAGTTTCTTGGCTTGGCGGGTTACTACCGTCATTTTGTGGAGGGGTTTTAATCGATTGCAGCCCCTATGACCAGACTGACGCAGAAGGGTGCTCCTTTCTAGTGGGCGGCATAGTGTGAGGCTAGCTTTTAAAATTTAAAAAAAAAACAAGACATCTGTTGCTACATTCCCAGTTTTGGTATTTCCTACAGATTCAATGTCTTGTACTGTATATTGCGATGCCCCAAGGATTGGACTTGGAATGGTATTGATGCATGACGGTAGGGTGATTGCCTATGCATCCAGATAGTTGAAGGTACATGTGAAAAATTATCCTATCCACGATCTTGATTTAGCTGCTTTTCTTCACGCCTTGAAAATTTGGAGTCATTATTTGTACAGTGTGCCGTGTGAGATTTATACCGACCATCAGAGTTTGCAGTCCCTGTTCAAGCAAAAGGATATAGAATTACATCAGAGAAAGTGGTTAGAGTTATTGAAAGATTAGGATATTACTATTTTGTATCACCCAGGCAACGCCAATGTGGTAGTTGATGCCTTGAGTCTCCGGGCAAAGAGTTGGGAAGTTTGAATTACCTACCAACATCATGAGGCCTATGACAATGGATGTTCAGGCATTTGCTAGCCAATTGAGAGGTTGGATCTTTTAGAGCCTAGTCGGGATTGTAGCTCGGTGCCCCAACTGCAAACAGGTTAATTATGAGCACTAGAGACCCAGCGGGTTGGTTCGAGTCGGGTGAGGTTGGATTATTGGGCACAAACTTGGTTTATAATGCTTTGAAAAAGTTTAAAGAGATTTAGGATTTACTCTATATAGACTCGTCAGGGCAGAAGAGTTATGAGGACAGAGGAGATCGTGATGGTTCCGATATGGTGGAGAGAAGGTTCCGATTCGTATTTTGCCTATGAAGGGCATTACGAGATTTGGGAAGAAAAGAAAGTTGAGTCTGAGGTTTATCGGCCCTTTAGAAATACTAAGGCATGTTGAGGAGTCAGTGACTATATTGGATAGACAGATCAGAAAGTTGATGTCAAAGAGTATTGCTTCAATAAAGGTTCTATGGCGAGGTCAGTCAGCCGAGGAGGCGACTTGGGAGACCGAGCGGGATATGCGCAACCTATACCTCATCTTTTCACTACTTCAGGTATATTCTTTATGCTCATTCGAGGACAAATGAATGTTTAAGTGTGGAAGGATGTAACGACTCGGCCGGCCATTTTTAGAATTTACGCCCTGATCCCCTATTAACTGTTTCCCCTATGTCATTTATACTAATTTGGTTTGCCGGGAAGTTCGGTGTTGGAATTCAGAGTGTTTTGACACACTTAGTCCCTAAATGAGAGCCTAAGTGTTAAAAAATGGTCCTTAATTGGAACTGTGTGAAGACACCCTCGAAATGGAAATCTGAAAGTTCAATTAGCCCTATTAGGTGATTTCGGAATTGGGAGCGTGTTCAGAATGTATTTTGGAATTCCGTAGCTCATTTAGGCTAGTAATACCGAAAGTTAGTATTTTGGAGAATTCCGTTGATAGGTGAAATTTTGATCCAAAGGTTGGAATGGAATTCCAGAAGTTGATGTAGCATCGTTAGATGATTTGGGATATGCGTCAAAAATTTCAAGTCATTCGGGCATGTTTTGGTTGGATTTTTGACCGAATGTGTGTTTTGGAAGTTTTAAAGGAACTTAGGCTTGAATTTGATGTAATTCGATGATTTTAGTGTTAGTCAAGGTGTTTTGATGATTGGAACAAGTTTGTATAATATTTTAGGATGCGTTGGTGCTTTTGGTTGAGGTCTCGGACCTCGGATATGTTTGGGATGAGTTTTGAGCGAGTACAGACATCCCTGAACTTAGAAAATGGATGGGGCTGTCATTTGGGCGTGGACCGCACTCCTATTAGTGCGGGAGCGCGCTGGCCTAGAGCTGGGTGCAGTCAGGCGACGCAGCCCGCGATCGTGAAGACCTACATATCGTTGGTCCTACTTCAGAAGCTCATATCGTTTTATATGTAGGGAATTTAGAGGTGACTCAAAAATGAAAGTTGTAGTCCTTCGTGTCTCGTTTTCAGAAAGATAAAGAAATTGTAATTTGAACTTCTGTAGCGAATGTTATGGCTGAAATACTAAAGCCTGTTACTGCAGAGCAAAAGCTGCGGGGCCGCGGCCATTTTTGTGCTGACCGCACTTCCTGGGCACGGACCGCGGTCATTTTTGTGCGGTCAGCAATGTCGGAATTTGAGTGGTACTCCATTAATACGAGGTTTTGGGTTTTATTTGATATTTTGAGCTCGGATTTTGACGGTTTTTAGAAGGTTTTTCAAGAAATTCATCGGGGTAAGTGATTCTAACTTAGATTTGGTTAGAGTAAATGAATCTATCATTGAATTCATCATTTAATTTGTGATTTGAGATGAAATTTGGGAAGAAATTTTGAAATCTTTTAAAATTATAAAATGAATATTTGAAAGAACAAATGGTATCAGAATTGGATAAATTTGATATGGTTAGAATTGTGGGAGCGCGAGGTTTCTAGAAATGTAAATTTTAGCCGGCTCCGAGATGTGGGGCCCGAGGGACATTTTGGTCATTTTACAAAATGTTGCGTATTAGCTTAGAATTTAATTGTAGAATCAATTACATGAATTATTATTTACATTATGCAATTTAATTGAATAGATTTGAGCTATTTGGAGTTGAATACTCATGGCAAGAACGTGATTTTGGAGCCGGTTCGAGGTAAGTGGCTTGTCTAACCTTGTGTGGGGGATTTTATCCCGTATGATATGAAATTTGGTAATTGAATACCTTGTGCGTGAGGTAATGAGCGCGTACTTGAGCTAATTGTTAAAAACCCAAATTTTTATTTAAATATTTGATTTGGATATTTCTTTCGTAATTGCCTTACTTTACTTGCTATTATAGCCTGTGCTAGTGTAGAATGGCATGTTTAATTGACCCAAGTTGCCTACTTGTTAAATTATCTTAAATGTGAGCATGTTAGGCCATTATTATTTGTTGCTTTGTATTGTTGTACTTCAATTTCTAAATATTTCTCTAATGTTGGTTGCACATTTACTTTGGGACTACGGGTTCAATTCCCGGGAGTTCTTCCCCTTATTTGTTTACTTTGGGACTACGGGTTAAATTTTTGGGAGATTTTCCTGTAATTTTATTTTGGGAATATGGGTTTAACCCCTCGGAGATCCTCCGGTAATTGATATGATGGACTACGGGTTCAATTCTCGGAAGATCCTCCAGTAATTGATATGATGGACTATGAATTCAATTCCCGAGACATCCTCCAGTAATTGATATGATGGACTACGGGTTCAATTCCCGGGAGATCCTCCAGTAATTGATATGATGGTTGGGAGATCCTCTAGTAATTGATATGATGGAATACGGGTTCGATTCTCGAGAAATCCTCCAATAATTGATACGATAGGCTACGGGTTCGATTCCCGGAAGATCCTCTAGACAGTTGAGGAAAACGGCTACAGGACGGTATCTCGGGAGACCCTCATTGTTGTCTTAATATTGATCTGTATTTACTCTGTGTCTACTCTTTTCTTTGTAGTTGTCATTTCATCGTTGACCTGCTCTACTTCAGTGTTGTAATTATTATTCTGTCAGATTATTAGGATCTTGATTATTATTTTGTTATATTTTGTTTCTGTAGGGCCCTGATCTTTCATCGTCACTACCCAACCGAGGTTAGTCTTGGCACTTACTGAGTACCGCTATGGTATACTCATGCCTCTTCTCCGCATGTTTTTCATGTGCAGATCTAGCCACAAGGAGCATTTTGGAGACTTGAGGTATATCTGCCGCGTCCGCAGATCGGAGAGTCTCCCTCTCACTCTACACTTCATTCTTTCTTGTTATAGACTTTCCGGATGATTAGAGCAGTGTTATGTATTACTCTTAGCCTGTGTTGCCGTGGGATTCCGGGTCTTTGGGATAGTTTCAGAATGCTAAGTGTTAAAGTGTATATGCTAAGTGTTATTTGGTTTTGATTATAATTTCCGCAAGGTGTTAGGCTTACTTGGTCATGAAGACTAGGTGCCGTCATGACGTGCACTACAAGAAAAAGACTTTTTAGGGACCAACATTTAGCGACGAGGTATGAATGTGGTCCTTAGAAGTACACTAGTAAGGACCAAAATACTGCTGGTCCTTAAATCTCTCTATTTTTTAATTAAAATATTAAATAGAAATATTTTTTTTAGAATGTACGGTCCTTAATTATAAAAAATTACCGGGAGAAAGTGGCGCCATACCTAAATTGGAATAAAAACAATAAAATTAACCTAAAAACTCTAACTTTTATCAATCCTAAATCTACCGTCAAGTCTCATCTCCTCACTCCTCATAGAAGTAAAAACCCTAAATCCCTTAAATTTTCATACTTCTCTCAAAGGCATTTTCTTGGTATGTTAAGAACAAATTTTCTTGGTATGTTAAGGAACATTTTTCTTTTATTTGTCTTACGATAGGTTTGCTAAGCTCATATTTTGCAGGTTTGGGGAAAATATCAAGTTGAAAAACTGCTACCCATCTCACCACAAGTAAGCACACTTTCTTTTTCTATATATCTTCTTGGGTTAACCTTCTGTTATTATTTCTCAACTACCCAATTTTGCAGGTTTGTGAAATCTTTATTTTTTATTTTTTTTGTTGGTAGAAATTGATTATTAGTCAGCAAATATTTTTGCAATCAATTTCTTTTCTAGATTATATTTGCTTGGGTGTCCCTTTGTGGTTTTTTCCCCTCAAATGTGTTCTTCCTCTGCTATATTCTCTGTTCTTATATTTGAAACTTATACTTAGAAGAATTTTTGGTTTTATTTAAGTTGGAGTAAGGATTTGTCTGCGATTGTTTATGTTCTATAAATTTTTTGATCTTTACTTCATTTTGTTTAGATTGTTTGTGAGTGTATTTATATGTTTTAGTCCATTTTTAGTAGGAATTTAGGAGTATTAGATTTTAGGAATTTGAATACAATACCTGATGCCTAGTGTTGTGCTTCTCTTTTAAGTAGAATGTTGCGTTCTATGTTGTTGTAAAGCTATCCTAGATGAAAAGTTTTATTGCTTGTTGCAAATGACATTATTAGTACTCTTGCAACTAGTGTATTACTTGGCTTAAAAGTTGTGTTTTAGCTGCAACTAATAGTGAGACTGCTGCAACTAGTCTCAACTAGTAAATATCACTATTACATTATGTAAGACTTCTCTTAATGGGCGAACATCTAATAATTAGACTACGACAACTAGTAAGATCATCTTAATGTAATTAGCAGTTGTTGGCTTACATTTTTGTTTTAGCTTTTCACTATAAGTGCTATGTTAAATTTTTGGTCTTTATTGGATTGAAGAGGTACATATTGCTTAATGTGTTAGTAAGTTTAAAAAACTTGTTTAATGTAATATTTAGCTAGTTTTTCTCGACTTCTCTAGCTTTTAGTAAACTAGTTTTGAATGCATTGGTTTACTTTTAGAATTTTTATTGTATTCAACTTCTGGAGTATTTGTGGATAACCAAACAAAGTGAGAACTAGAAACTTTATTTTCTATCAACCCTATTTTAGTTTTAATTTTGTAAATTCAGTTAATAATTGTTAATTCTAGCTAAATGTTCTTATAGGAATGTACTCCTAATGGACCAGAGAAATTGTTAAGGGGTAATAAGTACACTAGTTGATGAGTGTTAAATAGAAAAATTGTGTGTTATGTCTATTTTGACAATTAATTTGTATCTTATCTCACTAGTGATATACTTTTAGTTTTAGTTTCTTTAATGTATTAATTTTTCTGGATAATTAATATTAACTTCTTGTGGCTCATGACACTTTGTTTCTTACAGAAATCTATATTACAATAATATAATTTTTCCTAAAAGGTTATGTGCATCTTACGAGTGCTTTCATTATCCTATATTTATTTCCTAATTTGATTCACATGTAACCTCCAAGGTTATGGCACCTAGTAAGCAATGGATGCAACTTGTTGATAATCGACTTGGTGAAGCCAAATTCAAGAATTGGTGCAGTCTGAACCACCTCTTCTAATATAGAGATAGTGGAAAAGTGCTTTGGACCTCAAACTCGTAGTCATGTATTTGGTTTTGAGGGTGGAGTAAAAGCAAAAGACTTAAAAGATGGTGGTTCCTCGAAGGACGAATTAAGATCCGAGTTATGTTCGGCTCTAGAGCAAAACGAGTCTTGAGCCAATAGTCTAATGTCCATCCTCTGGTGACTCAACACGTTAATGTCCAGCCTTCGGCATCACCATATCAAGAGAATGACCAATATTGATGAACATACCAAGTTAGTAACAACTTACTCATTTCGAATATCATTTAGTTAGTAAATATTTAAATGCAACACCTAATGTCTAGCATCGTGCTTCTCGTTTAAGTAGATTGATGTGTTCTATCTTGTTGTAATTATCCTAGATGAAATGTTATATTGCTGCAACTAGTAAAATCCCTCTTGTCTTTTAAATTTTCACTGTAAGTGCTATATTGAATTTTTGGTCTTTTTTTGGATTGAAGAGGTATAAATTGCTTAATGTGTTAGTAAGTTTCATGCTACTATAACGGCTAAAGAATAGCTTTTTAAAGCTAAAAAATCTCCCAGTAGTATTCCATTCAACTTGTTGATCAATGAGTTGAATCAACAAGGAATACCATTGACAACAAAATGCAGCTCAAACCCCATCCATGAAGATTCTTAAATCCCGCACCAATTAATTTTTCTTAATTTCAATTTCCCCCATGCTCACCCAGCGTGTGTTACCAAAGAGTTCCATCAAATTGACGTGGAATGAAAATAGGTCAATTCCACCATATGAAAATAATATGGATGGAGAAAATCTGCCTCACCAGAAGATGAGTCCAATACATATATTTAAAGAATGCTTGTTTTACAACATTTACTGGTGGAAATTTCTTTTTCTAATTGATATAAAAGCCTTTGTGAAGTCAATAGAGTTCATGGACTATTTACATGTAAAAAATATTTGTGGAGGCATTGGAGTTCATCAATTTATTTGTATGGTGTTGCACTGAAAAGTGAGCTGGTATGTATGGTGTTACTTGTTACTTGTATGGTGTTGTATTGATTTTGTTTTTGCTGTGAGCTTTTCCATGAATGTCTGAGTGGCAACAATTTATTGAGAGAATTGATATAGTCGACCTTAAGTTGTTTGGAATTAAGGCTTAGTCTATTATTGATGGCGAGCTCTGTACTAAAGAGCTTTCTCGTATATTTTTTATGTTGTATATAACAATTGTTGCAATTAGTGATTTCATCTGCTGATACTTCAAGAAAATAAAGATATGCTATAGCTTCCTCCCCGTTGCAATGCTCCCATTTTTTCATATTTAGTGATACAAGAAACATCCACCAATTACTGTGATAAGAGCTTATGATATGTTATCCGCAAGTGCATCATTTCTGCATGAATACCTACCAAGCATAAAAGCTATCAAACTTCATTAAAAATAAAATATTTCCTTATAGCATTACTGCTTGATATTTCAGATGTGTCTTGTGTACATATACACTATTGTTTAGATTTTCATTAAGCACATGTAAACTATTGTCTAGATGTTCAATTTGAAATAAAATTTGTGGTTCTTGGTTGAGGATTATCTTTCTAGGTTTGCATAAATGCTACGACGGTTATATAACACAGTTTTTCTAATTTATTTTTGTTTATATTCATGCAGCCTCGTTTACATTGCTATTTTATTTTTGAAGTGTATATATATATCACAATTGGTGAATTTGCATACCTTTTCAGGTAAAAGGTCAAATTATTAATAGAGTAAAATTGAAACAATTATTCAATATAATTTTCTAGTGATCTTTATAATTTCTTATTAAAGGAATTTTTGTTGAATATTTTTACAGGTTTTGGAGGCTCTCAACATGCAGATTTTGAAGACATACAATCAGTAGACTTTTCCTTTGCTAGGAATGTTGGACAAAATATCATATTAAGTTTAGGGATATTTGCTAGAAGTACTTTTGCTAAAGGGGTGTCCAAAATATATTTCACCATGTTTGTACAATGCTACTAATTTTTTGTCAGTAATTATTATATATGAAACCATATCTTTCATTATTTTTTTGTGATTAAATTTTCTATTTGCAATAAAGACCATATTTCTGGTCCCTAAAAGTATTTAAGGACCACATTCCAACTAGTCATTAATACCTTTCAAGGACCAGTATTAATCTGGTCGCCAAATACATTTAGGGACCAGATGTCAAACTCATCGTTAATAACCTTTAACGACGGAGGATCTAGCGACCGGTGACGACCAGTTTTAACTGGTCGCTATAGCTATTTTAGGACCAGAAATAAGCTTTTAGGGACCATTATTCTTGTCCCTAGAAGTCATTTTTCTTGTAGTGGTGTTCACAATTGGCGAACTAAGGTCGTGATAGGATTGTTTTCCTTTAGGGTAGTTCCTATAGTTTTGAATCCATAAAATCTTAAATTGATTGGGTATTTGCTCATTTCAAATGTTCTTTCAATTTTCTTAGTCGGTTCTCTACTAAATCTCTATCTTCGTATTCTTTTATTTGTGTTCTTGTTATTTTGCTTCCGCGTTCGTATAATTTTTTCTATTGATACAAAAAATAGCTAGAGGTTTTTTTTAATATTAAATATATACAAATTCTGTCAAAATATATAAATTATATATACTTTATATACAACTTTACTATACATTATTTGGTCAATATATACAGCTTACATACATTTATATAACTTTTTGTTGTACATAAATCAGCCAAAAAAACACATACAATTTACGGATAACTTGCATAAGATTAGTTAGTTGTATGTATTTTGTATGTTATTTGTTCATCTGACATACAAAATAAATAAAATTTATTTATGTCTTTTCTTTTCGAGTTTCAATATAAAATTGCAGCCAAATCAACTAGTGTCTTTGTTAAACATTTCTAAACTTGAGATATAACTTTAAAGGATATTCTCAATCATTTATACCACATAATCCAAATACATAATAATGCTGCAAAACTCAAATTTCTAGTATAAAACTTTTTAATGAATATCGATGAAGTTTAAGCTTTTAACTGATCTCATTGACTTTCGTTATGCTGTGAAGATCAAAATAAGATTTATGTGCTTCAAATCTTGAAAACGGTATCATCAAAGTCGTTGTCGTTTACTAATTCTACAAAAGCTTTTGTCAAATATGTCTGCAGATCATTGATTTAATGTCTATTAGAGTTTTGAAAAATATGACTACTTATTGAAGCGTCTATAATTTTACTTATTTAATATCTACAATTATAAACAACTTTATTGTCACATTATTGAAGCGTTTAAATAGTTTGGTTGAAGAGCTTTAAATGCGGAGGACGAAGAAGAAAGAGAAAAAATGGGGAAGAGTGAAGCATAATACATTATTTTCTGTATAATTTCATATAAGATGCTCCGTCCGGTCCAAAATAAGAGATCTTTTGGCATTTTTTGTGGTAAAAAATAAGTAATTTTTTTAGATTTCGAGAATAAATTATTTTTTTTCCTACATAGTCTTTGACGTAAATAACATTGGAATATGTGTTAGGAATATTTATGTGAGATAATAAAAATTAATATGGTCAATACTATTATTAATTAATGCTAAAATGTGAATTTCTTAATGTACGAGTGAAGTTTTAGAAGATATATACTTGTTTCCCTTTCACCTTTTACCCATTCTCTCTCTATACACACCTTTTTTCCATCTGTCCTCCTATTTGTCACTTTTTTCATTTAACTTTTAGAGGTAAGAGATTCTTTTGAAATAAATAATTGTTGTTTCTCTACTGTGAAAATTGAAGGAATTGTTATAAATATATTATATTATGGATATTCATACTTTATTGTAAATAATCTTCCTGATGAGGCTTATTTATATATGACTATGCCGTAAATATGTTTATCTATTTAGTACTATACTGAAAATAATCTTCTTGAAGAAGCTTATCACTTCGGTACCTGGTTATGGATAAACATTACCCTCGGTAGAATATTATCCATGCCGGGTATAATAAGTTTATCCTTTTAGTATCCGGTTATGGATAAATATTATCCCCGGTAAAACATTATCCATAGAGGGTATAAGGAGCTTATCCTTTCAGTACACCGTTATGGATAAACATTACTTTTAGTATAAGATTATCTATATCGGATATAGTAGCAACTTACACACCAGCTTGTTAGCTTACATAGCAACTTAGAGTAGCAGATTACACAGTAGCTTATAGTAGTTTACACAACAACTTGCAGTAGTAACTTTCACATCATTTTGGAGTAGCAGCTTACACAGTAGCTTATAGTAGCTTACACAACGCTTGCAGTAGCAGCTTACACAACAACTTTCTTTCTTATATATATAGAAGAGTTTTCAGTTTATTATGTACATTAATTTGAATTCGAATAATATATCAGTCTCCATCTATACTTGTCTTTACCATAAAATCTTTATTTTATAAATGGAATAAAATACATTGAATTTTAGTGGAGTAGTCCTAGTGAAGCACTACTCCAATATCAAAAATAATAATAAATTCACCTGAGCCATCGTGACTCAAAACTAAATATGCACACAAGTATAAATACTATATGAATTTGCTTGTGGGATCAAATCGCCAAAATAACATATAAAAACTATAAGTTTAACACTAAATACATGAATTTCTTAAGAACACTTGAAATTCTTATTTTAGCAGCTAAACGTCCGAATCACATCAAATGAATCACGTTTCTCACCAATTTTCACAAATATAATTTAAATATTATACTAAACATGTACCGGGCTTCGAAACTAAACTACGGGCCCGAGATCAACAAGATTAAATATTATTCGATTTTTCGAAACCTTTAGATTTTCACTTTAATAATTTAAAAAAAAATATTTAGGACATACACCTAAGTCCATATTTTACTACGGACCCTCCAGGCCCATCAAAACTCGGGACTAGTTCCATTCCCTCAAAATATTGACTGAAGTCAACTAAAACCACTTTTAAAGGCAAAAAATATTATGTTTCTCAAATTTTCACATAAAGGCTTTTAGGAAATGTATCCGGACTACGCATGCAAATAGAAAAAAAGTACGACGAGATTTTGAAGGCCTCAAAATTCCAAATTGGGTTCTAAAATATGTGATGACCTATTGGGTCATCACACTTACGGAGGAAGCCTATAAAAGAGAAAAAAACTAAAGAATTATGTGATATAGAGGAAGCTGAATGTGATGATATAGTGGAATATGACATTCCTAATTTATCTTTTGTATGTTGTTAGGAGAGCGTGGAGTGCACAAGTGATGGAAGATATGTACTAAAAGTGAAATTATTCCATTGAAGGTGTAAGATTAAAGATCAAGTGTATTCTTTGATTATTGATAACGGTGGATACGCTAATCTTGCTAGTGCTTCTATGGTTGACAAGATAAACTTGAAGACTCAAATACTATCACGACCCGAATTTTCCATTATCGGGATCGTGATGACGCCTACTTGTGGTAGCTAGGCAAACCAATTTACTCACCGTCTTTTCATTAACACAATCGTCCTGTTGTCAGTTTAATAATAAGAATGATAATAATAACGTTAACTGCGGAAGCCTACTTCATAAAACTGAATATAAGTGTGAAATAATCAACATAGATCCTCTACCCAAGATGTGGAGTCACAAACTATCGAACTACTAAGAATAACTACACATAATGGTCTGAAGGAATAATAATAACCGTCTGTCTCGAAACAATGAGACTACAACAACAATGAAAAATATAAGAAGAGACATCGGGCCTGCGGACGTCTGCAAGCTACCTCAGCCTTGAGAGTATGACAATCCTACTAGTGAACTACCGCTATAGCTGCTGCTCGAAACCTGGACCTGTGCAAAAATGCATAAAAGTGTAGTATCAACACAATCCGACCCCATGTGCTGGTAAGTGCCTGGCCTATCCCGTCGAAGTAGTGACAAACCTAGGACTAGACACTCACATAAACTTGTGTAGTTCTATATACATATGTACCACAAATAACAGAAATACTGCGCAACACAAATAGCAAGGGAAGGAACATGCTAGGGGAGCACAATCGAATATACATAATTAACCAATAAGGTAAAAAATAGAGTGCAACAAAACGATTATCACAAAACGAGAAATTGAATGGTTGCACGGCATCACCCTTCGTGCTTTTACTCTCATCCTCACCAAATAATCACATAAAAGTGCACGACATTACCCTTCATGCTTTTACTCTCGTCCTCACATTCATGGCATGATATGATCCATCGTGCATGATTTAATTAACAATGGCACAGAATGTTCCTTTGTGCATAAATAGTAAAACAGGGCACAGAATGATCATTCGTGCATAAATAGTAAAATATGGCACGGAATGATTCTTCATGCATAAATAGTAAAATATGGCACGGAATGATCTTTCGTACGAATATAATTAAAAATGGCATGGCATCACCCTTCATGCTTTATCACTCTTCCTCACCCAAACAACAGTCACAATCTACATGAAAGAAGAATGAAATAAAAAATAAGTACCATCACGGCAAGGGAGTAACAAAAGTCATAATAATAACCCGGCAAGGGAGCAATAATAAAAACACAACAAGGTCTCAGCAATGGAATAATACACAACTTTCACAACCCGGCAATGGCTCAATAATATAACTTAGGAAAGTTCCACATTAGCTCACAACATGTATCAACAAACGACTCACGGTCATGCTAGACTCTGGTGTATAGATGCTCGTCAGCGCGCCTATACACCGCGCTCGATCATTTAGCAATTAGCAAGTTATTATACTCTCTCCTATTCCCTCAAGCTAGGATAGATCAAACATTTACCTTAAAGCCGTGAAGTCCACTTAACCTTCAACTATTGGTTTACCTCGTATCTCAACCTCCAACTCGCTCGAATCTAATCACAATTGGTTCAATTACTTTAATAAACACTATATGAATTTGTTTGAATGCATAAAAATAGTTTTCCCAAAGTTTTACTCAAAATTTCCCAAAATTCCCTCTAGCCCACGCAGTCGAAACTTGGTGTTCGGACCAAAATTCGGTTACCCATTACCTCACGAGTTCAAATATATGATTTGTTTTTAAATCGGACCTCAAATCGAGGTCCAACTCCCCAATTTATGAAAAACCTAGGTTTTTCCCAAAAACATCAATTTCAACCATGAAAATCCTTGATTTCATATGGAAAACATGTTTAATGATGTTAAGAATTGAAAGAATTGAGTGAAAATCGACTTACAAGTGATTTGGAGTGATATTGTTCTTGAAAAATCGTCTATGAGGTTTTGGGTTTTGAAATAATGGTGAAAAGAGGGTTTAAGTTCGTTTAAGTATAAAGTTGCACATGTGCGGATATGGGAATTGCGAACTTTTGTTAGAAATTGCAAACATGACAGTCCTTGCTTCAGACTTCGTATTTGCAAAGTCTTTGTCGTATTTTTGACCCCTGTCCAAAATAGCCTGACTTCCATTTGCAAAGTATTTGCCGCATTTGCGAGACATGAGATCGTATTAGCGATCCCTGCCCAGGCCGCCCAGCATCGCATTTGCGATTGATTCTTTGCATCTGCGAAAATATCAGTTGGGCTAAAATACAAGTTGTGGTTTATTTCAAAAATTTCTCTCACGACCTATCAAATTTTCACCCGAGCCCTCGAGCTCTAAACCAAATATGCACACAACCTCGAAAACATACCGCGAACTTGCTCGCGCGATCAAATCGCCAATATAACATGGTTTTCATAGAATCAAGCCTCAAATTCATGATTTCTTCTTTTAAACTTCATAAACTTTCAAACTTGGAACTCATAGTTCAAAACACGTCAAACGACATTCAATTTCCGTCAAACTTTGCAGGAAGTGCTTAAACAATATATAAGGCTTGTACCTGGTGTCGGAACCAAAATACGAGCCCGATACCATGGTCTTTTAATTAATTTTAATTTTTATATTCCTTAATAATTTCATAAAAACAATTTAATAGAAAAATTCATATCTCGTGCTCTAGGCCTCGGAATTCGACTCAAGGCACATGCCTGAGTCCCATATTTTTTACGAACCTTATGGGACCGTCCGAAGTTGGGTTCGGGTCCGTTTACCAAAAATGTTGACCGAAGTCAACTATATCAATAATAATATCAAAATTCTTCAAAGTTTCATAGAATTCACATATTCTAACACAAATATTTTCCGTCTAGGCACCCGAACTGTGCATGTAAATCAAGCCAATATAAAATAAGGTTTCCAAGGCCTCGGAAGCATAATACAGATGAAGAAAACATGTGATGACCCTTTGGGTTGTCACATCCTCCACCTCTAAAACAACCATTCGTCCTCGAACGGACATGAGAAGGAAGTACCTGAGTCGGGGAACAAATGTGGGTAGCAGCTCTGCATATCAGACTCGGGCTCCCAGGTCGATGCCTCAGGAGGCAGACCTTTCCACTGAACACGCACGGAAGGAAAACTCTTCAACCTCAACTGTCGAACATGTAGGTCTAGAATAGCTACCAGCTCTTCCTCGAAAGATAGATCCTTGTCCAACTGGACAGTACTGAAGTCTAACACATGTGTAGGATCCCCGTGATACCTCCGAAGCATACATACATGAAAAATCAGATGCAGGACTGATAAGCTAGGTGGCAGGGAAAGTCTATAAGCCACCTCTCCCACTCGATCCAAAATCTCAAATGGACCAATATACCTAGGGTTGAGCTTGCCCTTCTTTCCGAATCTCATCACGCCCTTCATAGGTGACACCCAGAGCAATACCTGCTTACTAACCATGAAATCTATATCTCGGAGCTTACCTCTCTTGAATAGTCTTGACCTTATCTAAGGCCTCCTGAACTAGGTCTGTACCCAGCAACCGAGCCTCTCCCGGCTCAAACCATCCAACTGGAGACCGACATCGCCTACCATACAACGCCTCATATAGAGCCATCCGAATGCTAGACTAATAGTTGTTATTGTAGGTGAACTCTGCTAATGGCAGACACTGGTCCCACGAGCCTCCAAAATCAATGATGCAAGCTCGGAGCATATCCTCTAGGATTTGAATATTTCTCTCAAACTGACCGTCCGTCTGAGGATGGAATGTTGTGCTCAACTGAACCTGGGTTCCTAACATCTACTGGACTACTCTCCAGAAACGCGAGGTGAACTGCGTACCCCGATCTGAGATAATAACACCAGCACTCCATGAAGGCGAACAATCTCTCAAATATAAATATCTGCAAACCTATCTGATAAGTAGGAGACTGATACTGAAATGAAATGTGCTGACTTGGTCAGCCTATAAACAATGACCCAAATAGCATCGAATTTCCTCTGAGTCAACAGAAGTCTAGTATAAAGTCCATTGTAATCCGCTCCTATTTCCACTCAAGAATTTCAATTCTTTGGAACACACCACCAGGCCTATGGTGCTCATATTTAACATGCTGACAATTTAGACACCGAGTACGCAACAATGTCCTACTTCATCCTACGCCACCAATAGTGCTGTCGCAAGTCCTGATACATCTTCGTGGCGCCCAGGTGAATAGAATACGAAGAACTATGGGCCTCCGCTAAGATCAACTCTAGAATCCCATCAACGTTGGTCACACAAACTCGTCCCTGCAATCTCAATACACCATCATCATCTAAGGTTACCTTCGTAGCACATCCCCGCTAAATGGTGTCCCTCAGGTCACGCAAATAGGGATCATCGAACTGTCTCTCATGGATACGCTCCAATATAGAGGAATGAGCGACTGTGCAGGCCAACACCCTGCTAGGCTCAGAAATATCTAATCTCACGAATCGATTGGCTAAGGCCTAAACATCTAGAGCAAGCGGTCTCTTGCTGATCAGAATATAAGCGAGACTACACTTGCCGGCAGACTTCCTACTAAATGCATCAGTCACCACATTAGCCTTACCTGGGTGATATAAGATCTTAACATCATAATCTTTCAGCAACTCTAAACATCTCCTATGTCGCACATTTAACTCTTATTGCTTGAGTAAGTAGTGAAGACTCTTGTGATCCGTGTATACCTCACACACCACACCATATAGATAATGCCTCCAAAATTTTAAGGCATGAACAACCGCTTCCAACTCAAGGTCATGAACCAGATAATTCTTCTGATGGATTTTCAACTATCTCAAAGTATATGAAATAACCTTGCCATCCCACATCAATACCGCTCCAAACCCAATACGGGATGCATCACAATAGACTATGTAAGGCCCTGAACCCGTGGAAAAAATCAACACCGGTGTCGTAGTCAGAGCTATCTTGAGCGTCTAAAAGCTTACCTCACACTCATCTGACCACTTGAATTGGGCACCCTTATGGGTCAACCTGGTCATCGAGGCTACAATAGAAGAGAACCCCTCTATGAACCTATGGTAGTAACCTGCTAATCTCAAGATGCTCCGAATCTCGGTCACTGAAGGTGGTCGAGGTCAATTCTTGACCGCCTCAATCTTCTTTGGGTCCACCTGAATACCTTTTACTGACACGATATGACCTAGAAATGCAACCAAACTCAACCAGAACTTGCATTTTGGACACTTGGCATATAGCTAATTATCCTTTAGAGCTTGAAGAACCACTCCGAGGTGCTGCTCGTGCTCTTCCTAGCTGCGGGAGTATACCAGGATATCGTCTATGAAGACTATAATGAACATATCTAGAAAATGCCTGAACACTCGGTTCATCAACTCTATAAATGCTGCTGGGGCATTGGTCAACCCGAAAGACATGACTAAGAACTCATAGTGCCCATACCTAGTGTAGAAAGGCTGTCTTAGGAATATCAGCCACCTTGATCTTCAGCTGATGGTAGCCAGACCTTAAGTCTATTTTTGAGAACACCCTCGTTCCCTGGAGCTGGTCAAACAAATCATCAATCCTCGGTAGTGGATGCTTATTCTTTATTAACACTTTGTTAAATTTTCGGTAATCAATACACATCCGCATCGAACCGTCCTTCTTCTTCACAAATAACACTGGTGCACCCATAGAAGAAACGCTAGGCCTGATGAAGCCCTTTTCTAGCAAGTTTTGTAACTGATCTTTTAACTCATTTAACTCTGGTAGGGCCATTCGATACGATGGAATAGAAATAGGCTGAGTGCCCAGTGCCAGATCAATACAGAAATCAATATCCCTATCGGGTGGCATACTCGGCAGGCCTGAAGGGAAAACCTCAAGAAATTCCCCTACAATAGGAACTGAGTCAATAGAAGGAACCTCCGCGCTGGAGTTACGAACATACGCCAAATAAGCTAGACAGCCTTTCTCGACCATGCGCCGAGACTTAATATATGAAATACAATTGCGAGTGGAGCGACCTAGGGTCCCCCTCCACTCTAGTCAATTGATTCTATCTAGGCCAAGGTCACTGTATTTGCGTGACAATCTAAGATAGCATGATATGAGGACAACCAATCCATCCCTAATATAACATCCAAGTCCACCATGTATAATAGTAATAAATCAACACGGATCTCAAGACCATCAAATACAACCACGCATGAACGATTCACCCGATTGACTACTATAGAGTCACCCACTGGCGTAGACACATAGAATAGAATGTCCAAGGCATAGCTAGGCACGGCCAGACGTGGTAGACATGGTGCAAAGTAGGAAGACACATATGAATATGTAGACCCCGGGTCAAATAGTACTGAAGCATCTCTATCGCAAACTAGAATGGTACTTGTAATCAAAGCATCCGACGCCTCTATCTCTGGCCTAGCTGGTAAAGCATAAAACTGGGGATCGGCACCACCTCTATGAACTATGTCTCTGGGAAGGTCATCCATCGGCTGACCTCCACCTCTGGCGGGACAGTCTGCACCTCTACGGTCTCGACCTCCACCTCTACAATCCCTACCCCGCCCCTAGCTGGCTGGAGAGGTTGTGGGTCAGCTAGGGCCTAAATCATGGAGCGAGGACCCCGCTGCTGAGTATTGCCCGCTACTCGAGGGCAAAACCTGAGAAGGTGACCGGGGTCACCACAACCGTAACAAGACTTCGGCTGCTGTGGCTGCTAGCCCTGACGGCTTGAATGACCCCCAAGAATTCTCTGAAGAGGCTAAGCACTGATAGGATGCCGATCTGAATACTGCTCACGAAAACCACAATCACTTAAACCACACTACGAAGCTTGAAGAGCTGACTGAAAAGGCCTGGAAGACTGGCCCCTGTCATAAGAATCCCTGCCTCCGGATGAGGCACCACTAAATCTGCCAGAATGACGAGGCCTCTTCTCTGAAGCATGACTACCTCCTCGAGCAAGGGCCATCTCAACTCTGTGGGCCGCATTAGCCGCCTCCTGAAAAGATATGTCACACCCAACTCTCATAGCCATCTGAAGTCTGTTGGCTGAATTAACCCATCAATAAACATGCAGACCCTCTCCCGACCTGAGGGGAGTATCACAACCACATGATGTGCCAGATCCACAAACCTCATCTTGAACTGGGTAATAGTTATAGAACCTTGTTGGAGGCGCTAAAATTGCCTCCGAAGTGCCTCCTGCTGAGTAACAGGGAGAAACTTCTCCAAAAATAACTCAGCAAACTTATCCCATGTCAAAGTTGGAGACCCTGCTGGCCGAGTCAAACAGAAATCCCTCTACCAAGTCTTAGCGGATCCCGCAAGCCTGAAATGCAAAAATCAACCCAGATGGATTCCACTATTCCCATAGTCCTAAGAATCTCACGGCAACTGAATAAGAAGTCCTGGGGATCCTCCTATGGAGCACCACTGAAAGTGGTAGTAAAAACCTTGGAGAACCGATCAAGTCTCCATAGAGCATTAGAAGTCATGGCCGCTCTATTTTCGGCCTGTGCTGTAATGCCTGTCTAAGCAGACCCTACGGGCTGAACTACTAGTCCTTAAGCCTACGGAGCTACTAGATATGGAGTACGTGAAACAAGAGTCTAAACCCCTACTCTAGCCTGGGAAGCAGCTGGTGCAACTGGTAGCAAGCCTGCTTTGGCGACACTGTCCATAAAGCCCGCTATCCGGACCAGAGCCTTCTAAAGATCCGGGGTAAATAAGACCTCTCCAGGGACTTGAGCTGGGCCCACTGGAGCTGCTGGGGCAGGAACCTCCTCACCATTTTGAACATGAGGCTCCACCTCTGGAACCGCTACCTGGGGCTGAGCTTTGCCCTTACCATGGCCTTCGGCATGACCTCGGCCCCTGCCCCTCACACGAGCTGCCTGAGGCTCGGACTACTGATCAGCGGATGAAAAAGCGCATGTTTTCGCCATTTGTAAAAGAACAGAGTGGAAACTCAATCAGTATTTGATGAACAAATCGCACGACAAGACGGAACAAATGAGAGACTTTTCCTAACTCAATAGACTTTGGAGTAAAAGTACAGATGTCTTCGTACCTACCCCTCAGACTCCACTAAGATTGTCCGTGAGTTGTGAGACCTATTTAACCTAGTGCTCTAATACCAACTTGTCAAGACCCAGATTTCCCACCATCGGGATCATGATGGAGCCTACTCGTGGTAGCTAGGCAAGCAAATTACTCAATGTCTTTCCATTGATACAATCGTCATGTTGTCAATTTAATAACAAGAATAATAATAATAATAACGTTAACTTCGGAAGCCTACTTCATAAAACTGAATATAAGTGTGAAATACTCAACACAGATCCTCTACCTAAGATGTGGAGTCACAAACTCACAAACTACTAAGAATAACTACATATAATGGTTTGAAGAAAAAATAATAACTATTTGTCTCGAAACAACGAGACTACACCAACAATGAAAAATATAAGAAGAGACGTCGGGCCTGCGGACGTCTGCAAGCTACCTCAGTCTCGAGAGTATGACAATCCTGCTAGTGAACTACTGATGTTGCTGCTGCTCGAAACCTAGACCTGTGCAATAACACACAGAAGTGTAGTATTAGCACAATCCGACCCCATGTGCTGGTAAGTGCCTGGCCTATCCCGGAGAAGTAGTGATAAGCCTAGGACCAGACACTCACGTAAACCTGTGATGTTCTATATATATATGTACCACAAATAACATAAATACTGAGCAACACAAATAACAAGGGAAGGAACATTCTATGGGAGCACAATGAATATACATAATTAATCAGTAAGGTAAAAACAGAGTGCAACAAAGCAGTTATCACAAAACAAGAAATTGAATGGTTGCATGGCATCACCCTTCGTGATTTACTCTCATCCTCACCAAATAATCAAATAAAAGTGCACGGCATCACCCTTCGTGCTTTTACTCTCATCCTCACATTCATGGCACGACATGATCCTTCATGCATGATTTAATTAACAATGGCACAGAATGTTCCTTCGTGCATAAATAGTAAAATAGGGCACGAAATGATCCTTCGTGCATAAATATTAAAATATGGCACGAAATGATCCTTCATCCATAAATAGTAAAACATGGCACGAGATGATCCTTCGTGTGAATATAATTTAAAATGGCACTGCATCACCCTTTGTACTTTATCACTCTTCCTCACCCAAACAACAGTTGCAATCAATGGGCAAGAAGAATGAAATAAACAATAGGTACCATCTCGGCAAGGGAGTAACAATCATAACAATATCTCGGAAAGGGAGCAATAATAACAGCACAACAAGGTCCTCCCTAGGGAACAATACACAACCTTCACAACCCGGCAAGGGCTCAATAATATAACTTAGGAAAGTTCTACATTAGCTCACAACATGTATCAATAAATGACTAACAGTCATGCTATACTCCGGTGTATAGATGCTCATCAACTCGCATATACACCGCACTCGATCATTTAGCTATTAGGAAGATTATACTCTCTCCTATTCCCTCAAGCTAGGATAGATCAAACACTTACCTTAAAGCCCTGAAGTCCACTTATCCTTCAACTATTGCTTTACCTCGTAACTCAACCTCCAACTCACCCGAATATTAATCACAATTGGTTCAATTATTTTAATAAACACTATATGAATTTATTTGAATGCAAAAAAATAGTTTTCACAAAGTTTTACTCAAAATTTCTCAAAATGCCCCCGGTCCCACATGGTCGAAATGCGGGGTTCGAACCAAAATTTGGTTACCCATTCCCTCACTAGTTCAAATATATGATTTGTTTTGAAATCGGACCTCAAATGGAGGTCCAACTCCCCAATTTATGAAAAAACTAGGTTCTACCCAAAAATATCAATTTCAACCATGAAAATCCTTGATTTCATATGGAAAACATGTTTAATGATGTTAAGAATTGAAAGAATTGAGTGAAAATCGACTTACAAGTGATTTGGAGTGATATTGCTCTTGAAAAATCGTCTATGGGGTTTCAGGTTTTGAAAGAATGGTAAAAAGAGGGTCTAAATTCGTTTAAGTATAAAATTGCACATGTGCGGATATGGGAGTTACAAACTTTTATTCGCAATTGCGAACATGACAGTCCTGGCTTCAGACTTAGCATTTGCAAAGTCTTTGTCGCATTTGCGACCCCAATAAGAAATAGCATGACTTCGCATTTGCAAAGTATTTGTCGCATTTGCGAAGATATCAGCTGGGGAGAAATATCAGTTGTGGTTTATTTCAAAAATTACTCTCACGACTTATCCAATCTTCACCCGATCCCTCGGGGCTCTAAACCAAACATGCACACAACCTCAAAAACATACCACGAACTTGCTCGCGCGTTCAATCAACAATATAAAATCGTTATCATAAAATCAAGCCTCAAAGTCATGATTTCTTCTTTTAAACTTCATAAACTTTCAAACCTGAAACTCATAGTTCAAAACACGTCAAACGATGTTAAATTTTCATAACACTTTGCAGGAAATGCTTAAAAAATATATAAGACTTGCACCGGGCGTCGGAACCAAATACAAGCCCGATACACTTTTAATCAATTTTTATTTTTATTTTCCTTAATAATTTCAGAAAAACAATTTAACAGAAAAATTCATATCTCGGGCTCTAAGCCTCGGAATTCAACTTCGGGCACATGCTCGAGTCCCATATACCAAAAATATTTACTTAAGTCAACTATATCAATATTAATATCAAAATTCTTTAAATTTTTCATAGAATTCACATATTCTGAGACAAATATTTTTCGGCTATGCGCCCGAACTGGGCACGTAAATCGAGGCAAAATAAAATAAGGTTTTCAAGGCCTTGGAAGCACGGAACAGATGAGGAAAACTGGTGATGACCCTTTGGGTCGTCACAAATACATACTCATCTTTATAAACTCCAATAACTTAAAGAATGTGGTAATTTAAAGTGACTAGTTAAATTTTGGTGGTTTTCAAAATTAAAAAGTGTCACGACCCGGATTTTCCCCCAACATCGGGATCGTGATGGCGCCTACTCGTGGTAGCTAGGCAAGCCACTATATTCATACTATCCTGTTTTTAACACAATTTTAATTAAATAAATGCGGAATACTTTATCGAAATGGATATAACAAATCACAAAGTGAAAATTATACTGGAAATCCTCTACCCAAGACGTGGAGTCACCAACTCACAAACTACTATGGAATACTACACATAAAAGTCCGAAGGAAATATAACATAATTCTGTTAGTCTCGGAACAATGAGACTACAGCTATTAACATAAATAAAGAAAGAGACGCCGGGCCTGCGGACGTCTGCAAGCTACCTCGGTCTCGAATGTGATCAACTCCCACGCAATCTATTTACTGCTGCTGCTGCTCCCGATCGTAACCTAGACCTGTGCAAAAACGCACAGAAGTGTAATATCAGCACAACCGACCCCATGTGCTGGTAAGTGCCTGGCCTATCCCGGCGAAGTAGTGACAAGCCTAGGACCAGACACCCACATAACCTGTACAATTCAATATATATATATATATGTGTACCACAAAATAACAAGAAATAATCAAGTATTAACACAATAAGGAATATCTTAAAGAATTCAACAATTAACCACAGATTAATAATTTCACAAGGAAAAACAAAGTGTAATGTAAACACAAGTAATATCAATTGAAGAAATAGCAGACAGTTGCACGGCATCACCCTTCGTGCTTTTACTCTCATCCTCACCAAATAAGCAAATAAAGTACACGGCATCACCCTTCGTGCTTTTACTCTCATCCTCACCAAATAAGCAAATAAAGTACACGGCATCACCCTTCGTGCTTTTACTCTCATCCTCACATCCATGGTACGGCATGATCCTTCGTACATGGTTCAATAATAGGGCACGGCATGATCCTTCGTGCATAAATAAATAAATAAACATGGCACGGCATCACCCTTCGTGCATTATCACTCTTCCTCACCCAAATAACAATCAAATAAGTTCACAAGGAAAACAAGGTATAATGGAAACACAAGTAATATCAAGTCAAGAAATGGCAAACAATTGCACGGCATCACCCAAATAAAATATAATGGAAAACAAGTAATATCAAGTCAAGAAATGGCAAACAATTGCACGGCATCACCCAAATAAAATATAATGGAAAACAAGTAATATCAAGTCAAGGAATAGCAAACAATTGCACGGCATCACCCTTCGTGCTTTTACTCTCATCCTCACCAAATAAACAAATAAGGTACACGGCATCACCCTTCGTGCTTTTACTCTCATCCTCACATCCATAGTACGGCATGATCCTTCGTACATGGTTCAATAACAGGGGCACGGCATGATCCTTCGTGCATAATCAATAAATAAACATGGCACGGCATTAACCTTCGTGCATAAATAAATAAACATGGCACGGCATCACCCTTCGTGCATTATCACTCTTCCTCACCCAAATAACAATCACGGTTAAGGGCAGAGAAAGAAACAACAATTCATAAATCGTCCCATCAAGGGCAATCAATAATTATCTTCACAACAAATCCCAACAAGGGAGAACAATAACAATTCACCTGTAATATATCTCAAAATATCATTTTCCAACGACTCACGGTCATACTAGACGCCGAGTGTATGGATGCTCGTCACCACAGCCCATACACCGCACTCGATCACATAACACATAGCACATAATCCTATTCCCTCAAGCTAGGATAGAACAAACACTTACCTCGAATGCTTATGAACAATCCAATCCGTGGAAATGTCTTTTCTTTCAATTTGGCTCCAATCCAATCGTATCTATACACAATTGATTTAATATCATCAATTCTACTCCACAAACTAATTCTTAATACCAAATAACACTTTTACAACATTCTGCCATGAATAGTAAATTTCAACCCCGGGCCCACATGGTCGGAATTCGGGGTTAGGACCAAAATCCGGTTACCCATCCCCCCACGAGTTCATGTATATAATTTGTTTCAAAATCGGACCTCAATTCGAGGTCCAATTCCCCAATTTATGAAAAACCCTATTTTCTAACAAAAACAAGAATTTTACCATGAAAACATTTGATTTCTAATGAAAAACATGTTTAATGATGTTAGGGATTGAAAGAATTAAGTAAAAAGTGACTTACAATCGATTTGATGAAGAAGAAATCCTTGAAGAATCGCAAATGGGTGTTTTGGTTTTGTAAAAATGTGAAGAAATGATTGAAATCCGTGTTTTTCAGGTCTCTGTGTTCGCATTTGCGAACATGGGTTCGCAATTGCGAACCCCGACCAATTTCCGGAGTTTGAAAAATAAGCTAAGGGTGGGAAGTTCGCATTTGCGAACATTTGTTCGCATTTGCGAACATCTCGCATTTGCGAACTAATGTTCGCATTTGCGAACACATGCTGCACAAGGCATTGTTCGCATTTGCGAACAATGGTTCGCATTTGCGAACCAAGGCAATCACTGAGACGTTCGCATTTGCGAACAATGGTTCGCATTTGCGAACCAAGGCAGCACTGGGGACATTCGCAAATGCGAACAATTGTTCGCATTTGCGAACAAGGCTGGCTTCGCATTTGCGATCAATTGTTCGCATTTGCGAGCCTTGCCTTACACTGTCCCCTTCGCAATTGCGAGAAATTCTTCGCAATTGCGAAGCCAACAGCTGGGTGAAAAAAACCAGCAGTTCAAAATTCAGAATTTCATCCAACGGCCTATCAAATCTTTACCCGAGCCCCCCGGCTCCAAACCAAACATGTACACAACCTCAAAAACACATTATGGACTTGTTCGTGCGATCATATCGCCAATATCACTTCGTTTTAATCAAATCGAGCCTCAAACTCATGATTTTCATACTTTTGATTTTCAAAACTTCTTAACTTGGAACTCAAGGTCCAAAACATCTCAAACGACATCCAAATGTCACCAAACTTTACGAAATCACATATATAATATTTAAGACTTGTACCGGGCGTCGGAACCAAAATACGAGCCCGATAGCAAGGTCTATTAATTTATTTCCTTTAATAATTGCATCAAAAACAATTTCACATAAAAATTCATAACTTGGGCTCTAGGCCTTAGAATTCGACTCCGGACACATGTCCAAGTCCCATATTTTCCTACGGACCTCTCGGGACCATCCAATCTCGGGTCCGGATTCGTTTACCAAAAATGTTGACCGAAGTCAACCATATCAATATTAATATCATTTTTATCCAAATTTCTCATAGAATTCATATTTTCTATCACAAAAATCTTTCCGGCTACATGCTCGGATCGTGCACGTAAATCGAGGCAACATAGAATGAGGTTTTCAAGGCCTCGGAAGCTCGAAATTATTAATAAAATAAGTGATGACCCTTTGGGTCGTCACAAAAAGTATGATGTGGTTCCCACACAAGCATGCCCAATGCACAATGCACCAAAACTATACAATTAACGATAAACTAATGAGAATATACTCAAATATTTGTTAACAATTCAGATTATACAAGTTTCCAACTTTGTTTAATGAAATAACCGAAATGCCCTGAGGCCCCTAGGCCCGGAATCCAAAATTTCTCAAAGATAAAGGTTACCCATGACCTGAACTCAAATATATGATTTTTTCCTAATTCCATACCCAAAATCGTGTCTAAAATACAAGTTTATAATTTTCTAGGTTTCCAAACAAAACACCAATATTTACTCTAATTCTCATGTCCAATTTCATGGTATAATCTTGCATTTAACTTGGGAATAAGTAGTAGTAGCTTACCTTAATATTGATGGTGAAAACCATCCTTGAAGCTCTCCAAAAATTGCCCCATGAAGTGAGAAATGAGCAAAAAATGACATTGAGCCTGAATAAATGAAGGTCTGCCTTCAGTGGTTTCTGCTTATGCAGAAATATAACCGCCTATGGGGTTCCGTTTTTGTGGATTCTTGGCCGCTTATGCGGTCCTGGGCTTGGCCCCATTTTCCGCTTTTGCTCTCCCATCTTCCGCAGATACGGACCCGCTTCTGTGGAACCTTGACCGCATCTATGGTTCACGACCCCTTGAACCAAATCTGCTTATGCGCCTCCTTCAACCGCTTCTACGGGGCCGCTTCTACAGTCCCTTTTTCTGCAGAAGCGAAAACACCAGCAACCAGATCCTTCAGCCTTCTCCAAAATTCTATTTTTGATCTCTTAACCACCCGGAATCCACTCGAGGCCCCCTGAACCCCAAATAATCATACCGACTAGTCCCAAAACACATTACGGACTTGCTCGAGGCCTCAAATCACATCGAACAAGACTGAAATCATGAATTACACCCCAATTCAAGTTTTATGAACTTTGTAGTTTCCAACTTCTATTTCCAATGTAAAAACCTATCAAATCACGTCCGATTGACCTCAAGTTTTGCACTCAAACCATATCTGACATTACGGACCTCCTCCAAATTCTGGAATTTGATTCCGACCCCAATATCAAAAAGGAAACCCCGATCAAACTCTCCAAAACCCTTCAACTTTCTATCTTTAGCCAAATGGCTTCAAATGGTCTACGGACCTCCGAATTTCCTTTTGATCGCGCTCCCAACTCCAGAATCACCATACAGAGATATCCCAAGTCTTGGAATCCCAAACGGATATCGATAATACTGAAATGCACTTCAAGCCAAACTAATGAAATTTCTTCTAATAAGCTAACTTCCACAATAGACGCCAAAATGCTCCTGGGTTATCCAAAACCCGCACTGGGCATACGCCCAAGTCCGAAATCATTATACGAACCTGCTAGGACCTTTAGATCCAGATACCAAGTTCGTTTACTCAAAATTGAATCCTAGTTAATTCTTTCCACTTTAAGCTTCCCAAATGAGAATTCTTTTTCCAAATCAACTCTTGACTTCTCAAAATTCAATTCCGACCATGCGTTCGAGTCATAATACCCGAAATGAAGCTTTTCATGTCCTCCGACTGTTGAGCGGAGCAGTAATACTCAAAACGACCGGTCGGGTCGTTACATTCACTAAACCTAAACATATGTTCGTCCTCGAACGTGCTAAGAACTGTACTGGAGTAGTTTGAAATCACTGTTTAGCACCTCACGTACCTTCCCATGCTACCACAACTTAGTTGAACACATAAGCTCGATAAATCCTGAAAATATCCCCTTTTTGTTCAAGCAACTAAGCCTTAAAGCCTGATTTCAACATCTGGAATCCTATGCTAGGCTTGTTTCCAACATATGATCACCATATCAATCATTACACGCCGCACTCAAACATAACGACATAACTTCACAGAATTATTACTTTGCAACACTAAATCCACAGGACCACAATATTATTCTCTATTCAACTTAGCCACAATTCTATTGACCCGATGCTCGCATTGCACCATATGACATATACAGGTCTTACTCTAACCTTTACCATACCACCACGACAGGAGAGATGTACCAACACTCATAATCAATTGCCGAGTCAACAACACATTAGGTCTATACTCCTGATACGGCATTCACCTCATTCTGAACCCAATAATGATCTTATCTCCATAATATACTTCATATAACTGGATTGCACAGAATCCTAGATCAAGGGATCTCGTCCCATCTGATACCACTGCTCAAGCAATAAGCCACCCCAAAAACTATTTAATTCTCATATGATGCTACCATATGCCAATAGGCCACCAATCTAAACACAACACAAATAGGAAATTAAATTCTTGAAGGAATTATCTAAACCCCACACTAGTACGAGCTTTCCTCAGAACATAGGAAACGAAACACAAAAAGAAGTACCATATAGAAAACTAGACTCAACATCACACTGTTACGGCATGCAACCCAATCCAAATAATATACCCATGGTGGCATGCCACCGGATCCACAAATAGATCTTATATAAGGAAATTGCACTTCGAGCTAAATCCGCTCATTATAACAAAACATCGAATTTCAATCGCAAGCACGGTAAGTGCATAATACCAGCCCTAAGGAAACATATAGCGCTATAGGCTACAAAACTCAAGCACAACTGAGGTACGATATACAATCTGAATCACAAGAGCCATTTGGCTCATATAACATCATCGCCATGCGGAACCTTAACGCATAAAAATTCTACCAAGCCATCTCACAACTTATGCAGCACAATACATCATTACCTGGAATAGCTGATGACAAAATAACACCCAGACTGTCCCTTAATGAGGAACACTCACTGACACATACACAACTTGCCTGATATAAGGCCCTGTTCACATATAATTCAGTCTACTGATCTCAAGCCGATTTATAATTGCACCAACTTGGCTAATAACCTTTCAATGGTCCATAGTAACCCTCTTTTTCTTCATGACACATAAGAAAAGCTGTCATAACTGGAGTAACCTTCCCAATTCATGACCTAATAATAAATTTCCCTCCAGGCATAGTTTCTCAAACAAATGTTAATACCAAAATCCTTATACTTGCTTAACTCTTTAGTCAATCAAGTGACTACATGACACACTTACACAATCTTCACATGGGACACGCTCCCACAATCTTCAGAAATAAATATCAAGGTCGCTTATTCCATCCATTGGTCGCACCAATGCTGAAAAGAGATCAAGAATCCTTAACCAGGATACAAAGCCTTTTTTTCACAAACATCAATATCTGGCGACTCCGAAGCCAATCCCAATTTACTCTAATCATTCAACCCTTTCCTTGCTCATCCGAGCTTGTGACATCCTCGTCGACACTGAACTATAACCTTGATCCTCACATTGAATTTCCACGCTAGTCACTACACCCAACGTGCCAATATATGTCAGAATATGATTTTTTATCATAACTCCGAAATCATTAATATCTTAACACTTCATCATATAAGAACTTGCAATTTACTCACTTCAGTAAAACCATAGAAACACACAGGTAAATTCCCATGACTGTAGAATATGCAACTCTACAAGTAGTGGTCCAAGCCACCACAACCCTTTTCCAAAATCTGCTTCTACACAACGAGCCTTAGAAATAGAAGGCTTCTGAATAACATCAATTGAGATGCCTGACAAGCCTAATACGCACCGTCACAAATCATACACACAACCTAATCACACTGAATGGACTAATCACAGATCCCCACGTGCCAAATTAAACTATGTCTAATCAACCCCTTTCCTTCAAATTTATCCTTGAGTGCTTTGGAAATGGTACCAATTCTCTTCAACACATAATACGCTCCATCTACACCCATCCCGAGTGACCTTGAACCACGAGACCATGCTATCTCAACCCGTACGAACCATTTCATACTTCCCAATTGCTACATCACAAGCCAACCATCACGAAACATTCTGTGCCACTTCTCATAAGGTGCTTTCCAAGATCAGTCCTTAATTATTCCTATAAGCTCGACATTATTAGGCACCATACTTTACCTCTTGATTTCACTAGGACCGTTACGGAGAGCCACCCGCTCTGACTAGGTCTCTAATATAATTGGCTACATAGATCTCATAACATAGGAGTACCCTCTTGATGAGGCACCTAGCAGAATACTCCCTTTAAAACCCACTTCCATACAAGGCGCAAATCTTGAATCCTTTCCCAAGTTCAAGCGTGAGGCTGTAAGGCCAACGATAGCACATCTTTACTACTTATGGTAGTTTTTCGTAACTAAGGCAACCCCCCACCCCCAATATGATATTAACCATAAACCTCGAAGATGGCTAACCATTGTCACACCTCCTTTTTTACGCACCCGCAAGGATGCAAAGAGTTTTTCCAATTAAAGGACAATCGAGATGGGATTTATTTAATTATTTCGGAGTCGCCACTTGGGAGATTTATGGTGTCCCAAGTCACCGGTTAAATCCCGAATCGAGGAAAAGAATGACTCTATTTAACAGTCCGCGAACCAGAAATCCGGATAAGGAATTCTATTAACCCGGGAGAAGGTATTAGGCATTCCCGAGTTCCGTGGTTCTAGCACGGTCGCTCAATTGTCGTGTTTGGCTTATCTATCTGCTTTTTACAATTATGTACTTAGTGCGAGTTAATACCCCTTTACCGCTTTTATTATTGGTTATGATTTACGAAAGAGAAAGTTGCCTAAAAATATGCTTTCGAATCACGTCACATGAAATGCACCCGGATCCTCGACATATTCTTATTCAACATTTCGGGGTTTGGATTTGGGTCGCATGAAATGCACACCCGTATTTAAGAAGGTAGGACTAAAGTATGCGCCCGGAGTGGTTACTTATTTACACTGTTGAGAAGGACGTGATATTTGCTAAGAAACGACACATCTCGAAATCTAAGTATTTTATATGTACATTTGTGAAGGCCTTGCGATTAGTGTAACTATTTGGGAGAGGCGCACCTTTGATTCAAATCTAAAGCGAACTACATCCCACCGTATTTTACTTAGGAGTTGATTCCAAATTATTTAAAACTTGCTACGAACCACACCACATGAAATGCGCCTGTGGTTCCCGACACGCTTTATTTGCTCTTGCCCGAAATTGGGGTCGGGTCACATGAAATGCACCCCCGACTCCTTTAATCTAATTACGTCATTCAGTTGAGTAATAACTCCCTAGTTAATCTTGCTTTTAACATAAGGTCTAACGTTAACAGATTTGGAGATTACACACATGAGTAGAGAAGATTGAATAGAGATACAACAGACTAATTCAGGTTTACGTGCTTATCTAATGATAGTGTATCTTTGGTCTAGCTACACTTTTCCATAACCAAGACTAGCACTACAAACTCAATTAGAGAATAACAGAACGTAATTAAACATAAGAACTTTGGACGACTACATGATTCAACAGACTTCAAACATAAGCTTCAGGCTTCATTCTTTTCGAACCAAGGAATTACAACAACAGAGATGTGTACCTGGAATGCGGAAGAACAAAGATGAGTGAGCAATGGCAATGCAGCAACAGTAACAGGAACAACAACAATAGGCCAGTAGCAACCAAAGTAAACCAACAGCCACACAAACGACTCAGCAGCAACAACAATAACCAACCCAAATAGCAACAACAATAATACACCAGTAGCAAACTCAACACAGCAGCAGCATACACAACTGAGATGTATACCAGCAGCAACAAAGACACAGCAATAGCCAAAGAGTGGCAAACAGGACTTCAGCAACCAAACAAACGAAACAGTAACAAAGAAGCCAATGAAACAGTACTTGTCTATCCTTCTTGTTCTCTTTGTATGTTTGGTTTCAATATTGTATCTCCCTGTTTTTCTTAACTCCCAGCTATCTCTATCTGTCTCTTTGTATGTGTTTCGAAAAAAAATGTCTTTGCTGCCTATTTTTCTCTCCAGGTACTCCAGTGTTCTCCCCTTTCTCTAAGGCCTGTATCCCTTCTTATAGTCCACCAGCAGCTCCTAAGGTTACCCCCCTTTAACTGAATCCCCCAACCCATCATACTCCCTGCAAACCCATCATCCAATGTCCAGGTATGGACTAAAACATTAAACTAGTGATCACATGAGGCTTAGTGGGATACCCTGCTGTATGGCAGGTTCCACTAGCCTCTCTTATGGGCAGGGCATTTAAAAATTAATACTAATTAACCTATTAACTATAACCAATTAACCCCCTTAATCTGAATCAAACAGTAACAGGCCCCTAAACTAATGAATTGCATACAGGCATACTCTTACATGAACAATCACACAAATGAGTTAACTCGTTGACGACGCTAATCGAAATGAATACGCATTTAACCATATACGCAATCAAACAAATGCTACAGATGAATAATTGACCAAATAAAAGTCTTGGGAGATGAAGAGCAAAACGGAAAACTAAGGAAGAAACAAAAACAAGCAATTCACATGATTAACACATTGAGCATGAAGAAAGAAAAATAGAAATACCGCATAAGCCGCAATCAAAGCTTGAACGAACCCGGACCAATCTCGGATTTGACCCCCATTTGGATTTTGGAGTCTAACGGAACTTAATCGAAATGTTTTCAAATGAAAACATCTCCACTAAGGTCTATTAGACCCCAATTTGTTTCGCTTTTGGACCCCGAATCCCTAATTAGATTTCTAGGGTTCTTGAGGTTCGAATTGGGGTTTGAGGGGTTCTGGTCGGATTCGAATGAAACTAAGGGCGGTAGGCGTGTAAGGGAGGTCTAGAGGTGGTGTGGTGTAAAGTTGGTGGCCGGCGGCGTAGTTTGGGTTTGACTCGAATCTTTGAATGAAGATTCGAGACGTTTGGTGGTGATTCGAGGTTAGCGGAGGCCGGATTCGTAATGGGGGAGGTGAGGGGAAGATTTTGGTATTAGTTTGGTGGCCGTTGGCCTACCGGAACCGCCGTGAGGCGATTTCCGGCAGGCGGAGCACGGCGGAGGAGGGCGGCGTTATGCTGGGTCTTTGAGAGCTTCTGAGAGACGAAGCGGGGGGGGGGGTGAAAGGGGGGCGGGGTAAGGAATTAGGAATATATACTAAGCGTGGGATTGGATCTAGGCCGTTGGATCGATTTAGATCGACGGCTTGGATCCACCCACTTAACGAAACGATGTCGTTTGGGTAGGTCTTGGACCGGGCGGGTTTCTTCTTGTGTGGATATGGGTCGGGGCACAGGGGCGATTGGTGACCGTTGGATCAAATGATCTGAACGGCTCAGATCGATCCAAGGTGAGGGGGCTGATCCAGTGGTGTGGGCTGGACGGGTGAATCGTTTGGGCCAATCTTTTGGACTAAAACATGGCCCAATTCTGCTCTTTATGATGTATTATATGCATATATATATACATATATATATATATACATATATTAACCTATAACACAACTATTTTTTACTACAATTATCGCACATAGCTACATATCACTCAAAAAATGTAAATCACATAAAAATGCAAAACCTAATGTATATATTCTTTTTTTGTATTTTATTAATAAACATGCGCACAAAAATGTAAATTTAAGATAAAATAACACAAAAATCACAAAAATCATGCCTAACACGAAACTATTTTTATTTTGAATTTTCTGGGAGTACTTCTCAGGTAAGGCAAAAATCACGTGCTCACAGCTGCCCCTCTTTGCGCGTAAACATGCCGAGTTTTCGTGCAAAGATAAGTGAGCGGATATAAGCGATTTTTGCCCATTCGAGCACTCCGTATGAAGCATTTTGGAAAAGTTTTGACCGAACCTTGCTTCAAAGGTCTCCTACATATCCCTGGCTAAAAGGGAATCGGGTCAATGTAGTTCGGGAAGTTCTGGTAGCTGGGACTACCATGACTGATTGTTACTGCCGTTACTGCTGCTACTGCTGTTACTGCTGTTGCCATTGCTTAGATGATCTCCTTGTTACACCGTACTAAGCAACAAAACAAGAAGCTAGACTAAGTTACAGTACTACAAGTTCTTATCTATCCTTTTTAACTTGATCTTGTCGCGCTCCTTGCCATCCTGACTTGGCGTTCCTTCTGATGCTTCGTCTCTTCTTACGAACTTGGATTCATGCCGAAGATTTCTGTTACATTCTACCGCTTTCCTCTACCAAATTAAAACAGATCGCCACTCCATTCTCCGGGCGGGCTTCCTGACTTCGACTACAACTTCAAAATTAAATCGCCACTCCATTCTCCAGGCGGGCTTCCTGACTTCAATTACGACTTCAAAATTAAATCGCCACTCCATTCTCCAGGCGGGCTCCCTGACTTCAACTACTACTTCAAAATAAAATCGCCACTCCATTCTCCAGGCGGGCTCCCTGACTTCAACTACTACTTCAAAATAAAATCGCCACTCCATTCTCCAGGCGGGCTCCCTGACTTCAACTACTACTTCAAAATAAAATCGCCACTCCATTCTCCGGGCGGGCTCCCTGACTTCAACTACTACTTCAAAATAAAATCGCCACTCCATTCTCCGGGCGGGCTCCCTGACTTCAACTACTACTTCAAAATAAAATCGCCACTCCATTCTCCAGGCGGGCTCCCCGACTTCAACTACAACTTCAAAATTAAATCGCCACTCCATTCTCCGGGCGGGCTCCCTGACTTCACTCACTACTTCAAAATTAAATCGTCACTCCATTCTCCAGGCGGGCTCCCGACTTCAACTACAACTTCAAAATTAAATCGCCACTCCATTCTCCGGGCGGGCTCCCTGACTTCACTCACTACTTCAAAATTAAATCGCCACTCCATTCTCCGGGCGGGCTCCCCGACTTCAACTACTACTTCAAAATTAAAATCGCCACTCCATTCTCCGGGCGGGCTCCCGACTTCAACTACTACTTCAAAATAAAATCGCCACTCCATTCTTCGGGCGGGCTCCCGACTTCAACTACTACTTCAAAATTAAATCGCCACTCCATTCTCCGGGCGGGCTCCCTGACTTCACTCACTACTTCAAAATTAAATCGCCGCTCCATTCTCCGGGCGGGCTCCCCGACTTCAACTACTACTTCAAAATAAAATCGCCACTCCATTCTCCGGGCGGGCTCCCGACTTCAACTACAACTTCAAAATTAAATCGCCACTCCATTCTCCGGGCGGGCTCCCTGACTTCATCACTACTTCAAAATTAAATCGCCACTCCATTCTCCGGGCGGGCTCCCTGACTTCAACTACTACTCACCGATTTCATCCTATCTTGATTACCTTCCTTTGCCTTTTGTACCATTTCCTTGTTCCTGTATTGCCTCTCGGACCACCTTCTCTTCTGAATTATCCTGTCTTGGAATTGCTTTCCCCTAGGTCGTGTTACTTTTCTTCTGGCTGTTGGGGATATTTTTGGAACTGTTTACTCGCCTGCTGGGGGTGATGCTGCTGAGGAAGTATTCTTTGTTTCCTTCACCCCTCATGCTCTTCCTTCTTCCCATACCTCCTGTGGGACTCACGCTTTTGCCTCCTCGAGCAAATTGTGGAATGTAATACTGCTGGAGGAATCTCGAAGCCATTGTTTTATTTTCCCACAACTGCTGGGGATGATACCGGGCTCAAATATTACCCCGTGTCGTCTGGCCTTTCTCAAAACTATTCTGCTCGGAGCTGGTACTTCCCGAAATCTTGCGTTGCTTTCTACCCTTATCCTCTGAGTCTTGCTTTCCGGAAAATTTTCGCAACGGGAGAAAATTTTCTGCCCCAGTTCGATAAACTTCTGGACGGTATGCTTTTCTGCCAACGAACCCTCTTTTCCTGCTTTTAAATCAAAGAAAAATTGTTAGTTTCAAAATGCGGTGAGTGGTCGTGCCACTCTTGTTGAGGCCATTCTCTTTTCTCTTTCAGCTGCTTGGCCTCTCTCGAACTTTGAGGGCGACGTTGACGCTTGCTGGGGACGATGCTCTTTCCACGAACGACCTCTCATCTTTCCTTTTATTCCAATCTTTGGTTTGATCCGACTCTTTTAGCCGGTGACCTGTTGCGTGAAATCATCTTTCGGACATGCCACATGTGTCCCTCATACTCCGTAATTCTTGCGAACCTTCCACTCAGCCTGTCATCCCAATCTCACTATCGTAACGACTTCTGTCTTATTGCCTCGTTCCACGCCTATTCACTTTCAATATACTGCTTTGGGAGACTTGGTAGTAAGCTTTGAAAAATCAATTTTCGAAAATGAAAGAAAAGAAAAGAATACTGACCGCAAATGACAAAAGAAAAGAAAAACTTTTCTGAACTCAAAAATAGGAAAACTTATCTGAATGTGTGCCCGATCCAATGGTTATGCCGCGCCTTTGAGATTAAACTAACCAGTCTATTCATGTCAATCACTTTCTGATGCCGCGTTCTGCTAGAGGTAAACGGATGTCCAAACCTTGTCTCATGCAGACATCTTGTAACCATCTCGTCCTGTCACCTCACCGTGCCCTTCAAAGGGTTTTCACTAATGAGATTCTCTCATTTCTCTCTATCTCCCGTCGCCTTAAGGTGCCCGTAAAGGTTTTCACCGTAAGACTCTCTCATTTTATTTCTCTCAACTTCCTTCGCCTTAAGGTGCCCTCGAGGGTTTTCACCGTTAAGACTCTCTCATTTACGTTTTCTTTCCCTGCGGCGGGGTATCACCCCGAGATTCCTTCTAGAGCGTTATCCCCTTTCGGCTTGTGCATCCTGGATTCAATCGAGGGTCGGGATGTCACTCTTGGCTTTTGTTCACATGACTTGGCACTTCTCAAATACTGATCGAGAGGTCTTTCTGGTTCTTAATATGGTTTCCGCGCGTGAGGCTGAAGAAAGGGGTTTAGCCTCAACGGTTAGCTTATTACAACTTTCGGAATCCACACTATCTTTCCAACGAAACAACGACTTCTGCCCCAGTTTTGTTGCTTGGGGGATTTTTGATTTTTATTTTATTATGACCGAGCCGTGTGGCGCCTACGTATCCTTCTCGAGGAATCAGGTCGAACGTAGTTCACTTTTTCTTGTATTACTTCTTTGTTTCTTTTCTGTTCTGTTACGCATCTTCCTTGATGATTCCGAAAGAGGGTATACGAAAGAATAGTTAAGGCTCAAATGGGGAAACAAAGGTTAAAGTGTTTGGGTAGTAGAAAAATTGCCTCTGTCATTTCATTCTCCGAAAAATGCCAAATACACACAAACGAAACCAAACGTTGACAAATGCATTAAAGAATTACACATAATATCTCTTGATTGCATCAGAATTGATAGCCATATCGGTGCATCTTCCCTCAACATCCGTCAGACATAGAGCGCCGTTGGATAATACTCTAGTCACCACAAATGGTCCCTGCCAATTTGGAGCGAACTTGCCTTTCGCTTCGGCCTGATGGGGTAGAACTCTCTTCAGCACATGCTGTCCCACTTCAAATCTCCTGGGACGTACCTTCTTGTTATATGCTCTCGCCATTCTCTTTTGATACAATTGGCCGTGACATACTGTTGTCAATCTCTTTTCATCGATCAAGCTCAATTGCTCTAATCGGGTTTTGACCCACTCGTCGTCATCAATCTCAGCTTCAGCGACAATTCGGAGGGATGGAATCTCAACTTCTGCGGGTATTACTGCTTCAGTCCCGTATACCAACAAGTAAGGAGTTGCACCTACCGAAGTCCGGACGGTAGTGCGATAACCCAACAGCGCAAATGGTAACTTTTCATGCCATTGCCTAGATCCTTCTACCATTTTCCTCAATATCTTCTTTATGTTCTTGTTTGCTGCCTCGACCGCACCATTTGCTTTTGGGCGATACGGTGTGGAATTTCGGTGTGTAATCTTGAACTGTTGACATACCTCTTTCATCAATCCACTGTTAAGATTTGCACCGTTATCCGTAATGATTATATTTGGAATTCCAAACCTACAAATGATGTGGGAGTGTACGAAGTCCACCACCGCCTTCTTGGTCACCGATTTGAATGTTTTGGCCTCCACCCACTTGGTAAAATAATCGATCGTTACCAGGATGAACCTATGGCCATTGGAAGCCGCAGGCTCAATAGGCCCAATAACATCCATACCCCATGCGACAAACGGCCATGGTGCGGACATTGTATGCAATTCAGTCGGCGGAGAATGAATCAAATCTCCGTGTATCTGACACCGATGGCATCTTCGCACGAAACTTATACAATCCCGCTCCATAGTGAGCCAATAATATCCTGCTCGAAGAATCTTCTTTGCCAATACGTATCCGCTCATGTGTGGTCCGCAAACTCCCGAGTGTATATCCGTCATCACTGTTGTGGCTTGACTTGCATCTATACATCTCAACAATCCCAAATCTGGGGTTCTTTTGTACAGCACCCCTCCACTAAGGAAAAATCCGTTCGCCAACCGCCGAATAGCTCGCTTTTGATCTCCGGTTGCTTTCTCTGGGTATACTCCTAACCTGAGGTATTCCTTGACATCATGAAACCACGGCTCACCATCCACCTCTTCCTCTATCACGTTACAATAAGCATGTTGATTCCGGACATGGATGTGTAATGGATCGACACGAACCTTGTCCGGGTGATGTAGCATTGATGCTAAAGTAGCCAACGCGTCGGCAACTTCATTATGCATCCTTGGGATGTGCCTGAATTCTACCGATCGAAAGCGTTTGGTCAAATCATGCAAACACCGACGATATGGGATAAGCTTTAAATCTCTGGTTTCCCATTCTCCCTGAATCTGATGTACCAGAAGGTCCGAGTCCCCCAAGACCAAGACGTCCTGTACATCCATGTCCACCGCTAATCGCAACCCCAAGATACATGCCTCGTACTTAGCCATATTATTGGTGCAATGAAAACGCAGTTGAGCAGTAACAGGATAATGATGTCCTGTTTCAGATATGAGCACAGCCCCTACTCCGACTCCTTTTGCGTTCGCCGCTCCGTCGAAGAAGAGCTTCCACCCTGGATCCTTGGTTAGTTCTAACCCCTCAATTTGCAACACCTCTTCGTCCGGAAAATACGTCCTCAAGGGTTCGTATTCGTCATCAACAGGATTTTCAGCTAAGTGATCGGCCAGGGCTTGAGCTTTCATAGCCGTCCTTGTCACGTATATGATGTCGAACTCCGTAAGTAATATTTGCCATTTTGCTAACCTCCCTGTAGGCATAGGTTTCTGGAAAATATACTTCAACGGATCCAGACGCGAAATGAGGTAAGTGGTGTAAGAAGACAAATAGTGTTTCAGCTTTTGGGCTACCCAAGTCAGGGCGCAACATGTCTTTTCTAGATGAGTGTACTTGACCTCGTGGACTGTAAATTTCTTACCGAGGTAGTAAATGGCCCGTTCCTTCCTGCCAGTAAGATCATGCTGTCCCAGTACGCAGCCAAACGAATTCTCCAAGACCGTCAGATAAAGAATCAGGGGTCTGCCCGGTTCAGGCGGAACTAGTACGGGTGGATTGGACAGATACCCTTTGATTTGGTCAAACGCTTCCTGACATTCTGCCGTCCATTCTATCGCTGCGTCTTTTTTCAATAGACGGAATATGGGTTCACAAGTTGCCGTGAGCTGGGCAATAAACCTACTGATGTAATTCAACCTTCCCAACAGACTCATTACCTCTGTTTTATTCTTCGGCGGGGCTAACTCCTGAATGGACTTGATTTTGGATGGGTCCAGCTCAATGCCCCGTCTGCTGACGATGAATCCTAGCAACTTTCCTGACGGAACTCCGAATGTGCATTTGGCTGGATTGAGCTTGATGTCGTATCTTCGAAGTCTTTGAAAGAACTTCCTGAGGTCAGCAACATGGTCCTCTTGACGTCTGGATTTCACGATCACATCATCTACGTATACTTCAATTTCCTTGTGTATCATGTCGTGGAATATCGTAGTCATTGCCCTCATATATGTTGCTCCTGCATTCTTCAAACCGAATGGCATCACTCGGTAGCAATAAGTTCCCCACGGTGTGATAAAAGCCGTCTTTTCTGCGTCCTCTTCATCCATCAAAATCTGATGATATCCCGCATAACAGTCCACAAAGGATCCAATTTCGCGTCCGGCACAATTATCAATCGGGATATGGATATTGGGAAGCGGGAAATTATCCTTAGGACTCGCCTTGTTGAGGTTGCGATAGTCCACACACACTCTGATCTTTCCGTCTTTCTTTGGCACCGGTACTACGTTAGCCAACCATTCAGGGTATCGAGTGACACGAATGACTTTCGCCTGCAACTGCTTGGTTACCTCCTCCTTGATCTTCACACTCATCTCCGTCTTGAATTTCCGCAGTTTTTGCTTGACGGGAGGATATGCCGGATCAGTGGGTAATCTATGAACCACTAGATCAGTGCTGAGTCCCGGCATGTCGTCGTATGACCATGCGAAAATATCTTTAAACTCCATGAGTGTTTTGATCAATTCTTCTCTCAGATTGGGTTCAATATGGACACTTATCCGGGTTTCTTTGACGTCATCTGCATTCCCTAGATTAACGGCCTCAGTATCATTTAAATTCGGTTTGGGTTTTTCCTCGAAGTGACTTAATTCTTCACCGATTTCTTCTACGGCTTCATCGTCGCCGTACTCCGACTCACTCTCGTCACTTCTTATTTCATGCGTTATTATTTCCAAACCCGATTGACTTTCTAGACTGGGTTGATTAATCTTTAAGCACGCCATATCATTAAGATCAGTTGAAAGAAGGTTGTTCAGAAAAGTAAAAAGAAGGAAAAATAAACAAAATTAGACACGAAGGGAACCAAATTTTCATTAAGGAGAATGGTACAAGGGAAAACAAACTGCAAACTCAAATCAAAAACGAACTAAAAACAAACTGGATTTTACTCTGGGGACAAACCCCCAACACAAAATTTCGAAAGAAAAACAATCCAAGACAAACTACCAAGACTCCTTCCGGACGGGGAGAGGAGTAGCCTTCCAGTTATTCAGTTTTGCCTTTGGTCCCACAAATTGTATCTCGGCATGACTAGATCCTTCACCGTCCTCGAGCATACATACATCTGTGAATAGGTCCTCGAACTTCCTGAAGAACTCTTCGTCTGGTCTGATCGTAGGACCGGGAATCTTTGTCGTTGGATATCCTCTTGCTCCGGACCTGACAAAAGATTGGGAAAGGCGTGGAACAGGCTTCGGGAGCACCCATGTCTTCTGCTTACTCCTCTTTGCTCGCCGGATGTCCTCTGATGTTGGCTGGAATCCCAAGCCGAAGGTTCCCAAGTTTTCGACCACCGATACCGGTTGTATGATTCCTTGCAGAGATGCACCTAGACCTTTACCGGGTATGAAACCATGTCGCAACATTTCATGAGCCACCATGACATCCGCAGTAATTGTTCTGTCGCCGGGAATGCATTCCCCTTCCGGAACTCGGTGGGCGGACACCACATCGCAGACCTGATATACCCACGGCCCAACATCTTCTTCTGTTTCAACAAAGGGAATGATGGTGCCTGATTGTGGGTCGTTCTCTCCATGGACGACGATCTCCCGTTGATCCCACTCAAACTTAACGAGTTGGTGTAAGCTGGATGGAACTGCTCTTGCGGCATGGATCCATGGTCGCCCTATCAGGAGGTTATATGACACCACCATGTCCAGCACCTGGAATTCCATGGTGAACTCCACTGGCCCAATCGTCAAGATCAACACTATGTCACCAACCGACGCTTTGCCTCCTCCGTCAAACCCTCGAACACATACGCTATTCTTGCGTACCCTGCCGATGTCTACTTTTAATTTGCCCAGTGTAGAGAGAGGACAAATGTTAGCACTGGACCCATTATCGACAAGGACTTTGGTAACCACCGCCTCTTCACACTTCACCGTAAGATATAAAGCCCTGTTATGCTCAGTGCCTTCCTCAGGCAACTCGTCATCGGTGAAGGTGATCCGATTTGCTTCGAAGATCCGATTGGTGATCTTCTCCAAATGGCTTACCGAGATTTTATCCGGTACATGTGCCTCATTCAGGACTTTCATCAATGCTTGCCGATGTTCTTCAGAATGTATCAGCAAGGATAGCAATGATATTTGCGCCGGAGTCTTCTTCAACTGCTCTAAGACAGAGTAGTCATGCAGCTTCATCTTTTTCAAGAATTCTTCCGCTTCTTCATCGGTTACCGGCTTTTTCAATGCTGCCGGAGTGGTCTTCCTCAATTCCGCAGGGGCAAAACATCTCCCCGAGCGGGTCAACCCTTGGGCTTCACAAACTTCCTCTTTCACCTCCTTTCCTCTTTGTAGGTTGTTGTAATCCGAGCATAATTCCATGGAATAGCCCGGCTATCAGTTATTGGCAAATGTATTGCCGGCTTGATGATGAAAGGATCTATTCGAACGCCTGCTACCGTCAAGATGGGCTTGATTGCTGCCCCTGGTACAACTATCTTTGCTTCCCTCGGCCCCACAGGTACTCCGCTCACACTTCCCTTTCCTGCTTCCGACCCTCCTGGTATGTCCTTCTTGCAACTGGGTGACTCATCAAGGCTTGGCCCATTCCTCATTCCTGCCCCGCTAGACTTAATCATCATTACAGTCTGAGAGGCTTTCTCCTTTCCTTCCTCCGCCCGTACCAACTCGATCATATTGGTCTCATGATGAGTTGGAAGCGGGTTTTGGTTGATGTTGGGCTCTGTTGGAGTCCGGACCTCAATCCTGCGAGTGTCAATGAGCTCCTGGATGGCCGTCTTTAGCCTCCAACACTTTTCCGTATCGTGTCCTGGACATCCCGAGCAGTAGGCACAATTTACTGAATGGTCCAGGTTCTTCGGGAGGGGGTTTGGTAGCTTAGCTTCAACCGGATTTAGCAACCCTACTTGCTTCAACCGGTGGAACGGACTGGTGTAAGACTCTCCTAAGGGAGTGAAAGTCTTTGGCCTCGGCGCCCTTGTCGCCCCTGAATGCTTGGTTCGGACGGAAACTCGCGCCCGAGGGGTTCCTGTAAGCTCTTGGGGGTGGGTGATTGTTTTGCGGGTTTGGTGCACGCCACGGTGCATGGACGGGAGGTGCAGAATAGGACTGTGCGTGGTGGACAGTAAAATGGGGATCGGGTGCGGGATAGTAATGTTGCGGGTGGTTATATGGGTTGTGGGAGTAATTTTGGTGGTGAGGTTGGGATGGGCTATATTGGGGTGCGGGGCCTCTATTTCTGAACCATGCCCCGGACTCGACGGCCGCAACTTCCTCTCTCCTCTTTTTCCCCGGTACTCCTCCAGTACCACTTTGGATAGCCTGAGTGGTGGCTTTCAGTGCTGAGTAACTCATGATCTTGTTGGCCTTCAAACCTTCCTCAATCATACCCCCCATTTTTATCACCTCCGTGAATGATTTGCCTACGGATGTTACCAGATGTCCGAAGTAGGTGGGCTCTAATGTCTGCAAGAAGTAGTCCACCATCTCGCTTTCTCTCATCGGCGGATCTACCCTGGCCGCCTGTTCCCTCCAACGGAAACCAAATTCCCTGAAGCTTTCAGCGGGCTTCTTCTCTAATTTTAGCAATGATAGGCGGTCGGGGATTATCTCAAGATTGTACTGGAACTGGCCGATAAAAGCTTGAGCCAAATCATCCCACGTAAACCATCTACCGGGATCCTGTCTAGTGTACCACTCCAGCGCAGATCCTCCCAGACTCTGGCCGAAGTAAGCTATCAGAAGCTCGTCCCGTCCTCCGGCCCCTCTCATTTTACTGCAGAACCCTCGGAGGTGGGCTACTGGGTCGCCATGCCCCTCGTATAGGTCGAATTTGGGCATTTTAAACCCTGTTGGCAACTGGACGTCCGGAAATGGACATAGATCTTTATAGGCGACGCTGACCTGGTTGCCCAAACCGTGCATGTTCCTGAAGGACTGCTCCAGGCTTTTAACTTTTCTGACAACTCCCTCGTGTTCCGAACTTTGGAAGTGCTTTTCCGGTTCTGCCGGATTATCCCAGTGAGGTGTATGTGATTGTGGTTCAGGAGCCCTGAAAGTAGGCTCTGGAGGATAGTAAGAGTTGTCATGGATCTGAACATATGGCTCGCCGGCCGGCCTTTGCAGAGGAGCAGGTGGAGGTGCCACAAAAACAGGGGTGACTGGAGGAGGATTTGGTTTGGCTGGTGGAATGTGGGTGGCATATGGGTTTTCCCCCTGAAAGTATGGATAGCTTGGGGCGCTTGTTGAAGGATCGATGGGCGGATGTTCGGGAGCTGAGGCGAGAGTAGGGCGGTTTGGTGAAGACTGTTCCCTGGCCCAGGCCAGGTGCATCTCTGTTATCTGTTGTTTTAACCGGTCTACCTCTTCTTTCATGATTTGTAGCTCGGATTTTTCTTCCTCGAGACTCTTGCCAGAACTAGACATGCTTACTGTAGCCGGTCCTTTGGATCTAGTACGGTAGTGATGGCTGGCCAGTATATTCCGTCAAACCAACTGCTAAACTTTCTGGAAATGCAACAAACTTGTTAGTTCACCGAGTTTGACAGATATGTTATAGCACGTTGGATGCAATGCACCTAACCAAATAACCCTTTCTACATGTACTCTTAACATGCGTCATTCCGACCCTTTTTCTTTTTCTTTTTCTTTTTCTTCTTTTTTTTCTCTTTTTCGACTATCTTTGCAAGCCTTATTGTTATTTAACCTATGGATTCCTTTCTTTTTAGTGGTGGTCGAATCTTATGTGGATTGCCTACGTATCACGACCCCGCGTGAATCAGACCGAGCGTAGTTCTGGTAACAAGATTGTGGCAAAATTCAGTAACTTTTATATCAAATAAAACCGTGTAGTTACAAAACACGTCTTACAACAATCAGCAAAAACAAAAGAAAATGCTTGACTTGGGAAAGTAAAGATAAAAATGCCAACTAGCTTGACTCAACATACATTTTCAATCAAAAATCTAATGCCCTAAAATCCCTGGGGGCCCGCGAGGCATCATTCGGCCTTGCCGCGGGCCTTGGTGTGAGGTCCTTATGCAGTCCCCTCAACTCTTCCATGATCCGATGAACATAACCCATAATTGAAGCGAAAAGGTCGGCGCGGGGCATTCGTTCACAAGCTAGGCACTTCATGGTGACATAGTGCCCGATTTCTCCAATTCCGTCCTTGATCATGTCCCTTTCTCCGAGTAGCCGCTCTATCTGCTGGTTTTTCGTCCCCAATCTTCGGGCGTTGTTGGTGACTTGGTCTAAGAGCCTGTCTACTTGTCCTTGCAGTCGGGCCATCAAATTGTGGCAACGGTCGAGGTCCGTTCTGGCATCTTGGGCTTGCTTGAAAACCCGCTCCCTGAGGACAACATTTGCTTCCCTCAGACTAGTGATGATCTCAGTGTAATCTTCTTCCACCCGTTTTAGGTGAAGTGCATGTTGATGTTCCTCCTTTCTCCAGCTAGCACGGATCCTCGTTGTCTGAGCTTTCGACTCGTCCAATTCTCTTTGGATATCGGTGACTTGGCTTCTCAAACCCTTTATCAATTTTTCGTCGGCCCGACTCCTCAACTGTCTCTCAGCATCTCTTTTCATTTGCTGGATTTGAGCTCTCAAGAAGTCATTTTCTTGCGCCAACTACTTTTTGTCTCCTTCGTCGGTGGCAGCTTGCATGTTCTTCTCGAATTGGAGGTCCCGGACCTGCTGTTCTATCCTGCCAATCTTCGTCCTGTACCCCTCCTCCTTTGCTAACCAATCCCATTGTTCCTATGAATCTTCCGTGAATTGTTGGACATGGGCTCTTTTAGAACATTTCCGACGAATCTGAAATCTTTTCCCGAACCACACGTTGTACTTTGGGTCCACCTCTCCCTTAGATAGTTCCCGGACCATGGTTTTAGGCTCGAGGAACCGACATTCGTGCCACAGCCTTCTAATCTTCTCTTCGGGGAATACAACTCCCGGGCTCAACTCAATGGCATACTTCCTCAGGTCTTGATCGGTAGGAATAACCTGAAACCTTCCTAGTTGACGTAATACACGGTGAGGGACATATGGTTGGACACTGCGGATCCCCATCAGAAGGATATAACACTCCTCGGCTGCCATATATATTACTTCGGTATCGGGTAACCACCCGAACGCCCATTCAATCTGATCGGCTTCTATTGAGCTCAGTCGTGCAAGCCATGCCTCGACGCCTTCAGGGAATACAGCACCCATCATCCGTTCTTCGAAACCCCTGATACAGTTTTTTCCGGTCAACCCATGGTTCATGTATTGTGTTCGGTGATGGAGGTGTTCTTGCATCCATAATTGGAGTAACAGATTGCAACCTTGGAAGAAATTGCCCCCTTCTCGGCATACGGTCAAGGCTCGATAGATTTCGGACAAAACCAAAGGGACCACCGTGCTGGTAGCCTTTTTGATTGCAACATCGGCTATTCCTACCAGACTTATCTCTATTTTCTTATCTTCGCGCGGACAAATCACAATCCCCAAGAATGTCGTTATGAATGCTAGAATTCGTCTGGCCTCCCACTTGGTTCTATTCCCTGCGTGAGTTAGTCCAAGGTTTGACTCTTCAAAACCCCGAGGAGCGCCGTACCGTTGATATAAGAATTGGAGATCGCAACACCCTTTCAGCAGATCATCATTTTTCACCTTCCGACTAATGCTCAGCAAATCCAGAAACCCATGTGGAGACACCGGTCTTGGTGAGAGCAAGTATTGCCCTCTTAATTTCCCATTTAATCCTGCATAGCCCGCAATTTCCTCTAATGTGGGCGTCAGTTCAAAGTCAACGAAACGGAACACATTGCGGGTCGGATCCCAGAAAGATACCAGTGCCTTGATGATGTCTTCCCTTGGCTCGATATTCAACAGATCAACCAAACCTCCCAAAATTCTCCCTACTACCTTTTTGCTATTGTCTTCCATATTGTTCCACCATATACGGAGCGGCTGAGGGACCTCACTAAGGATTGAAAATGATTTATTCTGATTCGTGCTCATCCTGCACATTTATTAAGGTGATTTAAATAAGAAAAACAACTTTGTTTTGCCAAAAATAAAAAAATCAGTTTTGAATCACGGCCTTTCAACGTCTCGGGGACGAAGGCTTTTAAGGCCGTGGGGTAAATTGATCGAAATCAAAATTGACCCAAAGGTGGCCGTTTATACGAAATTAGCCTTCCGGCGTCCCTTTCGGGAACATTCGGCTATTTTTAAAAACAGGCGTCACCGACTTATTTAGTACAAAAGTTAGTTTTGATTTTTCAGCCATTTTTCAAAAGGTGAAGTTGGACCTGATGGAGGTTGCCTACGTATCTCACGTCCAATGAGAATCAAACCCACGTAGTTCGGTTTTGACGAAACAAACGACATTATTTATTTATTCATTTTACTAAAGGAAGACAAGTAAGCTATTTCTATCTTAAGAGCAAAACACACACATTTTTTCTTTTCTTTTTTTTTTTTTTTTTTTTATTCTCTAAAGCCGGTCAGCATGCAAGTCTATAACAGATAAATGCGCAAGACAAACAGGATGCAGCAGGATAGTCTGTTCATTTCAGGTCATCTGTCCTAGACGGACCCAACCCCTGTGTTGAGTCCCCTAAGCCAAATGCGACATGATGCAAATAAACGTTTCCTACTAGGGATCCGGCATGAAGCTTTGTTATTCTAGGTTTAAAAACATGGGTTTATCTGTTCTAGACTTGGCTTACCCGAGCGGACAGCTCGAGCCGAGGAGGAGGCAGCAACCCGGGAATACAGAAGCTTCACCGGTTTTGCAACTTATCCAAACCTCGTTCTAAAATGGGAATTAGACACTATACAGAAAAGAAGTCACACGAAGTGCACCCTTCTTCATGATTTAGAAGACTCGGAGAGGAGATTGGTTCCGGCACAATTTATATGTACAGTTCACAAAATATCAAAGCAGTAAAAACAACATTTGCACATTGATGCCAACATGTAAAAGAATCGGATAATAAAATATGCCAAATACAACAGTTATTCCGAGCTCGAATTCTAAAGATCACGTCCCCAGCAGAGTCGCCAGAGCTGTCACACCTCCTTTTTACGCACCCGCAAGGATGCAAAGAGTTTTTCCAATTAAAGGACAATCGAGATGGGATTTATTTAATTATTTCAGAGTCGCCACTTGGGAGATTTATGGTGTCCCAAGTCACCGGTTAAATCCCGAATCGAGGAAAAGAATGACTCTATTTAACAGTCCGCGAACCAGAAATCCGGATAAGGAATTCTATTAACCCGGGAGAAGGTATTAGGCATTCCCGAGTTCCGTGGTTCTAGCACGGTCGCTCAATTGTCGTGTTTGGCTTATCTATCTGCTTTTTACAATTATGTACTTAGTGCGAGTTAATACCCCTTTACCGATTTTATTATTGGTTATGATTTACGAAAGAGAAAGTTGCCTAAAAATATGCTTTCGAATCACGTCACATGAAATGCACCCGGATCCTCGACATATTCTTATTCAACATTTCGGGGTTTGGATTTGGGTCGCATGAAATGCACACCCGTATTTAAGAAGGTAGGACTAAAGTATGCGCCCGGAGTGGTTACTTATTTACACTGTTGAGAAGGACGTGATATTTGCTAAGAAACGACACATCTCGAAATCTAAGTATTTTATATGTACATTTGTGAAGGCCTTGCGATTAGTGTAACTATTTGGGCGAGGCGCACCTTTGATTCAAATCTAAAGCGAACTACATCCCACCGTATTTTACTTAGGAGTTGATTCCAAATTATTTAAAACTTGCTACGAACCACACCACATGAAATGCGCCTGTGGTTCCCGACACGCTTTATTTGCTCTTGCCCGAAATTGGGGTCGGGTCACATGAAATGCACCCCCGACTCCTTTAATCTAATTACGTCATTCAGTTGAGTAATAACTCCCTAGTTAATCTTGCTTTTAACATAAGGTCTAACGTTAACAGATTTGGAGATTACACACATGAGCAGAGAAGATTGAATAGAGATACAACAGACTAATTCAGGTTTACGTGCTTATCTAATGACAGTGTATCTTTGGTCTAGCTACACTTTTCCATAACCAAGACTAGCACTACAAACTCAATTAGAGAATAACAGAACGTAATTAAACATAAGAACTTTGGACGACTACATGATTCAACAGACTTCAAACATAAGCTTCAAGCTTCATTCTTTTCGAACCAAGGAATTACAACAACAGAGATGTGTACCTGGAATGCGGAAGAACAAAGATGAGTGAGCAATGGCAATGCAGCAACAGTAACAGGAACAACAACAATAGGCCAGTAGCAACCAAAGTAAACCAACAGCCACACAAACGACTCAGCAGCAACAACAATAACCAACCCAAATAGCAACAACAATAATACACCAGTAGCAAACTCAACACAGCAGCAGCATACACAACTGAGACGTATACCAGCAGCAACAAAGACACAGCAATAGCCAAAGAGTGGCGAACAGGACTTCAGCAACCAAACAAACGAAACAGTAACAAAGAAGCCAATGAAACAGTACTTGTCTATCCTTCTTGTTCTCTTTGTATGTTTGGTTTCAATATTGTATCTCCTTGTTTTTCTTAACTCCCAGCTATCTCTATCTGTCTCTTTGTATGTGTTTCGAAAAAAAATGTCTTTGCTGCCTATTTTTCTCTCCAGGTACTGCAGTGTTCTCCCCTTTCTCTAAGGCCTGTATCCCTTCTTATAGTCCACCAGCAGCTCCTAAGGTTACCCCCCTTTAACTGAATCCCCCAACCCATCATACTCCCTGCAAACCCATCATCCTATGTCCAGGTATGGACTAAAACATTAAACTAGTGATCACATGAGGCTTAGTGGGATACCCTGCTGTATGGCAGGTTCCACTAGCCTCTCTTATGGGCAGGGCATTTAAAAATTAATACTAATTAACCTATTAACTATAACCAATTAACCCCCTTAATCTGAATCAAACAGTAACAGGCCCCTAAACTAATGAATTGCATACATGCATACTCTTACATGAACAATCACACAAATGAGTTAACTCGTTGACGACACTAATCGAAATGAATACGCATTTAACCATATACGCAATCAAACAAATGCTACAGATGAATAATTGACCAAATAAAAGTCTTGGGAGATGAAGAGCAAAACGGCAAACTAAGGAAGAAACAAAAACAAGCAATTCACATGATTAACACATTGAGCATGAAGAAAGAAAAATAGAAATACCGCATAAGCCGCAATCAAAGCTTGAACGAACCCGGACCAATCTCGGATTTGACTCCCATTTGGATTTTAGAGTCTAACGGAACTTAATCGAAATGTTTTCAAATGAAAACATCTCCACTAAGGTCTATTAGACCCCAATTTGTTTCGCTTTTGGACCCCGAATCCCTAATTAGATTTCTAGGGTTCTTGAGGTTCGAATTGCGGTTTGAGGGGTTCTGGTCGGATTCGAATGAAACTAAGGGCGGTAGGCGTGTAAGGGAGGTCTAGAGGTGGTGTGGTGTAAAGTTGGTGGCCGGCGGCGTAGTTTGGGTTTGACTCGAATCTTTGAATGAAGATTCGAGACGTTTGGTGGTGATTCGAGGTTAGCGGAGGCCGGATTCGTAATGGGGGAGGTGAGGGGAAGATTTTGGTATTAGTTTGGTGGCCGTTGGCCTACCGGAACCGCCGTGAGGCGATTTCCGGCAGGCGGAGCACGGCGGAGGAGGGCGGTGTTATGCTGGGTCTTTGAGAGCTTCTGAGAGACGAAGCGGGGGGGGGGTCTGAAAGGGGGCGGGGTAAGGAATTAGGAATATATACTAAGCGTGGGATTGGATCTAGGCCGTTGGATTGATTTAGATCGACGGCTTGGATCCACCCACTTAACGAAACGATGTCGTTTGGGTAGGTCTTGGACCGGGCGGGTTTCTTCTTGTGTGGATATGGGTCGGGGCACAGGGGCGATTGGTGACCGTTGGATCAAATGATCTGAACGGCTCAGATCGATCCAAGGTGAGGGGGCTGATCCAGTGGTGTGGGCTGGACGGGTGAATCGTTTGGGCCAATCTTTTGGACTAAAACATGGCCCAATTCTGCTCTTTATGATGTATTATATGCATATATATATACATATATATATATATATATACATATATTAACCTATAACACAACTATTTTTTACTACAATTATCCCACATAGCTACATATCACTCAAAAAATGTAAATCACATAAAAATGCAAAACCTAATGTATATATTCTTTTTTTGTATTTTATTAATAAACATGCGCACAAAAATGTAAATTTAAGATAAAATAACACAAAAATCACAAAAATCATGCCTAACACGAAACTATTTTTATTTTGAATTTTCTGGGAGTACTTCTCAGGTAAGGTAAAAATCACGTGCTCACAACCATGAAGCCTAAATCATAAGCGGTGGGACTCTTCTAGTTAGCTTGATGCCATTATTACCGAAACTCAGGAGTTCACCATTATTCCTAATCCCCCGTCGACATAACCTTGCACAATCATACACCGCAAATTCTCGGAATTATCATGTAACCCCTTTTAACATATTATGAATCATTATCCATCATCGCAACGACAATCACTGGCATTCTTGATATCTTATTGTAGAAACTCAATTTGATACTCTAAATCATTAACACCATTCACACAATAATTCTATTTACTGCATATTCAAAAGAAGTCTTCACAAAAGCCTCGCTAACCACGTGACTGCTAACCTGCTCACCAGAATACCCCACCTGTCGAAATCACTCCCCGACATCTCCCAACGTTGCTGCATGGAGTATCATCACCACAGCATTAATAACCCATCCTGAGTTCGAGCTCACTCTCCTGCTGTACGAGTCCATTCACCCCTTGTTGACATCCATTAAATGTGCGACAATATCCTTTGGCTTCAAAGTCGTGCTACGTTTTCCTTTACTTCAAGCAACTCTTTTCCATCATAGAAAATATCGTTCCGCATAACAACACTACGCTTTGAGTTAATCTACTGACTTCCATTTCCTGTTACTAAAATCCCCACTTCAAATTAGATCTGAATGCGCCGATAACCAAGTACCGATATTCTCAATTCGCTCCAGACCCTTAAGGTGCATAGTTTTCTCATTACCAAGCCCCTACGTAGCTCCGCTGCTCTCCCACTTTGGGAAAACTCAATTCTTCAATCAACTACTCGGCATGTGTTTCCTCAGCCTGACCCTTTAGAAGTTTAAAACTTCGCCTAACACTTTCCACATGTCTTTTTCATCTCTTGCTGCTCACTTGTTACCTTAATAAGATTCATCTTTATAGAACTTGAGCCCACAAATCGCTACTGCCTTAAACCCTTTCAAAGGTCATCTTTATCGAACTTTCAACATTTGAAACATTGATTAAATCCTAAACCACCGCATCCCGCGACATCTGATGGTTGCATCTTCAATAGTATTTCACAATATCCCTCCATAGAGCGAATCGTAGTATATTATAACATCAACAAACTTAATACGACCAATTAGGACAACAACACCTCAATGGAGAAGATATCCTCTTCACGTTCGCAATTACCACGTTTCATTACTTCCACTAGTTCACGTCTGACCATCCATGGATTGATTAGCTCTCCCCCTGTTGGGAATAAAATATTGAGTCCCTTTGATTACACACTGAGTGAACCTCCCTTCAATCCATTCATTGCCCTAACACCTGGGAAAACATCCTACCATTACAACAACATTGCTGGATAAAAACTCGTAAGCATCTTGGAAAGCTATGCCTAGCCTCAAGGCTCTTAGAAGTTCTTCTATGGAGGTAAAACAATGGAATATCCCTCCGTAACGTGACTATAATAGTCCAATCAACTATACCAGTTAAATCATCCCATACCACACTCGTAGGGCCATTAAAATCCTCCCACTTTCAATTTATATCAAGCGCTCGTGTAAGATTGAGTAGGAAGAAATCAAAGGCATAAGCCTCAAAGAAATCGAACTGCACGAAAAGGGAATCTAGAATGAAAGTACTCCTAACAGTCATGCAGACTCCTGAGGATAAGTACAGACGTCTCCGTACTGATCCGCAAGATACTACTAGACTTGCTCATGACTCGTAAGACCGACGGGGACCTAGTGCTCTGATAACATATTGTCACGACCCAAAATCCACTAAGGGTCGTGATGGTGCCGGACACCGCTATCAGGCAAGTCATTAAATTACCGATTTAAAATCCTCTTTTAAAAAATATCAAATTTCAGAAATTTCATTCCATTTTTCATAAATAAAAGTTTTTTTCTTCAATTAAAACCAATAATAACAATTAAATCAAATCTTTTGAAAACCATCCCAGAATCCGGTGTCACAAATGCATGAGCGACTACTGATAATTGAAAAAAAACACAACCTTTGTCTGGAATACACTGTGCAGAGAATACATAATTAATGTACAAAAAGGAACTACACTAGCTGTGGGTCGCCTCGCAAATTGCAGCTCACCTAGTCCCAGAGTTATCCATACCGATATAAGTGTACGTGTACTAGTGCAACAAAAATGCACAGAAGTGTAGTATGAGTACGTAATCAATATGTAATCAATGAGTATCCCACCTAATCTCGAGGGGGTAGAGACGAGATGGCCAACTTCGACACTCACTAGAGGTCAATTATCAATATTCTATTAGTGAGAGAATAATCATGGATTTATATAAAAGTTCTAATTTTAAAGACAGGAAAACAGGTAAGCACCTTCAATAATAAATTAAGGGCTTCCAAAGTCTATCATTTATTATCGTATTAGTTTATATCAAGCCACGTAGGGCCAATTCCACATTTGCAGTTGTTAAGTAACAAATAAACATGCGCAAATCATGCCAAGGTCGACGGCCCGCTCCAACAGAATGTAAATTGTGCACTGCCGAGGGTCGAGCGGCACGAACCATAGATGCATCTATTATCACTGAGACATTCGGCCCGTTCCATAACTAAACACATATCCTGCTCGTGAATCATCCATGCGACGCAGGCACCGATCAATTACATGCTCAATCAGTCACATAAGAACTTATCGGGAAATATTTATTCAAATAAAACCATTTCTCCTTTAACTATTTAAGAAATGAAGTTTAATTCTTTTCGGAATTTACTTACTAATTCGATGAGAGTTAAGCAATTCAAGCTACCAATGCGTTTACAATTAATCCACGTATACGTGCTTTTGGGTCCTAACTACCCGAACAATAGCATAATAGTAGCTACGCACGGACCCTCATCACCTCGTACATGCGTAGCCCCCACAAAAAGGAGCACATAACCATTTTACTAGCCTATGGGGTAAATTCCCCCTCACAGAATTAGAAAGGAGACTTACCTCGCTCTTAAGACTCGCAATTGGCATTCTACATCCTTCAGAAAGCTTGAACCAATGCACAATGCACCAAAACTAGCCAATTAAAGATAACCTAATGAGAATATACTCAAATACTTGTTAACAATTCAGATTTTACAAGTTTCCAACTCTATTTAGTGAAATGACCAAAAGGCCCTCGAGCCCTCGTGCCCCGAATCAAAAAATTCTCAAAGATAACGGTTACCCATGACCTTAGGAACTCAAATATATGATATTCTCCTAATTACATACTCAAAATCATGTCTAAAATCAAAGTTTATAATTTTTTAGGTTTCCAACCGAAACCCCAATATTTACTCTAATTCTCATGTCCAATTCAATGGAATAATCCTGCATTTAACTTGGGAATAAGTATTAGTAGCTTACCTTAAAATTGATGGTAAAAACCCTCCTTGAAGCTCTCCAAAATCGCCCCATGAAGTAAGAAATGAGCAAAACATGACATTGAACCCGAATAAATGAATGCCACTGCCTTCAGTGGTTCTGCTTTTGCGGATTCATGGCCTTTTTTGCGGTCGTGGGCTTGGCCCTATTTTTTGCTTCTGTCCTCCCATCTTCGGCAGATGTGGTCACGCTTCTGCGGAACCTTGACTGAATCTGCGGTTCACGAATCCTTGAACCAAATCCGCTTCTGCGGCTCCCTCAACCGCATCTACGGGGCCGCTTCTGCGGTCCCTTTTCCGCAGAAGCGAAAACACCAACAACCAGATCCTTCTGCTTTCTCCAAAATTTTATTTTTGATCCGTTAACCACCCGGAATCCACCCCGAGGCCCGTGGGACCCCAAACAATCATACCGACCAATCCCAAAACACATTACAGACTTGCTTGAGGCCTCAAATTACATCGAACAACGCTAAAATGATGAATTACACCGTAATTCAAGCTTTATGAACTTTAAAGTTCCCAACTTCTATTTCCAATGCCAAAACCTATCAAATTACGTCCGATTGACCTCAAATTTGGCACGCAAACCATATCTGATATTACGGACCTATTCCAACTTCCAAAAATTGATTCCGACCATGATATCAAAAAGACAAACCCCGGTTAAACTCTCCAAAAACCTTAAACTTTCTATCTTTAGCCAAATGGCTTCAAAGTGGTCTACAGACCTCTGAATTCTCTTTAGATTACGCTTCCAACTCCAGAATCACCATACGGGGCTATCCCTAGTCTCGTAATCCCAAATGGATATTGATACACTAAAATGCACTCCAAGCCAAACTTATAAAATTTCTTCTAATATGCTAACTTCCACAATAGACGCCAAAAATGCCCTTGGGTTATCTAAAATCCGCACCGGGCATACTCCCAAGTCTGAAATCATTATACAAACCTGCTGGGACCTTCAGATCCTGATTCCGTGGTCGTTTACTCAAAATTCAATACTAGTTCATTCTTTCAACTTTAAGCTTCCGAAATGAGAATTCGCTTTCCGAATCAACTCTAGAGCTCTCAAAATTCAATTTCAACCCGCGTACAAGTCATAATACCTGAAATGAAACTGTTCATGGTCTCAAACTGCTGAACGAAGCACTAGTACTCAAAACGACCGGTCGGATCGTTACAATAATGGAAGGAATAATAAGTATTCTTTTTAGAAAAATAGCAATAAGATAACCATTACCCCTTTAACTCCATTTAGGCAAGCCGCTTAGGAGTTAGCTTATGCCGTTGAAAGCCTAGCTTTGAAGGCCAACCGAGCGAAGCTCTTTTTTTTTTTTTTTGTGAGTGAAGATTATAGGTATATGAAAAAATTGAGTGTAAATCGCAAGAAAAAAAATGATTTAAAAAAAGGATGAAAATAAAAAAGAGAGAAAATAAAAAAGTTCAAGTGAAGAACCTCCTTATTATAATTCTTCCATGGCTAATGTTTATCTTTCTATTTTTGAGGATTATTATGTAGATCCTTTGAAGAAAAATTCAAGTGAAAGTCATCTAGAAAGAGCTTCAAATAAGGTAACCAAATCCACCCTAGCCCAAAGTAAATATTCTTCCATTCTTCAAGGAGGTAAAATAATATCTTTAGAAGGGCACCAAGGTATGATTACCCCTAACACTCTTTCTTCTTGTGATAAGTATACTGATTTTCACGTTTTAGTTTGTGTATTATTTAAATTGATTGTAATGACTCTTTGAAATGTAAAGATACACTAAATAACGATTCTAGTTGTTTTGATGGTTTGAATAACCTATTTTCTTATGAAGAAGTATTGATTGGGGTTGAGCAAAGTGTAAAGGTTGCATTATTATGTGGTTTTATTGAGTTTGATCTATTGATTCCTATTTTCATGCTTTCTATTTTGACGATCATTTTTTTTATTGGTGATAATTTCTTATTTTAAGGCGAATTGAGTGTTAAAGTTTTAGGTTTTAAGCTTGTTTGATTGGGAGATGGAATCTTTTGAGTTTGATTTGAATTTACCAATCAATGATTCTATTTTTAATAAGTCATTTGAGATTAGTAATGAGATTGTTTTGAAAGGTAAGAAAGTTCTTTACTTGACTTGAATACTAGCGTAAACTTTCTAACTTTTTTATTCATGTATTTGATAGAGCTAATTCGTACCACTGTAGTAGTTCTTTGAGTTTAAATCAAGTTAATAACTTTCATGTGGATTGGTGTGAAGAGTTTAACAAAAAGCATGCTAAATCTTTCTTGAACGATAATATTGGTGGAGCCAAGTGACTTGTTTTGTTTGAAAATACCATTCTTATTCTTAATTTCTCAATAATAATGAGTTATTTATTTGGCTTATGCTTATGCTTGGACTTAATAAATGTATAAGAGTTAATACTTTTCTTGATACTCTCATATTTTAGTTAGCTTTTATGCTTTGTTTTAGCTATGAGTATCATTAGATTTTGGTTTAAATAGTATATTTATCTTATTTATTGGCTTGAATGCTTGGATTTACCTTAAATTTGTAAAACTATGGTTTGCTTGTTAATTTGAGACACTTGTTTATGCCTAAGTTGAAATTTTAATAGTAGCAACTCCCTTTCTTTTGTTTAAAGATCCAAATTCTAGGATAAATTTCTTTTAAGGCAAGGATAACGATATGATCGAGCACTTTGGATTCTAATTGGAGGTTACTACTATAACGGGGAGTCTATATGTGTAATTTGCCCAAAAATTAAAGACCTTATATTTGGTGGCTATATTTGTAATACTTAGCTTCCTAGTATAAGTAGCTCATAAGGCTGTCATTTAGACCTAGCTTATTTTGATGTTAAATAAAATTCATTGTGAGTTTTTAGGATGAATTCTTATGTTGGTTGTTAGTATTTATTAAGGTTAAGTTGCAAGGGATTGCTTTCCTTGAGGGTAGTTCCTATAGTTTTTGATCAATTAAATCTTAAATTAATTGGGCATTTGTTCATTTCAAATATTCTATCAATTTTCTTAGTCGTTTCTTCTCTTATACTTTTATGTGTTCTTGTTATTTTGCTTCCGCATTCGTATAATTTTTTCTATAAATACAAAAAGTAGCTAGAGTTTTTTTAATATTAAATATATACAAATTCTGTCAAAATATATAATTTATACATGCCTTATATACAACTTTTACTATACATAATTTGGTCAATACATACAACTTTATATAACTTTTTGTCGTACAGAAATCTGCCAAACAAACACATACAATTTACGGATAACTTGCATACAACTTGCATAAGATTAGTTAGTTGTATGTTATTTATTCATCCGACATACAAAATACATAAAATATAAAATTCCAACCAAATCAACTCGTATCTTCATTAAAATTCTCCAACTTGAGATATAAGTCCAAAGGATATTCTCCATCATTTACATCATCGAATCCAAACACATAATAAAGCCGCAAAACTCAATTTTCTAGTATAAAACTTTTTAATGAATATCAAGGAAGTTTAAGCTTTTAACTAATCTCATTGCCTTAGTTTATGCTGTGAAGATTAAAACAAGATTTATGTGATTCAAATCTTGAAAAGGGTATCATCAAACTCATTGTCATTTACTAATTCTACAAAAGCTTTTGTCAAATATGTCTTCAGATCATTGATTTAATGTCTATTAGAGTTTTGGAAAATGTGAGTACATTCACTACAAGAAATTAGATTATTAGTGGCAACATATAGCAGCGACTCTATAGGTTGCTACATTAACTATATTATTAGTAGCGACTTTTGTAGTTACCGCAGAAGGATACATTTTTAGCAGCGACTTAGTTTAGGTCGCCTCTAATGTGGCTAAAATTTTTAGTCCCGCTAAAAATAAAATTTTGGCTCCAAATTTTTGTTGCAACTTTGGCAAAGTCGCCGCTAAAACTCTCATGTAGCGAATAGGTCGCTCTTATACACTTATAAAAAATAGAAAATTGTTAAGAATAGAATTCTACTTGGAGTGAATGTCTATAATTCTATTTGGAGTGAATGTCTATCTTGTGGAGAGTTTTACTTTGTGACTAAGTCATATTTCTCCTATAAATAGAGGGTCTTACCCCATTGTAAATCATCCCAAAATTCAATAAGAATTCCCTCTCTCTCTTTCTCTGCAATATTGTTCTTCTTCTTTTATTATTTCATAACACGTTATCAGCACGAGACTCTAACCAATTGAGTAGAAACTTTGGGATTGAGCATAATGATTGTCAATTGTTTCATGAACTTCCTTCATGATTAAAATTCTAGATTTAAGGTAAGTATTTCACTTTTCTCTTTCAAATTCTTGACATTCTATTATTTGATTTCATATACAGGCAAAGACAATAAAGTTTGATTATAATTCTAATGGAGTTTTTAAGAAATTACACCCACATGAAGTGGTAAAATTTCTATGTCTTGCCATGATCAAAGTCATGTATGATCATGCGCACAAGAAGTGAAAATCCATCCCATTGAATTTTTTTCCATTCTCATTCCCTTAAGAGAATGTGATAGCAATATGTGATAAGTCTGAAAGAAGACAAAATTATTACCGTGAAGGTATCAATGGATGTGGACGTGGCAATAGACGCAATTATAATCGCCATCATTTGTGGTAATGAGAACAATAAGGATTCTCAAAATAATCTCACACTTTGTGAAAATATTGGTCATCGATTTGACATGAGATTTTATAAAGCACATACAGATGACTATAGTCCATTCATGATGTGAATGAGAAAACATCTGATTTATGAATATATATTCGTTTTTAGAAGAATATAAATGTGCTAGTAGTAGTGATGACACCACACTCACCTCTAAAATGAGGTTTGAGATGATATAAGAAAATAATATCATTATTATGGCATGAATGGTCATTGGTCACGCACCTATTGTACGCCAACATATTTTGGCATTGTGATTATTAAAAGTCAACGATAATGCAAGAAACAGATCTTGTATATTATTTTCACCATGGCCATAAAAGAGATAATTCACCATATGGATGATAATGAATCTGTGGTAGTACAAAATTAATTAAGAGCTCTAGAAGAGCCAATTATTACTATTTTGGAGAAACACAATTAATTACCAATAAGGTATTGTGTTGTAGTAAGTCTCAAAGAAACTTATTTAGTTTCCAAACACGTTAAAGCAATTGATTATATTGAGACTATAAATAAAGGAAAGATTTAATATCTTCTATTACTACATCTTGTAGCGGGGTAATATGTATATGAAAAGCTACCCGCTTTATTCTCCAATTTGTACTACATAAACAAAAGAATACCACAATGAAGTAGATATTTTATTGATATAAAACCCATATCATAATAAACTTGGAGTTTATTCATAATTGCACTCATCATGGTGTAAATCTGAAATTTATCAATATTGATAATTTATTCAGTTGGCATAATTGGTTTAGCCATATCAATTTAAGTATGATGTGCAAAAATAAAAGAGAATTCACATGGGTAAATATTAAAGAACTAGAAAGTTCTTTACGAATTCTCTTACATTGCTTGTTCTTATTAATTAATAGACCAATTAAAATTGGGATTGAACCCCATGAATGTTGGAAATATCAAAGGTGAATATGGGCACATTCACCCGTCATGTATACCACATAAGATGCATCTATGAGATGGCTACATGTGCAATTATTATTAACCCGCAACTTGGCCGGTGTGTGCGAGGTAACTTGCTCAATAATTTAAAGCATATTCCAAATTTTCTATTCAAGAAGTTCATCTTGATAAGTTGGTTTACATCACAACTGGTTTAGCAAAATGATTTATTGAGTGCCTCCGCTTAATAGCTAAACTATTGCTTATGAGAACAAAGTTATATATATATCAGTTTGATATACATTATATACGAAAGTATATTATTTTCTCCCCTTACAAGTGGTTCAGGGTTAGGAACCAAATAATTCCATCTTATTATTATTGATGTGCGGTGTATATTTTGATTAACACCATAACACACAAAGATAGGTTCTCAAAGTTGAGGAAACAAGTTAGTTTTTCTAACATGAGGGGGAGACAAGATACAACAGTTGAGAAAAGTTACATGGAATAAATTATCATTTATACATCGAGATCCTCGAATAAAATAATATGAACTTGAAGTTCATAAAAGGATAATTCATGTGCAATTTATTGCAAAGCATGTCAGACGCACTTGCTGACTCAGAGAAAGTAACTGTATTCTCACTGTAAATGTTCAAATTATAATAAGTCCAAGAAGGACAAAGTCTATGGTTAGCTTAAAGCGTATAGACAATTCGGTTTCAAATAAATTTCTTGATAAAGAAGATGAGCAAATGATCAAAATGATCATAATAAAGGAGGTAAGTGATCTAGAAGATCACATGACATAACACTCCATAAACTCCCATGAGAGATTCAGGTACCTGAATATATAAATGAAGAGATCTCTATGTTATGTCATTATGTTAATACATTAAAACTGATTTAAAATCTTTGTCAATGTTAACCCTCAAGAAGCTTGTGCACAAGATTGGGATGCGAAAGCTCGAGGATGTGAATTGATGCTATCATCAGGTTGAGTTAATGCGCGTTGTACTCTTTTTCCCTTACAAGGTTTTGTCCCACTGGGTTTTCATTGCGAGGTTTTTAACGAGGCAACCAAAATGCGTATTGTTCGATATGTGTACTCTTTTTCCTTTTCTAGAATTTTTTTCCCATTGAGTTTTATTTTAGTTAAGGTTTTAATGAGGCACATTACTTATTGAGTAGATATTCAAGGGGGAGTGTTATGAATAGAATTCTATTTGGAATGAATGTCTATAATTCTATTTGGAGTGAATGTCTATCTTGTGGAGAGTTTTACTTTGTGACTAAGTCATATTTCTCCTATAAATAGAGGGGCTTACCCCATTGTAAATCATCCCAAAATTCAATTACAATTCTCTCTCTCTTTCTCTGCAATATTGTTCTTATTCTTTTATTATTTTATAACAAAAATTAAAATATCCCCTTTCCCTTTTCTAGAACAAAAGCCTACAAAGCATAGAGGAGTACAAACTATACTTATTCGACACACTCTCTCTCTAAAACCAGGTCTCTTCGTCTAAAATTTCACCAAATCAAAATCCCTCAAATCAAAATGTGAATCTCAGGTATGTTCAAATCCCTAATTTTTCATTTTATTTGGTGGAAAAGAAGTTCCTCCATTGTAATATTGATTCGTGAAATTCCTCCGTTCAAATCGCTAATCTGACTTGAATAAAAGAAATGATTCTGCTCGTAATCGATTTCACCTTCCTTCTTACATGTTGCTATCCCATATCTAATTAAAACCCCCATAAAGATTTTGTATGATATATATTTAATTTTGGGTATTTAGTTATAATGATTTTGTTCGATAAAAGTTTCAACATGCAATTTGGGATAATTATTTTCTCAGCAATTTTACTTTTGTCTTCTCAGATTTCATATAAAAATTTCTCTGAGTCAGTTGATAATCTACAGGATTACCAAAAAAATCACACACAAAGAATTATTTGAACCATATTTGGTGTTGTTATTGTTTATTGTCGGTCTAGACAGAATCTCAGCTATCTCTTTTCTTGTGTAAGTTAAAATCTTCTTCTTGAGTGACGTTTTAAATGTCGGCATTTTATAGTTATATGATCTTCGTTGTTTCTTTCACTTATGTTCCATGTTGCAACAGTCTTGTGTAACTCCTTAAATTATTTATGGAACAATACATATATATGCTTTGAATATGACTTTTTCTCTTTCTATTCTTTAGGAATCTTATAGTTGCATAATTTTCATAAGATGAAAAACTGGAGATTATTCCTTCATTGACTATCTGTTTTGTTTTGGAAGAGATGAGATCTGGGGGTGGCGGTAGAGAACTGTATGCAGTACATCGCTACCTCTTGCATCATTTGGTATGTACTATATTGTACCATTGGTTTCACAGTTTTTGTTAAGTCATGCAAGTTGTAGTTTATGTCTAATATGTATAATTAAGTTCGTCGATTTTTGGGTTGGTAGGTGTTTCTCATGGCATATGTGTTGTGTAATAACACTGCTAAAATATTTCATATTTTTCTTATGTGAATTCATAGTGACAATTACAGTTTTGTTTGCTTCTTATTTGAAATGTTCTTTGATTTTATCTTTTCAATCTTTGTTTCAGTTTGTAACGATCCGACCGGTCATTTTCTTAATTTACGCCCCGAATCCCCATTAACTGCTTTCCCTATGTTTATTTATGCTATTTTGGTTTGCCAGGACGTTCGGTTCTAGGATATAGAGTGTTTGGGACACTTAGTCCCTAAATGAGAGCTTAAGCGTTGAAAAATGATCCGTATTCAGAACAGTGTGAAGACGACCTTGGAATGGAAATCTGATGGTTCTGTTAGCTTCGTTAGTTGATTCGGGGTTGGGAGCGTATTTGGGATGTAATTTGGAGGTCCGTAGCTCATTTAGCCTTAAAATGCCGAATTTTGAAATTTTTGAAGTGCCGGTCGGATAGTGAATTTTTGATTCGAGGGTCGGTTTGGGATTCCGGAAGTTGTTGTAGCTTCGTCAGGTCATTTTGGATGTGTGTGTAACATTTTTGGTCATTCCGACAAGTTTTGTATAGGTTTTTGATCGAAAATGTGTTTGGTTAGGATTTGAAGTTCATAGGCTTGGATCTTTGATTAAACTCGTGTATCCGACATTGTTTTAGGTGGTTTAAGGATTTGAGGAAGGTCTCGGGGGCCTCGGGTGTGTTTCAGATGCCCAACGGGTGGTTTTCGGAACTTGTTGGATTGCCAAACGGCTGTTATCTAGTATCCGTCTATGCGATCACATCTTTCCGTTCGCGGTCGCATAGAGTAATTCTGGAGGGGGTGATTTTCCTTCATCGCGATCGCGTAGCTTTGGGCCCTTCTCTTATGCGAATGCACTAGCCCCATCGCGATAGCGTAGGGTTAGCTTCCCTTCTTACGTGATCGCATAGCATCCTGCCGCGATCGCATAGACCTATTTCAGGGCACTCATTTTTTCTTCTTCGCGATCGCATCTCCCTTCGTGCTATCGCATTGAACAAAGGACCTGGGAAGAATATAACTTTCAAAAATGAGGGTTCTTTCCATTTTTATAAAAACTCAAGCTAGAGAGCTCGAATTTGGGAGATTTTTCGAGGGATTTTCAGAGGCAACTATTGGTAACGATTCATTACTCTCTTATGATTAATACCCACTAATCTAACCTCGAATTCAACCTTTCATTTCGGATTTTGGATGAAACTTGGGGTAAAATCCTTAGACCTAATTGTGATGATTTGAGGGGGTATTTGACCTCCAACTTGGGATTTTTATATGGTTAGACTCGTGGGAGTACGAGGGTTCAGAAAATATAAAAATGTTTTGATTCCGAGACATTGGCTGGAGGGGCATTTTGGTCATTTTACCCATTTTTGCGCCTTAGCTTTAATTTTAACAGTGTAATTAGTTACTTGCGATGTATTTACAATATGTAATTGTTGAATAGAGTTGGGCCAATCGGAGTCGGATACTCTTGGCAAGGGCATTGTTTCTTATCGGTTTTGTACCGGTTCGAGGTAATTGGCTTGTCCAACCTTGTGTTGGGGACCTCTTCCCTTAGGATATCTTATGTGTTGATTTAAATACCTTATACGCGAGGCGATGAGCGTGTACTTGTGCAAATTGTTGAAAAATCCATTTACTTGAATTGTTCAAACTGTATTTTTCTCTGTTACTTAACTGATTTAAATGCAAGATTCATCATGTTCTAGTTAGAGGGGTACAACTAGATAGAATTAACAATCTAATTGCTTAATTGCCTTAATTGAAATTTCGTGGAACATGTTGGGTTAGAACTTAACTGTTATTTGTAATTGTGTATTCCATTCTCTAAGTACTTTTCCTTGTTTTTGGTTGTGTTTTGGATTGTGGACTGCGAGTTCAATTCCCGAAGATCCTTGCAACTGAGATGAGTGGACTGTGGGTTCAATTCTCGGAGATCCTTGTTCCAGTGATGAGTGGACTGCGGGTTTAATTCCCGGAGATCCTTGTTACTGAGATGAGTGGACAGCAAGTTCAATTCTTGGAGATCCTTGTTACTGAGATGAGTGGACTGCAGGTTCAATTCCCGGAGATCCTTATTACTGAGATGAGTGGACTGCGGGTTCAGTTCCCGGAGATCCTTGTTACTGAGATGAGTAGACTATGGGTTTAATTCTCCGAGATCCTTGTTACTGAGATGAGTGGGCTGCGCGTTCAATTTCCGGAGATCCTTGTTACTAAGATGAGTGGACTGCGATTTCGATTCCCGGAGATCCTTGTTACTGAGATGAGTGGGCTGCGGATTCAATTCCCGGGAGATCCACGGATAGCTGAAGGACACTTGTTATGTTATTTTAATTGTTACTTTAATTGCTAGTGACTTGTAGTTTCTATTCCACTCTTGCTATCATTTTTGATTAATTACTGTTTTACACTGTTCGATACTGTTATTTTGTTATTCTTTGTAGGGCCCTAACCTGCCTCGTCACTACTACATTGAGGTTAGGCTTGGCACTTGCTGAATACTGTTGTGATGTACTCATGCTACTCTTCTGCTCACTTTTTTTGTGCAGATCCAGGTACATCTGATCGAGCGCATTTTTGGTGATTACAAAGCTACATTTGGAGACTTGAGGTATGCATCCGCCGCATCTGTAGATCCGAAGAGTCTCCTTCTACTCTTCCTCCTAGATAGTAGTTTCGTCTCATTTATTCAGTTGTATAGACACTTCTAGATGATAGATCCATAGTTTATGTTCTTTAGCTTGTGTTTGCCCGTGAGTTTCCAGGTCTTGGAGGTTGTCTCAGTATTTTGCGTTTAAGTGTATGTGCCAGGCGGCACTTTATACATTTTACTTATGTTATTTAGTATTAGTTTTATTGTTTCGTAAAGGTTGTTAAATCCCGCAAGGTGTTAGGCTTACCTAGTCGCGAAGACTGGGTGTCGTCATGACAGGTTCACGATTGGTGAACTAGGGTCGTGACAAGTTGGTATCAGAGCTCTAGTTTTATAGGAGTCACGGAAACACAGGCTGGTTTATTAGAGTCGCGCTGATTGTTACGGAGACGTCTGTACTTATCTACGAGAGACTATGTAACCTTTAGGAAAATTTCACTTCATTTCATTCCTTATCGCGCGCCATTTATTCAGCTAAATCCTATATCATATGTTCTTTTACATCCACTCATGTATTGAAAAATTGCGCACTCGGTATTAATTAGGCACTGACGGTTCGTGATGCTTCACAAGAATTTTAAGGGAGCCAAGAATTTTCTCAACCATTGTTACTACATGTCATCCATATCGATAATGCAAAAGTATTGAGAGGCCCATTCAATTGTGCACATGGGTGTGCACTACACTACAAAAAAACGGGTAAATTGCGGAGGTTTATTTGCGGAGGGTAAAAGTAACCTCTGTAATTTACATAATTTTGTGGCAATATATTAGTCCCCACAAAATGATATGATTTACAGGGGATCTAAAACCCTAAAATAATAGCGGGTCTTTTTTATTTCAATTCCCTCTAAAGTTTTTCGCCTAGAAACTTCCGCCCCTCCAACAACAAAATACACTGTCTTCTTTTTCTTTGAACTCCTCTTTTTCTCATAGAGAAAGAATTCTTGTTTCTTTATCCTACGCTACATTTGGAAATTATCTTCTCAATTTTCTCATTATTGAGTGTGAGACAATACAAATCTCTGCGAGTATTCTCCTTCTCCCAGGTTTGATTTTTCTTTTTTTTTCTTATTTCTTCTCATGGGTTGTCTGTTAATTTTAAATTTTTGTGTGTATTTTGGTTGATCTGTATGATTAAATGGTGTTTGACATTGAATTTATGTGTGTATTAAATAGTTGATTTGTATGAATTTTGTGGGTATTTAGTTTGTTTACATCTTTTCTAGTCTCTCGTTTCCATGTGTTGTCCATATTTTTTGTAGAATAGGTAAATGAATAATTGCTTTGGACTACTAATAGGTTGTAGAGTATTATTTAGTATTCTGTTAAAATAGTGTATTTTGTTATCTAGTCTAGAGAGATTAGATAAAATAGTTCATCACTTGAAATATTATATAGTAAATTTTTAGGAATTTACTGTTTAGGAAGGGAAATTTATAGAATCTACTTATTATTGTTGGGAGATATGACTCTGACTAGGCAAATTAACGGAGGAAGAATCCATATACAAGCTAACACTACTGTTATTGTTGTTGGTGAGAGAATTAAGCTCATTTTGACTAAGTGTAATATTTGTGCTTTGATCAAGGAAATAGTTACTTTCATGAAAAAACACATTGGCATTTGAGAGCTGTTGAAAAGATTCTGGTTGGCAAAATTGAGTAAACTAAATAACCAGACATCTTCATAGGAGAACTTGGCAAAAGAATGACTTCCCTCTGTAACGACCCGACCTGTCGTTTTAGAAAATTACGCCCCAATCCCCAATTTAACTGTTCCCCTAAGTTTATTTCTGCTATTGTGGTTTGCCAGGAGAGTCAGTTATGAAATTTGGAGCATTTTGGGACACTTAGTCCCTAAATGAGAGCTTTAAAAGCTAGAAAACGGCCTGTAGCCGGAACAGTGTTAAGACGATCTCGGAACGAAAATCCGATGGTTCCATTAGCGCCGTTGGGTGATTTCGGGGTTAGGAGCGCGTTCGGAATGTATTTTGGAGGTCCGTAGCTCAATTTGGCTTGAAATGCCGAAGGTTGAAATTTTGGCGAATCCGAACGATAGGTGAGATTTTGATCCGGGGGTCGGAATGGAATTCCGACAATTTCTGTAGCTTCGTTATGTGATTTTGGATATGTCCGCAAATTTTCGGGTCATTCGGACGTCGTTTGGTTGGGTTTTAGATCGAATGTGCAATTCGGAAAGTTTTAAGAAATTTAGGCTTGAATTCGATGTGAATTATTGATTTTTGATGTTATTTTGGCGATTTGATCGCGCGAGCAAGTTCGTATGATATTTTTAAGTCGGTGTGCATATTTGGTTTGGAGCCCCGAGGGCTCGGGTGAACATTGGATAGGCCACGAGATCAATTTCTCATGTTAGAAGTTGCTGTCAGCAACTGGTCTGCAGAGTTCGCAAATGCGAACAATAGTTCGCATATGCGAACTCCCCACTATTCTGCAGAGTTCGCAGATGCGAACAATAGTTCGCAAATGCGAACTCCCCCCTACTGCGCCTGTGTTCGCAAATGCGAACAATAGTTCGAAAATGCGTACTCGACACTATTCTGCCTGTGTTCGCAAATGCGAACAATAGTTCGCAAATGCGAACCTCCCAAAATTTAGCCTGTGTTCGCAATTGCGAACAATAGTTCGCAAATGCGAACTTCCTAGTTTTGCCTTGGCATCGCAAATGCGAACAAAAGTTCGCAAATGCGAACTTCCCAGCCTTAGCTTATTTTTAAAACTCCAGAAATTGGTCGGGGTTCGCAATTGCGAACCCATGTTCTCAAATGCGAACACAGAGACCTGTAAATCACGATTTCCAACTTCAATCTTCACATTTCACAACCCAAAAACACCCATTTGCGATTCTTCACGGATTCCTTCTTCTTCAAAACGATTGTAAGTCACTTTTTACTTAATTCTTTCAATTCGTAACATCATTATACATGTTTTTCAATAGAAATTAAAGGTTTTCATGGTAGAATTTCTTGTTTTTGGTAGAATATAGGGTTTTTCATAAATTGGGAAATTGGACCTCGAATTGAGGTCCGATTTTGAAACAAATCATATACTTGAACTCGTGGGGGGATGGGTAACCGGATTTTGGTCCGAACCCCGAGTTCCGATCATGTGGGCCCGGGGTCGAAATTCACTATTCCGGGCAGAATGTTGTAAAAGTTGTAATTGGCCTTAGGAATTTGTTTGTTGAGTAGTATTGATGATATTAATTCAATTGTGTATAGATACGATTGGATTTGAGCCAAATTTGAAAGGAAAAGGGCATTGCCACGGATTGAATTGTTCGTAAACATTGAGGTAAGTGGCTTGTCTAACCTCGTGTGGGGGACTTTCACCCCTAGGATATTATGGTGATACTTTAAATGCCTTGTACGCGAGGTGACGGGCGTGTACATGCGCTGGTTGTTGAACACATACTTTACTCAAAATGTTCAATGAGTGATATTCCTGTTTTTAGTTGTTAAATTCGATATTCCTACCCGGTAGTAGTTAGAAAAGCATGATTAGATAGAATCTAACTGTCTAGTTGCTTAATTGACTTACTTGAGTTTTTCTTGGTAATCGCTGGCGCCGTTCATCGGCGAAGTTATCGTTAAGCATATTATACTTCTCTCTGTGTATTCCTTTACTTGCTGTGGTTGTGAACTACGGGTTCGATTCCCGAGATCCTGAGATTATTGAAATATGGACTACGGGTTCGATTCCCGAGATCCTAAGATTATTGAAATATGGACTACGGGTTCGATTCCCGAGATTCAATTCCCGGTGATCCCAGGGCTGTGGGTTCGATTCCCAGAGACCCGGAGTGATAATGATGTGGACTACGGGTTCGATTCCCGAGATCCTGAGATTATTGAAATGTGGACTACGGGTTTGATTCCCGAGATCCTGAGATTATCGAAATGTGGACTACGGGTTCGATTCCCGAGATCCCGAGATTATTGAAATATGGACTACGGGTTCGATTCCCGAGATCCCGAGATTATTGAAATGTGGACTACGGGTTTGATTCCCGAGATCCTGACTTATTGGTAGGGACTGCGGGTTCGATTCCCGGAGATCCTGTGTTATTGAGATAATATTGAGACATGGGCTGCGGGTTCGATTCCCGGAGACCCAGAGGTACTGAGAATGGGATTGTGCGTTCAATTCCCACAGGTCCTGGAATTGTTTTATTGAGTTGTTTATTTGATGTTAGTTTAATTGTAGACAGTTGCAGTAATCATCTTATTGTTGTTATTTCGGAAATTATTATCATTTAAATTGTTTATTTTTTTGTTATCATCATTATATTATTGTTTCTCAGTAGGGCCCTGACCTTCCTCGTCACTACTCCATCGAGGTTAGGCTTGGCACTTACTGAGTACCGCTGTGGTGTACTCATGCTACTCTTCTGCACATTTTTGTTGTGAAGATCTAGGTACATCAGAGCAGGCTCGTGCTAGGTGATTTCCGCAGCTTTTCTGGAGACCTCGAGGTATGATCTGCTACGTCCGCAGATCCGGAGGCTTTCCTTCTATTCTAGTAGTACTAGTTGACATTTTTCTTTACTTCGTTGTTAGATACTCTTTACACATAGATCCACAGTTGTATTTTCTCTTTTAGTCTGTGTTACCGTGGAGTTCCGGATCTTGGTAGTGCTTTATTCATTGTGTGATGGATGTAAGTGGGGTTCCGGATCTTATTTAAGTATTTATAACTTGTATATTCCGCAACGTGTTAGGCTTACCTAGTCGTGGGGACCGGGTGCCATCACGACATGTTCACGATTGGTGAACTAGGGTCGTGACAAGTTGGTATCAGAGCTCTAGGTTCATAGGAGTCACGGGACACAGACCGGTTACTTAGAGTCTCGCTGATCGATACGGAGACGTCTGTATTTATCTACGAGGGGCTATGGAATTGTTTAGGAAACTCTTCATTTCTTTTGGATTCCTTATTGTGCGACATTTTTGGCATCAAAAATCTAAACTATTGCTTTCTATTCTCTCACAGATGGTGAGGACACGAGCTACTCGCGACGATCAAGTACCCGCGCCCCCTGTTGCTGCCGTCAGAGGCCGGGGCCGAGGTAGAGGACGAGGACGCGCCCGAGGTGCAGCCACAACACCCGCGCGCGCTGCCGCTGAGGTGCCACAGGTAGACCAGGTTGGAGCGCAGGCACCTGGTACACCGACTACAGCTGCTACTACTCCAGCACTACAGGAGACCCTGGCCCAGTTCATGAGTATGTATACCACTTTAGCTCAGGAAGGACTGCTTCCTCTCGTCGCAGCTACATCTCAGGCCGGGGGAGGGGCCCAGACTCCCGCAGCCGTTACACCGGAGCAGTGTGTGCCAGTGGGACAGGTTCCAGATGTTTTGGTTATGCCTCCTGCCGCCCCAGCACAGCCCGGAGGTGGACCAGCTGCCTCTGAGGACGAGCAGCGTAGATTGGAGAGGTTCAAGAAATATGACCCTCCGGTGTTTAGTGGTTTGGCTTCAGATGATGCATTGGGTTTTCTAGAGGAGTGTCATCGTATTCTTCGTACTATGGGGATTGTGGAGACCAGCGGGGTTTCTTTCACTGCTTTTCAGTTTCGTGGGGCCGCTTATGATTGGTGGCGCACGTATGAGTTGGATAGTCCAGAGGAGTCTGCTTCATTGACTTGGACACAGTTTTCAGATCTGTTTTTGAGGGAGTTTCTTCAACAGAGCCTGAGGGATTCTTGGCGCTCGGAGTTTGAGCGGTTGCGATAAGGCTCCATGTCAGTATCGGAGTATGCTATCAGTTTCACCCGTCTAGCCAAGCATGCACCGGCTTTGGTAGCCACGGTTCGGGAGAGAGTGCGGAGATTTATTGAGGGCCTTGTTCCGCCTATCCGATCCAGCATGGCCAGAGAGCTTGAGACAGATATATCTTATCAGCAGGCAGTTAGCATTGCCGAGAGGATCGAGAGTATGCTCCCTAGAGAGCGGAGAGAGAGAGAGGCCGAGAGGTCTCGTGAGTCGGGCCATTTCTCCGGTGCCCGCACTTCATCGGCCCTGGTCGTTTTGGCGGGGGTTATTCCGGTCGACCAGCTCACTCGGCATTGGCCGCAGCCGGTAGTACTCCATGCTCTTCTAGCACCTCGGGAGCCTTATTATGCTCCCCTAGTTTCCGGTGCACCTCCCGCGCGGGGTCCTTCCGGGGGTCGGACTAGTGGGGGTGAGGCCGGTCAGTCACAGCCACCGCGTCCTCCCATAGCTTGTTTTGAGTGCGGGGATACTCGCCACCTGGTTAGGGAGTGCCCCAGGCATAGGAGAGGAGCCCCTCATCAGTCATCACAGCATCCGCGTGGTTCTCAGGGCCAGCAGGCTATCATTCCAGCCCCAGCTGCTACTCCACCTGCCCAGCCATCCAGGGGCGGGGGTCAGGGTTCCAGAGGCCGCCCTCGAGAGGGGGGACAGGCCAGATTCTATGCTATTCCTGATCGCGCTGCGGCTGTTGCATCCGATTCTGTTATCACATGTATTATTCTGGTTAGTCACAGGGAGGCATCGGTTCTATTCGACCCTGGTTCCACTTTTTCATGTGTGTCTTCTTACTTTGCTTCTCACCTGGGTGTGCCTCGGGATTCTTTGAGTGCCCCCATTTATGTTTCCACTCCGGTGGGTGATTCTTTGGTCGTGGACCGTGTATATCGGTCGTGTTTGGTTACCATTTGTGATTTTGAGACCAGAGCGGATCTATTGTTGCTCGGGATGGTCGATTTTGATATTATTCTGGGCATGGACTGGTTTTCGCCCCATTATGCTATTCTTGATTGTCACGCCAAGACCGTGATGCTGGCTATGCCGGGCATTCCACGTATTGAGTGGAGTGGTACTCTAGATCACACCCCTAGCCGTGTTATTTCTTTTCTCAGAGCTCAGCGTATGGTTGAGAAGGGGTGTGCTGCTTATCTAGCCTATGTGCGGGATGTCGGTATTGACACTCCCTCTATTGATTCTGTTCCTGTGGTACGTGACTTTGCTGATGTATTTCCAGTTGATCTCCTGGGCATGCCGCCCGACAGAGATATTGACTTTGCTATTGACTTGTTGCCGGGCACTCAGCCCATTTCTATTCCACCGTACCGTATGGCTCCTCCCGAGTTGAAGGAGTTGAAGGATCAATTACAGGAGTTATTGGGCAAGGGTTTTATTCGACCCAGTGTTTCGCCTTGGGGTGCTCCTGTATTGTTTGTGAAGAAAAAGGACGGTTCTATGCGTATGTGTATTGACTATCGTCAGCTGAACAAGGTTATAGTGAAGAACCGGTATCCTTTGCCCCGTATTGATGATTTATTTGACCAGCTACAGGGCGCACATGTGTTTTCTAAGATTGATTTGCGCTCCGGGTATCACCAGCTGAAGATTCGGGAGCCAGATATCCCGAAGACTGCCTTCAGGACCCGGTATGGTCACTATGAGTTCCTTGTGATGTCTTTTGGGTTGACTAATGCCCCAGCAGCCTTTATGCATTTGATGCACAGTGTGTTCAGGCCTTATCCGGACTCGTTCGTGATTGTATTCATTGATGATATTCTAGTATATTCCCGGAGCCGGGAAGAGCACGAGCAGCATTTGAGTATAGTGCTTCAGATTCTGAGGGAGAAGCAGCTTTATGCCAAGTTCTCTAAATGTGAATTCTGGTTGAGTTCGGTGGCATTTTTGGGCCACGTGGTGTCGAGTGATGGTATTCGAGTAGATCCGAGGAAGGTGGAGGCCGTGCAGAGTTGGCCCAGACCCTCCTCCGCTACTGAGATTCGCAGTTTCCTTGGTTTGGCGGGCTATTACCGTCGTTTTGTAGAGGGGTTCTCTTTGATTGCAGCACCTATGACTAGATTGACCCAAAAGGGTGCCCCTTTTCAGTGGACAGACGAGTGTGAGGCGAGCTTTCAGAAGCTCAAGACAGCTTTGACTTCGGCCCCTATATTGATGTTGCCTACGGGTTCGGGGTCCTATACTGTATATTGTGATGCCTCACGAGTTGGACTCGGTGCGGTATTGATGCAGGACGGTAGGGTGATTGCCTACGCGTCGAGACAGCTGAAGGTGCATGAGAAGAATTACCCTGTTCATGATTTGGAGCTAGCTGCCATTGTTCACGCCTTGAAAATTTGGCGTCATTATTTATATGGGGTTCCTTCCGAGATCTACACTGATCACCGGAGCTTGCAGCACTTGCTTAAGCAGAAGGACCTGAATATGCGTCAGAGGAGATGGTTGGAGCTACTGAAGGACTATGATATTACTATTCTTTATCATCCGGGCAAGGCTAATGTGGTTGCCGATGCCTTGAGTCGTCGAGCAGAGAGTTTGGGGAGTTTGGCGTATCTACCAGCTTCGGAGAGGCCTATGGCGATGGATGTTCAGGCTTTAGCCAGACAGTTTGTTAGACTGGATCTTTTGGAGCCCAGTCGGGTTCTGGCTTGTGTGATTTCTCGGTCTTCTCTATTTGACCACATCAGGGAGCGTCAGTTCGACGACCGTCATTTGCTTGTCCTCCAGGATAGAGTTCGGCGTGGTGATGCTCGAGATGTTACCATCGGAGATGATGGAGTTATGAGGATGCAGGGGCGCATCTGTGTGCCCAATGTAGATGATCTTCGAGAGCTGATTCTAGCAGAGGCCCATAGCTCGCGGTATTCCATCCATCCGGGAGCCGCGAAGATGTATCAGGACTTGAAACAGCATTACTGGTGGAGGCGGATGAAAAGGGATATAGTTGATTATGTTTCTAGATGCCTCAACCGCCAGCAGGTGAAGTATGAGCATCAGCGTCCGGGTGGATTGATGCAGCAGATTGAGATTCCCGAGTGGAAATGGGAGCGCATTACCATGGACTTTGTATCCGGACTTCCACGGACGGTTAGGAAGTTTGATTCCATTTGGGTCATTGTGGATCGGCTGACCAAGTCCGCCCATTTTATACCGGTGTGCACTACATATTCATCGGAATGACTGGCGGAGATCTATATCAGAGAGGTAGTTCGGCTGCATGGTATTCCAGTTTCCATCATTTCAGATAGAGGAACTCGGTTCACTTTACGGTTTTGGAGAGCTGTACAGCAGGAGTTAGGTACTCGGGTGGAGCTGAGCACAACATTTCACCCCCAGACTGATGGGCAGTCCGAGCGCACTATTCAGGTTTTGGAGGATATGCTCCGTGCGTGCGTGATTGAGTTTGGAGGTTCATGGGATCACTTCTTGCCACTGGCGGAGTTTGCTTATAACAACAGCTACCAGTCTAGTATTCAGATGGCACCATACGAGGCCCTATATGGTAGGAGGTGCAGGTCTCCTATGGGTTGGTTTGAGCCGGGCGAGGCCAGGTTGCTAGGTACTGATATGGTTCAGGGAGGCTATGGACAAGGTCAAGGTGATTCAGGACAGACTTCGTGCAGCCCAGTCTAGACAGAAGAGTTATGCGGACAAGAAGGTTCGCGATGTGGCTTTTATGGTTGGTGAGCGGGTTCTTCTTCGAGTCTCGCCCATGAAGGGTGTTATGAGGTTTGGGAAGAAAGGGAAACTGAGTCCCAGATTTATTGGTCCTTTTGAGATTTTGAGGCGTATTGGGGAGGTTGCCTATGAGTTAGCCTTACCTCCTAGTCTAGCTGGAGTTCACCCCGTATTTCATGTCTCCATGCTCCGGAGGTACCATGGTGACCCGTCGCATGTGTTGGATTTCACTTCGGTTCAGCTAGACAAGGATCTGTCTTATGTTAAGGAGCCAGTAGCCATTCTAGACAGGCAGGTCAGAAAGCTAAGGTCAAAGAACATCGCTTCGGTAAAGGTTCAGTGGCGGGGCCAGCCGGTCGAGGAGGCGACTTGGGAGGCCGAGCAGGATATGCGCAACCAGTACCCTCATCTTTTCACTACTCCAGGTATGTTTTCTATGCTCGTTCGAGGACGAACGAATCTTTTAAGTGTGGGAAGATGTAACGACCCGACCTATCGTTTTAGAAAATTACGCCCCAATCCCCAATTTAACTGCTCCCCTAAGTTCATTTCTGCTATTGTGGTTTGCCAGGAGAGTCAGTTCTGAAATTTGGAGCATTTTGGGACACTTAGTCCCTAAATGAGAGCTTTAAAAGCTAGAAAATGGTCTGTAGTCGGAACAGTGTTAAGACGATCTCGGAATAGAAATCCGATGGTTCCATTAGCTCCGTTGGGTGATTTTGGGGTTAGGAGCGCGTTCGGAATGTATTTCGGAGGTCCGTAGCTCAATTAGGCTTGAAATGCCGAAGGTTGAAATTTTGGCGAATACGAACGATAGGTGAGATTTTTATCCGGGGGTCGGAATGGAATTCCGATAATTTCTGTAGCTTCGTTATGTGATTTTGGATATGTCCGCAAATTTTCAGGTCATTCGGACGTCGTTTGGTTGGGTTTTAGATCGAATGTGCAATTCGGAAAGTTTTAAGAAATTTAGGCTTGAATTCGATGTGAATTATTGATTTTTGATGTTATTTTGGCGATTTGATCGCGCAAGCAAGTTCGTATGATGTTTTTAAGTCAGTGTGCATATTTGGTTTGGAGCCCCGAGGGCTCGGGTGAACTTTGGATAGGCCACGAGATCAATTTCTCATGTTAGAAGTTGTTGTCAGCAACTGGGTCTGCAGAGTTCGCAAATGCGAACAATAGTTTGCAAATGCGAACTCCCCACTATTCTGCAGAGTTCGCAAATGCGAACAATAGTTCGCAAATGCGAACTCCCCCCTACTGTGCCTGTGTTCGCAAATGCGAACAATAGTTCTCAAATGCGAACTCGACACTATTCTGCCTGTGTTCGCAAATGCGAACAATAGTTCGCAAATGCGAACCTCCCAATATTTAGCCTGTGTTCGCAATTGCGAACAATAGTTCGCAAATGCGAACTTCCCAGTTTTGCCTTGGCTTCCTAAATGCGAACAAAAGTTCGCAAATGCGAACTTCCCAGCCTTAGCTTATTTTTCAAACTCCAGAAATTGGTCGGGGTTCGCAATTGCGAACCCATGTTCGCAAATGCGAACACAGAGACCTGTAAATCACGATTTCCAGCTTCAATCTTCACATTTCACAACCCAAAAACACCCATTTGCGATTCTTCACGGATTCCTTCTTCTTAAAAACGATTGTAAGTCACTTTTTACTTAATTCTTTCAATTCTTAACATCATTATACATGTTTTTCAATAGAAATCAAAGGTTTTCATGGTAGAATTTCTTGTTTTTGGTAGAATATAGGGTTTTTCATAAATTGGGAAATTGGACCTCGAATTGAGGTCCGATTTTGAAACAAATCATATACTTGAACTCGTGGGGGGATGGGTAACCGGATTTTGGTCCGAACCCCGAGTTCCGATCATGTGGGCCCGGGGTCGAAATTCACTATTCCGGGCAGAATGTTGTAAAAGTTGTAATTGGCCTTAGGAATTTGTTTGTTAAGTAGTATTGATGATATTAATTCAATTGTGTATAGATACGATTGGATTGGAGCCAAATTTGAAAGGAAAAGGGCATTGCCACGGATTGAATTGTTTGTAAACATTGCGGTAAGTGGCTTGTCTAACCTCGTGTGGGGGACTTTCACCCCTAGGATATTATGGTGATACTTTAAATGCCTTGTACGCGAGGTGACAGGCGTGTACATGCGCTGGTTGTTGAACACATACTTTACTCAAAATGTTCAATGAGTGATATTCCTGTTTTTAGTTGTTAAATTCGATATTCCTACCCGGTAGTAGTTAGAAAAGCATGATTAGATAGAATCTAAATGTCTAGTTGCTTAATTGACTTACTTGAGTTTTCTTGGTAATCGATTGCGCTGTTCATCGGCGAAGTTATCGTTAAGCATATTATACTTCTCTCTGTGTATTCCTTTACTTGCTTTGGTTATGGACTACGGGTTCGATTCCCGAGATCCTGAGATTATTGAAATATGGACTACGGGTTTGAGTCCCGAGATCCTGAGATTATTGAAATATGGACTACGGGTTCGATTCCCGAGATCCTGAGCTTATTGAAATATGGACTACGGGTTCGATTCCCGAGATCCTGAGATTATTGAAATATGGACTACGGGTTCGATTCCCGAGATCCTGAGATTATTGAAATATGGACTACGGGTTCGATTCCCGAGATCCTGAGATTATTGAAATGTGGACTATGGGTTCGATTCCCGAGATCTTGAGATTATTGAAATGTGGACTACGGGTTCGATTCCCGAGATCCTGACTTATTGGTAGGGACTGCGGGTTCGATTCCCGGAGATCCCGAGTTATTGAGATATTATTGAGACATGGGCTGCGGGTTCGATTCCCGGAGACCCAGAGGTACTGAGAATGGGACTGTGGGTTCAATTCCCACAGGTCCTGGAATTGTTTTATTGAGTTGTTTATTTGATGTTAGTTTAATTGTAGACAGTTGCAGTAATCATCTTATTGTTGTTATTTCGGAAATTATTATCATTTAAATTGTTTATTTTTTTGTTATCATCATTATATTATTGTTTCTCAGTAGGGCCCTGACCTTCCTCGTCACTACTCCATCGAGGTTAGTCTTGGCACTTACCGAGTACCGATGTGGTATACTCATGCTACTCTTCTAGACACTTTTGTTGTGCAGATCCAGGTACATCTGATCAGGCACACTATCGGTGATCGCGTAGCTATTCCTGGAGACCTCGAGGTATGATCTGCTACGTCCGCGGATCCGGAGGCTTTCCTTCTATTCTAGTAGTACTAGTTGACATTTTTCTTCATTTCGTTGTTAGATACTCTTTACACATAGAGCCACAGTTGTATTTTCTCTTTTAGTCTGTGTTACCGTGGGGTTCCGAATCTTGGTAGTGTTTTATTCATTGTGTGATGGATGTATGTGTCAAGCGGCACGGATTACATATCTTTTATGCTATTTTTCCGCTGTTTCTTATTTAAGTATTTATAACTTGTATATTCCGCAACGTGTTAGGCTTACCTAGTCGTGGAGACTGGGTGCCATCACGACATGTTCACAGTTGGTGAACTAGGGTCGTGACACCCTCTTACCAAACACATTCTATGTTCTATTAGATCGAAGTTATTCCTTTATTTTGCTTTATCTTTGTTTCCTTCACTTAATCCAAATATACACTATTTATATATATTGTTATTTCTTTGATCTACTAAAACATAGGAATCATTTCTGGCAATGTTAGCAGTGGTAATTGCATTTGTATATGATATATATGCGACTTTAGCACATTCACTGAGTCTCGCCACTGAAAGTGTACTGAACCCACTGAGTCTACACTAAGATTATTTCAACCTTGGTGCTGGAGTAGTATGTTATAGGATTACGCAGAGAGTGGAATAGAAGATATTGTGATTATTTTTTGTTCCTTTCTTCATATCTACCGAAGCTTGGTGTCAAATCCTGCAGTAAAATCTTAATATGATGCATACAGAACTAAAGACATACCCCTATAAAGACCCTATATATTTACTGAAGTAGAAGTGTAGCGGTGGAATATTAGTCTTGCTACAGAGTACAATTCGGATGGAGCAAAGATTAGATGCAAGCATTTTTAGCAGGTGCGGAGAATGCAATAGTATATGCACTGCATGAGCATTTATCAGAGAGATTACCAATTTAGTTTAATAAGATTTTGTCTGAGCAGCCGTTTTGTACTCTAAAGTAACTGGGAATCAATGATTTAGTTGTCTGTGTATCATTGAGTCAGGTAAAAAAAATCTACAAAATAGGCTGGAAGTTATATGATTGAATTGATACCTTGGTATAACTCTGCTGATATATAATGTGTAATGGTCCCTAGGGCTTTGGTCTAGTAGTAAGAGCACAGCGCGTGATGTATGGATTAGGTGAACACCACGAGTTCGAACTTTGCACTTGGACAAAAGTCTGGTATTTAACTGGAGTGGATGGAGGTCAGGCTCATCATACGCCGAGTTACGAACCGTCCTCCAGCTAAAAAGTTTTTGATCTGTAGTGTGTTGAAATAAAGAATTATAAGTATAAACACTTGCAATCATTTTTGGATCTGGTAATCTGCAGCATTATGATGTGTTGCATATTGCATTGATTGACTCCTTGTATGAGGTTCTGGAAGTGATTTGAGTATTGCACTGATCCACCAGTTGATTCAACTAGTATAACAACAATTAATACTCATTCTTAGATCTGCTCCTTTTAATGTGAGCTTTCTTTTGTTTGCATACATTCACATCCATGAAACATGTGTCCACTGTGTTTGGAGTGTTAATTTGAGCTTGCATAACTCCCAGTTTAGGCTACATTCACTGCATGAATTTTGTTCTTTTGGATAGTTTCACGTAGCCCCCTCCAAAATTAAAGACTTCAAATATTATGTCCTTTCAGTAGCTGAAGAAAGTACACTTTCTTCTTAAAATACTTTCCATAACTACAATGCAATATGCAGCACATCATAACTATTTCTCTAAATAACTTGTTTAGCTAAAATGAAGTTTGATCTTGATACTATATGTACCATCGGTTCCCTCTCTTTTCTTTTGTACATATTTGTAATGGTTGTTGTTGGGAGAGAAGTTGCTTGAGAAATAGAGAGAAACATAAATACATCAGTATGGCCGAGTAATAGTACTGCAATCTGCGTGCATCGATTGGTATTTGTTTACTTTAGTAGTTAAAGTGGTCATATGCACGTGAGCTACTCTCAACCATTAGTTTATGATTAACGTCTAGTCTGAGTAAATGCAGTTATATTTATTTCTCAAGTAACATTTGCTCATAATAGTTATATTTTTTTTTTTACTTTTGTTGCAGCCAAGTGATGCAGCTAGTGGACCCGTTTCACCGACGGATGCAAGAAGATCTTCTGGTGGAAGTAATCCCATTGACAATCATGAGATTCATTTTAATTGAAGTGGATATATTAGGACAATGTAATAGTTGATCACTGATATAAATGGTTATGTATATTCCTATTTTTGTTTGAAGACATATGATACTACTATTTTTCACGGCTAATGAAATGTTGATGTTTCTTAATTTTTAATATTTTGGTTTGAGCATAAATATTTTAATTGATATTAGACGAACAATATGGCAAATTGTTGATAAAAATCAATTATATAATATATTTAAAAATAGATGGGAATATAACCCCCAAAAGAAATTACAGATTGCGGGGGTTTACAACCCCTACAACTCAAAAATTAGTAATTAAATTTTAAAATTAAAATCTATTTGGCTCATGAAATTGCGGAGGTTAAAATTAAAGTTTGCGGAGGGTAGAAACCTCCGCTATTTGCTGTCACGGCGGTTCAGGAAACCCCCGCATTTGTCTGCCGCAAATTAATAGTGGCGATGCATACTGCGGGGGCTTGCTCAACCGCCGTGACAGCAAATAGCGGAGGTTTCTACCCTCCGCAAACTGCAATTTTAACCTCCGCAATTTACCCATTTTTTTGTAGTGCTATGTTCTGACATTCGGTTGATAAGTACGGTCTTAAGAAGGTTCAGTTAACTGCCTAATCAACGTAGTAATGGTAAAATCATGAGGAGGATATAGATCTGAAGATAGTTGGTGGTAATAGAGACTATGTGGTTCATGTGAGATGATTATTTGGCGAACGGTACAACTAGAAGCCAAGATGCTAGAGGTAGTAAATCTAACTATCCTAGGAAGGACATGTGACAAACAAATGGCTTGATGTGTCTTATTCTGGTGACATACGAGTGATAAAGGTTAGTATTATGGAGTATCAGGATGTATCTTGTGGCCTTCAAGTGAAGGGATTCCCCTAGCAACGATCAAATTGTCAGGCCATGTGTCATATAAGATTAGGCCTGAGATGTATTCATGTGGTATTCAAAAGATCTCTGAAACTGTATATGAGTAAGACCTGAGATATGTATGGGATGATGTTGGGGCTTCGACACTTCTATGTCCATAATAATCCTACATTTTAGTATCAACAGGAAAGTGGAAACAATTTTAGAATACTTGTGGTGCCCTAGTTAATCAGGGCATTCTCATGGGAAAATCATCTATTGATGCGCCACTAGCAAGGGACTCCTTAAATGGTTATTCTAGTTATCTTTCTCAGACTCATTATGAGTTACCGAATTACGGGTGAGTTGTTATGAATGTGGTAATATTAGAAACATCATGAGAAGTTGTCTAAGACTTGGGAGAAATCAATTTCATCAGAAAGCAAAGTCAACACACCCATTATAGTTACTAATCTACATACGCTACAAGTTAGAGGTGGAGAACGGATGGGTAGATGGCGCCAATGAGGTGGATGCCCGAGCCACTGATATAATTGCTATAGTGTGGCTGAGTCTACTACACCAAATAGTGTCATTACAACTATAATTTTTTTTTTATAAAAAAGATATTATTCCTTAATTTGATTTGATTTTTAGGTGAGTCCTCTTAATTTGCTCCACTCATGAGTGAACTTCGTAATCCTGAGATCTACTTATGTGAATACTCACGTTGGTCTATTATATAGAGGTAGCTATCCCTATCATTATGTGTTGGACACTAAGAATATCAATGAGGCTAAACGTGACTTTCTATTACTTACTACAATGGGTTTTGATGTGATTTCAGGATAATTAATTTCAATTGTAAATTATATGCCCTATCGGTATGAGGGTACATTATATATTGTGCTTTTCATTGACAGAAATTATTGAAAAGAAGAAAGAAAGGAAATGAAAAAAATTCAGTTGGCCCAATGTGCAAATACTTGTGATTCAAGAGTTAAGGATGAGATCCCCAAATTTTTTATATTATGTGAAATACTTGTGATTACCGAGCTAGAAGCTGCGGTGGATGTTATATAAGGACAAGGTCCTAGTGGTGAAAAGTTATATGTTTAAAATTCTCATTTTATAAAATTTAAAATTTTGTACTATAATTTAGATGGGAGTCTTGCCTATTAGGCTTATCTGACAATTCTTGTGTATTTTGTGTTCATATTCGGTCTTTTTTTTTTTGTGTTTTGTATTATAAGTATTGAGTTTTAGCCTATAAGATGGGTGCCCTGGGTGGCATTAAATGTGACTTGTCAATTCAGGTATGTAATTATGAGATCTTCATGCCCCGTTGTGAGTAAAGCGGAGATCCGAAAGGAGATTAGTATTATTGGTATATACATTATGGTATTTTATTGGGTTGTGGATGTGTTGTTAAGAGTTATTTTGGTGTTACTCTGGCAGGTGGATATGCCCACGTACAGTGGAGACTGTCAAAATTTCAAAAAGGAATTGGAAGTTTGAAAGTTTGAGACATTTAGACGTGCGAAGAAAGAGGTATGCTACGTCGTGTATCTGAGGATGAATGACCTAACTGTGGGAGGATGTAACATCCTAAAGAAAAACAATTTTGAAGTAACTAAGCGCTATTAAAAGTTGAAGTATGTTAAGATAAGACTAATGCAGTGTAACAATGTGGAGTTCAGGCCCTATGATGAATGTTAGATGTTGAAGTTTGGGTCATGCCCTAAAGTTATAGACTAAGGAGGAGGGGAAAACATCAGTTAAATTGAAGGATCAATTAGAGGGATTTGCTTGATAAGGGCTTTATTTGGCTTAATGTATCACCTTAGGGGTGCTCCAATCTTGTTCGTAAAGAGAAAATGGTGGTTCTATGTGTATGTGGATTGAATACCGCTAGTTGAATTAGGCTACATTGAAGAACTGATATCCTTTACCTCGTATTCATGATCTATTTGATCAGCTTCAGGGCACACAAGTCTTTTTCCAAGATTGATTTGCACTCAGGTTTCCATGAAATGAAGATTCGGGAGCCAGGTATCTCGAAGATTGCCTTCAGGACTCGGTATGGTCATTACGAGTTCCTTGTTATGTCTTTTGCGTTAACTAATGTCCCGGTGGCTTTTATGCATTTGATGCACAGTGTATTCTGGCCATATCTTGATTCATTCGTGATTTTTTTTATTGATGATATTCTGGTATATTTCCAAAGTCAGGAAGATCATGAGAAACACCTGAGGTAGCACTTCAGACTCTGAGGGAGAAGAGATTGTATGCAAAGTTCTCGAAAAGTGAGTTCTGGCTGAGCTCTGTGGCATTTCTAGGCCACATGGTGTTGAGTGAGGGTATTCGAGAGGATCCGAGGAAGGTGGAGGCCATGCAGGGTTGGCCCAGGCCCTCCTCAGCTACTGAGGTCTGCAGTTTCATTGGTTTAGCGGTTTATTACCATCACTTTGTAGAAGAGGGTACTATCCGTAGTTCTTCACAGCTCTTCTTATTAGGGCGAGCTCCCTTACTTGTTGATCCCAGTTATGGGTGCATTTCATGAACTGCACTATGTCTATGTAACTATCCCATTGGAAGGTTTCATGATTGATAGTCGGGTCTATCATGTGTTTCTAGTTGCGTGTTAGGGTTGTGAGGCTAGTCATAAATTCATGTTGTCCGTTTCAGTAAGTATGATGTGATCACTATCCTTAGTTACGAGCTGTGATTTCTATGCTCCCCCAATGTGGGAGCCATCCCGTGTCATAATTTGTAGATGGAATTGATCTAGTGAGATTCTCTGGATGGGCTGATGTTAGCCCTACTTCTGATTAAGTGTTGAGGGCGGGACCCTCGTGATGTCAGGTTAATTGATATTTTGAGACCGGGTTGTGTACTGCGGTGAGAGTTATTAGTATAAAATCTTTGTGAGTCTTTTATATTCTTTCATTTCTTGTTAGACGTTTTTCTCGATTTGTGTGTTAAGAAAATTTTTGCTATAGTTTGATTTGTTTGTTAGCTCCCTTATATGTTTCCTTTATCATATCTACTCAGTTCTGTTCTATGCTTCTGGAGTTTAGCTTGTGGGGTGTAAACCCATTGATGTTGGCTAAGGTTTGGTTATTCAGGCGTTTATTATGCGGTCTTTGTTGTTATTGCATCAACGCCAGTGTTGTGGGGGTTGGAAGGAGTTCATGTTGAATATGAGGCTTTTGGCCGGTACGGACTTCATCTCAGACAAGTATTGCTAGCAGGTAAGTTATTGTGGGCCTATGTGCTATGTCATGTTGTGTGGTTATGCCTTGTATATGTTGGCTTGTATTGAAACAACTGGTTGAGACTAATACCAGATATGGGTTTAGGATTGAGTCTTTTGGAAACTGATGGAAGGTGAGAATGTTTGGCTTGAAGGCCCATTGGTATTACTAGAAAGGTTAGATTTTCAGTTGGGATGGTGTCGTTAGGCCTAAGGGGATTAGGGTGACATGGGATCACCTGTGGGTGTATGTTGGAAGTGCGCACTCAATGACTTGAAGACTTCAGGTATGTTCTTTATTCTCATTCGAGAACGAACGAATGTTTAAATGTTGGAGGATGTAATGACCCGACCAATCGTTTTTGGAATTTATACCCCGAATTCCCATTATCTGCTTTCCTTAAGTTCATTTCTGCTATTTTGGTTTGTCGGGACTTTCAGGTTCTAGGATTTAAAGTATTTTGGGACACTTAGTCCCTAATGAGAGCTTAAGAGTTGAAAAATGGTTCATATCTGGAAGAGTATGAAGACGACCTTGGAATGGAAATATGATGGTTCTGTTAGCTCCGTTAGGTGATTTCGAGGTTGGGAGCGTGTTCATAATGTAATTTGGAGGTCCGTACCTCATTTAGGCTTGAAATGCCAAAGTTTGAAATATTTGAAGTTCTGGTCCAATAGTGGATTTCTTATCTGAGGGTCGGTTTGGGATTCTAGAAGTTGTTGTAGCTTAGTCATGTCATTGTGGATGTGAGTGCAAAATTGCAGGTCATTCGAAAAGTTTTGGATAGATTTTTGATCGAAAGTGTGTTTGGTTAGGATTTGAAGTTCATAGGCTTGGATCTTTGATTAAATTCATGTTTCCAGCGTTGTTTTAGGTGGTTTAAGGATTTGAGCAAGTTTGAATGATGTTAAGGGACATGTTTCTAGGTTTGGTTGAGGTCCTAGGGCCGCGGATGTGTTTCCGATGCCCAACAAGTGGTTTTTGGAACTTGTTGGATTGCTGAACGGCTGTTATCTGGTATCCTTCTATGTGATCGCATCTTTCCATTCGCGATCGCATAGAGTAATTCTGGAGGGGGTGATTTTCCTTCATCACGATCGCATTGTTCAGCTCCGCGATCGCATAGCTTTGGGCCCTTCTCTTATGCAAACGCACTATCCCGTCGCAATCGTGTAGGGTTAGCTTCCCTTCTTACGCTATCGCATAACATCCTTCCGCGATCGGATAGACCAATTTCATGGCACTCATTGTTTTTTCTTCACGATCGCATCTCCCTTCATGTGATCGCATTGAACAAAGGACCTGGGCAGAATATAACTTTCAAAAACGAGGGTTTTTTCCTTTTTACAAAAACTCAAGCTAGAGAGCTCGGATTTGGGAGATTGTTCGAGGGATTTTCAGACGTAACTATTGGGTAACGATTCCTTACTCTCTTATGATTAATACCCACTAATCTAACCTTGAATTCAACCTTTAATTTCGGATTTTGGATGAAACTTTGGGTAAAATCCTTTGACCTAATTGTGATGATTTGAGAGGGAATTTGACCTCCGATTTGGGAGATTTTTATATGGTTTGACTCGTGAGAGTACGTGGGTTCTGAAAATGTAAAAATATTTCAATTCCGAGACATTGGCTAGAGGGAAATTTTGGTCATTTTACCCATTTTTGCGCCTTAGCTTTAATTTTAACAGTGTAATTAGTTACATGCAATGCTATTTACAATATGTAATTGGTTTGAATAGATTTGGGCCACTCGGAACTCGTGGCAAAGGCATTGTTTCTTAGCGGTTTTGTACCGGTTCGAGGTATGTAGCATGTCTAACCTTGTGTGGGGGACCTCTTACCTTATAATATCTTATATTTTGATTTAAATGCCTTATATGCGAGGTGACGAGCATGTACTTGTGCAAATTGTTGAAAATTTCATTTACTTGAATTGTTCAAACTATATTTTTCTCTGTTACTTAACTGATTTAAATGCAAGATTTATCCTGTGCTAGTTAGAAGGGTACAACTAGATAGAATTAACTATCTAATTGCTTAATTGCCTTAATTGAAATTTCGTGGAACATGTTGGGTTAGAACTTAGCTGTTATTTGTAGTTGTGTATTCTATTCTCTGAGTACTTTTCCTTTTTTGGTTTTGGTTTGCATTGTGGACTGCGGGTTTAATTCTCGGAGATCCTTGTTACTCAGATGAGTGGACTTCGGGTTCAATTCCTGGAGATCCTTGCTACTGAGATGAGTGGACTGCGGGTTCAATTCCCTGAGATCCTTGTTACTGAGATGAGTAGACTGCAGGTTCAATTCCCGGAGATCTTTGTTATTGAGATGAATGGACTGCGGGTTCAATTCCCAGAGATCCTTGTTACTGATATGAGTGGACTGCGGGTTCAATTCTTGGAGATCCTTATTGATGAGATGAGTGGACTGCGGTTTAAATTCCCGAAGATCCTTGTTACTGAGATAAGTTGGTTGTGGGTTCAATTCCCGGGAGATCCACGGATAGCTGAGGGACACTTGTTATGTTATTTTCCTTGTTAGTTTAATTGCTAGTGACTCGTAGTTTCTATTTTGCTTTTGCTATCATTTTAGATTAATTACTGTTTTACACTGTTCGGTACTGTTATTTTATTACTCGGTAGGGCCCTGACCTTTCCCGTCGCTACTTCATCGAGGTTAGGCTTGGCACTTACTGAGTACCGCTGTGGTGTATTCATGCTACTCTTCTGCACACTTTTGTTGTGCAGATCTAGGTAGATATCATCAAGCGCATTATCGGTGATTGCATAGCTACATTGGGAGACTTGAGGTATGCATATGCCACGTCCGTAGATCAGAAGAGTATCCTTCTACTCTTCCTCCTAGATAGTAGTTTCGTCTCATTTATTCAATTGTATAGACACTTTTGGATGATAGAGCCATAATTTATATCTTTAGCATGTGTTTGCCCGTGAGCTTTCAGGTCTTGGAGGTTGTTTCACTATTTTGGATTAAAGTGTATGTGCCAGACAACACTTTATACATTTTACTTATGTTATTCGGCATTTGTTTTATTGTTTTGTAAAGGTTGTTATATTCCGCAAGGTGTTAGGCTTACCTAGTCGCGAAGACTTGGGTGCCATCATGACAGGTTCACAATTGGTAAACTAGCATCGTGATACACTTATAAACCTAATAAATATTTATCGAAGATCCTCCCTCTATGCAAGGAGTACAATTTGATCAAACTGATAATTAGGTGGATTAGCATAAAAATGTACTAGGGAGTACCAATGCTGTTTCAAAGTTGTATTAATCAATCCGAACTTTATATTGACATGCTATTTTGAAAGAAAGCAGTATTCAAAAAGAAGGCTTTTGGACAAACTAAAACTAAAAGGTTTATGGAAAGAAAGTTGCACCTCTTTCATTTCTTGCTATTATCATATTTTTCTAAAAATACATACATTACAACAGTTATGGATAAAGTTCAAATAACCTGAATATTATGCTAATTTGATATCAGATGGAGTTTGCTGAATAAAACTATCGTATTCTATATGTCTTTTAACAATATCAGTAGGCATGCAATCTTCACTTTTGTGATCCTTTATTTTTTAGAATAATATCCAACTAATGATTTTTGATACTAAAATATGCTTGGTTTCCTGTTTAGATGATTCCTTATTATGCTGGATGTAACAATGTGAATATTGTATCAAACAAATCATCTCTAGTTTACCGAAACTGCATAGGCCCCTCCTTTGAGTTTCAAGAGGTTATCGTGTAAACCTCATAAATCTTTAAGAGGAAAAAATTGCTGTAATAATTCTCATTTTATTGATAAATGATTTGAGTTGTTCATCTTTCTTTGGTATGTTAGTTATTATAGTTATTTGATTATTATCATCCTTCCCTTTTTAATTAGAACTTGTTTGAATATAAGTTGGATGAATTTACACATGAAGTTACTCTTTTAATGTCTAATAGTGATTTTACAGCTTTTTTAGTGATTTGGTAGTTGACTCTATTCATTAGTTTATCATAGAATAGAGAAGGTGAAGTTGTAATATAGTTGTGTAACAGTCTTCTAATCAGGAGCCAAGAGGAGTGGACTGTTTTTTATGTTTAAATTTTACTCTTTTGTTAGAGCAAGTTGGTGTGTAGTATATAAATCTAGTTACTCCTCAGAACGTTATGATTCTTATTTTCATTTTTGAATTTACTCTTAATGTTAATTGTGTTATTTATTACTGCCATTTCATATCCAATTTTCAAGAAAAGATGCTGCTGTATACAAGTTTCTGACACATGTGTAAAAAAATCCTATAGGGCAGAGGCGGATCCAGGATATAAGACTTATGGGTTCCTATCTTAATTTTAAATTAATGTGCAATAATAACTGGGTTCCCAGTTAGAAATTTACCAATATTTAGTAAAATTTTTAATATAAATATAGGGTTTACGCAAGAGTTACTGGGTTCCCGAGAACCCGTATCACCTTCTCTACATCCGCCCCTGCTATAGGGGGATACTCAATCAAGCTCATATATCTTAGCTTCAATTGGAAAAGTGTCGGCTGATAATTTGAAAACCTAATATCTTAGCTTCATGTATTTCACCAAGTTCGACCGAGTAGTATTTGTAGTGTATTGGGTTAATGTAGTTTCACATGGCCAAACTTGGGCTTTTTGATCTTGTTATTTTGACATAGAGAATTTTACAAAAGTGATATCATTTGTGAAACTAGATTGCACTTGGTTGTACCAATGTTAACTTATTCTCAATTTTGTGTCACCATTTGATTTCTTTGGTAGTTAGTTATTATTGATATTTTAATTATTATAATCCTTCCGCTTTTAATTAGGTAATTCATTTATTTATTTTTTAAAATAGATATGATGGATAAAAGTTGGTTGAATATTTGGAATAGAGTCAACCAAAGGTATAGAGATGGAGTAGACAACTTTCTTAATTGGGCATTTAGTCAACCAACAGTGAATACTATGATTCTGTGTCCTTGTACATGGTGCATGAATACCGTATTCAAGCTAAGGGTTGGTGTAAGAGGTGATTTATTGAAGAAGGATTTTTGTGATTCTTATAAAGTGTGGAACTTGCATAGAGAAGTGTTAGTTAGAGTTGAGACTTCTAATACTGCAGTTGGTGCAGAATCGGAAGCTGATAGGATTGAAGAGGATCATTTTACTGAAATGATTCATGGTGCTTGTGGGCATACGAATGTGGAGGATAATAATAATAATTCATAGGACAATGAAGATCCAAATATACATGCAATAAAATTCTATAAATTGTTAGAAGATGCTGAGACAGAACTTTATCCTGGTTGTAAAAATGTCTCGGAGTTGTCTTTAGTTGTTAAGCTACTTCACTTGAAGTGTCGTAACCATTTGAGCAACAAATCAATGCATGCATTATTGAGATTCTTTAAAGAAGTTCTTCCTGAGGGGTCATTTGTGGCTAATTCTTTCTATGAAGCAAAGAAAGTTGTTTGTGACCTCGGCTTGGGGTATACCAAAATAGATGCATGTAGGAATGATTGTATTTTATATTGGCATAATTATGCCGATGTCCAGGCATGTCCTACATGTGGTAAGTATAGATGGAAGTTCGAAGAACACGGAGGCAAGAAAGTAGCTCATAAAATCTTGCGGCATTTTCCATTCAAACCAAGTCTTAAAAGATTAAACATGGCCAGGGAAATAACTAAAAAGATGAGGTGGCACAAGGAGGGAAATGTTGACGATGGTGTCTTGCGACATCCATCTGACTCAATAACATGGAAATCCTTTGATGCACGATATCCCACCTTTTCAGCCGAATTAATAAATGTTCGATTAGGTTTGGCAAGTGACGGATTCCAACCTTATGGGAACATGAGTTCTAATCATAGCTTTTGGCAAGTCGTACTAGCTACATATAACTTGCCACCATGGGATTGCATGAAAAATCCATATTTCATCATGACTCTTCTTATTTTGGTCCCCAAGTGTCCAGGCAATGATATCGATGTATATTTACAACCAATGATTGAAGAGTTGAAAGAATTATCACTACAAGAAAAAGACTTTTTAGGGACCAACATTTAGCGACGAGGTATGAATGTGGTCCTTAGAAGTACACTAGTAAGGACCAAAATACTGCTGGTCCTTAAATCTCTCTATTTTTTAATTAAAATATTAAATAGAAATATTTTTTTTAGAATGTACGGTCCTTAATTATAAAAAATTACCGGGAGAAAGTGGCGCCATACCTAAATTGGAATAAAAACAATAAAATTAACCTAAAAACTCTAACTTTTATCAATCCTAAATCTACCGTCAAGTCTCATCTCCTCACTCCTCATAGAAGTAAAAACCCTAAATCCCTTAAATTTTCATACTTCTCTCAAAGGCATTTTCTTGGTATGTTAAGAACAAATTTTCTTGGTATGTTAAGGAACATTTTTCTTTTATTTGTCTTACGATAGGTTTGCTAAGCTCATATTTTGCAGGTTTGGGGAAAATATCAAGTTGAAAAACTGCTACCCATCTCACCACAAGTAAGCACACTTTCTTTTTCTATATATCTTCTTGGGTTAACCTTCTGTTATTATTTCTCAACTACCCAATTTTGCAGGTTTGTGAAATCTTTATTTTTTATTTTTTTTGTTGGTAGAAATTGATTATTAGTCAGCAAATATTTTTGCAATCAATTTCTTTTCTAGATTATATTTGCTTGGGTGTCCCTTTGTGGTTTTTTCCCCTCAAATGTGTTCTTCCTCTGCTATATTCTCTGTTCTTATATTTGAAACTTATACTTAGAAGAATTTTTGGTTTTATTTAAGTTGGAGTAAGGATTTGTCTGCGATTGTTTATGTTCTATAAATTTTTTGATCTTTACTTCATTTTGTTTAGATTGTTTGTGAGTGTATTTATATGTTTTAGTCCATTTTTAGTAGGAATTTAGGAGTATTAGATTTTAGGAATTTGAATACAATACCTGATGCCTAGTGTTGTGCTTCTCTTTTAAGTAGAATGTTGCGTTCTATGTTGTTGTAAAGCTATCCTAGATGAAAAGTTTTATTGCTTGTTGCAAATGACATTATTAGTACTCTTGCAACTAGTGTATTACTTGGCTTAAAAGTTGTGTTTTAGCTGCAACTAATAGTGAGACTGCTGCAACTAGTCTCAACTAGTAAATATCACTATTACATTATGTAAGACTTCTCTTAATGGGCGAACATCTAATAATTAGACTACGACAACTAGTAAGATCATCTTAATGTAATTAGCAGTTGTTGGCTTACATTTTTGTTTTAGCTTTTCACTATAAGTGCTATGTTAAATTTTTGGTCTTTATTGGATTGAAGAGGTACATATTGCTTAATGTGTTAGTAAGTTTAAAAAACTTGTTTAATGTAATATTTAGCTAGTTTTTCTCGACTTCTCTAGCTTTTAGTAAACTAGTTTTGAATGCATTGGTTTACTTTTAGAATTTTTATTGTATTCAACTTCTGGAGTATTTGTGGATAACCAAACAAAGTGAGAACTAGAAACTTTATTTTCTATCAACCCTATTTTAGTTTTAATTTTGTAAATTCAGTTAATAATTGTTAATTCTAGCTAAATGTTCTTATAGGAATGTACTCCTAATGGACCAGAGAAATTGTTAAGGGGTAATAAGTACACTAGTTGATGAGTGTTAAATAGAAAAATTGTGTGTTATGTCTATTTTGACAATTAATTTGTATCTTATCTCACTAGTGATATACTTTTAGTTTTAGTTTCTTTAATGTATTAATTTTTCTGGATAATTAATATTAACTTCTTGTGGCTCATGACACTTTGTTTCTTACAGAAATCTATATTACAATAATATAATTTTTCCTAAAAGGTTATGTGCATCTTACGGTGCTTTCATTATCCTATATTTATTTCCTAATTTGATTCACATGTAACCTCCAAGGTTATGGCACCTAGTAAGCAATGGATGCAACTTGTTGATAATCGACTTGGTGAAGCCAAATTCAAGAATTGGTGCAGTCTGAACCACCTCTTCTAATATAGAGATAGTGGAAAAGTGCTTTGGACCTCAAACTCGTAGTCATGTATTTGGTTTTGAGGGTGGAGTAAAAGCAAAAGACTTAAAAGATGGTGGTTCCTCGAAGGACGAATTAAGATCCGAGTTATGTTCGGCTCTAGAGCAAAACGAGTCTTGAGCCAATAGTCTAATGTCCACCCTCTGGTGACTCAACACGTTAATGTCCAGCCTTCGGCATCACCATATCAAGAGAATGACCAATATTGATGAACATACCAAGTTAGTAACAACTTACTCATTTCGAATATCATTTAGTTAGTAAATATTTAAATGCAACACCTAATGTCTAGCATCGTGCTTCTCGTTTAAGTAGATTGATGTGTTCTATCTTGTTGTAATTATCCTAGATGAAATGTTATATTGCTGCAACTAGTAAAATCCCTCTTGTCTTTTAAATTTTCACTGTAAGTGCTATATTGAATTTTTGGTCTTTTTTTGGATTGAAGAGGTATAAATTGCTTAATGTGTTAGTAAGTTTCATGCTACTATAACGGCTAAAGAATAGCTTTTTAAAGCTAAAAAATCTCCCAGTAGTATTCCATTCAACTTGTTGATCAATGAGTTGAATCAACAAGGAATACCATTGACAACAAAATGCAGCTCAAACCCCATCCATGAAGATTCTTAAATCCCGCACCAATTAATTTTTCTTAATTTCAATTTCCCCCATGCTCACCCAGCGTGTGTTACCAAAGAGTTCCATCAAATTGACGTGGAATGAAAATAGGTCAATTCCACCATATGAAAATAATATGGATGGAGAAAATCTGCCTCACCAGAAGATGAGTCCAATACATATATTTAAAGAATGCTTGTTTTACAACATTTACTGGTGGAAATTTCTTTTTCTAATTGATATAAAAGCCTTTGTGAAGTCAATAGAGTTCATGGACTATTTACATGTAAAAAATATTTGTGGAGGCATTGGAGTTCATCAATTTATTTGTATGGTGTTGCACTGAAAAGTGAGCTGGTATGTATGGTGTTACTTGTTACTTGTATGGTGTTGTATTGATTTTGTTTTTGCTGTGAGCTTTTCCATGAATGTCTGAGTGGCAACAATTTATTGAGAGAATTGATATAGTCGACCTTAAGTTGTTTGGAATTAAGGCTTAGTCTATTATTGATGGCGAGCTCTGTACTAAAGAGCTTTCTCGTATATTTTTTATGTTGTATATAACAATTGTTGCAATTAGTGATTTCATCTGCTGATACTTCAAGAAAATAAAGATATGCTATAGCTTCCTCCCCGTTGCAATGCTCCCATTTTTTCATATTTAGTGATACAAGAAACATCCACCAATTACTGTGATAAGAGCTTATGATATGTTATCCGCAAGTGCATCATTTCTGCATGAATACCTACCAAGCATAAAAGCTATCAAACTTCATTAAAAATAAAATATTTCCTTATAGCATTACTGCTTGATATTTTAGATGTGTCTTGTGTACATATACACTATTGTTTAGATTTTCATTAAGCACATGTAAACTATTGTCTAGATGTTCAATTTGAAATAAAATTTGTGGTTCTTGGTTGAGGATTATCTTTCTAGGTTTGCATAAATGCTACGACGGTTATATAACACAGTTTTTCTAATTTATTTTTGTTTATATTCATGCAGCCTCGTTTACATTGCTATTTTATTTTTGAAGTGTATATATATATCACAATTGGTGAATTTGCATACCTTTTCAGGTAAAAGGTCAAATTATTAATAGAGTAAAATTGAAACAATTATTCAATATAATTTTCTAGTGATCTTTATAATTTCTTATTAAAGGAATTTTTGTTGAATATTTTTACAGGTTTTGGAGGCTCTCAACATGCAGATTTTGAAGACATACAATCAGTAGACTTTTCCTTTGCTAGGAATGTTGGACAAAATATCATATTAAGTTTAGGGATATTTGCTAGAAGTACTTTTGCTAAAGGGGTGTCCAAAATATATTTCACCATGTTTGTACAATGCTACTAATTTTTTGTCAGTAATTATTATATATGAAACCATATCTTTCATTATTTTTTTGTGATTAAATTTTCTATTTGCAATAAAGACCATATTTCTGGTCCCTAAAAGTATTTAAGGACCACATTCCAACTAGTCATTAATACCTTTCAAGGACGAGTATTAATCTGGTCGCCAAATACATTTAGGGACCAGATGTCAAACTCATCGTTAATAACCTTTAACGACGGAGGATCTAGCGACCGGTGACGACCAGTTTTAACTGGTCGCTATAGCTATTTTAGGACCAGAAATAAGCTTTTAGGGACCATTATTCTTGTCCCTAGAAGTCATTTTTCTTGTAGTGTATGGGGCATGGAGGAGACTTATGATGCACATTCGAAATCTAATTTTCTGATGTGTGTGGCTATCATGTGGATGATAAATGACTTTCCTGTATATGGAAATCTTTCAGGATGGTCAAGCAAAGGCAAACTTGCAGCCCTTGTTGCCATAAAGATACACAATCGACTTCCTTCCGTAGTAAGTTGTGTTATATGGGCCATTGTCGCTTCTTTTCCATGGACCATCCATGGCGGAGAAGTAGGACATTATTTGATGGGAAAGTTGAAATGAGAATTGTACCTAACCCTTTAACAGGTGATGAGGCACTTGTGCAATTACATGCTTTGGGTAATGTGAGTTTTGGTAAAGGACAAAAGAGAAAGTGTGATGTTCATAGCAATGCTTACAATTGGAAGAAGAAAAGTATCTTTTTCCAATTGCCTTATTGGAAGAGTCTTATCATAACCTTGATGTGATGCACATCGAAAGAAATGTGTCCGATAATATTATATCAACTGTCATGAATATTGCTGGAAAGATAAAAGACACATTGAAAAGTAGATATGACTTGACGGATCTTGGAATCAGACAAAGGTTGCATCCTATTGAGGATGAGAATAATATTTTGTTACCGGCAGCATGCTATGCATTATCCGCGGAAGAGAAGCTGAAGGTATGCGGTTTCTTAGCTAATCTGAAGGTTCCTGGTGCATTTTCCTCAAACATTTCAAAATGTGTCAACATACAGGAGGAAAAGATACATGGATTGAAATGTCATGATCATCATGTATAGTTGCAAGACATTTTTCCAGTAGCTATACGTGGTTTGCTACCCAAGAAAGTGTGTGATCCAATTATATCCTTAGGAAGGTTTTTCAAGAATATATACTCTAAATGCTTGGCGATTGAAGATCTTGATATCAGAAATTCCTGTTATTTTGACCAAACTTCAACTTGTTTTCCCTCCGGCTTTCTTTGATGTCATTGTTCATTTGCCAATTCACTTGCCAAGTGAGGCAAAGCTTGGTGGACCAGCTCAATATCGGAATATGTATCCTATTGAGAGGTAATTTATTGTTTAATAATTTTGATGCTACAGTTTTAGAATGACACACATTATATTAATAAGTCATTTTATATAGGTATCTACGAACACTTAAGTCATATATTCGCAACAAAAATCCTCCAGAAGGTTCAATTATAGAAGGTTATTAGGCAGAGGAAAGCCTCACATTTTGCTCATGATACTTGAATAATATCTCAACAAAGTTCAATAAACCAACTAGGAATGATAATGGATCGATGTCAAATGATGAGATGTATATCTTTAAAAAAAGTGGGCAAACAAAGGATGCCTCATACGACATCAACTTATCTCATGATGAGTTTAAACAAGTGTCATTGGTGGGATATGGCTCGCTTAGAAAGAGGATATAAGATTGACAAATATGGCTTCACAAGTGTGAATACTCGGTGTGCCTTGAAAACAAATGAGCCATTTGTATTGGTATCTCAGTCAGAACAAGTCTTTTACTTGGATGACATGGTCGATAATGATTGGCTTGTTATAGGGAAGAAAAATCCTCGTGACCTTTTCAAAATGCATGATAATGATGATGATTGTGTAGATACTGAAGATGAAGAATTATTGAATGAAGAAGTTTATCAGCAAGAGGAAGATGAATTTAATACTTTGTGCACCAATGACCAAGAAAATATTATTGAGGTGTCTCTGCATAGGGATAATGTTGATGTCACGACCCGGATTTTCCCCCAACATCGGGATCGTGATGGAGCCTACTCGTGGTAGCTAGGCAAGCCACTATATTCATACTATCCTATTTTTAACACAATTTTAATTAAATAAATGCAGAATACTTTATCGAAATAGAAATAACTAATTACAAGATGAAAATCATACTGAAATCCTCTACCCAAGACGTGGAGTCACCAACTCACGAACTACTACCGAATACTACACATAAAAGTTTGAAAGAAATATAACATAATTCTGTTTGTCTCGGAACAAAGAGACTACAGCTAGTAACATAAATAAAGAGAGAGACGCCGGGCCTGCGGACGTCTGCAAGCTACCTCGGTCTCAAATGTGATCAACTACCACGCAATCGATTTACTGCTGCCGCTCCTGATCGTAACCTGGACCTGTGCAAAAACGCAACAACCGACCCCATGTGCTGGTAAGTGCCTGGCCTATCCCGACGAAGTAGTGACAAGCCTAGGACCAGACACCCACATAAACCTGTACAGTTCAATATATATGTATACCACAGAATAACAAGAAATAACCAGGTAATAACACAATAAGAAATATCTCAAAGAATTGAACAATTAACAACAATTAATAAATTCACAAGGAAAAACAAAGTATAATGGAAACACAAGTAATATCAAATCAAGGAACAGCAAGCAGTTGCACAGCATCACCCTTCGTGCTTTTACTCTCATCCTCACCAAATAAGCAAATAAAGTACACGGCATCACCCTTCGTGCTTTTACTCTCATACTCACATCCATAGTACGGCATGATCCTTCGTACATGGTTCAATAACAGGGCACGACATGATCCTTCGTGCATAATCAATAAAATATGGCACAGCATTAACCTTCGTGCATAAATAATAAAACAAGGCACGGCATCACCCTTCGTGCATTAACACTCTTCCTCACCCAAATAACAATCACAGTTAAGGGCAATGAAAGAAACAATAATTCATAAACTGTCCCAACAAGGGCAATCAATAATTAGCTTCACAACAAGTCCCGACAAGGGAGAACAATAACAATTCTACAACCTGACAAAGGTTCAACAATTCATCTGCAATTATGTCTCACAATAAGCATTATCAACGACTCACGGTCATACTAGACGCCAGTGTATGGATGCTCGTCACCCCAGCCCATACACCACACTCGATCACATAACACATAGCACATAATCCTATTCCCTCAAGCTAGGATAGAACAAACACTTACCTCGAATGTTTATGAATAATTCAATCCGTAGAAATGTCTTTTTCTTTCAAATTTGGCTCCAATCCAATCGTATCTATACACAATTGATTTAATATCATCAATACTACTCAACAAACTAATTCTTAAGACCAAATACAACTTTTACAACATTCTGCCCGGAATAGTAAATTTCGATCCCGGGCCCACATGGTCGGAACTCGGGGTTAGGACCAAAATCCGGTTACCCATCCCCCCACGAGTTCATGTATATGATTTGTTTCAAAATCGGACCTCAATTCGAGGTCCAATTTCCCAATTTATGAAAAACCCTATATTATAACAAAAACAAGAAATTCTACCATGAAAACCTTTGATTTCTATTGAAAAACATGTTTAATGATGTTAGGAATTGAAAGAATTAAGTAAAAAGTGACTTACAATTGTTTTGATGAAGAAGGAATCCGTGAAGAATCGCAAATGGGTGTTTTTGTTTTGTAAAAAGTGAAGAAATAAACTGAAAATCGTGTTTTACAGGTCTCTCTGTTCGCATTTGCGAACATGGGTTCGCAATTGCGAACCCCGACCAATTTCTGGAGTTTGAAAAATAAGCTAAGGCTGGGAAGTTCGCATTTGCGAACATTTGTTCGCATTTGCGAACACTGGCAGAGAAAGGGAGTGTTCGCATTTGCGAACTAATGTTCGCATTTGCGAACATAGGCTGTACAGGGCAGTGTTCGCATTTGCGAACAGTGTTCGCATTTGCGAACACAGGCAGTATAGGGAATGTTCGCATTTGCGAACTGTTGTTCGCATTTGCGAACATAGGCAGGCCCTGGGGACGTTCGCATTTGCGAACAATTGTTCGCATTTGCGAACAAGGCTAGGCATGAGGGGTTTCGCATTTGCGATCGGGGTTCGCATTTGCGAGCCCTGCCTTGATCAGTCCCCTTCGCAATTGCGAGAAATGCTTCGCAATTGCGAAGCCAACAGCTGGGTGAAAAACCAGCAGTGCAAAATTTCAGAATTCAATCCAACGGCCTATCAAATCTTTACCCGAGCCCCCCGGGCTCCAAACCAAACATGTACACAACCTCAAAAACATATTATGAACTTGTTCGTGCGATCACATCGCCAATATCACATCGTTTTCATCAAATCAAGCCTCAAATTCATGATTTTCATACTTTTGGTTTTCAAAACTTTCAAACTTGGAACTCAAGGTCCAAAACATCTCAAACGACATCCGAATGTCACCAAACTTTACAAAAATCACATATATAACATTTAAGACTTGTACCGGGCGCCGGAACCAAAATACGAGCCCGATACCAAGGTCAATTAATTCATTTTCTTTAACAATTACTTCAAAAACAATTTCATAGAAAAATTCATAACTTGGGCTCTAGGCCTCGAATTCGACTCCGGACGCATGTCCAAGTCCCATATTTTCCTACGGACCTCTCGGGACCACCCAATCTCGGGTCCGGATCCGTTTACCAAAAATGTTGACCGAAGTCAACCATATCAATATTAATATCATTTTTATCCACATTTCTCATAGAGTTCATATTTTCTATCACAAAATCTTTCCGGCTACATGCTCGGATTGTGCACGTAAATTGAGGCAATATAGAATGAGGTTTTCGAGGCCTCAGAAGCTCGAGATAATTCATAAAATAAGTGATGACCCTTTTGGTCGTCACAATCTCCACTTCTAAAACAACCGTTTGTCCTCGAACGGACAAAAGAAAGAAGTACCTGAGTCAGGAAACAAGTGTGGGTAGCGGCTCCGCATATCAGACTCGGACTCCCAGGTCGATGCCTCAGGAGGCTGACCTCTCCAATGAACACGCACAGAAGGATAACTCTTCGAACTCAACTGTCGAACCTGCCGGTCTAGAATAGCCACCGGCTCCTCCTCGTAAGATAGATCATTGTCCAATTGGACGGTACTGAAGTCTAACACATGTGTGGGATCGCCGTGGTATCTCCGAAGCATAGATACGTGAAAAACTGGATGCACGGCTGATAAGCTAGGCGGCAAAGCTAATCCGTAAGCCACCCCTCCCACTCTGTCTAGAATCTCAAATGGACCAATATACCTAGGGCTGAGCTTGCCCTTCTTCCCGAACCTCATCACGCCCTTCATAGGCGACACTCGGAGCAATACTCGTTCACCAACCATAAAATCTACATCTCGAACCTTACGATCCGCATAAGTCTTCTGCCTGGACTGAGCTGAACGCAATCTCTCCTGAATAGTCTTGACCTTATCCAAGGCCTCCTGAACTAAGTCCGTACCCAACAACCGAGCCTCTCCCGGTTCAAACCATCCAACTGGTGATCGACATTGCCTACCATACAACGCCTCATACGGAGCCATCTGGATGCTAGATTGGTAACTGTTATTGTAGGCGAACTCTGCTAATGGCAGAAACCGGTCCCACGAGCCTCCAAAATCAATAATACAGGCTCGAAGCATGTCCTCTAGAATCTGAATAGTCCTCTCGGACTGGCCATCCGTCTGAGGATGAAATGTTGTACTCAACTGAACCTGGGTGCCTAACTCCTGCTGGACCGCTCTCCAGAACCGCGAGGTAAACTGCGTACCCCGATCAGAGATAATAGATACCGGCACTCCATGGAGACGAACAATCTCCCTAATGTAAACCTCCGCTAACCTCTCCGACGAGTAGGAGACAGATACTGGAATAAAGTGTGCTGACTTGGTCGGCCTATCAACAATGACCCAAATAGCATCAAATTTCCTCCGAGTCAAAGGAAGTCCAGTAACGAAATCCATAGTGATCCGCTCCCATTTCCACTCGGGAATTTCAATCCTCTAGAATACACCACCAGGTCTCCGGTGCTCATATTTCACCTGCTGACAATTTAGACACCGAGCGACATACGCAACGATATCTTTCTTCATTCTGTGCCACCAATAGTGTTGCCGTAAGTCCTGGTACATATTCGCGGCGCCTGGGTGAATAGAATACCACGAACTGTGGGCCTCCGCTAAGATCAATTCTCGAATCCCTTCGACATTGGGCACACAAACTCGACCCTACAATTTCAATACCCCATCATCATCTAGATTTACCTGTGTAGCACCTCCCCGCTGTACTATATCTCTCAACTCACGCAAATGAGGATCATCAAATTGCCTCTCATGGATACGCTCTAATAAAGAAGAACGAGTGACCGTGCAGGCTAACACCCTGCTAGGCTCATAAATGTCTAATCTCACGAACCGGTTGGCTAAGGCCTGGACATCTAGAACTAATGGTCTCTGACTGACCGGAATGTATGCAAGACTACCCATGCCGGCATACTTTCTACTCAATGCATCGGCCACCACATTGGCCTTAACCCGGGTGATATAAGATAGTAACATCATAGTCTTTTAGCAACTCTAACCATCTCCGCTGTCGTAGATTCAACTCCTTTTGCTTGAACAAGTACCGTAGGCTTTTGTGATCAGGTGTACACCTCACATGTCACACCATATAGATAATGCCTCCGGATCTTTAAGGCATGAACCACTGCTGCTAACTCAAGATCATGAATCGGATAATTCTTCTCATGTATTTTTAACCGCCTCGAAGCATAAGCGATAACCTTACCATCCCGCATCAATACCGATCCAAGCCCTATACGAGATGCGTCACAATAAACCGTATAAGGTCCCGCACTTGTAGGTAGTACCAACACCGGTGCGGTGGTCGAGGCCGTCTTGAGCTTCGAAAGCTCGCCTCACACTTCTCGACCACTGGAACCGGACACCCTTCTGGTCAACCCGGTCATCGGGGCTGCAATAGAAGAAAACCCCTCTACAAAACGACGGTAGTAACTCGCTAACCCCAAGAAACTCCGGATCTCGATCACTAAAGTTGGTCAAGGCCAATTCTGGACTGCCTCAATCTTCTTTGGGTCTACCCGAATACCTTCCACCGATACAATGTGACCCAGAAATGCTACCGAACTCAGCCAGAACTCACATTTAGAAAATTTGGCATATAGCTGGTTATCTTTCAAAGTCCGAAGAACCACTCTGAGGTGCTGCTCGTGCTCTTCCTGGCTGCGGGAGTACACCAGGATGTCATCTATGAAGACTATCATGAACAGATCTAAGTAAGGCCTGAATACCCGATTCATCAACTCCATGAATGTTGTTGGGGCATTGGTCAACCCAAAGGACATGATCAAGAACTCATAATGCCCATATCTAGAGCAAAAGGCTGTCTTAGGAATGTCAGCCACCCTGATCTTCAGCTGATGGTAGCCTGACCTCAAGTCTATCTTAGAGAATACCCTCGCTCCATGGAGCTAGTCAAACAAATCATCAATCCTCGGCAGTGGATACTTATTCTTCACTTTGTTTAATTGCCGGTAATCAATACACATCCGCATCGAGCCATCTTTCTTCTTTACAAATAATACAGGTGCTCCCAGGGGGAAACACTAGGCCTGATAAAGCCCTTCTCAAGAAGGTCCTGCAACTGATCTTTCAACTCTTTTAGCTCCGGCGGGGCCATACGATAGGGTGGAATAGAGATGGGCTGAGTGCCCGGTGCCAGATCAATACAGAAATCAATATCCCTGTCGGGTGGCATGCCCGGCAGGTCTGAAGGAAAAACCTCAGGAAACTCCCGTACAATAGGGACTGACTCAATGGAAGGAACCTCTGCGCCGGGATCACGAACATAAGCCAGATAAGCTAGACACCCCTTCTCGACCACACGTCGAGCCTTAACATAGGAAATAATGGTGCGGACGGAGTGGCTTGAGGTACCTTTCCACTCCAGTCGGGGTGATTCTGGCAAGGCTAAGGTCACAGTCTTAGCATGACAATCTAGAATAGCATGGTACGGGGACAACCAGTCCATCCCCAATATGACATCAAAATCCACCATATCCAAAAGCAACAGATCAACACGGGTCTCAAGACCCCCAAATATAACTATGCACGAACGATGCACTCGGTCGACTGCAATGGAGTCACCCACTGGTGTAGCCACATAAACTGGAATATCTAGAGCATCGCTGGGCACGGCCAAATACGGTGCGAAGTAGGAAGACACGTAGGAATATGTAGATCCAGGGTCAAATAATACTGAAGCACCTCTGCCACACACAAGAATAGTACCTGTAATCACGGCATCTGATGCCTCTGCCTCTGGCCTGGCTGGTAAAGCATAGAATCGGGGATCTGCACCTCCCCTCTGAACTGCGTCTCTAGGACGACCATCAACTGGCTGACCTCTACCTTCGGCTGGACGGTCTCCACCTCTACGGTCTCGACCTCCACCTCTATAATCTCTACCCCCGCCTCTGGTTGGCTGGGCAGGCTGAGGGTCAGCTGGGGCCTGAATCATAGGATGAGGACCTCGCTGCTGAGAGTTGCCCGCTGCTAAAGGGCAATACCTGATAAAATGACCTGGGTCACCACAACCGTAGCAACTCTTAGACTGATAGGGCTGCTGGCCCTGACGACCTGAATGGCCTCCACGAACACTCTGAAGAGGCTGAGCATTAATAGGAGGCTGGTCTAATGCCCACGAAAACCACGATCACCTGGTCCACCCTGTGAAGCCTGAAGGGCGGAATGAAATGGCCTGGAGGACTGGCCTCTATCAAAGGATTCTCTGCCACCAGAGGAAGAGCCACCAAACCTGCCTGAATGATGAGGCCTCTTATCTGAAGAATAACCGCCTCCCCTAGTAAGAGCCATCTCAACTCTGCGTGTTGCATTTGCTGCCTCCTGAAATGATATGTCACTCCCCACGCCCATAGCCATCTGGAGTCTAATTGGCTGATTAAGCCCATCTATAAACCTGCGGACCCTCTCCCGCTCTGTGGTAAGTATCACCACTGCATGACGAGCCAAATCGACAAATCTCGTCTCATACTGTGTAATCGTCATAGTGCCCTGATGGAGGCGCTCAAACTGCCTCCGAAGTACATCCCGCCGAGTAGCAGGGAGAAACTTCTCCATAAATAGTTCCGCAAACTGATCCCATGATAAAGCTGGGGACCCCGCTGGTCGAGTCAAGCAATAATCTCTCCACCAAGTCTTGGCGGATCCTGCAAGCTTGAATGTACAGAAGTCAACTCCATTTGTCTCCACGATCCCAATAGTCTTGAGAATCTCATGGCAACCGAATAAGAAGTCCCGAGGATCCTCTGATGTGGCTCCGCCGAATGTAGTGGTAAATAGCTTGGAGAACCGATCAAGTCTCCATAACGAATCGGAAGTCATGGCCGCTCTATCACCGGCATGAGCCGTGGTACCTAACCGAGTGGCCACGGCTGGCCGAACCACTGGTGCTCGAGGCTGAGGAGCTACGGCTCCGGAGTACGAGCGATAGGGGTCTGGGCCCTCCTCAAGCCTAAGAAGCGGCTGGTGCAACCGATAATAAACCCGCTCCGGCAATGCTGTCCATAAATCCCGCTATTCCGACCAAAGCATCCCGGAGATCCGGGGTAAATAAAGCCTCTCCTGGGACCTGAGCTGGGCCCACTGGAGCTGCTGGGACCGGAACCTCCTCGTCAATCTCAATATGAGGCTCCACCTCTGGGGTAGCTGCCTGGGGCTGAGCTCTACCCCTACCACGGCCTCCGATACGGCCTTGGCCCCTGCCCCTCACGGGAGCTGCCTGGGGCTCGGGCTGCTGGTCAGCGGACGAAGAAGCGCGTGTCCTCACCATCTGCGAAAGGACAGAATAGAAATTCAGTCAGTAATTGAGGAACAAGTCGCACGACAAGAAAGAACAAATGAGAGACTCTTTCATAACTCAATAGACTCTGGAGGACAAATACAGACATCTCCATACCTACCTCTCAAACTCTACTAAGCTTGTTCGTGAGTGGTGAGACCTATGTAACCTAGAGCTTTGATACCAACTTGTCACGACCCGGATTTTCCCCCAACATCGGGATCGTGATGGCGCCTACTCGTGGTAGCTAGGCAAGCCATTGTATTCATACTATCCTGTTTTTAACACAATTTTAATTAAATAAATGCAGAATACTTTATCGAAATAGAAATAACTAATTACAAGATGAAAATCATACTGAAATCCTCTACCCAAGACGTGGAGTCACCAACTCACGAACTACTACTGAATACTACACATAAAAGTTTGAAAGAAATATAACATAATTCTGTTTGTCTCGGAACAAAGAGACTACAACTAGTAACATAAATAAAGAGAGAGACGCCGGGCCTGCGGACGTCTGCAAGCTACCTCGGTCTCTACCACGCAATCGATTTACTGCTGCTGCTCCTGATCGTAACCTGGACCTGTGCAAAAACGCTACGAAGTGTAGTATCAGCACAACCGACCCCATGTGCTGGTAAGTGCCTGGCCTATCCCGGCGAAGTAGTGACAAGCCTAGGACCAGACACCCACATAAACCTGTACAGTTCAATATATATGTATACCACAGAATAACAAGAAATAACCAGGTAATAACACAATAAGGAATATCTCAAAGAATTCAAGAATTAACAACAATTAATAAATTCACAAGGAAAAACAAAGTATAATGGAAACACAAGTAATATCAAATCAAGGAACAGCAAGCTGTTGCACGGCATCACCCTTCGTGCTTTTACTCTCATCCTCACCAAATAAGCAAATAAAGTACACGGCATCACCCTTCGTGCTTTTACTCTCATCCTCACATCCATAGTATGGCATGATCCTTCGTACATGGTTCAATAACAGGGCACGGCATGATCCTTCGTGCATAATCAATAAAACATGGCACGGTATTAACCTTCGTGCATAAATAATAAAACAAGGCACGGCATCACCCTTTGGCATTAACACTCTTCCTCACCCAAATAACAATCACAGTTAAGGGCAAAGAAAGAAACAATAATTCATAAACTGTCCCAACAAGGGCAATCATAATTAGCTTCACAACAAGTCCCGACAAGGGAGAACAATAACAATTCTACAACCTGACAAAGGTTCAATAATTCATCTGCAATTATGTCTCACAATAAGCATTATCAACGACTCACGGTCATACTAGACGCCAGTGTATGGATGCTCGTCACCCCAGCCCATAACCGCACTCGATCACATAACACATAGCACATAATCCTATTCCCTCAAGCTAGGATAGAACAAACACTTACCTCGAATGTTTATGAACAATTCAATCTGTGGAAATGTCTTTTTCTTTCAAATTTGGCTCCAATCTAATCGCATCTATACACAATTGATTTAATATCATCAATACTACTCAACAAACTAATTCTTAAGACCAAATACAACTTTTACAACATTCTGCCCGGAATAGTGAATTTCGACGCCGGGCCCACATGGTCGGAACTCGGGGTTAGGACCAAAATCCGGTTACCCATCCCCCAACGAGTTCATGTATATAATTTGTTTCAAAATCGGACCTCAATTCGAGGTCCAATTCCCAATTTATGAAAAACCGTATTTTCTAACAAAAACAAGAAATTCTACCATGAAAACCTTTGATTTCTATTGAAAAACATGTTTAATGATGTTAGGAATTGAAAGAATTAAGTAAAAAGTGACTTACAATTGTTTTGATGAAGAAGGAATCCGTGAAGAATCGCAAATGGGTGTTTTTGTTTTGTAAAAAGTGAAGAAATGAACTGAAAATCGTGTTTTACGGGTCTCTGTGTTCGCATTTGCGAACATGGGTTCGCAATTGCGAACCCCGACCAATTTCCGGAGTTTGAAAAATAAGCTAAGGTTGGGAAGTTCGCATTTGCGAACATTTGTTCGCATTTGCGAACTAATGTTCGCATTTGCGAACTAATGTTCGCATTTGCGAACACAGGCAGTATAGGGCAGTGTTCGCATTTGCGAACAATGGTTCGCATTTGCGAACACAGGCAGTATAGGGAATGTTCGCATTTGCGAACTGTTGTTCGCATTTGCGAACATAGGCAGGCCCTGGGGACGTTCGCATTTGCGAACAAGGCTGGGCATGAGGGGTTTCGCATTTGCGATCAGGGTTCGCATTTGCGAGCCCTGCCTTGATCAGCCCCCTTCGCAATTGCGAGAAATGCTTCGCAATTGCGAAGCCAACAGCTGGGTGAAAAACCAGCAGTGCAAAAATTCAGAATTTAATCCAACGGCCTATCAAATCTTTACCCGAGCCCCCGGGCTCCAAACCAAACATGTACACAACCTCAAAAACACATTATGAACTTGTTCGTGCGATCACATCGCCAATATCACATCGTTTTCATCAAATCAAGCCTCAAATTCATGATTTTCATACTTTTGGTTTTCAAAACTTTCAAACTTGGAACTCAAGGTCCAAAACATCTCAAACGACATCCGAATGTCACTAAACTTTACAGAAATCACATATATAACATTTAAGACTTGTACCGGGCGCTGGAACCAAAATACGAGCCCGATACCAAGGTCAATTAATTCATTTCCTTTAACAATTACTTCAAAAAAATTTCATAGAAAAATTCATAACTTGGGCTCTAGGCCTCAGAATTCGACCCCGGACGCATGTCCAAGTCCCATATTTTCCTACGGACCTCTGGGACCACCCAATCTCGGGTCCGGATCCGTTTACCAAAAATATTAACTGAAGTCAACCATATCAATATTAATATCATTTTTATCCACATTTCTCATTGAGTTCATATTTTCTATCACAAAATCTTTCCGGCTACATGCTCGGATTGTGCACGTAAATTGAGACAACATAGAATGAGGTTTTCGAGGCCTCAGAAGCTCGAGATAATTAATAAAATAAGTGATGACCCTTTGGGTCGTCACAGTTGAACCACAAAGTATTAACTACGATCATGCAAGTACGCAAGCTAAAAATGATGCGCATAATAAGGAAGATGATTTCACTAATGACAATCATATAGAAATATCAGAGATTGAAGATAGTGAAGAAGAGTTATTTGATGATGATGATGGGGAGGACACTGATACTTCCTCTTGAAGACTAAAAAGCAAAAGACGAATGATATAGATGTTACATCCTATTTTGTAAATTCTCTATATTTTTGTCCATGATTTTATACTACCGCATCTATTTATTTTGAAGTGTCAATGAACCAAAGATTAGTGATGCTTGAATCTTCATATTTCTTTTTTGATTCTATTCATGATGTTAGTAGCTTTATGTTGTAATGATCTTCTGTTGTATTGGTATAATGTACAGGTGGAGTAATGAATTGTGTTAAAAGAATCGATCTATTGTTTTGTGTGCCTGCTTTGGGTGAAAAGAGTTGACCATCAACTAACAAATAGTATAGCTTCCTTTACTTTAATATCTAGTGAGGCATTGACATATGCCCTCTTCTGTAGACATCTGAAGTTAGAAAATAAGTGAATTAATAAATTTTTCACTTGATTAATCATTTTCTTTTTCTATTTTATTGCAGGAAATGAGAAGAATTGGATGAGGAAAACGTGGGAGAGGCGGGACGAGCTGTAGTCACGAAAATTTTCAAGGACGTGGCAATTTTGGAGCGACATCTCAGCCACGCATACAGACCGGACGTGTATCTGATGCATCTGTAGAGATAGGACAACCAAGTAACCCGAGTCAAGAACCTTTACTGACCGGACGAGTATCTACTAACTCTCTCCAAATACCTTCTTTAGAAACATAATCATCACGAAATGTAGCAAAACTTGTGCATTGCTCTCCAGAGGCTGAAAATTGTGCAGGTTAGTTTCTATTTTTTATTGTTTTGTGAACATTATTTTCACTTATTGAGTGGAGCTACTAATGAAAAATAGTATCCTTTTACTTTGAAGTTTCTTCCGGTAATAAAAAAAGGAATAGGAAGAGGAAAATACAAATCTAAAAGTTTAGAGGTAAAAAATAAGTATTGTGGCAAAATCAAAATTATGATTCCAGATGACATTGATAGAGTAGTAGGTTATGGGGCTAGAGATATTGTTAATTACTATGGTTTGATCATGAGGAGAACTATCTCGTTCCAAGATAAAAATTGGCAGAAAATAGTTATGAAACACGGAGAAGTAATGTTGTTAAAGGTCAAGGTAATAAACTACTTTCAATATAGTATTGACTTTAAGTTGCAAGGTTTATTTATGTGGTTAGGATATTCAATATAATTTTAAATTTATTTTCAGGATAAATTTGTAGTTTGCAGCGGGTTGCAATAGCATAGGTTTCAAGCCTTTGTAATTAGCTCTATGTAAAGGCTTTTTAGAGCATGGAAAGCTCGACTCAGCATTATGTGCTCTAAGTACAATACTAATGAAGAAAGATTATCTCATCGACCTAAAGATGTGAACCTTGAGGACTTGAAATAGCTAATACAATATTTTTGAAGTCCGGAATTTAAGGTATTAACTTAATAGTCTCTTTGAATGATGATTTATTAATCTGTTTACTTACAGGTTGTAAGTGAGAGGAACAAAAGAAATAGAGAAAAGCAAATAATTAAGCATACATGTAGTACAAAGTCTTTTACAAGAGTAGAGGAATTTACGGTAAAAATATATTTAAGCCTCTACTATACTTCTTTGCTATTTACATATTTATATTTATTTTTCCGTAACTATATTGTAGAGAAATCCTATTACTGGAGAATTGGACACACCAAATAAAGTTTGGGAGATCCAACCTACACACAAGGATGATAGAGGTGAACTCGTGTGGTTGGATTCACAATCCCAACAAATTCATGCAATTATCTAAAAACACTTATAAAGTTTTATGTTTCTATAAGTTTCATTTAATATGTTTTATTATGTTTTGATTTAAATGATGATGCATAAATGCAGGGTCAACTCCAGGAAGTTGTTGCTCAACAACAATCTGAGGATATCGAGCATCCCATGACTAGAGATGAGATTTTATCCTCCGTTGTTGGTGAGAGAACAGGCTATGTTTTTGGAAAAGGATACAGAAAGAAGCCTCCTAAAAATAGCAACATTCAGCAGGAAAACATAGAGGCTAGTGTGTCTTCTGCTATTGATATTGTGCGTCAAGAGATGCAAGCCGAGATGAATAAGAAGTTGCAAGAAGAACGTGAACAACTGGATGCTGAGTTGCGAAGAAATATGGAAATTGAGTTGGAAAGGAAGTGGCAGAGGATCGTCAACACGAAAATGAGGAGCGTCAACATGCAAATACAGAAACAGACAAGAGGATCTCTCTATAATTGGAGAAGAAGATGCATGAATAATTTGCTAGTTTCTTGACCAGAATGCAACAACAACAAGTACTTGCTTCGCTCCTTCTTAACAATTCTTCCTTCTTGACATTTCTTCTTCCTTCCTTCTGTAGCGACTTAATGTTTAAGGGTTTAGTAACCAGCAGGCATTGTGATGTTCTCTATGATGGTAACCTTCTGATTTTTCTGTTGGACTACCTTGGCTTTACATTGATTGTTGCCCTTTTGAGGTTGCCACTGAACTTTCTTTTTGGATCTATTTCTTCTATTAACTTGGACTGCCTTGGCTTTACATGGATTGTTCATTTTCCATTCTGTTAACAGTATGCTCTTTGTTGAAAAGGTTGTTCATTTATTTAAGGTTAGATAAGATATAACATCTAACGATTGTCGCAGTCACAAAAATTATCTAAATGACATCTAAGTTGACTACTTTTACTAATCTAAGCTGTGAAATGCAACACTAAAGGAAAAAGAAAAAGATCAATGAACATAAAAAGTTAGTCCATACTTGGGGTAAGCAGAAGGTTGTGCTATTATCATCCATTACTATTAAAACTAATATATTAAGGTAACCATCTTTATCATTTGCAGAACTCAAGAGTATAAAGAGTACTGTTTAACCAAAATATGAGATTTCAATTAAAATTAAAAAATAGTAGAAAAATCGGATTACTGATAATTAAAAGACCAAAGAATGTAGTAGGCTTTCAATAATTAGAATGAACAGTAAAGAAAAATTGTATTTCAGTATGCTTTCAATAGTTGATCGTGTCCACAAATGATATCACTTCCTCCTTTTATAGCTGACCCTAGGTAAAAGAATGAAACCTAGGCTTTAATGACATAATTATGAGTAACAAATGACATTGAATGAGTCGTTACACAATCATTCCTATTAAATGTCAATTCTTCAACGTATCAGGTATTTAATGTTTGAATTTGGACTTCTTCTTGTCTTCAGATCCATGCCTTAAATGTTTTCTTGATCTGGCGCCCTAGAATGTCTTGAATTGATATGGAACTCGTATCTACTTACTTTTCCCTTTTCTCGTGTCTCTTATTATTAGCTTCGTATCTTTTTAGAATATTCAAGAGTCCACAGTTTTAAATGACTTATTTAGATACGTGATACATATCTAAACTATTCCTCGCGTCCTCTTTGAACTCCTCTTTTCGATTACATATTATTTTGTTGACCTTTTGACCAATCCACGTATCATGCCACATCACTCTTAGTAAAAATTTAATTTGTTCCAATACAGATAGTCCCCCCACTTCCCATTTATTTGTCATTTAAATATTTGGGAAGTGGATTCTCATTAAAAAGCGAATTTTTGTCACAATAAATGTTATGTCAGTGTTGACGTTTCAATTGTCCCTTCCATTTAATGCACCACATACGTGTCACTTCTTCACTAGTTCTACGGTTCTGCAACCTTTTTCTTCACTATTCATGAAGTTATGGTTACCTTAATTATAGGCATTTCATCATTAATTTTCTTAGTTTGCACGTTGCTTTCCATATACTCTTTCGATTCCTTCTTCTTCGGTTATCTTCTTCATCAAGTGACTCCTCACATCCTCCTTCTGTTTTTCTTTTGTAAAAATTTGTTAAACAATGACATCTTCACATCCTATCCCAAAAATAGTTCTCATACTCGATAGTTTTTCCAATGCTCCCGCAAGACACAGAAGAGGTAGAGTAGGTGCCCCTCGTGGTGCAGGATGGACACGGGGTGGTAAATCTGGTACTACTATCCCTTCTATTTCTGGCATTTCCTCTAGAGGGGCTTTGTCTTACAAACCCTCTTCTAAAGGAAAAGAACCTGCTTAACCTCTTTAAGAACCAACGGTAGAAGAAATCGTACCGTCGGATCTGTCTTTTGAGCACGATAAAGAATCTCTTTGTGAGCAAATGCTTAAATTGGAAAAGGATGATAAATACCCTTCTTTAATTAGTAAACCGCTAATCCCAATCGTTCAAGAGATTGTCGTTGGAAAGATAGTACTCCCATTGTTATACTCAACCCTAACTAGAGAATTTCTTCTTATAGAGCCGGTTTTTCTTGTTTATACTTATCCTTTCACTCTAGGATTTACCCCTGTCATTGATCCAGTATTTCTTGAATTTTGCCGTTTCTTCAAAATATGTTTAGCTCAAGTTGGTCCCCTGGTATGGAGAGCAGTGGTATGCTTAAGGTTCATATCGATCAGAGCGGATGTGAATTTTACTTTTCCTCATCTGATTCACCTTTACCATCCCAAACTCTTTCGTAATGGAATTTTTACATTATCTATAGGAGGTAAGAGGGTTTTGATAAACACTGAGGATATTAATAACCGTGGTTGGGACACACGGTTCGTAAGTATTCCCAAAATTGATTTGGTGAGTAGATCAAACATGCCTTTTCCTGAGAAATGGAATATGACACGTAAGTATTTCACTTCTTACTGTGTCTATTTTTGCTATCTTGATCCCTCTTTTATTGTTTTTAAAACATTTTGTTCTGCTTTTTGATAGTTACCATGGGAGATGTGGAACTCGTCTCTGGCTTTCGTGCTTGGTTAGATGCTATCTTGAAGTCCGTGCCTTTGCAGGCACATACTTGGAAATCAATTTCAACCAAACATGGCTGGAGAGTTAAAACTCATGCTATACATTTAGTATACTTTTGGATATAGTAAGCTTTTTTTTATATATCCAATCTTATATCCTTCTTATTATCAGGATTTGCCAATCGAGGGATGTCAGCTGAAGTAGCTACTGCCCTTAGAGCTTCTTCCAATACTTCCTTAGCTCTGGGGAGGACACAGGACATTCTAACAAAGAGGAAATCAATCCAAGAAGATTCTGATGTTAACGAAGATGATGATACCTCTTTGACGGCTCGTCCTAGGTCTATGAGGTGTGTGGTAGTTTCTGAGGATGATATTGAAGATTCTCCTACTCATACCACCGAGCCCGTTACTATTATATCCGATGATGAAACTATTCCAAATGACACTCCTGAATCTACTCAACGCCTTTTCATTGAAGGTTTTGAGGGTAGTGATTTTGGCCTAGTTTTGGAGGAAACCCCTCTTTCAACTTTTGTTTCTATCCCTCCTATTTCTCCTACTACTTTAATTGTTATACCTGCTACCATTTCCATTCCTACTTCCTTACCAACTTGTGCCCCCGTAATTGTTCCAACCTTTTCAAACTCTGTTGTTTTCACCTCCTCTACCGTACCTCCTTCTATAGTTCCCTCTTCTTCTGTTAGCCATGTAGAAGAAAGCTTCAGCAACAGAAGCATGGCTATGAGGAGTGTGACACTTGAGGTTCCGGCTAATAGAAGTCTTTTGAGGAAATCGGGTGGGGCAGAAGTTTGGCTTGAACCCTTAATCGGGGAAGTAGAGAAAAGGAAAATAGACAGTCATAATTGTTTGACCTTGATGAACGACATAGTTCATAATACTTTGAAGGTATTTTCCTTTCCACCCCCCCCCCCTTTTTTAAAGGAAATTTTCGCTTTAATTTCTACGTATATATACCTTCTTTACAGGCTAATCTTATAGGCACGGAACTTATGGGAATAGTGTCTCTTTTGGAGAAGAAAGCTCGTGAAGCTGACCGAGCTATTCTTGAAGCTGAAAAGAAAGCTAGGGAAGCTGATCTTAAAGCAACCAGTTGGAAAGAGCTACTGAAGAATGCTCAGAAAAAGATAAAGGATTTGCAAGAAAGCAATCACAATTTGGAGCAACAAAAACAAGCTTTAACTTCTGGATTAGATGGAGTATAGGCTTCTTTCGGCAAGATGGAGAAGAAAAATGAATGCCACGAATGTTCTTTTTCCGAGCAACTATCTAAGTCACGTGAGGAGATTAGAGAACTTAAAGTTTTTTTGAGCAAGAAAGAAGAATACGCGGGAGAGCTAGTGCAAAACATCTCTCAAGCTCAAGCTTATCTGCAAGCTTCCTTTGATAAGGCATGTGCCTTAGAAGACTCTCATGCCTCTCTTGAAGCCACCCTTAATGCCACTTTAAATGAAAATCAAACATTGAAAAATGATATTACCTCGTGGCAAAAGGATTATGCTCTTCTTGAGGAAAGTTTTGATTCGGAGGTGAGCTGGGCTTTTTTGAACTCCCGTTGTGATGCTTTAATGGAGGCTAGGCAAGAAGATTTTGATTTGCAATCAGAATTAGCCAAGGTCTTAAATTGTGACGACCCAAAGGGTCATCACTTATTTTATTAATCATTTCGAGCTACTGAGGCCTTGAAAACCTCATTCTATGTTGCCTCGATCTACGTGCACGATCCGAGCATGTAGCCGGAAAGATTTTATGATAGAAAATATGAATTCTATGAGAAATTTAGATAAAAATGATATTAATATTGATATGGTTGACTTCGGTCAACATTTTTGGTAAACGGATCCGGACCCGAGATTGGATGGTCCCGAAAGGTCCGTAGGAAAATAAAGGACTTGGACATGCGTCCGGAGTCGAATTCTGAGGCCTAGAGCCCAAGTTATGAATTTTTCTATGAAATTATTTTTGATGTAATTGTTAAAGGAAAATGAATTAATTGACCTTGGTATCGGGCTCGTATTTTGGTTCCGACGCCCGGTACAAGTCTTAAATGTTATATATGTGCTTTCTGTAAAGTTTGGTTACATTCGGATGTCGTTTGATTTGTTTTGGACCTTGAGTTCCAAGTTTGAAAGTTTTGAAAAAACCAAAAGTATGAAAATCATGAACTTGAGGCTTGATTTGATGAAAACGATGTGTTATTGGCGATGTGATCGCACGAACAAGTTCATAATGTGTTTTTGATGTTGTGTACATGTTTGGTTTGGAGCCCGGGGGCTCGGGTAAAGATTTGATAGGCCGTTGGATTAAATTCTGAATTTTTGCACTGCTGGTTTTTCACCCAGCTGTTGGCTTCGCAATTGCGAAGCATTTCTCGCAATTGCGAAGGTGACAGATCAATGCATGGTTCGCAAATGCGAACCATTGATCGCAAATGCGAAGTCCCTTCATGCCCATCCTTGTTCGCAAATGCGAACAGTAGTTCGCAAATGCGAACATCCCTATATCCTGCCTGTGTTCGCAAATGCGAACAATCCAATATACTGCCTATGTTCGTAAATGCGAACAATAGTTCGCAAATGCGAACAATCTAGTGTCCTGCCTGGGTTCGCAAATGCGAACAATAGTTCGCAAATGCGAACTTCCCAGTTTTGCCTTGGCTTCGCAAATGCGAACAAAAGCTCGCAAATGCGAACTTCCCAGCCTTAGCTTATTTTTCAAACTCCTAAAATTGGTCGGGGTTAGCAATAGCGAACCCATGTTCGCAAATGCGAACACAGAGACCTGTAAATCACGATTTCCAGCTTCATTCTTCGCATTTCATAACCGAAAAAACACCCATTTGCGATTCTTCACGGACTTCCTCTTCTTCAAAACAACTGTAAGTCACTTTTTACTTAATTCTTTCAATTCCTAACATTATTAAACATGTTTTTCAATAGAAATCAAAGGTTTCATGGTAGAATTTCTTGTTTTTGGTAGAATATAGGGTTTTTCATAAATTGGGAAATTGGACCTCGAATTGAGGTCCGATTTTGAAACAAATCATATACTTGAACTCGTGGGGGATGGGTAACCGGATTTTGGTCCGAACCCCGAGTTCTGACCATGTGGGCCCGGGGTTGAATTTCACTATTCCGGGCAGAATGTTGTTAAAGTTGAAATTGGCCTTATGAATTAGTTTGTTGAGTAGTATTGATGATATTAAATCAATCGTGTATAGATACGATTGGATTGGAGCCAAATTTGAAAGGAAAAGGCATTGCCACAGATTGAATTGTTCGTAAAACATTTGAGGTAAGTGTTTGTTCTATCCTAGCTTGAAGGAATAGGAATTTAGTTATGAATAAATTGTTGATTAAGAGTTATGGGTGTTATACCGGTAATGGAGATAAACTGTTGAAATTATTATCAATTATTGGTTTAAAACCAGTAATTATAAATATTGTTGATGTAGAGATTATTGGCTAAATGCCGGTAATATATATATTTATGAATTGGGATCGTGTGGCGCGCCGACCACTTATATATTTATGAATTGGGATCGTGTGGCGCGCCGACCACTTATATAATAAGAAATGGGATCGTGTGGCACGCCGACCATAAAGGGATTTAAATCTTGGCATTGGCCATAGTTGCCGGTAGCCTATTGAGATATTTGGGAGCGGGTGGTACACCTACCACAAGATGTAGTTACTGTGATAGTTGGGAGCAAGTGGTACGCCTACCACGAGATATGAAATGAGAGAGGAATTGAGACATGAAAGTAAGATATATTCTGTTGAATAGATTATTCTGGATATCACGAGTTATTGACTGTTATTTCAGAGCAAAGTCTTTCCTTATAAATGTATTATATATATATATATATATATATATATATATATATATATTGCAACTGTACAGGTTTATGTGGGTGCTGGCCTTAGCCTCGTCACTAGTTCGCTGGGATAGGTCAGGCACTTACCAGCACATGGGGTCGGTTGTGCTGATACTACACTCTGCACTCTTTTTGCGCAGATACAGGTTACGGACAGCAGCAGCGGCAGTAGCGACTTGTGGATTTTCCGACTACTGAGACTACGAGGTAGCCTTGCAGGCGTCTGCAGGACCCGTTGTCTCTTCTATCTATGCTTTTCATTCCGTTATCTCATGTAATCGAGATAAACAACTTGTATTTTCTTTCAGACAATTATGTGTATTATTCTTAGAAGTTCGTGAGTATTGTGACACCAGTCTTGGGTAGTGTACCATGTTTGGGTTTTCTTTATCATATTTGACTTAGTCTTCCGCTAAGTTTGATTATTCCGCTGTAATTTATATGTTTTTAATTTTAATGTCTTAATAAGAATTCGGTAATTAATGGAGGAGTAATTAATATTTGGCTTGCCTAGCTTCCATTAGTAGGCGTCATCATTACCTAGATGGTGGGAAATCCGGGTCGTGACATAAATACCATTGAAATGACTCAACAACCACTTGACGTTCCTTCTCCCACAGATGATACCATCATGGCTGATGATCCCTCCAATGATGGATTTGTTTCTACTGAAGTTGACAATATTGCAATTCCAGCCCCTGAGGATCAGCCCGCAGAAGTTGAAGCTCCCATTATTCTTGCTTCCCTTAACAATCCCTACATCCCAACTGTTATTACTTCTCTAGAAGTTGATTTTATGTCTATGATTGCTTCTGACAAGGAAGTTAACGCAACAACTTCAGAAGAACCAACTCCTTCAGGAGCAAGTTGAGAATTTTAGTTTTTGAATTTTGAGAAATTTTATGGAATTAGTCCCCAGTTTACATTAATGGGGGGTTCGTAAAAATTTTCTATTTTGTAAAGACTTTCTATTGAATCATTTTTGTAAGTCAAGAAGTTTTATAAGTACTCTTTTGAATTTTATTCTTTCCTATTTTCTTATTTAGGACATATAGAATAATTTAGCATTTTTATTTTTTGAAAATGCTTTATGATCCATCTCATGGAATATCTACATGAGGTTTAAAAAGAGAGGGCCATTTTATATATCAACACTTAATGAAGAAGACGTCTCAACTTCATAATGGTGTTATAATACGATGAAAGAAATAGGAAGCACATATTTTTTGTATGAAATAACTTGGACAAGTTTTTATTCATGAATCTGAGCAAATTTTCGAATGATACATGCGTTGTAGCACGTCTATAACTTACTCGCAACTGTTTTTTGTGTAACAGATTTCTTAATTAAAATAGACAAGGTTTTCTTTTATTATAACCTGTTTTAGCACATAACCATAACCCAATCCTTATATACTTAGAAATGGTTTGGAAAGTATTTACAACATTGAAAAATGTTTTATGCAAAGTAACATTGAAGAATGTTGTATACGTAACTATTCACAACTGAATCTCGATACGTGGCAATTTGTAGCTGATAGTCAACTTTTGCTTGGATACCCGTATCTTTTTTTCTCTACGAACCTGTATCTATTTTTCTGCACGAAGCTATGTATACTGTATAGTCCCCCAAGTGTTTGAGCATTGAAGAATGAAGCCTTGAACACTTGGTTAGTAGTCATGTGCTAGTCCTTTTCCTGAAACAAAAAATATGCGGGACTCGGAGGTACAATTTTAGATGAAGACTGCCTACCCGTATGTATTTCCATCAGATTGATATAACCCTAGCTTAGAATTTAAGAATATTCTATTTTGCCATGTAGGTTGTGTTTCATCATTTGGTACGGGTTAAAATTTTTGCCTAGCATCTAAAATTATTAGTAAAACCTTAACAAATTAAAAGAAAAACAAGTTATCATGAAGATACATGAATATGTCCACTTCCTTTAAAGCAATATCTTTTCGAGCACAAAGTCCCCAGTTGTGAAGAACTTGGGATTTTATTGCTTTTGGTCTTTCCTGACCACTATAGTCCCCAGTATTATATAACAAGCTTGAGAGTTGTTCTTGGCCATAATCTGGTTTATACCAAGTTCCCGTTCCAATTTTTTAAACTTGCAACTATAGCCTCATACTATACTTCTTTGTTAGACGAAAGAAAAATGACATTTTATGAAAAAGTCTCAAAAGAGGTATAGAGTCTCAATTTCCTAAATGCCATGATTAAAACTAATTTTTATGGTTGGGGGTATCATATCTCAGCAGTTGACAGAATGCCCACTTATGTCATAGATAGGAGACTGTTTACCCGAATTTAGAGATTACCTACCGTAGTTTCCGATAATAATAAATGGATAGCTTTTCACGTACCTCTGATCCTTCCAAGTTGACCCAATTTCTTAATTTTCTTTTTGCTTTACATAATCTGCCTTCCTTCCTTTTTATGGTCACACAAGATGGACATCCGATGTTGTCCTTACTACTTCAACATGGGGCCAAGCAAAACAATCTTCATTAGTTTTTAATAATTCAATTAACTTACCTCTCGTGTCTGAACTCAAGTTGGCTCCCACGTGATTTTTTCGTTCAGGCCACTGTTCAAATAGTATCACATGCTCGAACTCCTTAGTTGATATTTCGATACCTTCTCCCTCCTTAGGTTTTTGAATTGTATCAGATTTTGAGTTAAAACCTGACTTTTCTTAATTACCTGGATGCTGATCTGAATTTCCTTCGATATTGTAAACATTACCTGTATCTGATACAGCATTAACGCTTTGGGATATATGTTGTTCCCATGAATTTGGCGGATTCCCCATGGCATTAAGAATTTCATGACTTGATGAAGGGTTGATGGGACAACGCCCATATCATGAATCCACGGTCTTTCCATGATTATATTATATGCCATTTCCACATCTACTACCTGAAATTTGGTATCTTTCTCAATACCTTCTGCAAAAGTTGTTAGGTTTACCTCTCGTTTAGTTACTATGCTGGAGTTATTGAATCCTGATAAAGTATGCACCTTTGGAATCATCTTATCCTCCATTTGCATCTCCCGCAATACACTTAGTAGGATGATATTTGCCGAACTTCATGGATCGATCAAAACTCTTTTTATTTCAATATCATGTACGAGTAAAGATATTACCAGCACATCGTTATGGGGGTGATCACTCTTTCCATGTCTGTATCATCATAAGCTATAACTTCATATTTTAACGTCTGGCATGTACGTTTCCCGGGCATGATTGTGAGTTTAGAAACTTTGTTGGAAGCTGGATATGCTACCTCATAAATACCTTCTCCCCCATTATAACATTCACAATTCTCTTGGGTGACGGGGGTTTTGGTGGCTCTTGTCTAGTTTTCATGTGGGCCTGCTTCCCTTTCTCACTAAATAACTCAGTGAGACAGCCCTGTTTCAATAGATGATCTACTTCACTCTATAAAAATCGGCATTCTGATGTCTTATGCTCGTGATCATTATGAAATTCATACCAATGATCTGGATTGTGTTTGTTTGGATTTGTACGCATCTCCTTTGGCCACCGTACCTTATCTCCCATGCCTCGCAAAATAGCTACGAGCTCGGAGGTGGTAACATTGAAATTGTATCCACCAAATTTTGCCTTCAAACTTCCATCTTCATAAAATGGCTCCTGCCTATTTCTATCATTTATAAATCTTGAGAAAGAACTGGATTCCCTACTTCTTGATTTTTGATCATATCGTTGATTTTCTTGTTTTGTTCTTAAATCTTTTCCTGCAGGGCCCAAATATGGATCGTATCTATTCTTACTTGACCTCTTTTCGGTTTCGGACCTCCTAGATCTGCTCCTTACATCATGGGAATGTTGGATTACGGTATCTTCTTCAATTATGAGTTTTGTGCTATACATGTTATAAACATCATTCCATGTAGTTGCAGGAAATTCACGAAGGATTTTTTAAATATTTCTTATGGTCCTCGAGCTTTTGTCATTCAAATTACTTGCAAAAGCTATTGCAGCCCAATTATCTGGTACCCAAGGTAAAGTCATTCATTCACGTTGAAACCTATCAACGAAATCTCTGAGTAACTCCGTGTCTGATTGTTTAATTTTGAAAATGTCCTCCATTCTTTTTTCAACCTTTTGTGCTCCTGAGTGCGCTTTTATAAAAGAATCAGTAAGCTCAGCAAAAGAATTAATAGAATTTTCAGGTAAGAGAGAATAGCAGGTTAGTGCTCCCTTTGTAAGTGTTTCTCCAAATTTTTTGACCAATACGGACTCAATTTCCTGCTTTGTTAAATCATTCCCCTTAACACCGGTAGTAAATGTCGTCACTTGATCTCGAGGGTCGGTTGTACCATCATATTTTTAAATATCAGGCATTTTAAACTTCTTGGGAATAGGAAGAGGAGCTGCACTTGGCTTCCAAGGCTATTGAGAATATTTATCCGCATCAATCCCTTTCATTATTGGAGGAACTCCCGGTATCTGCTCAATCCGTTCACTTTGTTCCTTGAGTTGTGCCTGCAAGGTTAGTACCATATTTTGTAAATAAGAGTTATTTGCATTACCTGTGTCCATTTCTCGTGGTCCACTGGGGGATCCTTCGTTTGTGTTATCGAGACCAGAACGAGGATTCTCCAGTGTATTGTTATTGGGGGAAGGAGTGAGTTGTGAAGAAGGCAACCGGCTAACTAAAGTTTGGAGAGCTTGATTAACTCGTGCATCAATTATTCTCTGAATAGCTTGTTCTGGCCCTTCAAAGTGTTCTAAATGCTCTTGTTCGTCAGCATGTGATAGGTACAGGAGTACCCTCACGAGACTGGCGTGGAGAGGCTTGAGGGGAAGGAACTATGTTAACATTGTTCAAGTCTCCTTGAGCGTGAGGGATCTGGTTTTCAACAACATTGTTGTTGTTTTTGTTGGTGGTAGTGGCGTTTGACATGATGTTAACAACAAGTAAAGTGTATAAGCTTAGAAAGAATAGATTATCAGATTCCCGGTAACGGAACCAATTTGTTTAACCAAAATATGAGATTTCGATTAAAACTAGAAAATAATAGAAAAATCGGGTTACTGATAATCAAAAGACCGAAGAATGTAATAGGCTTTCAATAATTAGAATGAACAGTAAAGAAAAACTGTATTTCACTATGCTTTCAATAGTTGATCGTGTCCACTAATGATATCACTTCCTCCTTTTATAGCTGACCCTGGGTAAAAGAATGAACCTAGGCTTTAATGACATAATTATGAGTAATAAATGACATTGAATGAGTCGTTACACAATCATTCCCATTAAATGTCAATTCTTCAACGTATCAGGTATTTAATGTTTTAATTTGGACTTCTTCTTGTCTTCAGATCCATGCCTTAAATGTTTTTTTATCCGACGCCCTTGAATGTCTTGAATTGATACGGAACTCGTATCTACTTACGTTTCCCTTTTCACGTATCTCTTATCATTAGCTTCGTATCTTTTTTTGAATATTCAAGAGTCCACAGTTTTAAATGATTTATTTAGATACGTGATACGTATCTAAACTATTTCTCGCGTCCTCTTTGAACTCCTCTTTTCGATTATATATTATTTTGTTGACCTTTTGACCAATACACGTGTCATGCCACATCACTCTTAGTAAAAATTCAATTTTTCCCAATACAAGTACATGATCAATATTTTTTGTCACATGTGGTAACAGAATAAGCAACCATAGTTAGCTTATATAAGGCTTTATAATTATTTAATATGCATGCATATAAAGGTAACTGAACCCATCACTATTAGGGACATGTCGTAGAGATTCATCAACCATTTCTTGCACAGATTTTCCTTATATGTCAAGACACGCACAGACAATGGCCAATAAGAAACAGAACAATGACTAAAGGCATCTGGTTACTAGATGGAAGAGAAAAGATAATCTAACTAAATGAATTGAAATAGAAGGCATCTTCGTGAATTGAAGCAGAAAAAGTTGTGCTTGACTTTGATACTATCCCATTTTCAATCAAATGTTACTAAATGGTTGCACAAATCAATTTGCTGTTATATGTAGTTTTTGATATTCCATTCAAGGATCTGGTGCCTCTTTCTAGTTGTGCCAATGCTTGAAGGCAAAACAACTGATTGTTACCTTAATTCTGAGCTTGTTAAATGCATTTTACATGGTGTTATCAATGGCATTATTGTTGTATAATTGCTCGAGCCATCTAGTTCTAGTATTGCATTAGGAGGTTGTGTTATTTGTTGGCATCCTCCGTAGCATAAAATAGATAACTAAATCATGAGAAAAGTATTTGAGAACCTCATTGATACAGTTAGTAATATTCTTGAGAAAGTCGATGACTGATATTTTCTTCATTGTTAAAGTCTTTAATTTATTTGTTGGTGCGCAAATTTTATGTATGAATGATGCCTTATAGTGATCTCTATTTTGAGTAATTAAAGTGCGAGCATCTATCTTTAGAATCTGCCCCCATGAATCTTCCCTATATAGAAACACATTTTCTATTTTTGAAACTCATGTACTAATGGACATATGGTATATGTAGTTTTACTTCTATGATAGTGCATGTGCAAGAGAACATGAATAATAAGAAGCTTCTAGATATTGATATTGTGAAACTTGGGTTATTGGTTTGCTCAAATACTAATTGTGGAGTTAAAGTAGAAAACATACCCAAGCTGCAAACTGTGAAAGCCTAAAATATATATACTACCATTAGTAGAACTCACTTTCCGAATAAGAAGACTAGTAGCTGCTTAAATATATTTGTGTTTAAAACAGCTAAAGGAGCAGCTATATTTGCAGCATTAGGTGCTCCTTCATTGAAACCTTAGCCAGTAGCGGATGCAGGAGTTTATGTTCATGGGTGCTTTACTTTTTTTGACGTAAAGTTACTATAGAACATATAGTATAAATGCACAAATATTTAAACACAACAGTAAAAGATTTTTTTTTACCCCACCCAAATTAGAAGGATCTATAGTGTTTTCATACTTCCCTTCCATGGTGACTCGAACCTAGGACCTAACGGTCGTAGGTAAAAATGCTTACCAACTGAGTTAAATAAGTAAATCGCACTTATATTATCATTAAAAAGAGACTTTTGTTCACAAGCCACATTTGTACTTATATTAAAAAAGATAATATAATAGCATTATTGCTTACACTTGAAAATATCTTACACTCTATATATTAAATTAAATAACTGTTGGACTTTTAAGCCATTGTGCTTTAAAGATGAGTGGTGTGAATTGGGTAATTGTGGAAAATTAAATGGACTGGATTGAGCTTTAAAATTTGGCCCGGTTTATTTGGTTAAACTAGTTGACCCAGTTTAATAAATAACGTTGAAAGAACGTATCTTCCTATCAGGTGTCTGTTCACAATGAACAGACACCATGAAAAGGCACCATACATTTTCACAAAGCCAACAATTGCCTATAAATTCAGGCATGGCTTCCATTCTAGATATTCAAAACTTCAGAAACCAAGAAATTCTTTCCCTCTCTCTGCAAGTTCATTAATCCAAAAATTCTTGAGCTTTCTTGTTCCTTGAAAATTGTAAGTGTGATTCGCTCCGCTCTTTGAGTTCGTTGGTATCCTGCTTCTTGTATTGCCACTGTCGCAGGAAGGTTATTCCGTTTTATCATGGGAGGATTTAATCCATTAACTTGGCAACTGTGAGGGGGTTAAAATTCCTTAAGGACACACAAGCAAATTGTGAACTCGGAATTACATATTCTATTTCTTCTTCCTTTTGTTTTTCCTTAACAATGTTGATTTTGATAATACACGTGGCCTAACATCTTAAGGAATTTTTTTCTGTTTATTATAACGTGTATTTGCTAGAAATTGAGAACAAATCAATAAATAAAAGTTTGGCAGAACTTTGCCTAACTTCTTAAGAGACGCTAAAAGAATAATGTCGTTTGTAAAGGAAACATATTACTGCCGCAAAGAAACATACTGTCTTGTCTCTTTATATCATATTTCATTTGTAATTTGTTTAAAAATAAAAGGAAAGAGTAACTACTTTGGTTTTAGTAGTTCTTGTTTCTAATTGGTTACAATTTTAAAATTGTTGAAGCAACGTTTGGTGTTGAAAGCAGTAGCAATTTAATTTAATTTTGCAGTATTAATTTCTACCGCAAGTTAAATTTTTTTTTTCGGCATTGTTTTGCATTAATTTGAAGACTAAAGCCTTGTTTCTTTCTACTTCATTAATTGTTTCTCTCCGGTTTAAAGTACATAAAAACTTTGCCGGAATAATAAACGTACGGGTTTGATGTATATAAAAACTTCACCATTGTTATGTGTTGTATGTTCGATTTACAGTTTGAAGATATAAAAACTTCACTGATTTAATAAAGTTCTGTATTGTTTTTGACTTTACAGAAATATGACGAATGAAAACCAAACTAATGGAAATGTTGCGGGAACGGGTGCTACTATGACGAGTGTGGCTGCATCGTCAAGCCGTTCTACTCCGGCCCATGCTACGGCACCGGCAGAAAAACCCGGAAAGTTTTCCGGTATTGACTTCAACGTTGTCAAATGAAGATGCTCGTCTATCTTACTACGTTGAGTTTGCAACGTTTTATCAAGGAAGATCCTCCGGTCATGGCTGAGGATACTCCGGACAATGAACGACTTGTTTTTAACTGAAGCATGGAAACATTCTGATTTCTTATGCAAAAATTACATTTTGAGTTGTTTGGAAGATGGTTTGTACAATGTCTTCAAAAGCGTTATGGAATGCACTAGAGAAAAAGTACAAGACCGAGGATGCAGGACATAAGAAGTTCGTGGCTGCAAGGTTCCGGGATTTCAAGATGATTGACACTAGTTCGGTCATAACTCAAGTCCAAGAACTACAAGTCATTGTACATGACCTCCTTGCTGAAGGTATGACCCAAATCAATAATTCTATTAATAAGATTTATCTTATTATTAACTCTGGATTTGTTATTGAAGGTATGGTCATTAATGAGGCCTTTCAAGTTGCTGCTTTCATTGAGAAGCTACCTCCGTTGTGGAAGGATTTTAAGAATTATCTTAAACACAAACGGAAGGAGATGACTCTAGAAGACTTGATTGTTCGTTTGAGGATAGAAGAGGACAACAAAAATGCTGAAAAGAAGTCACGTGGAAACTCGACAATTGTGAGGGCAAACATTGTTGAGGAGGCACCACAAAATAAGAAGAGGAAGAAAGCTTCTGGACCAAAGAATTACCCAAGCAAGAAGAAGTTCAAGGGTAATTGCCACAATTGTGGAAAAATTGGGCATAAGGTGGCAGATCGTCGTGCGCCAAAGAATGATAAGAAGAAAAAGAATCAAGCCAATATGGTTGAAGATGAAATGGAAGACTTGTGTGCCATGTTGTCTGAATGCAACTTGGTAGGAAATCCGAAAGAATGGTAGATAGATTCTGGAACCACCCGCCATATTTGTGCTTACAAGGAATTATTCTCTTCTTACGTCCCCCCAGGTCTCGACGAGACTATCTTCATGGGAAATTCATCTACGGCCAAAATTGAAGGAGTTGGCAAGATTGCATTGAAGATGACGTCTGGAAAAATAGTGAATCTAAACTAAGTCCTCCATGTTCCAGAAATTCGCAAGAATCTTGTGTCTACTGTCACACCTTTCATACGCACACATGTGTGTGTCACTGTTTACTACTACACCCCGAGAAGAGATATAATAATAATCAGGGAAGGAGTTTTTCCACTTAAAGGACAGTCGGAACGGGATCAATTTATTTAATTATTCAGAGTCGCCACTTGGGAAAATAATGGTGTCCCAAGTCACCGGTTTAATCCCGAACCGAGGAAATTTATGACTCAGTATTACAGTCTGCGAAACTAGAAACCTGGATAAGGAATTCTGTTAACCCGGGAGAAGGTGTTAGGCCCTCCCGGATACTATGGTTTTAGCACGGTCGCTCAACTGCAATTTTTGTTTCTATCTGATTTCTTTATATATTTTAATTATGTGCTATTAATGTTTCGCTTTTCAATTTTAGGATAATTGTGACATCACGAAAACACATTTCGAGTCACACCGTAACCAGTACGCCTGTGACTTTAATACATTTCGGTTTCGCCGAGAGTAAGATTTTCGGTCACATAAATTCGCACCCATATTCAGGAAAGTAATTTTATTAAATTCGTACCTAAAGATTCTCCGTCTTTTTTAACTTTGGTAAAGACCGTGAAATTCACTAAAACGGTCATTCCAAGTCTAATATTTCTCAGAACAATTTATTTGAGGGCCCTGCGATTTGTGTATTTTTTGTTTGGCGAGGCTCGTCTCGTTTTATTTAAGATCATATCTAGAAGTGTCTAGATTTTATATTGTTTTTGTTTTTGTATCGAAAAGGAAAGAAAATCCTAATTAATTGTTATTAAGAAAACTACCTTAGTCTACCAATTAAACATTAATGAGCCTAATATCATTTAAATCTTATGTCCAAAGAACCCAATTTATATGCTTGTCCTAGATTAATATCATTTCAAATCCTGGGCCTGAGACTGGCCCAAACATAATAGCAAAACAAGTCATACTAATTTACAAACAGAAGAAAAAAAAAAGCAAACTAGTGAGACAAATTTACAATGAATCTGACGAACAATGTGTATCAACCCTTGTTCAAATTTCAGTCGTGAAGCAACGTGTATCTGCTATTGTGTATCTACCTCTTCACGTGTTAACAGCATTAGGTACATTTCCAATTTTAATCACTTGATTGGATTTCAAAGTACTGGGTATCGTCCAGTTTTTTTATTTCTAAAGAAAAGTATGAGATGATTTACAGCTTATTCAACTCTACATGAACCACTAATTTGCTATTTATACATGTGAAATATGTATACTTAATCTATCAATTCTCTAAATAAGAACTCAAACTATATTAATTAATTACAAAACCACATATGTCCCTTGGCAGCACGTGAACACAGTTGAAATCAATTTATATTTCACTAATCTCAATTCTAATTGAGAACCTTATATAAACCTATTAAACCGACTATCAAAATTTAAAGATGTAATTCAACATTTAAATACTACAATACCTAACAAGTTATCGATTCCAAAACAATAATATCAATTACAGTCCAAACTCAATTATGTTGATTAACCGACCAAATAATAGAAAAATAAGCTAATTAAATGAAAGCAATACAACAGCAGATCCTTGACAAGTAGGCTTCAATTTCATTTCCATTTCAAGCTGTAATGTTACATGGTGAAATTTAGAAGTAAGTACCTGAAGATTGTAAATTGTGAGTAGGAGAAAATGGAATCAACAGCAAATACAGCAACAGCAGGCCAGTTCAAGCAATAAACAGTCACAGCAGTAGCAATTAAACCCAGGAGATAATTTTCCAGAATTTCAAGTTGTTGTAAAACCAAATCTCACATTCAAACTACTGTAATTACAGCTATTCAATGATTGGTGATGGATTTCCTTATTATTTTTGGATTTTTAAAGATAATTTGAAGCTAAAAGAGCAGAAAAATGAACCTGAAATTATCAATTTCAGATCTGGAATTTAACGCTGTTTTTTGTGGTATTTTTCTGGTTTCTCTATGGCTAAAATTCCAAAGAGAACTCTAAAATCAGAAGGAACCCAAGAATGTTTGAATACTTTTAGCATAACCAATTTTAAACCAACAGACATAAAACCAATAGACTCCAAATGCAATCAAACTTTGAGTAACGAACAAGAACCAAGAGTTTATCTTATTTCTAATCTTAAATGAACTTTAATTCAAGACAAAACAGAACAATGAGAAAAAGTCGATGACAATTCCCTTTTTTTCCAGTGATTGTAGTGTATGAACTCTATTATTTTCAAAGCTTTTTTTTTTATGCTAAAAAATGTTCTCCTCCCCTCCTTTAAAATCTATGAAAGTCCCTTTATTTATATCCCCGTGATAGACATTCCCATTTATTTCCCATAGCTTAAATCTGAACCAAAATCCCTAAAAATCTGCCCATTTCCACTTTAAAATCCCACTAAAGAATATCTTTCCTTATTTTATTCCCTAGTGCCTTTTTGTTCCCCATTAACTAATTAATTTAATAAACCTTAATGCTCCATTATCAAATTATTAATATTAAACCCTTATCCTAACTTTTTCATTCCTAAATTAACCCTGAAACTACCTGAATATTATTGTCCTACCCCAATCTTTTTAATTCACTCTTCGGAGTTACAAACCTGTCTCTTCAATGGCAAGCTATTTATTTCATAGAATGTATATCAAATCAAATCCAAGATCATATAGCTTTGAAGATTAAAGTCAACATAGTGAATTCAAGAAAATCCTTACTTAAATTACTTGGAATTATATCAAATATACATAGAAATCAAATGGGATTAGTGAAGAGAAATGATCCTTAATATTAATCTGAAATTTGAATGCTCAAACAACTTTGAAACTCGTAAATGCATAGGATTGCTAGTGGGACCTCTAAACAGAAACGAAAAACATTAGCTCTCGAACTAGAACAACAGTTTTAACAGCGACGAGCTCGTTTAAATAAACTCAACTTTGAACAAGACCAGAGGAAGAAAACAAAGCCTTTTTTTAAAAAAAATATGATTTACGAAGCCAACTATGAACAAAAAAAAAATCGAAAATCTTCATCATTTTTCAAATAGAGAAGACGATGGAATAACAGATTCACAAAGAAAAATCAGAACTCAGTCCTCAATCTTTCATCTATGTTCTAATACCAGAAATAAAGACCAATGAAAAAAGAACTCTCTCAAAAAATCCCTTCTTTTTTCTTTCGGTTGAAACAAAAATGAAGATGAAATCCGGTGAGCTGTTGGCCGGTGTTGGGCGACGGCTGAAATCGTTGTGAAGAAGATGAACAGCAGCGGCGGCTTCGGGTATGTGAGAGGCTGTTCGTTGATACTCAGGGGTCGTTTGGGGTAGATTTTGTCACGGCTGGAGGAGATGAAACGAGGAAGCAGTGGTGGTCGTTTGGTTGAAGACGGTGGAGCGACGGGGTTGTCGAGCTTGATTTTACCGGCGAGTTTGGAGGTTGGTTCACTGCTGAGGGTTTTAGTGGAGTTCATGGTTATGTTGTTGGTGGTGTTCGAGGGGCTGTTGGGCGTGGAGGAAATGGAGGGCAGTCGATGGTTGCAGGAGAAAGGGCGGCGGCTGTTTGGTTGAAGAGGGGGTTGCCGGCGGCTGGGAGAAGGAGAGAAGAGATGGAGGGTCTTTTAGGGTTTGGGGAATAAAGGGAATGAAGGGTAATTAGAAGAGGGGGGGTCATTTGGTTTTTTGTCTGAACGGGTCGGGGCGGACGGAATTGGACTGGGTAGTGGGTGAATTGGGATGGGTTTCAAGGATTGGCCTTAGGGATTTAATTAAAAATAGCCCAATCCAAATTTCCCCTTGCTATTTTTTGCTCTCTCTTGTTTTATTTTCTAATTTCAAAAATCAAAAATCCCAGATTAAATTATAAAAACCAAAAATTATCTTTAAAAGAATACTAGTTGAATCTCGATAATAGTTATCACACATAATTAACATACCAAAAATATAAAAATAAAATTACACAATTGGACATTAAATGGTAAAAAAGGCAAAAAATACATTATTGTGTGATTTTTCATTTTCGTAAAACAAACTTAATTACTCTTAATTATAAACTTGAATTTATATGCAAATGCAACATATTTTTGTATTATTTATTTATTTAAACAAATAAACATGCACACACAAACGCAAACAATAAGAGAAAAAAATAACATAAAATCCACAAATATTGCAAACAACACAGAACTTCTTTTATTTTGAATTTTTGGGAGTAATTCTCATATAGGGCAAAAATCACGTGCTCACAACGCGTATACAAATGCAAACAATTACCGAAAATAACACGAAAATTCACAAAAATACACACACCGTAAAGTAGACAATTTTTGTTTTGGTTTTGTGGGAGTAATTCTCGTTAGACAAAAATCATGTGCTCACAATGAACACATGAAATTAATTTTCAATCAAATTTTATAATTAATTTCATGAACAAACACATAATCAACAATATACAAGGATCAAAGTCCAATTAAACCAAAAAAAAACTTAATAAAACTCAATTGTAACGACTCGACCGGTCGTTTTAGAAAATTTCGCCCCAATCCCTAATTTAACTGTTCCCCTAAGTTCATTTCTGCTATTGTGGGTTGCCGGGAGAGTCAGTTCTAAAAATTTGAGCATTTTGGGACACTTAGTCCCTAAATAAGAGCTTTGAAGCTAAAAAATGGCCCGTAGCCGGAACAGTGTTAAGACGATCTCGGAACGGAAATCCGATGGTTCCATTAGTTCCGTTAGGTGATTTCGGGGTTGGGAGCGCGCTCGGAATGTATTTTGGAGGTCCGTAGCTCAATTAGGCTTGAAATGCCGAAGGTTGAAATTTTGGCGAATCCGAACGATAGGTGAGATTTTGATCCGGGGTCGGAATGGAATTCCGACAATTTCTGTAGCTTCGTTATGTGAATTTGGATATGTCCGCAAAGTTTCAGGTCATTCGGATGTCGTTTGGTCGAGTTTTAGATCGAATGTGCAATTCGGAAAGTTTTAAGAAATTTAGGCTTGAATTCGATGTGAATTATGGGTTTTGATGTTGTTAGACGTGTTTTTATGATTTGAACAAGTTCATATCGTGTTTTGGAGTATGTTGGTGGTTTTCGTTGGGGTCCCGGGAGCCTCGGGATGAATTCGGGGGTCCAAACGGACCATTTTGTGCCAAAAGGCATTGCTGTTCTGCTGCAATAACTGCAGAACAATTTTGCTCTCCGCGATCGCGGAGATGGCCATGCGATCGCGTAAGGGAGAAATCCTGAGCTCTGCGATCGCGAAGTAAAGCCTGCGATCGCGTAAGGTATTGGTCGGAAGCAGTGCGATCGCGTGAGGGAGTATGCGATCGCGTAGGGTAGTTGGGGAGCCGGACGAGTTTGTTCTTCGCGATCGCGTTAGTACGTTTGCGATCGCGTAGTATTAATGAGTTGTTCACTGCGATCGCGTCCAGGGCCACGCGACCGCGTAGAGGAAAATTAGGCCGCCCATAGTTTGTGCATCGCGATCGCAAGCCCAGTGCTGCGATCGCGTAGAGTAAAATGGCCTGGCAGTGACTTTAAGTCCAGAACATTTCAGTCGCGGCCTAACATACCAAAACCGCCATTGTTGAGCTCCAAGAGAGGATTTTGAAGGGGAAACGCTGGGATATCATCGGGAAATCATCGGGGGTAAGTTTCTTGACCTTAATTCGTTGGTTTATCATGAAATCCGTGATTATTTCACTGAAATTGGGAGATTAAAGGTGGGTTTGAGCCCTAGGCCTAAATGTTAGAAAATCTCCGATTTGAGTGGGCAAATGGAGTCCGATTTTGGTAAATTTTATATGCCTAGACTCGTATTGAGATAAGGAACCCGAATATATAATTTTCGTGATTTTTCGATAAGCGTACCTGAAAGTCGGGTTTTGGCAACTTGTGGGTTTTGGTGTATTTTGAGTTATTTTGATTGGGTAATGCCCAATTAGCATATTTTGATGTGATTCTATTGATTTTTATCAGATTCTACACTTGTGGAGGCCGACATTCGCGGCAAGAGAGTTGTTTCATAGCGGTTTTGTACCGGAGTCGAGGTAAGTGGCTTGTCTAACCTCGTGTGGGGGAATTCTCACCCCTAGGATATTATGTGATAGTTTAAATGCCTTGTACGCGAGGTGACGGGCGTGTACATGCGCCGGTTGTTGAAAACGCACTTTAATTAAAATGTTCTATGAGCGATATTCCTGTCTTTGGCTGTTAATTTGATATTTTTACCCGGTAGTGGTTAGGAAAGCATGATTAGGTAGTACTTAACCGTTTAGTTGCCTAATTGCCTTGTTTGAACTCCTTGATAATTATCGGCGCTATTTTTCGGTGAAGTTATGTTTAAGCATAATTATTCTCTCTGTTGATTCCTTTATTGGCTGTGCTTGTGGACTGCGGGTTCGATTCCCGGAGACCCAGGGCTGTGGGTTCGATTCCCAGAGACCCGGTGTGATATTGGTAGGGACTACGGGTTTGATTCCCGAGATCCTGAGTTATTGGTAGGGACTACGGGTTCGATTCCCGAGATCCCGAGTTATTGGTAGGGACTACGGGTTCGATTCCCGAGATCCTGGTTATTGGTAGGGACTGCGGGTTCGATTCCCGAGATCCTGAGTTATTTGTAGGGACTGCGGGTTCGATTCCCGGAGATCCCGAGTTATTGATTATTTATCGAGACATGGGCTGCGGGTTCGATTCCCGGAGACCCAGAGGTACTGTCAATGGGACTGTGGGTTCGATTCCCACAGGTCCTGGACTGGTTTTATTGAGTTGACTATTTGTTATTAGCTTAATTGTAGACGATTGCAGTAATCATTTATTGTTGTTAATTTCGGAAATTATTATCATTTAAACTGCTTATTATTGTTATTATCATTATATTATTTGTTTCTCAGTAGGGCCCTGACCTTCCTCGTCACTACTCCATCGAGGTTAGGCTTGGCACTTACCGAGTACCGCCGTGGTGTACTCATGCTACTCTTCTGCACACTTTTGTTGTGCAGATCCAGGTACATCAGGACAGGCTCACACCAGGTGATTCAGCAGCATTTTGGGAGACCTCGAGGTATGATCTGCTGCGTCCGCGGATCCGGAGGCCTTCCTTCAATTCTAGTGCTAGTAGATGATTTTCCTTCATTCCGTTGTTAGATACTCCTTTTACATAGAGCTACAATTGTATGATCTCTTTTAGTCCGTGTTACCCGTGGGATTCCGGGTCTTGGTAGTGTTTTAAACAGCGTATTTGATTGGTGTGTGTGCCAAGCGGCACGGATTTCATTCCTTTCATCTTATTTTCCGCTAATTCTTATTAAATGTACATAAATGGTATATTCCGCAACGTGTTAGGCTTACCTAGTCGTGGGGACTGGGTGCCATCACGACATGTTCACGATTGATGAACTAGGGTCGTGACAAGTTGGTATCAGAGCACTAGGTTCATAGGAGTCACGGGACACGGACCGGTTACTTAGAGTCTCGCTGATCGATACGGAGACGTCTGTATTTATCTACGAGGGCCTATGTAACTGTTTAGGAAACTCTTCATTTCTTTGGATTCCTTGTCGTGCGACATTTTTTGCATCAAAATCTAAACTATTGATTTCTATTCTCTCACAGATGGTGAGGACACGAGCTACTCGCGACGATGAGCTACCCGTGCCCCCTGTTGCCGCCGTCAGAGGCCGGGGCCGAGGTAGAGGACGAGGACGCGCCCGAGGTGCAGCCACAGCACCCGCGCGCGCTGCCGCTGAGGTGCCTCAGGTAGACCAGGTTGGAGCGCAGGCACCTGGTACACCGACTACAACTGCTACTACTCCAGCACTACAGGAGACCCTGGCTCAGTTCATGAGTATGTATGCCACTTTAGCTCAGGCAGGATTGCTTCCTCTCGTCGCAACTACATCTCAGGCCGGGGGAGGGGCCCAGACTCCCGCAGCCGTTACACCGGAGCTGCGTGTGCCAGTGGGGCAGGTTCCAGATATTTTGGTTATGCCTTCTTCCGCCCCAGCACAGCCCGGAGGTGGACCAGCTGCCTCTCTGAGGACGAGCAACGTAGATTGGAGAGGTTCAAGAAATATGACCCTCCGGTGTTTAGTGGTTTGGCTTCGGATGATGCATTGGGTTTTCTAGAGGAGTGTCATCGTATTCTTCGTACTATGGGGATTGTGGAGACCGGCGGGGTTTCCTTCACTGCTTTTCAGTTTCGTGGGGCCGCTTATGATTGGTGGCGCACGTACGAGTTGGATAGTCCGGAGGAGTCTGCTTCATTGACCTGGACGCAGATTTCAGATCTGTTTTTGAGAGAGTTTGTTCCTCAGAGCCTTAGGGATTCTTGGCACTCGGAGTTTGAGCGGTTGCGATAGGGCTCCATGTCAGTATCGGAGTATGCTATTAGTTTCACCCGTCTAGCCAGGCATGCACCGGCTTTGGTAGCCACGGTCCGGGAGAGAGTGCGGAGATTTATCGAGGGCCTTATTCCGCCGATCCGATCCAGCATGGCCAGGGAGTTGGAGACAAACATACCTTATCAGCAGGCGGTAAGCATTGCCAAGAGGATCGAGAGTATGCTCCCTAGAGAGTGGAGAGAGGGGGAGGCCAAGAGGTCTCGTGAGTCAGGCCATTTCTCTGGTGCCCGCACTTCAGCAGCCGGTCGTTTTGGCAGGGGTTATTCCGGTCGTCCAGTTCATTCAGCATTTCCAGCAGCCGGCAGTACTCCAGCTCTTCCAGCACCTCAGGAGCCTTATTATGCTCCCCAGTTTCTAGTGCACCTCCTGCGCGGGGTATTTCCAGGGGTCAGACTAGTGGGGGTGAGGCCGGTCGATCTCAGCCACCGCGTCCTCCCAAAGCTTGTTTTGAGTGTGGGGATACTCGCTATCTGGTTAGGGAGTGCCCCATATGCAGGAGAGGAGCCCCTTATCAGTCATCACAGCATCAGCGTGGTTCTCAGGGCCAGCAGGCTATCATTCCAGCGACAACTGCCACTCCACCTGCCCAGCCAGCTAGGGGCGGGGGTCAGGGTGCCAGAGGCCGCCCTCGAGAGGTGGGACAGGCCAGATTCTATGCTATTCCCGATCGCGCGGTGGATGTTGCATCTGACTCTATTATCACAGGTATTATTTTGGTCAGTCGCAGGGAGGCATCGGTTCTATTCGACCCTGGTTCCACTTTTTCATATGTGTCTTCTTACTTTGCTTCTCATCTGGGTGTGCCTCGGGATTCTTTGAGTGCCCCCATTTATGTTTCCACTCCGGTGGGTGATTCTTTGGTCGTGGACCGTGTATATCGGTCGTGTTTGGTTACCATTTGTGATTTTGAGACCAGAGCGGATCTATTGTTGCTCGGGATGGTCGATTTTGATATTATTCTGGGCATGGACTGGTTGTTGCCACATTATGCTATTCTTGATTGTCACGCCAAGACCGTGACGTTGGCTATGCCAGGCATTCCACGTATTGAGTGGAGTGGTACCCTAGATCACACCCCCAGCCGTGTTATTTCTTTTCTCAAAGCTCAGCGTATGGTTGAGAAGGGGTGTGCTGCTTATCTAGCCTATGTGCGGGACGTCAGGTGTTGACACTCCCTCTATTGATTCTGTTCATGTGGTACGTGACTTTGCTGATGTATTTCCAGCTGATCTTCCGGGCATGCCGCCCGACAAAGATATTGACTTTGCTATTGACTTGTTGCCGGCACTCAGCCCATTTCTATTCCACCGTACCGTATGGCTCCTCCTGAGTTGAAAGAGTTGAAGGATCAATTACAGGAGTTATTGGGCAAGGGTTTTATTCGACCCAGTGTTTCGCCTTGGGGTGCTCCTGTATTATTTGTGAAGAAAAATGACGGTTCTATGCGTATGTGTATTGACTATCGTCAGCTGAACAAGGTTACAGTGAAGAACTGGTATCCTTTGCCCCGTATTGATGATTTATTTGACCAGCTACAGGGCGCACAGGTGTTTTCGAAGATTGATTTGCGCTCTGGATATCACCAGCTGAAGATTCGGGAGCCAGATATCCCAAAGACTGCCTTCAGGACCCGGTATGGTCACTATGAGTTCCTCGTGATGTCTTTTGGGCTGACTAATGCCCCAGCAGCCTTTATGCATTTGATGCACAGTGTGTTCAGACCTTATCTGGACTTGTTCGTGATTGTCTTCATTGATGATATTCTAGTATATTCCCGGAGCGGGGAAGAGCACGAGCAACATTTGAGGATAGTGCTTCAGATTCTGAGGGAGAAGCAGCTTTATGCCAAGTTCTCTAAATGTGAATTCCGGTTGAGTTCAGTAGCATTTTTGGGCCACGTGGTGTCGAGTGATGGTATTCGAGTAGATCCGAGGAAGGTGGAGGGCGTGCAGAGTTGGCCCAGACCCTCCTCCGCTACTGAGATTCGTAGTTTCCTTGGTTTGGCGGGCTATTACCGTCGTTTTGTAGAGGGGTTCTCTTCGATTGCAGCACCTATGACTAGATTGACCCAAAAGGGTGCCCTTTTCAGTGGACAGACGAGTGTGAGGCGAGCTTTCAGAAGCTCAAGACAGCTTTGACTTCGGCCCCTATATTGATGTTGCCTACAGGTTCGGGGTCCTATACTGTATATTGTGATGCCTCACGAGTTGGAATCGGTGCGGTATTGATGCAGGACGGTAGGGTGATTGCCTACATGTCGAGACAGCTGAAGGTACATGAGAAGAATTACCCTGTTCATGATTTGGAGCTAGCTGCCATTGTTCACGCCTTGAAAATTTGGCATCATTATTTATATGGGGTTTCTTGTGAGATCTACACTGATCACCGTAGCTTGCAGCACTTGCTTAAGCAGAAGGACCTGAATATGCGTCAGAGGAGATGGTTGGAACTACTGAAGGACTATGATATTACTCTTCTCTATCATCCGGGCAAGGCTAATGTGGTTGCCGATGCCTTGAGTCGTCGGGCAGAGAGTTTGGGGAGTTTAGCATATCTACCGTTTCAGAGAGGTCTATGGCGATGGATGTTCAGGCTCTAGCCAGGCAGTTTGTTAGATTGGATCTTTCGGAGCCCAACCGGATTCTGGCATGTGTGGTTTCTCGGTCTTCTCTATTTGACCGCATCAGGGAGCGTCAGTTCGACGACCCTCATTTGCTTGTCCTTCAGGATAGAGTTCGGCATGGTGATGCTCGAGATGTTACCATCGGGGATGATGGAGTTATGAGGATGCAGAGGCGTATCTGTGTGCCTAATGTGGATGATCTTTGAGAGCTGATTCTAGCAGAGGCCCATAGCTCGCGGTATTCCATCCACCGGGTGCCGCGAAGATGTATCAGGACTTGAAACAACATTACTGGTGGAGGCGGATGAAAAGGGATATAGTTGATTATGTTTCTAGATGCCTCAACTGCCAGCAGGTGAAGTATGAGCATCAGCGTCCGGGTGGATTGATGCAGCAGATTGAGATTCCCGAGTGGAAATGGGAGCGCATTACCATGGACTTTGTATCTGGACTTCCACGGACGGTTAGGAAGTTTGATTCTATTTGGGTCATTGTGGATCGGTTGACCAAGTCCGCCCATTTTATACCGGTGAGCACTACATATTCATCGGAGCGACTGGCGGAGATCTATATCAGGGAGATAGTTCGGCTGCATGGTATCCCAGTGTCCATCATTTCAGATAGAGGCACTCAGTTCACTTCACGGTTCTGGAGAGCTGTACAGCAGGAGTTAGGTACTCGGGTGGAGCTGAGCACAGCATTTCACCCCCAGACTGATGGGCAGTCCGAGCGCACTATTCAGATTTTGGAGGATATGCTCCGTGCGTGCGTGATTGAGTTTGGAGGTTCATGGGATCACTTCTTGCCGCTGGCGGAGTTTGCTTATAACAACAGCTACCAGTCTAGTATTCAGATGGCACCGTACGAGGCCCTATATGGTAGGAGGTGCAGGTCTCCCGTGGGTTGGTTTGAGCCAGGCGAGGCCAGGTTGCTAGGTACTGATATGGTTCGGGAGGCTATGGACAAGGTCAAGGTGATTCAGGACAGACTTCGTGCAGCCCAGTCTAGACAGAAGAGTTATGCGGACAAGAAGGTTCGCGATGTGGCTTTTATGGTTGGCGAGCGGGTTCTGCTTCGAGTCTCGCCCATGAAGGGTGTTATGAGGTTTGGGAAGAAAGGAAAGCCGAGTCCTAGATTTATTGGCCCTTTTGAGATTTTGAGGCGTGTTGGGGAGGTTGCTTATGAGTTGGCCTTACCTCCCAGCCTAGCCGGAGTTCACCCCGTATTTCATGTCTCCATGCTCCGGAGATACCATGGTGACCCGTCGCACGTGTTAGATTTCACATCTGTTCAGCTAGACAAGGATCCGTCTTATGTTGAGGAGCCAGTAGCCATTCTAGACAGGCAAGTCAGAAAGCTAAGGTCAAAGAACATCGCTTCGGTAAAGGTTCAGTAGCGGGGCCAGCCGATCGAGGAGGCAACTTGAGAGACCGAGCAGGATATGCGCAGCCAGTACCCTCATCTTTTCACTACTCCAGGTATGTTTTCTATGCTCGTTCGAGGACGAACGAATCTTTAAGTGTGGGAAGATGTAACGACCCGACCGGTCGTTTTAGAAAATTTCGCCCCAATCCCTAATTTAACTGTTCCCCCAAGTTCATTTCTGCTATTGTGGGTTGCCGGGAGAGTCGGTTCTAAAAATTTGAGCATTTTGGGACACTTAGTCCCTAAATAAGAGCTTTGAAGCTAGAAAATGGCCCGTAGCCGGAACAGTGTTAAGACGATCTCAGAACGGAAATCCGATGGTTCCATTAGCTCCGTTAGGTGATTTCGGGGTTGGGAGCGCGTTCGGAATGTATTTTGGAGGTCCGTAGCTCAATTAGGCTTGAAATGCCGAAGGTTGAAATTTTGGCGAATCCGAACGATAGGTGAGATTTTGATCCGGGGTCGGAATGGAATTCCGACAATTTCTGTAGCTTCGTTATGTGAATTTGGATATGTCCGCAAAGTTTCAGGTCATTCGGACGTCGTTTGGTCGAGTTTTAGATCGAATGTGCAATTCGGAAAGTTTTAAGAAATTTAGTCTTGAATTCGATGTGAATTATGGGTTTTGATGTTGTTAGACGTGTTTTTATGATTTGAACGAGTTCATATCGTGTTTTGGAGTATGTTGGTGGTTTTCGTTGGGGTCCCGGGAGCCTCGGGATGAATTCGGGGGTCCAAACGGACCATTTTGTGCCAAAAGGCACTGTTGTTCTGCTGCAATAACTGCAGAACAATTTTGCGCTCTGCGATCGCGAAGTAAAGCCTGCGATCGCGTAAGGCTGGAGGTTGAACCAGTGCGATCGCGTGAGGGAGTATGCGATCGCGTAGGGTATTGGTCGGAAGCAGTGCGATCGCGTGAGGGAGTATGCGATCGCGTAGGGTAGTTGGGGAGCCGGACGAGTTTGTTCTTCGCGATCGCGTTAGTACGTTTGCGATCGCGTAGTATTGATGAGTTGTTCACTGCGATCGCGTCCAGGGACACGCGATCGCATAGAGGAAAATTAGGCCGCCCATATTTTGTGCATCGCGATCGCAAGCCCAGTGCTGCGATCGCGTAGAGTAAAATGGCCTGGCAGTGACTTTAAGTCCAGAACATTTCAGCCGCGGCCTAACACACCAAAACCGCCATTGTTGAGCTCCAAGAGAGGATTTTTAAGGGGAAACGCTGGGATATCATCGGGAAATCATCGAGGGTAAGTTTCTTGACCTTAATTCGTTGGTTTATCATGAAATCCGTGATTATTTCACTGAAATTGGGAGATTAAAGGTGGGTTTGAGCCCTAGGCCTAAATGTTAGAAAATCTCCGATTTGAGTGGGCAAATGGAGTCCGATTTTGGTAAATTTTATATGCCTAGACTCGTATTGAGATAAGGAACCCGAATATATAATTTTCGTGATTTTTCGATAAGCGTACCGAAAGCCGGGTTTTGGCAACTTGTGGGTTTTTGGTGTATTTTGAGTTATTTTGATTGGGTAATGCCCAATTAGCCTATTTTGATGTGATTCTATTGATTTTTATCAGATTCTACACTTGTGGAGGCCGACATTCGCGGCAAGAGAGTTGTTTCATAGCGGTTTTGTACCGGAGTCGAGGTAAGTGGCTTGTCTAACCTCGCGTGGGGGAATTCTCACCCCTAGGATATTATGTGATAGTTTAAATGCCTTGTACGCGAGATGACGGGCGTGTACATGCGCTGGTTGTTGAAAACGCACTTTAATTAAAATGTTCTATGAGCGATATTCCTGTCTTTGGCTGTTAATTTGATATTTTTACCCGGTAGTGGTTAGGAAAGCATGATTAGGTAGTACTTAACTGTTTAGTTGCCTAATTGCCTTGTTTGAACTCCTTGATAATTATCGGCGCTATTTTTCGGTGAAGTTATATTTAAGCATAATTATTCTCTCTGTGGATTCCTTTATTGGATGTGCTTGTGGACTGCGGGTTCGATTCCTGGAGACCCAGGGCTGTGGGTTCGATTCCCACAGACCCGGCGTGATATTGGTAGGGACTACGGGTTCGATTCCCGAGATCCTGAGTTATTGGTAGGGACTACGGGTTCGATTCCCGAGATCCCGAGTTATTGGTAGGGACTACGGGTTCGATTCCCGAGATCCTGAGTTATTGGTAGGGACTACGGGTTTGTTTCCCGAGATCCTGAGTTATTGGTAGGGACTGTGGGTTCGATTCCCGGAGATCCTGAGTTATTGATTATTTATTGAGACATGGGCCGCGGGTTCGATTCCCGGAGACCCAGAGGTACTGTCAATGGGACTGTGGGTTCGATTCCCACAGGTCCTGGACTGGTTTTATTGAGTTGACTATTTGTTGTTAGCGTAATTGTAGACGATTGCAGTAATCATTTATTGTTGTTAATTTCGGAAATTATTATCATTTAAACTGCTTATTATTGTTATTATCATTATATTATTTGTTTCTCAGTAGGGCCCTGACCTTCCTCGTCACTACTCCATCGAGGTTAGGCTTGGCACTTACCGAGTACCGCCGTGGTGTACTCATGCTACTCTTCTGCACACTTTTGTTGTGCAGATCCAGGTACATCAGAACAGGCTCACACTAGGTGATTCAGCAGCGTTTTGGGAGACCTCGAGGTATGATCTGCTACGTCCGCGGATCCGGAGGCCTTTCTTCTATTCTAGTGCTAGTAGATGATTTTCCTTCATTCCGTTGTTAGATACTCCTTTTACATAGAGCTACAATTGTATGATCTCTTTTAGTCTGTGTTACCCGTGGGATTCCGGGTCTTGGTAGTGTTTTTAAACAGCGTATTTGATTGGTGTATGTGCCAAGCGGCACGGATTTCATTCCTTTCATCTTATTTTCCGCTAATTCTTATTAAATGTACATAAACTGGTATATTCCGCAACGTGTTAGGCTTACCTAGTCGTGGAGACTGGGTGCCATCACTACATGTTCACGATTGGTGAACTAGGGTCGTGACATCAATAAGTCATTGAACTACAAATTAAATCTAACAACACTACAATCAAATAAACATCCAAGTGATTAACTACACATTCTTATGTTAAAAACTTAAACAAAATAAATAAACAAGTTTCATAAATAATCTGGAATCATGATGAACAACAAATCAAGAAGATAATCCAGCCAACATACAACAGTTTCAGATCTGAAAATACTAACAAAGTATGGACAAGAACAAAAATTGAAATCGACTAACCGGTTCGAAACAGAGATGATACACATACATGTAGATATATGAGATATATCCAATATATGCATATATAATCATGAGACCAGCTTCATTATATATATATATATATATATACAAAAAGAAAAAGAAAAGAAACATAATGAAGAAGAGAACGAAGGACGGGAGGGGCGGCTCCCGAATTACTGCCTGGTGGTTGTTCCTGGGAGGCATTCCGGCGGGTGTTGTTGGGTGTTCATGGTGTGTAGGTTAAAATGAAGAAGAAGAAGAGGGGGTGGGGTGTAAGGGTTGTGGCGGCTGGGTGTTGAAAGAAAAAGGGCCTTTAGAGTTTTTTGAGTGTTAGGTGTGTAATTAAAATGAAATGAGGGATCTTTTGGGTTATGGGGCGGACCTGGTCGGGTTGTGGGTTATGGACTGGGTCGTTGGGTGTTTTGGGTTGGGTGGAATTGGCTTGGGCTTGGGGTTAATTCAAGAATTGGCCCAATTCCGGATTTTGTTCTTCTATTTTTTGTTCTCTTTTCTTTTATTAATTAATAAAACTAAAAGAAAATGCTACGATTAAATTATAAAACCTAAAATTATCTTAAAATACTAATTAACTCCTAATAATAATTATCACACAAAATTAAACGTTAATTAAAATAAAATCGCACCATTTAGACATTAAATGCTTAAAATGCGAAAAATACATATTTTTTATGATTTTCATCTCCATAAAATAAACTTAATTGTAAACTTGCATTTATATACATATGCAACATATTTTTGTATATTTCTTTTATTTAAACAAGCAAATATGCACAGATAAAAATGCAAAATAATACAAGAAAATATCACAAAATTCACAATAATTGTAAGAAAACTAAATTTATTTTATTTTGAATCTTTGGGAGTATTTCTCTCATAGGGCAAAAATCACGTGCTCACAGCTGCCGCTCTTTGCGCGGAAACATGAAGGGTTTTCGTGCAAAGATAAGTGAGCGGATACGAGCGATTTTTGCCCGTTTGAGTACTCCGTGTGAAGTATTTTTTTAAAAGACTTGACCGAACCTTTGCTTCAAAAGTTCTCCTACATATCTTGGGCTAAATAGGAATCAGGTCAATGTAGTTCGGAAAATTTTGGTAGCTGGGACTACCGTGATTGCTATGATATCGCTGTTGCTGCTGCTGCATGCTGTTTCCACTGCTTTACTGAACTCCTTATTACACCGTGCTAAAAAGGAAAACAAGAAGCTAAGCTAGTCTATGGATCATAAGATCTCATTTGTCTTCATGCCGCCTTGCTTTCTTGTCATCTTTTGATTCTTTTAGTGCTTCCTTCCGAGAACTTGGAGACAGCTCCGGCCTTTTCTTCTTTGATTTTCTGTGATACTGACTCTCTTTCTGTTGATTTTCTTTTTCTTGCTTCCCCCTCTTTTTTTTTTATTTTCAATGATACTTATTGTCCTCAAGCTGATGCCTGCTCAAAACAAAACAAAAACAACAAACTTTTTCTTCTGCCCCAGTGCGGGCTTTTATAGGTTACGGTGTTACTCATGTTGGCTAACACAAAACAGAGTTGCAGAAATCAAAAATTTCAGAAAAGTATTCCCTTGTTATCCAGGTGGGCGCCTGATGCATGAAAATTAAAATTTTGCAGAAAAATATTCCCTTGTTATCGAGGTGGGCGCCTGATGCATGAAAATTAAAGTTTTGCAGAAAAATATTCTCTTGTTATCCAAGTGGGCGCCTGATGCAAGAAATTAAGAATTTTGCAGAAAAATATTCCCTTGTTATCCAGGTGGGCGCCTGATGCATGAAAATTTAAAATTTTGCAGAAAATATTCCTTTGTTATCCAGGTGGGCGCCCGATGCAAGAAATTAAGAATTTTGCAGAAAAATATTCCCTTGTTACCCAGGTGGGCGCCTAATGCATGAAAATAAAAAATTTTACAGATAAATATTCCCTTGTTATCCAGGTGGGCGCCTGATGCAAGAAATTAAGAATTTTGTAGAAATATATTCCCTTGTTATCCTGGTGGGCACCTGATGCAAGAAATTAAGAATTTTGTAGAAAAATATTCACTTGTTATCCAGGTGGGCGCCTGATGCATGAAAATTAAAAATTTTACATAAAAATATTCCCTTGTTATCCAGGTGAGCGCCTGATGCAAGAAATTAAGAATTTTGCAGAAAAATATTCCCTTGTTATCCAGGTGGGCGCCTGATGCAAGAAATTAAGAATTTTGCAGAAAAGTATTCCCTTGTTATCCAGGTGGGTGCCTGATGCACGAAATTAAGAATTTGCGAAAAAGTATTCCCTTGTTATCCAGGTGGGCTCCTGATGCAAGAAATTAAAATTTGCGGAAAAGTATTCCCTTGGTTTGATAACCGGGGAATGGATTTCAAAGATGCTACCTTCCTCTTGTTTTTGGTATTTTCGTTGACTGAATGATTTTCACTTGTGAATTCCTTCACTTATTGCCGACCTTTCTCTTTTTGGTGTTTTCAACCTTTCCACATTGGTCATATTCACTTTAAAGTGATTATTGACAATTTGTTCCTGTCTAAATCACAAACAGAAATTTATTAGAAATAAACTGTTGGCAACTAGCATCTGCCATCCCTGCCTCTTATTGTTTTGCCTCTTTCTTGCCTTTTTTCTCCCATTGGGTCGTTTTTCAGTTGACTATCTTCCGCAAGCTCTTTTTGTATTTTCTTGTTTTTCACTTTTTGTTTTTCTTTTCTTTCAGCTCTGTTTGCCAACCTTCTTTATTTTCCTTCCGCCTCTTTTCCTTTGCTTTTCTGATCCAGTGTTATTTCAGCTCTTATCATCAGAGATGGTAGTTAGCTCTCAAAAAGGCAAACAACGAAATGCAGAAAAATAAAAGAGGGTAAGGGTGTTTCGGAGAAGTGGTACAACTTATCTCGGTATGTTGGCTGATTTCGTTGACCATGCCATGTATTTAAACTCCGACCCAGTTTGTTCAAACCATTATTCTGACTCCGGATTATTCTCAACCCAAACCGATCCTATTTTTGTTGCCTTTTCTTTTTCCATAATGATCCTTACGATCGCCTCATGGTGCCTTGAAAGGTTTTCACCAATAAGACTCTCTCATTTATTCTCTCTCAGCCTCATAATCGCCATGCTATGCCGTTAAAGGTTTTCACTGACAATACTCTCTCATATTATTTTCTCTCAACCTCACAGTCGCCTCACGGTGCCGGTTAAGGTTTTCACCGATGAGACTCTAGCATTTTTTCATTTTTTTTTATTTTTTTCTTTTGCATTTTGTTTTCTATACCACGGGTGTTGTCCAATATTTCGTTCTTCCTTCATTTCGTTGCATTTGTTATTCTCTTGAAATTGATCAGAAGGTCTTTCTTTGGACTGTAACGTGGCTTTTGAATAGGTTAAGAAAGAAGGGTATAAAGGCTCAAAAAATTGCGAGGGTTTAAAATATTTACAACTCTCGGAATTATAAAACATAACTTCTGCCCCAGTTTCAATATGTGGTGGATTTTTGGATTTTTTCTTTATTGTGACTGAACCTCAGTGAGGCTGCCTACGTACCCTTTCGGGATCAAGTCAAACGTAGTTCATTACTACATCATCAATTAATGAATTTCTTTTTAACTTTTCCCCGATTTCTTTGTCTTTTCTTTCTTTCTTTTTTTTTTCATTTTTCATTTTTCATTTAATCATCATTTTTTCATTTTCTGTATTGTGCCTTAAGCAATTCCGAGAGAGGGGTATGAAAGAATATATCGAACATGTCTCAAAGGGGATGTCAATGGATAAAGTGTTTGGACAGAGAATAAAATGCCTTCGTCATTTCGATTCCAAATTCACAACAAAATTCAATCATACAATTGAAAAGGAGTCATACATAGTATCTTTTGACCGCATCTGAATTGATAGCAGTCTCTACGCACTTTCTTTCAATGTCTGTCAAATATAATGCCCCATTGGACAACACCCGTGATACCACAAATGGTCCCTGCTAGTTTGGCGCAAATTTTCCCTTTGCTTCGGCCCAATGCGGTAGGATATGCCTCAATACGAGTTGTCCAACTTCAAACTTCTGATGACGCACCTTCTTATTGTATGCTCTGGCCATTCTCTGTTGATACAACTACCCGTGGCAAACTACAGCGAACCTCTTCTCATCAATTAGACTTAATTGTTCCAGCCGGGCTTTTACCCATTCTTCGTCATCTATTCCAGCCTCAGCTATGATTCACAGTGACGATATCTCTATTTTTGCGGGTATAACGGCCTCTGTCCCATATACCAATGAATAAGGTGTGGCGTCGATAGAAGTGCGCACTATTGTGCGATAACCCATAAGAGCAAAAGGTAACTTCTCATGCCATTTTCTGGATTCTTCCACCATTTTCCTGAGGATCTTCTTGATATTCTTATTTGCAGCTTCTACTGCCCCATTTGCCTTTGGCCTATATAGTGTGGAGTTGCGATGTGTGATCTTAAATCTCTAGCAAACTTCCACCATAAGGTGACTGTTAAGATTGGCTCCGTTATTTGTGATGACCACCTTGGGAATTTCGAACCGGCATATGATATTTTCATGCACAATGTCGACCACAACTTTCTTTGTCACTGCCTTGAATGTCTTCGCCTAAACCCACTTAGTGAAGTAATCAATCGCAGCCAAAATGAATCTATGCCCATTAGAAGCTGCTGGCTCTATTGGTCCAATAACATCCATGACCCAAGCAACAAACGGCCAAGGTGCAGACATTGTATGCAATTCATAAGGTGGGGAGTGAATTAGATCTCCATGTACTTGGCATTGGTGACATTTCCTCACGTACCTGATACAATCCCGCTCCATGGTGAGCCAGTAATATCCGGCTCTCAGAATCTTCTTTGCTAAGATATACCCGCTCATATGGGGTCCATAGGCTCCACCATGTACCTCAATCATAATCTCATCAGCTTGTTGCGCATCCACACACCTCAACAATCCCAGGTCTGGTGTTCTCTTATATATGATTCCTCCACTAAGAAAAAAGCCATTAGCCAAGCGTCTGATAGCTCTTTTCTGATCTCCGGTAGCCTACTTCGGGTATTTGCCTACCTTCAAGTATTCCCAAATGTCGTGATACCATGGTTCTCCGTCCAATTCTCCTTCCACAGCAAAGCAGTAAGCATTCTAATCACGCACCTAGATCTGGAGTGGATCTATATAGGCTTTGTTTGGATGATGTAACATGGAGGACAGCGTGGCCAGAGCATCTGCAACTTCGTTGTGCATTCTTGGGATATGTTTGAATTCTATGGACTGGAATCTTTGGGACAATTCATGCAAACAATGTCGGTAAGGTATCAATTTCAGATCTCTTGTTTCCCATTCTCCCTGGATTTGGTGTATCAAAAAATCCGAGTCACCCATGACCAAAATCTCTTGAACACCCATGTCTATTGTCATCCTCAATCCCAAGATACATGCCTCATATTCGGCCATATTGTTGGTGTAGAAAAATCGAAGCTAAGCGGTGACGGGATAGTGTTGACCCGTTTCTGAGATGAGTACTGCTCCGATACCAACTCCCTTACTGTTGTCGGCTTTGTCGAAATACATCTTCCATCCTGGCTTCTCACCCTGTTCTATTTCTTCGACATTCATTGCCTCCTCGTCCGGAAAATATGTCTTTAATGGCTCGTATTCATCATCCACGGGATTCGCTACTAAGTGATCTGCAACTGCATGCGCCTTCATCACCGTACGAGTTACATAAATGATGTCAAATTCTGTGAGCAAAATTTGCCATTTAGCCAGTCTTCCTGTAGGCTTGGGCTTCTGGAATATGTAATTTAGAGTATCCAACCGTGATATCAAGTACGTGGTGTATGCTGACAAATAATGCTTCAGCTTCTGGGCTACCCAAGTCAATGCACAACAAGTTCTTTCTAGTTGAGTATATTTTACCTCGTAAGATGTGAATTTCTTACTAAGGTAATATATAGCCTGCTCTTTCTTGCCTGTCTCATCGTGCTGCCCTAGCACACAACCAAAAGAATTGTCAGGCACCGTCAAATATAAGATGTCTCCCCGGCTCTGGAGGAACTAGCACTGGAGGATTTGCTAAATATTCCTTGAATTTGTCGAAGGCTTCGTGACATTCATCGGTCCATTTCACCACTGCATCTTTCTTTAATAACTTGAAGATCGGCTCACATGTTGATGTCAACTGAGCGATGAACCGGCTAATATAATTCAGCCTTCCCAATAAGATCATTACTTCCTTCTTGTTCTTCGGCGGAGGTAGACTCTGGATAGCTTTGATCTTTGTTGGATCTAGTTCAATACCCCACTGACTCACTATGAACCCCAACAGCTTCCCTGAAGGCACTCCAAAAGCGCATTTTGCAGGATTGAGTTTAAGATTGTACCTCCGGAGTCTCTGAAAAAACTTCCTCAAATCCCTCACATGATCATGTTGCTTCTTGGACTTTATGGTGACATCGTCCACATACACTTCGATTTCTCGATGCATCATGTCATGCAACATTGTGATCATTGCCCTCATATTATGGGTGGGCATAATACCGGCCGAACCAAAAAAACTGGCTGAACCGTAAATTTCGGTTTTTCGGTTTCGGTTTAATCAATTTTTCGGTCGGTGCACAGTTTTAAAAATATTAATTTTCGGTTTTTCGGTGCGGTTTACGGTTTATGACTTATGATTTTCGGTTCAACCGAAAAACCGAAATTTAGGGGTATTATCCTATTAGTTCTATACTGCTATTACTATACCTATTATAAGTTAATAGTTATAACTTATAAGTTATAACCCAATGGAGAAACGTCCAAGACTCCAAGCCCAATTGCCCAAATGGCCAAGCCCACCCCACCCAATTTACCCCAATCCATAGACTCACAGATTATAGATACAGACCACAGTCAGTCACGATTAGATTTAGGGTTCCTCTTCCTCTTTATTGATCCTTAGTTCACTTCCTCTCCTCTGCCTCTGCGACTGCGAACTGTGCGACACTGCTGCTACTCCTCTTTGGCTTTTCTCCAACTTAGCTCTGTGCGAGTGCGACCGTGCCTTCTTCCTCAGGTTAGTGCTGCCCAGATTTGTTGATGAGAGAAAAATGCCATTTTCCTTGCTTTCATTAGATCAAACACAGAACTCTGTTTCTCTTTTTCTATTTCTACTTTTCTAGTTTCAAGCTCGTCGATTATAATAACAAAAGAGTACAACCTTTAATTAATCAATGTATAGTAGTTTAATTTAATGTTTTCTTTATTTAATCAACTTTTCAACTAGTAGTTTAACCTTTTTTTCACAACTACGCAAGTCAAATTAACATTTTAAACTATTGGCGCATCAAACGGTTAAATAAATTGGGATAGAAGAAGTAATAACATTTATACTAATTAATTATCTTGTGACTGTTATCATAGCTGATGCTTCCATTAAATAGTTGTTTCTTCCAATATCATATTTGTAATATAAAACACTAAATTTAATATATTATAATATTAATTGGCATCTCTATTTGTTATAAAGTTATAGGAATGCCGACTTTAATTGTGTTTTCATTTTCTAGACTTATTTTGTGGCTTATGGGTTGTGACTATTTTTGTTACTATTTTGTTGTTTGGTGATGATATTTTTAGACTTGTTTTGGACTTTAGTAGCTGCTAGATATGCCATATGTTAAACTGTTTTTGGATAAGTTTGCCAGTGCTGAATGCCAAGCAGTGAGCAGTAGCGGACAGTGGAGAAGTTTGTTAGTTGCCACTGATGAATGTTGATGTTGTAGTCTCGTAGATGAAAAGTTTGGAAACATATCTTAAGTAGTTTAATTTATGTTGAGTACTTTGATGTTGTAGATGGAACAAGATCTTAACTATTTTAATTTATGTTGACTGTCGAGTGCTTTGATGTGGGTTTAATTTATTATCTAGCTATAGATCTTTATAACAATTAAACTGATTCATGGAATGAGAATTTCAGTAGCTACTTTACTTATCATTCAAGGTTTTGTACAAACTAAACTAAAACCGTTTGAAACCGAAAATATAAACCAAAAATAACCGAACCGAATTTTGAAAAACCGCACCGAACCGTAAATATTCTAGTTTGATTTGGTTATTAAAATTACAAACCGAAAACCGAATAAACCGAACCGAACTTTTACAAAACCGAGCTGAACCGGCCGATGCCCACCCTACCTCATATAAGTTGCTCCGGCATTCTTCAATCCAAACGGCATAACCCTATAGCAATATGTCCCCCAAGGCATAATGAAAGCAGTTTTCTTCGCATCTTCTTCATCCATCAGGATCTGGTGAAAACCGGTGTAACAATCTACAAATGAACCGATCTCGTGCTTGGCGCAATTGTCGATCAATATGTGGATGTTTGGCAACGGGAAATGATCCTTTGGACTGGCTTTGTTAAGGTCTCTGTAATCTACACACACCCTAGTTTTTCCATCTTTCTTTGGGACTGGCACAACATTCGCCAACCAGGTGGGGTACTTAGTAACTCGTATGACCTTCGCCTCAAACTGCTTATTCACCTCTTCTTTTATCTTTACGCTGATGTCTGTTTTGAATTTTTGCAACTTTTGCTTCACTGACCGGCATTCAGGATAGATAGGCAATTTGTGTACCACCAAGTTAGTACTAAGTTCGGGCATGTCATCATAGGACCAAGAAAAGATGTCCTTGAATTCATGCAACAACCTTATCAAATCTTCCCTGAGGGAAGTTTCCAAATGAACACTGATTTTCGTTTTTCGGACATTATTTTCGCTTCCCAAATTGATGGATTCTATCTCTCTCAAATTTGGTTTGGGTTTTTCCTCATATTGGTTCAAGTCCTTACTTATTTCCTCCAGGGTTTCCTCATCCTCATATTCTTTCTCACTATCATTCTCAATTTTTTGTATGATAATTCGATTGTCAGAACTGGGTCGGGAATTCTTCATGCATGACATGTCATCAGAATCAGCACATATGGAACTGTACAAAAGAAAAGATAAAAAATAAGACAACAAAAAAAATGAAGAAAGAAGAAAACTGCATTTCATTGATATCTCAAAGATGAACAAAGTTTTGAGTACATTTTGATTTCCATAGGGGGTGGGGGACTACAGAAAGTTAAATTGCTTTTTCGGGGAGATGATGATGAACTTCAAGAGCTAACTACCAAGACTCCTTCCTGATTGGGAAAGGAGTGGCTTCCCAGTTGTTGAGCATAACACCAGATCCCACGAACTGAACGTCCATCCTGCTAGTACCCTCTCCCATTTCAACCATGTTCACATCCCCAAATATCATCTCAAACCTCATCAAGAGCTCCTCATCGGGTCTGGTCTCAATGTACCTAGATGCAGCAGATGTCAGATGTTTAGTACCAGGCTTGGCAAAGGTGTCAGATAGTTTGGGGATGGGTTTAGGCAGGGTCCAGTTTTTCATTTTGGTTTTCTGGGCTTTTTGGATGTCGGCATAGGTGGGTTTGAATCCCAAGCCGAAGGTGTCTTTGTTCACTTGCAGCTGAACTGGTTGAGTGATTCCTTGCAAAGCTTTCCCTAGCCCTTTTTCCTGGTGCAAATCCATTTTTGAACATTTCCCGGGCTACCATCACAGCAGCAGGTGCCACTGTAGGGATTGGCAGTTTCTCACCCTCAGTAATCTTGTTCACTGTTATAGTATCCGTCACCTGGAATACCCAAGGACCTTTGTCTCCATCAACATCGTCAAATGGCATTATGACATTGCAGGTATCTCCCTCTCCATGCACTACGACTTCTTGTTGCTCCCATTCAAACTTGACCATTTGGTGCAAGGATGACGGCACGGCTTTGGCTGCGTGGATCCATGGTCGACCCAGCAATAGATTGTAAGACACAGCAATGTCTAATACCTGAAACTCCATTGTAAAGTCTACGGGCCCGATGGTAACCTCCAAGACGATATCCCCCAAAGTGTTCTTACTTCCGCCATCAAATCCTCTCACATTCACACTGTTTCTTCGGATTTTGTCGGGACTGATATTCAACTTTCCAAGAGTCGACAGCGGGCAAATGTTTGCACTTGAGCCATTATCTATCAACACCCGGGAGACCACTAACTCCTCGCTCTTCACTGTGAGATAAAGCGCCCTATTATGTTCAGTCCCCTCAATGGGCAATTCACTGTCTGAGAATTTAATCTTGTTGGATTCGAAGATTTTGTTGGTAATCTTTTCGAGATGACAAACCGAGATCTTCTCAGGGACATGCGCCTCATTCAATATCTTCATCAATGATTTTTTGTGTTCTTCCGGGTGGATCAACAATGAGAGCAAAGAGATTTGTGCGGGTGTTTTCCTCATTAATTCCACTATGGAGTATGTCACGCCCCAAATCGAGGGACATGACCGGCGCCTGACCGGGTTGCCCCAGTCAAGCGGACCTGGGTGCCTTTCATTCCCACGCGTTAACCCCGTGTTGATTGTTTCTCATTAACCAAATATTTTACCAATAATGACTGATTTCATAATGCATAAACGCAACCATGTGATTGATTCACTAACAAGTTCATAATTTATATTTACAACGCCCCATACATATACATAGGCCACAATCCCACAGTTTACATGTCTATGGAGCCTCTAGGATACAAAAGGGAAATACAATACTTGCCGGTAACAAGGCTCCGGCTATACCTTACAAAACCAAAATGAAATCTAAACCGAGTGGCATGAACCACACAAGGCCCCGAGGAAGAAAGGGGCTCACCAAAACGGGCAGTGGAAGGAGAAGGATACTACTGCCGATGAGCTGAAGTGCCTGCTACCGATCCACCTACAATCATGACACGAATGTAGCGCCCCCGGCAAAAGGGACGTCAGTACACTTGAATTGTACTGGTATGTATGGACAAACTTTGTCCCAAGTAAACTCAAGCCATTAAATTACATCAACAATTAATTAAGCCAACCAACCATGTTTCCACATTTTCCTCATTTCAAATAATTCTCACACAAAGCACTTTCTACGATCAACCAATTTAACAATAACCAATCAATCACGTAAAGCACAAGTAGTCAAACAAAGGGGCAATCAGGTGCCCCACAGGTTGCGAACTCTCCTGCTGTCTCCTTTCACAATTTCACATTATTGATTTTTGTATCAATTTTCAATAGCGATTTCGATCGCTTTCCATCCTTATTGCCCCTAACCACCCTTATTACCTCGGCCACCCTTATCACCCCAACCCAAACCTTATTTCCCCACGTTGCGGCGCGCAACACGACCCCGCCTTACAGTTGAAAACACAACAATTTCAAACAGCAGATAAGGTACTAAACACAATTTCAACAAGTTCAAATAAGCAACTTACACATTGGTTCATGTTCTCACTTTCTTCTCAAGCCAATATCAAAACCAAGTTACAAGTATTCCAAAATCGAAAATGCTTAGATAATCATGTTCAACAATTTACCACAATTAAGATGTTTCAAATTCCTTCCACAATAAGCCAAATATGCCATCACAATGGTTGTTCCCAATTCTTTACCAATCTCGATTACCTTTTTATCTTTCAATTCATATTTCAGACCACACCACACGTAGTTCAACATCAATCAAATGCTCAACAAGGAAATCAAAGAATTACGTAAAATTTCTCAATTTGACACATGCCAAAACAATTCGCACACATTTGGGCGATTTTACAAGAATCAAAATTAGCCATACATACCTGGTGATGAGTTTTCTTCCGTTAACTTCCTACTTTATGCTTACCCACGCTATCTTACTTGTGCCAACCTTGTTCTTGAAGACTCTTACTTCTACTCACTTTTTTTACTAAAAATCAAGTTCAATAATCATGCATGAGTGTAAAAATTCTATTTTCAAAAGCTATTATATGCAAACCTCTCTTTACCCAATTAAAACTGAAAGTCAAAGAAAATAGTTAGGGTTTTTACCTTGAAAAGATTGGGGAAGTTGAATCCTTGCCCTAAGATCCCTTGGAATTAAGATAGTTGGAACAATCTTTGAAGATGAAAGATTTCTCTCTCTAAAAACCCTCTCTTCTCTCTCTAATTTTGGTAAGATGATATGATAAAATGAAGAAGAAGTGTGTTATATTAAAGAAGGGATCGGGTCAAAATGTTACAAAAATCTGGGCCGGGGTCAAATATGCGGTGCACTATGCGACCGCAGAATCAACATGCGGTCCGCATAGTGACCGCAGAATTGCCCCAAATTTACACAGGTTCTGTTAAGGAATGCGGCCAAAATGCGGTCCGCATGTTTGATCTGCGATCGCAAAGTGCACCGCAGATTTGACATGCGATCGCATATCGACCGCACTTTTGACACGATTTTTGGGAAACTCTCCGGAACGTTTTGCGGCAAGAATGCGGTCCGCATGTCAGGTTTGCGATCGCATTCTTGACCGCATATTGGACACTTTTCGGAAAAATTAATTCTCTACATTTTTGAAACTTAAATCACTACCAAGGGTCCGAACCGCGGCGAGCTTGCTCGCCGCGAAGAATTCTACGCATTCCTAACACATTTATTCGGACCATGACACCATAGCTACTAGGTTTTATGCACAAATATTTTACGGGGCCTTACAGAGTAATCCTAAGATTTTATCTTCTTGAGGAACTCTTCTGCTTCTTCTTCGGACACAGGCTTTTTGAAATGACTTTCTTTCACTATAATCATTTTTCTTAACTCTTCCAGGGCAAAACACCTCCCGTAACGAGTTAGACCGTGCGTCTCATTGATCTCTCCAGTCACTTCTTTCCCTTTGTAAACTATTGCCACCTTGTTGTAGTTCCAAGGTACAGTCTTGGTCTTATAATTACTAGTTCCATGCTTGAGCCCTTCACTGTTAACACTGGTTTCACACCTGGTACCATAACTTTCAAATTTTCCACCGCTGGTTGCTTTTTCACTGGTTCTTCAGTTATCACTTTTCCTTTCTCAATTTCCTTCTTTGTTTTGATGCTGGTCTTGATCATAATGACCGACTGGGATGGTTTTCGGCTGCTCTCCTCTTGTGCCAACTCTATCATATGTGCTTCATGATGAGCCGGCAGTGGGTTCTGAGTAATGTTCGGGGTCTCCGGAGCCTGTACCTCAATCCTCCGGCTATCAATAAGTTCTTGAATAGCGTTCTTCAAACGCCAACATTTCTCAGTGTCGTGTCCCGATGCCCCAGATCAATACTTGTACCTGACCGACTGATCGATGTTCTTTGGAGGTGGGTTCGGAAGCTTTGACTCGATTGGGCTCAACATTCCCAATTCCTTCAATCGGTGATAGAGGCTAGTATAGGATTCCCCCAGCGGGGTGAATGTTTTCTTCGCCTGATTCCTATTCCTCATCTCCGGGTCGGGCCTGAAGTTGGGTTTGTTCGGGTTTCTGTAAGCTCTAGAAGAAGGGTAGGTATTTGTACGTGATAAACATTCTGCGGGGCCTGGTGTCACGACCCGGATTTTCCCCCAATATCGGGATCGTGATGGCGCCTACTCGTGGTAGCTAGGCAAGCCACTGTATTCATACTATCCTGTTTTAACACAATTGTAATTAAATAAATGCGGAATACTTTATCGAAATTGAAATAACTAAATACAAAGTGAAAATCATACTGAAATCCTCTACCCAAGACGTGGAGTCACCAACTCACGAACTACTATGGAATACTACACATAAAAGTCCGAAGGAAATATAACATAATTCTGTTTGTCTCGGAACAAAGAGACTACAGCTAATAACATAATAAAGAGAGAGACGCCGGGCTTGCGGACGTCTGCAAGCTACCTCGGTCTCAAATATGATCAACTCCCACGCAATCGACTTACTGCTGCTGTTGCTCCTGATCGTAACCTGGACCTGTGCAAAAACGCACAGAAGTGTAGCATCAGCACAACCGACCCCATGTGCTGGTAAGTGCCTGGCCTATCCCGGCGAAGTAGTGACAAACCTAGGACCAGACACTCACATAAACCTGTGCCATTCAATATATATATATACCACAGAATAACTAGAAATAATCAAGTATTAACACAATAAGGAATATCTTAAAGAATTCAACAATTAACCACAGCTTAATAATTTCACAAGGAAAAACAAAGTATAATGTAAACACAAGTAATATCAATTCAAGAAATAGCAAGCAGTTGCACGGCATCACCCTTCGTGCTTTTACTCTCATCCTCACCAAATAAACAAATAAAGTACACGGCATCACCCTTCGTGCTTTTACACTCATCCTCACATCCATAGTACAGCATGATCCTTCGTACATGGTTCAATAACAGGGCACGGCATGATCCTTCGTGCATAATCAATAAATAAACATGGCACGACATTAACCTTCGTGCATAAATAAATAAACATGGCACGGTATCACCCTTCGTGCATTATCACTCTTCCTCACCCAAATAACAATCACAGTTAAGGGCAGAGAAAGAAACAGTAATTCATAAACCGTCCCATCAAGGGCAATCAATAATTATCTTCACAATAAGTCCCGACAAGGGAGAACAATAATAATTCATATGTAATATATATCTCAAAATAATCATTTTCCATCGACTCACGGTCATACTAGACGCCAGTGTATGGATGCTCGTCACCACAGCCCATACACCGCATTCGATCACATAACACATAACACATAATCCTATTCCCTCAAGCTAAGATAGAACAAACACTTACCTCGAAAGTTTACGAACGATTCAATCCGTAGCAATGCCTTTTCCTTTTGAATTTGACTCCAATCCAATCGTATCTATACATAATTGATTTAATATCATGAATTCTACTTAACAAACTAGTTCGTATTGCTAAATATGATTTTTACAACATTCTGCCCGGAATAGTAAAAACCGACCCCGGGCCCACATAATCGAAACTCAAGTTTCGAACCAAAATAAGTTCACCCAATCTTCCATGAGTTCAAATATACAATTTGTTCTTAAGTTCGACTCCAAAACGAGATCTAAATCGCAAATTCTTTGAAAGCCCTAACTATACCCATTTCTCAAATTTTCAACCAATTTACACATGTTTAAGCCTAAGGATTTGATTGATGTTGATGAAAAATGAAGAAAACGAGTTAACAATACTTACCCAATGAACTTTGATGAAGAAATGCCTCAAAAATCGCCTAAGGGCTGTGGAGAAGAAGGGATTTTGTGAAAATGGGATATAATCCCGTAAGTATTCTGTTTTGGGGTATTAAATCACTGGGCGAAAATTTACTCTATGCGATCGAAGGGCCTGTGATGCGATTGCATAGAAGAAAAATGGGGACAGCAAAATTACTCTATGCGATCGCGGAGGTTCTATACGATCGCATAGAAGGAAAATGGATGAACTGAAATTACTCTATGCGATCGCAGGGAATGGTATGCGATCGCATAGAAGCAAATTATGGGCCTCAGTCTTACTCTATGCGATCGCGAAGAATAGTATGCGATCGCATAGGAGGAAAAGTGGAAGTTATGCGATCGCATGGGCTCTATTGCGATCGCACGGAAGGATTTTTGGGACCTCTAATCTTTGCTCTATGCGATCGCAGCCTCACCTATGCGATCGCATAGAAGAAAATCTCTGTGCAAAAATTGCAGAGTTTCTGCTGCAATTTCAAGTTCAAAACCATCCCGTTACCTATCCGAAACTCACCCGAGCCCTCGGGGATTCAAACCAAATATGCACACTAACTCAAAAACATCATACGAACTTGTTCGCGCGATCAAATCGCTAAAATAACATCAAAATCAATGAATTGAGCCTTAAAACTCAAGAATTCTTTAAAATTTTCATAATTTCCAAAATTTCCAATTTAAGGCCGAAACACGTCAAACGACGTCCGTTTTCAACCAAACTTTACAGGAAGCGCTTAACCAATATATATGACCTATACCGGGCGTCGGAACCAAAATACGAGCCCGATACCAGTACTTTTTAATCAAAATTCAATTTCATTTTCCTTAAACATTTTCAGAAAACAATTTAACAGAAAAATTCTTTTACCGGGGTTCTAGACCTCGGATTTCAATTCCGGACATATGCCCAAGTTCCATATTTTTCTACGGATTTTCTGAGACAATCAAATCACGGATCCGGGTCCGTTTACCAAAAATGTTGACCAAAGTCAACCATATCAATATTAATATCAAAATTCTTCTACTTTTTCACATATTTCACATATTTCAACATAAATATTTTTCAGCTTTGTGCCCGGATTGTGCACGCAAATCGAGGCAACTATAAATGAGGTTTTCAAGGCCTCAGAAGCTCGAAATGATTAATTAAATAAGTGATGACCCTTTGGGTCGTCACAATCTCCACCTCTAAAACAACCATTCGTCCTCGAACGGACAAAAGAAGGAAGTACCTGAGTCAGGAAACAAGTGTGGGTAACGGCTCCGCATATCAGACTCGGACTCCCAGGTCGATGCCTCAGGAGGCTGACCTCTCCACCGAACACGCACAGAAGGATAACTCTTCGACCTCAGCTGTCGAACCTGCCGGTCTAGAATGGCTACCGGCTCCTCCTCGTAAGATAGATCATTGTCCAATTGGACAGTACCGAAGTCTAACACATGTGTGGGATCGCCGTGGTATCTCCGAAGCATAGATACATGAAAAACTGGATGCACGGCTGATAAGCTAGGCGGCAAAGCTAATCTGTAAGCCACCCCTCCCACTCGGTCTAGAATCTCAAATGGACCAATATACCTAGGGCTGAGCTTGCCCTTCTTCCCGAACGTCATCACGCCCTTCATAGGCGACACTCGGAGCAACACTCGCTCACCAACCATGAAATCTACATCTCGAACCTTACGATCCGCATAAGTCTTCTCTCTGGACTGGGCTGAACGCAATCTCTCGTAGATAGTCTTGACCTTATCCAAGGCCTCCTGAACTAAGTCTGTACCCAACAACCGAGCCTCTCCCGATTGAAACCATCCGACCGGTGATCGACATCGCCTACCATACAATGCCTCATACGGAGCCATCTGGATGCTAGATTGGTAACTGTTATTGTAGGCGAACTCTGCTAATGGTAGAAACCGATCCCACGAGCCTCCGAAATCAATAACACAGGCTCGAAGCATGTCCTCAAGAATCTGAATAGTCCTCTCGGACTGGCCATCCGTCTGAGGATGAAATGCTGTACTCAATTGAACCCGGGTGCCTAATTCCTGCTGGACCGCTCTCCAGAACCGCGAGGTAAACTGCGTACCCCGATCAGAGATAATAGATACTGGCACCCCATGGAGACGAACAATCTCCCTAATGTAAACCTCCGCTAACCTCTCCGACGAGTAGGAGATAGATACCGGAATAAAGTGTGCTGATTTGGTCAGTCTATCAACAATGACCCAAATAGCATCAAATTTCCTCCGAGTCAAAGGAAGTCCAGTAATGAAGTCCATTATGATCCGCTCCCATTTCCACTCGGGAATTTCAATCCTCCGGAATACACCACCAGGTCTCCGGTGCTCATATTTCACCTGCTGACAATTTAGATACCGAGCGACATACGCAACGATATCTTTCTTCATTCTGCGCCACCAATAGTGTTTCCGTAAGTCCTGGTACATCTTCGCGGCACCCTGGGTGAATAGAATACCGCGAACTGTGGGCCTCCGCTAAGATTAACTCTCGAATCCCTTTGACATTAGGCACACAAACTCGACCCTGCAATTTCAATACCCCATCATCATCTAGATTTACCTGTGTGGCACCTCCCCGCTGTACCGTATCTCTCAACTCACGCAAATGAGGATCATCAAATTGCCTCTCACGGATACGCTCTAATAAAGAAGAACGAGCGACCGTGCAGTCTAACACTCTGCTAGGCTCAGAAATGTCTAATCTCACGAACCGGTTGGCTAAGGCCTGGACATCTAGAGCTAATGGTCTCTGATTGACCGGAATATATGCAAGACTACCCATGCTGGCATACTTTCTACTCAATGCATCGGCCACCACATTGGCCTTACCCGGGTGATATAATATAGTAACATCATAGTCTTTTAGCAACTCTAACCATCTCCGCTGTCGTAGATTCAACTCCTTCTGTTTGAACAAGTACTGTAGGCTTTTGTGATCAGTGTACACCTCACATGTCACACCATATAGATAATGCCTCCAAATCTTTAAGGCATGAACCACCGCTGCTAACTCAAGATCATGAACTGGATAATTCTTCTCATGTATCTTTAACTGCCTCGAAGCATAAGCGATAACCTTACCATCCCGCATCAATACCGCTCCAAGCCCTGTACGAGATGCGTCACAATAAACTGTATAAGGCCCTGTACCCTTAGGTAGTATCAACACCGGTGCGGTGGTCAAGGCTGTCTTGAGCTTCTGAAAGCTCGCCTCACAATTCTCTGACCACTAAAACTGGACACCCTTCTGGGTCAACCTGGTCATCGGGGCAGCAATAGAAGAGAACCCCTCTACAAATCAACGGTAGTAACCTGCTAACCCCAAGAAACTCCGGATCTCGCTCACTGAAGCTGGTCGAGGCCAATTCTGGACTGCCTCAATCTTCTTTGGGTCCACCTGAATACCCTCCACTGATACAATGTGACCCAGAAATGCTACCGAACTCAGCCAGAACTCACATTTAGAAAATTTGGCATATAGATGGTTATCTTTCAGAGTTTGAAGAACCACTCTGAGGTGCTGCTCGTGCTCTTCCTGGCTGCGGGAGTACACCAGGATGTCATCTATGAAGACTATCATGAACAGATCTAAGTAAGGCCCGAATACCCGATTCATCAACTCCATGAATGCTGCTGGGGCATTGGTCAACCCGAAGGACATGACCAAGAACTCATAATGCCCATATCTAGAGCGAAAGGCCGTCTTAGGAATGTCAGCCGCCCTGATCTTCAGCTGATGGTAGCCTGACCTCAAGTCTATCTTAGAGAATACCCTCGCTCCCTGGAGCCGGTCAAACAAATCATCAATCCTCGGCAGTGGATATTTATTTTTGATAGTCACCTTGTTTAACCGCCGGTAATCAATACACATCCGCATCGAGCCATCCTTCTTCTTTACAAATAATACAGGTGCTCCCCAGGGGGAAACACTGGGCCTGATAAAGCCCTTCTCAAGAAGGTCCTGCAACTGATCTTTCAACTCTTTTAACTCCGGCGGGGCCATACGATAGGGTGGAATAGAGATGGGCTGAGTGCCCGGTGCCAAATCAATACAGAAATCAATATCCCTATCGGGTGGCATGCCCGGCAGGTCTGAAGGAAAAACCTCAGGAAACTCCCGTGCAATAGGGACTGACTCAATGGAAGGAACTTCTGCGCTGGAATCACGAACATAAGCCAAATAAGCTAGACACCCCTTCTCGACCATACGTCGAGCCTTAACATAGGAAATAACAATGCGAACGGAGTGGCTTGAGGTACCCTTCCACTCTAATCGGGGTGATTCCGGCAAGGCTAAGGTGACAGTCTTAGCATGACAATCAAGAATAGCATGGTATGGGGACAACCAGTCCATCCCCAATATGACATCAAAATCTACCATATCCAAGAGCAACAGATCAACACGGGTCTCAAGACCCCCAAATATAACTACGCACGAACAATGCACCCGATCGACTACAATGGAGTCACCCACTGGTGTAGCCACATAAACTGGAATATCTAGAGCATAGCTGGGCACGACCAAATACGGTGCGAAGTAGGAAGACACATAGGAATATGTAGATCCAGGGTCAAATAATACTGAAGCACCTCTGCCACACACAAGAATAGTACCTGTAATCACAGCATCTGATGCCTCTGCCTCTGGCCTGGCTGGTAAAGCATAGAATCGGGGATCCGCACCTCCCCTCTGAGCTGCGTCTCTAGGACGACCATCAACCGGCTGACCTCTACCTCTCGCTGGACGGTCTCCACATCTACGGTCTCGACCTCCACCTCTATAATCTCTACCCCCGCCTCTGGCTGGCTGGGCAGGCTGAGGGTCAGCTGGGGCCCGAATCATAGGACGAGGACCTCGCTGCTGAGAGTTGCCCGCTGCTAGAGGGCAATTCCTGATAAAATGACCTGGGTCACCACAATCGTAGCAACTCTTAGACTGATAGGGCTGCTGGCCCTGACGACCTGAATGGCCTCCACGAACACTCTGAAGAGGCTGAGCATTAATAGGAGACTGGTCTGAATAATGCCCCCGAACACCACGATCACCTGGTCCACCCTGTGAAGCCTGAAGGGCGGAATGAAAAGGCCCGGAGGACTGGCCTCTATCAAAGGATTCTCTGCTACCAGAGGAAGAACCACCAAATCTACCTGAATGACGAGGCCTCTTATCCGAAGAATAACCGCCTCCCCTAGCAAGAGCCATCTCAACTCTGCGTGCTGCATTGGCTGCCTCCTGAAATGATATGTCACTCCCCACGCCCATAGCCATCTGGAGTCTAATCGGCTGATTAAGCCCATCTATAAATCTGCGGACCCTCTCCCGCTCCGTGGGAAGTATCACCACCGCATGACGAGCCAAGTCGATAAATCTCGTCTCATACTGTGTAACTGTCATAGTGCCCTGATGGAGGCGCTCAAACTGCCTCCGAAGTACATCCCGCTGAGTAGCAGGGAGAAACTTCTCCATAAATAGTTCCGCAAACTGGTCCCATGATAAAGCTGGGGACCCTGCTGGTCGAGTCGGGCAATAATCTCTCCACCAAGTCTTGGCGGATCCTGCAAGTCTGAAGGTACAGAAGTCAACTCCGTTTGTCTCCATGATCCCCATAGTCTTGAGAATCTCATGGCAACCGAATAAGAAGTCCTGAGGATCCTCTGATGCGGCTCCACTGAATGTAGTGGTAAATAACTTGGAGAACCGATCAAGCCTCCATAACAAATCAGAAGTCATGGCCGCTCCATCTCCGGCATGAGCCGTGGTACTCGACTGAGTGGCCACAGCTGCCGAATCACTGGTGCCTGAGGCCGAGGAGCTACCGGCTCCGGAGTATGAGCAACAGGAGTCCGGGCCCCTCCTCCGGCCTGAGAAGCTGCTGGTGCAACCGATAATAAGCCCGCTCTAGCAATGCCGTCCATGAATCCCGCTATTCCGACCAAAGCATCCCGAAGATCCGGGGTAAATAAAGCCTCTCCCTGGGACCTGAGCTGGGCCCACTGGAGCTGCCGGAACCGGAACCTCCTCGTCAATCTCAATATGAGGCTCCACCTCTCGGACTACCTGCCCGGGGCCGAGCTCTACCCCTACCACGGCCTCTCGATACGGCCTTGGCCCCCGCCCCTCACGGGAGCCGCGGGGCTCGGCCGCCGGTTAGCGGACGAAGAAGCGCGTGTCCTCACCATTTGCGAAAGGACAGAGTAGAATTCAATCAGCAATCGAGGAACAAGTCGCACGACAAGAAAGAACAAATGAGAGACTCTTTCCTAACTCAATAGACTCTGGAGGACAAGTACGGACGTCTCCGTACCTACCTCTCAAACTCTACTAAGCTTGTTCGTGAGTGGTGAGACCTATGTAACCTAGAGCTCTGATACCAACTTGTCACGACCCGGATTTTCCCCCAACATCGGGATCGTGATGGCGCCTACTCGTGGTAGCTAGGCAAGCCACTGTATTCATACTATCCTGTTTTTAACACAATTGTAATTAAATAAATGCGGAATACTTTATCGAAATAGAAATAACTAAATACAAAGTGAAAATCATACCGAAATCCTCTACCCAAGACGTGGAGTCACCAACTCACGAACTACTATGGAATACTACACATAAAAGTCTGAAGGAAATATAACATAATTCTATTTTTCTCGGAACAAAGAGACTACAGCTAATAACATAATAAAGAGAGAGACGCCGGGCCTGCGGACGTCTGCAAGCTACCTCGGTCTCTAATATGATCAACTCCCACGCAATCGACTTACTGCTGCTGTTGCTCCTGATCGTAACATGCATACTTACTGCTGCTGTTGCTCCTGATCGTAACCTGGACCTGTGCAAAAACGCACAGAAGTGTAGCATCAGCACAACCGACCCCATGTGCTGGTAAGTGCCCGGCCTATCCCGGCGAAGTAGTGACAAGCCTAGGACCAGACACTCACATAAACCTGTGCAATTCAATATATATATATACCACAGAATAACTAGAAATAATCAAGTATTAACACAATAAGGAATATCTTAAAGAATTCAACAATTAACCACAGTTAATAATTTCACAAGGAAAAACAAAGTATAATGTAAACACAAGTAATATCAATTCAAGAAATAGCAAGCAGTTGCACGGCATCACCCTTCGTGCTTTTACTCTCATCCTCACCAAATAAACAAATAAAGTACACGGCATCACCCTTCGTGCTTTTACTCTCATCCTCACATCCATAGTACGGCATGATCCTTCGTACATGGTTCAATAACAGAGCACGGCATGATCCTTCGTGCATAATCAATAAATAAACATGGCACGGCATTAACCTTCGTGCATAAATAAATAAACATGGCACGGCATCACCCTTCGTGCATTATCACTCTTCCTCACCCAAATAACAATCACAATTAAGGGCAGAGAAAGAAACAACAAATTCATAAACCGTCCCATCAAGGGCAATCAATAATTATCTTCACAACAAGTCCCGACAAGGGAGAACAATAATAATTCATATGTAATATATATCTCAAAATAATCATTTTCCATCGACTCACGGTCATACTAGACGCCAGTGTATGGATGCTCGTCACCACAGCCCATACACCGCACTCGATCACATAACACATAACACATAATCATATTCCCTCAAGCTAGGATAGAACAAACACTTACCTCGAAAGTTTACGAACGATTCAATCCGTAGCAATGCCTTTTCCTTTTGAATTTGACTCCAATCCAATCGTATCTATACACAATTGATTTAATATCATCAATTCTACTTAACAAACTAGTTCATATTGCTAAATATGGTTTTTACAACATTCTGCCCGGAATAGTAAAAACCGACCCCGAGCCCACATAATCGAAACTCAAGTTTCGAACCAAAATAAGTTCACCCAATCTTCCATGAGTTCAAATATACAATTTGTTCTTAAGTTCGACTCCAAAACGAGGTCTAAATCGCAAATTCTTTGAAAGCCCTAACTATACCCATTTCTCAAATTTTCAACCAATTTACACATGTTTAAGCCTAAGGATTTGATTGATGTTGATGAAAAAGGATGAAAACGAGTTAACAATACTTACCCAATGAACTTTGATGAAGAAATGCCTCAAAAATCGCCTAAGGGCTGTGGAGAAGAAGAGATTTTGTGAAAATGGGATATAATCCCGTAAGTGTTCTGTTTTGGGGTATTAAATCACTGGGCGAAAATTTACTCTATGCGATCGCAGGGCCTGTGATGCGATCGCATAGAAGAAAAATGGGGACAACAAAATTACTCTATGCGATCGCGGAGGTCCTATGCGATCGCATAGAAGGAAAATGGATGAACTGAAATTACTCTATGCGATCGCAGGGAATGGTATGCGATCGCATAGAAGCAAATTCTGGGCCTCAGTCTTACTCTATGCGATCGCGAAGAATAGTATGCGATCGCATAGGAGGAAAAGTGGAAGTTATGCGATCGCATGGGCTCTATTGCGATCGCACAGAAGGATTTTTGGGACCTCTAATCTTTGCTCTATGCGATCGCAGCCTCACCTATGCGATCGCATAGAAGAAAATCTCTGTGCAAAAATTGCAGAGTTTCTGCTGCAATTTCAAGTTCAAAACCATCCCGTTACCTATCCGAAACTCACCCGAGCCCTCGGGGATTCAAACCAAATATGCACACTAACTCAAAAACATCATACGAACTTGTTCGCGCGATCAAATCGCTAAAATAACATCAAAATCAATGAATTGAGCCTTAAAACTCAAGAATTCTTTAAAATTTTCATAATTTCCAATTTAAGGCCGAAACACGTCAAACGACGTCCGTTTTCAACCAAACTTTACAGGAAGTGCTTAACCAATATATATGACCTGTACCGGGCGTCGGAACCAAAAAACAAGCCCAATACCAGTACTTTTAAATCAAAATTCAATTTTATTTTCCTTAAACATTTTCAGAAAACAATTTAACAGAAAAATTCTTTTACCGGGGTTCTAGACCTCGGATTTCAATTCCGGACATATGCCCAAGTTCCATATTTTTCTACGGATTTTCTGAGATAGTCAAATCACGGATCCGGGTCCGTTTACCAAAAATGTTGACCAAAGTCAACCATATCAATATTAATATCAAAATTCTTCTACTTTTTCACATATTTCACATATTTCAACATAAATATTTTTCAGCTTTGTGCCCGGATTGTGCACGCAAATCGAGGCAACATAGAATGAGGTTTTCAATGCCTCAGAAGCTCGAAATGATTAATTAAATAAGTGATGACCCTTTGGGTCGTCACACCTGGGCTCACCATACCTGTGGTGGTGGTGGATAAGTTTGGGCTTGTGGATTATGGTAGTGTGGGGTAGTTGTTGGGTAGTATGGTGGAGGTGGGTTGTATGATGCTGGTGGGTTATATGTGGTTGGTGGGTATGGCTGGTATGGTCGTGGTGGGTGATGGTATTGGCTGCGGTTCCAGGGTTTGCTCTCCACAACTGACACTTCTTCTTTCTTCTTCTTCCCAATGGTTCCTCCGCTCCCAGTCTGAATGGCCTGATTTGTGGCCTTGATTGCTGAAAAACTCATAATCTTATTAGTTTTCAATCCTTCTTCCACGAAACTTTCCATTTTTACAACTTCATTAAAATTCTTCCCAATGGCTGACACTAGGTGTTCATAGTAGGTAGGCTCCAAAGCCTGCAAGAAACAGTCCACCATTTCATTTTCTTTCATCGGCGGGTCCACCTTCGCCGCCTACTCTCTCCACCTAAAACTGTACTCTCTAAAGCTTTCACCATGTTTCTTTTCCATCTTAGTGAGTGACAACCTATCTGGTATGATTTCCAAATTATACTGAAAATGGTTCGCGAATGCCTGTGCGATATCATCCCAAACAAACCATCTGGTGTGATCTTGGTGCGTGTACCATTCCAAAGCGGAACCACTAAAACTTTGGCTGAAGTATGCCATCAGAAGCTCATCTCTTCCCCCTTCGCCCCCCATCTTACTACAGTATCCTCTAAGATGGGCCATCGGATCTCCGTTTCTACTGTACATGTCAAACTTTGGCAACTTGAATCCGACAGGAAGTTGCACTTCTGGAAACAGACATAGGTCCTTGTACGCCACGCTTACTTGTCCCCCTAACCCTTGCATATTACGAAAGGCATGCTCCAAACTCTTCATTTTCCTCGCCATCTCCTCCTGTTCTGCATTCTTAACAGGTTTCTCTTCGATCGCCTCCATCAATAGAGTGTGAGGTTTATGCTGCCGGAAGGTTGGCTTAGATGGGTAGTAGTGGGTGTCTTGTACATAAAACAATGGTTCACTGGATGAATATGCAGGGCGTCATGTAGAGGTGCTACATATACCGGAGCAACCTGGGGTGGCTGGGGTGGTACTTGTTTTGGCAGAGGTGGTGGCACTTAAGAGGTAGAAGCATAGTAGTGGTGATAGTCGGGATATGTAGAGGACGAGTTCATAGCGGGTGGCTCAGGGTTGGGATTGGTTGGAGGGATGTATGCGGGGTTAGCAGGATAAGTAGGCAAGGGTTGACTCCTCGACCAAGCCTGGTACATCTCAGCCATCTGCTGTTTAAGTTTGTACATCTCTTTCTTCATCCCCATCACGTCCACAACTTCCTCCTCCTGGACGGGATCCATGACTGTTGCTTCGATTTCTTGTGACACGACCTTTGTCATTTTCTTAGATCTTGTGTTGTAGGGATGAGTAGCTAGACTGCTAGTTTCCAACTAGAATCTGAAGATCATAAACAGCAACAGACGTTAGTGATTAGTACATGAAGAGATAATATGCAATGATTTAGAATAAACACATTTTCCTTGGATCATCATGCATCATCCCGGCCTTTGTTTATTTTGTACTAATCATCTCTTTTTCTTTCTTTTCTCTTTTTCTTCTTTTTCTTTCTTTTTCATTTTTTTCTTTTTTTTATCTCTTCTATTTTCCTTATTTTTTATTGATTTGAGTTCCTATTTATTTGCCTATTATAAAAAATTGATATAAAGCAAAAAAGGATTGACAACAACTCTTGATTTTTATTTATAACTCAATACATTGATTTACATGATGGTGTTGTAATGCTAATGCAAAGAAATATAAATACAGAATGCATGTCCTAAGAATACATCAATGCTCCTAGTGCCCGCGAGACATCGTTCGGTCTTGCCGCGAGCCTATATGCTAATCCCTTTTGGAGCCTATCCAGGTCAGACATGACTTGCTGCACAAAGAACTTCACTGCTAACACAAAGGTTCCCTGGGACATGTCTTCACATAGCTGGCTCTTCCGGGTAATGTACTGAGCAATATGAACAATTTTCTCTCGAATAACCCCTTTCTCTTGAAGCAATCGGCTGATCTGTTCGGTGCGAGCATCTAAAGTGCGTTGGTTCTCCTTTTGCATTCACTGTAGCTCAAACTCTAACCGAGCCATGGTCGTGTAACAATTTTCTCTTTCTTCTTTGAGATCTTTGATGACCTTGTTACTTTTGACAGTGGCTGTAACAATCTTTTTTCTTAGCCGAGCTACCTCAAACTCATGCTTATCATGTAGCTGCTGAACCAACCTGGCTCTTTCTTCCGCATCTCTGGCCATTTGCTTCCGGGTTCTGACTAACTCTTTTTTTGCTTTGTCTAAGTCAAAACTGTAGTCACTCACCTTGCGCCGAAGAGTTTCAATTAGTTTCTCATCTTGGGCTAAGCGAACAGGGGTCTCGGATGAAATTTTCATCTTAGCAACATGAGCCTTCAACATTTCATTTTCTTTCTTCAGCTGGTTTTTCTCTCCCTCGTCGGATGCTGCAAACCGCTCTCAAACTGGAGATCTCTCAACTATTTTTCCAGCAAGCTGATCTTGGCCTTATATTCGCTCTCCTTGGCCGCCCAATTCCTATTTTCTTTAGATTGCTTCACCAGATCTTGCAAGTGATGTCTTTTCGAAGGTCGGTCATGCTCAATACCCCGTCGATACCATGCCGAATACCCGGATGACACTTCACCTCGAGCTCTGTTCTGCACACAAGTATCTACCTTCAAGTTCTGACATTTATTCCAAATCTGACGGGCCTTTGCTTCCGGGAATTGCCCATCCGGACTAATCTCTATCACTTGTGAACTGAGGTCCCCGTCCTTTGGTATAACTTAACATCTACCAAGCTGTCGCAGTGCCCTGTACGGGGCATAAGGCTGGATACTTTTCAAACCCATGATCAAAAAGTGTGACCCTTCTGTCGGCATATAAATCACCTCGTCAAGTGGTAACCAATCATATGTCCAATCAATCTGGTCGTCGGTCAATGATCGTAGATGCGAAATCCAGTCCTCTACTCCCTCTGGCAATTTAACTTCTTTTGTTCTCGTGTAAAATTCTTCAAGGCATGTTCTTCCAGTCGGCCAATATCTTGAGAACGAAGGATGATGGCATAGATGTTCAATCAACCAAATCTGTAAAATCAAGTTGCATCCCTCAAAGAAGTTGGCTCCAGCTTTGCATGCAGTCAAGGCATGGTAGATGTCAGCTAAAATCATTAGAGCTAAAGTACAATTGTCTTGTACTACCAAAGTGCTTGCTACCCCATCAACCTTTATATTGATGTGCCTATGATAACTCCGAGAAATGCCACTAAGAAAGCAAACCGTCGATGCTCATCCCACTTTGCTCGGTTGGACTTGCTACACAGCTTATTTGTGGAGTCGTTGAACCCCCCGACATGTCCGTATCTACTATAAATGAAGTTCAGGGAGCAAAACCCGTTGGCCAAATCCTCATTGTGGACATTCCTTGCAATTTTCAAAGAATCCAAGAAGCGGTGTACCGTTACTACTCTCGGGGCCACCGGGTATTTTTCTTTCAATGGGACCTCGTTCTTCCCTATGTAGAAAGCAATCTCCTCCAGAGTGGGAGTGAGTTCAAAGTCCGGAAGATGTAGTATATTGTGTGCAGGATCCCAATATGTGACCAATGCCCGATTATGTCGCCTCGTGGAATTATGTCCAATAATCCTGTGAGATCCTTTAAATTGCCTTTGATCCAATTTTGACCCTCTATTCCCATGTCATTCCACCATAGCCTTAGCTCCAAAAGGATTTTATTCATTAAGGCAAAAGGTGCATTCTGTATTGTGCTCATCCTGCACATTTATTAAGGCGATTTTATTTAGAAAAGAGAAAAATCTTTTTCAATGCAAATTTTCATTTTTTTTAAAGAGACATGACTCTCGAAGTATCCATTTTTGCCAAAACAGCCTTCCGGCGTCCTTTCGGAACATTCGGTCGTTCCTAAAAACAGCGATCACTTCGATTATTTGAAAAGAAAATATTTTTGGTCTTTTTCTAAAAAGGTGTGGTTGGACCCATTCAAGGGTTGCCTACATATCCCGCCTAATGGCGAGAATCAAACCTGCGTGGTTCGGTCAGATTAGTTGACCAATTATTTCAACAACAAAACCATTTTTTTTTTCGAATTTTCAGATTTTCCGAATACGCTTTCTTTTCATTAGTTCCAATTTATCTCTTTTCTTTTCAACGCTTTTCTATCCTCGGGAGTTTTGCCGGTCCGCATAACGATCAATGACAATAAAATGTAACACATAATATGCTCGGTCTTTTAAATACCGGGTTACCTGTCCTAGACGGACCCAACCCCTGTGTTGAGTCCCACAAGTCAAATATGATGCAAATAAACGTCATAGGCCCAGGCTCAATATCCTGATTTTTCATTGGTACTAGACCGTGTACCCGAGTGGACAACTCGGATCGAGGAGGGGGCTACGTACCGGTTACCCGCGGAGTCAATTGGCTTTGTAACTTGTCCGGCCTCTTTTTCTTATTTTTGGAATTGACACTAACAGAAAGGGGAGTCTCAACCAGTAAGCCCATCCCCGGAGGTAAGAAGAGAATGGTTTTTGGCACAGTTTTATATATATACAGTTCACGCAATATCAAAGCGGTAAACATGTAGCACATTAATCAAAACATATAATGAAATTAAATATAAACAAAAAGAGCAATTTAACTAAGCTCGAATTCTTAAACCCTGAACCGAAGTTCCGGGTTACACGTCCCCAGCAGAGTCGCCAGAGCTGTCACACCTCCTTTTTTCATACGCACACGTGTGTGTGTCACTGTTTACTACTACACCCCGGGAAAAGATATAATAATAATCATGGAAGGAGTTTTTCCACTTAAAGGACAGTCGAAACGGGATCAATTTATTTAATTATTCATATTTGCCACTTGGGAAAATAATGGTGTCCCAAGTCACCGTTTTAATCCCGAACCGAGGAAATTTATGACTCTGTATTACAGTCTGCGAAACTAGAAACCTGGATAAGGAATTCTATTAACCCATTCCGTGGTTTTAGCACGGTCGCTCAACTGTAATTTTTGTTTCTATCTGATTTCTTTATATATTTTAATTATGTGCTATTAATGTTCCGCTTTTCAATTTTAGGAGAATTGCGACGTCACGAAAACACATTTCGAGTCACACCGCAAACGGTCATTCCTAGTCTAATATTTTTCAAAACAATTTATTTGAGGGCCCCGCGATTTGTGTAATTTTTTGTTTGGCGAGGCTCGTCTCGTTTTATTTAAGGTCATATCTAAAAATGACTAGATTTTCTATTGTTTTGTTTTTGTATCAAAAAGGAAAGAAAATCCTAATTAATTGTTATTAAGAAAACTACCTTAGTCTACAATTATACATTAATGGGCCTAATACCATTTAAATCTTATGTCTAAAGAACCCAATTTATATGCTTGTCCTAGATTAATATCTTTTCAAATCCTGGGCCTGAGACTGGCCCAAACATAATAGCAAAACAAGTCATACTAATTTACAAACAGAAAAAAAAAAGCAAACTAGTCAGACAAATTTACAATGAATCTGACGAACAATGTGTATCAACCCTTGTTCAAATTTTAGTCGTGAAGCAACGTGTATCAGCTATTGTGCATCTACCTCTTCACGTGTTAACATCATTATGTACATTTCCAATTTTAATCACTTGATTGAATTTCAAAGTATTGGGTATCGTCCAGCTTTTTTATTTCTGAAGAAAAGTATGAGATGATTTACAGCTTATTCAACTCTACATGAACCACTAATTTGTTGTTTATACATGTGAAATATGTGTACTCAATCTATCAATTCTCTAAATAAGAACTCAAACTATATTAATTAATTACAAAACCACATCTATCCCTTGGCAGCACGTGAACACAGTTGAAATCAATTTATATTTCACTAATCTCAATTCTAATTGATAACCTTATATAAACCTGTTAAACCGACTAACTATCAAAATTTAAAGATGTAATTCAACATTTAAATACTACAATACCTAACAAGCTATCGATTCCAAAACAATAATATCAATTACAGCCCAAACTCAATTATGTTGATTAACCGACTAAATTACAGAAAAATAAGCTAATTAAATGAAAGCAATACAACAGCAGATCCTTGACAAGTAGGCTTCAATTTCATTTCCATTTCAAGCTGTAATCTTACATGGTAAAATTTAGGAGTAAGTACCTGAAGATTGTAAATTGTGAGTAGGAGAAAAGGGAAACAACAGCAAATACAACAACAGCAGGCCAATTCCTGCAATAAACAGTCACAGCAGCAACAATTAAACCCAGGAGATAATTTTCCAGAATTTCAAGTTGTTGTAAAACCAAATCTCACATTCAAACTACTGTAATTACAATTATTCACTGATTGGTGATGGATTTCCTTATTGTTTTTGGATTTTTGAAGATAATTTGAAGCTAAAAGAGCAGAAAAATGAACCTGAAATTATCAATTTCAGATATGGAATTTAACACTATTTTATGTGGTATTTTTCTGGTTTTTCTATGGCTAAAATTCTAAAGAGAACTCTAAAATCAGAAGAAACCCAGGAATGTTTGAATACTTTCAGCAGAACCAATCTTAAACCAACAGACTTAAAACCAATAGACTCCAAATGCAATCAAACTTTGAGTAACGAACAAGATCCAAGAGTTTATCTTGTTTCTAATCTTAAATGAACTTTATTTCAAGACAAAACAGAACAATGAGAAAAAGTCGATGACAATTCCCTCTTTTTCCAGTGATTGCAGTGTATGAACTCTATTATTTTCAAAGCTTTTTTTTTATGCTCAAAAATGGTCTCCTCCCCTCCTTTAAAATCTATGAAAGTCCCTTTATTTATATCCCCCTGACAGACATTCCCATTTATTTCCCATAGCTTAAATCTGAACCAAAATCCCTAAAAATCTGCCCATTTCCACTTTAAAATCCCACAAAAGAATATCTTCCCTTATTTTATTCCCTAGTGCCCTTTTGTTCCCTATTAACTAATTAATTTAATAAACCCTAATGCTCCATTATCAAATTATTAATATTAAACCCTTATCCTAACTTTTTCATTCCTAAATTAACCCTGAAACTACCTGAATATTATTGTCCTACCCCAATCTTTTCAATTCAATCTTCAGAGTTACAAACCCGTCTCTTCAATGGCAAGCTATTTGTTTCACAGAATGTATATCAAATCAAATCCAAGATCATATAGCTTTGAAGATTAAAGTCAACATAGTGAATTCTAGAAAATCCTTACTTAAATTACTTGGAATTATATCAAATATACATAGAAATCAAATGGGATTAGTGAAGAGAAACGATCCTTAATATTAATCTGAAATTAGAATGCTCAAACAACTTTGAAACTCGTAAATGCACAGGATTGCTAGTGGTACCTCTAAACAGAAACGGAAAACATTAGCTCTCGAACTAGAACAACAGTTTCAACAGCGACGAGCTCGTTTAAATAAACTTAACTTTGAACAAGACCAGAGGAAGAAAACAAAGCCTTTTTTATTTACGAAGCCAACTATGAACAAAAAAACTCGAAAATCGTCATCATTTTTCAAATAGAGAAGACGGCGAAATAACAGATTCACAAAGAAAAATCAGAACTCAGTCCTCAATCATTCATCTATGTTCTAATACCAGAAATCAAGAGCAATGAAAGAAGAACTCTCTCTAAAAATTCCTTCTTTTTTCTTTTGGTTGAAATAAAAATGAAGATGAAATTCAGCGAGCTGTTGGCTGGTGTTGGGCGACGGTTGAAATCGTTGTGAAGAAGATAAACAGCGGCGGCGGCTTCGGGTCTGTGAGAGGCTACTCATTGAAGCTCGGGGGTCGTTTGGGGTAGATTTTGTCACGGCTGGAGGAGATGAAACGAGGAAGCAGCGGTGGTCGTTTGGTTGAAGACGGTGGAGCGACGGGGTTGTCGAGCTTGATTTTTCTGGCGAGTTTGGAGGTTGGTTCACGGCTGAGGGTTTTAGTGGAGTTCATGGTTATGTTGTTGGTGGTGTTCGAGGGGCTGTTGGGCGTAGAGGAAATGGAGGGCAGGCGATGGTTGTAGGAGAAAGGGTGGCGACTGTTTGGTTGAAGAGGGGGTACCCGGCGGCTGGGAGAAGGAGAGAAGAGACGGAGGGGTCTTTTAGGGTTTGAGGAATAAAGGGAATGAAGGGTAATTAGAAGAGGGGGGGGTCGTTTGGATTTTTGTCTGAAACGGGTCGGGGCGGACGGAATTGGGCTGGGTAGTGGGTGAATTGGGACGAGTTTCAAGGATTGGGCTTAGGGATTTAATTAAAAATAGCCCAATCCAAATTTTCCCTTGCTATTTTTTGCTCCCTCTTGTTTTATTTTCTAATTTCAAAAATCAAAAATCTGAGATTAAATTATAAAAACCAAAAATTATCTTAAAAAGAATACTAGTTGAATCTCGATAATAGTTATCACACATAATTAACATACCAAAAATTTAAAAACAAAGTTACACAATTGGATATTAAATGGTAAAAATGCAAAAAATACATTATTTTGTGATTTTTCATTTTCGTAGAACAAACGTAATTACTCTTAATTATAAACTTGAATTTATATGCAAATGCAAAATATTTTTGTATTTTTTATTTATTTAAACAAATAAACATGCACACACAAAAGCAAACAATAAGAGAAAAAAAAATATAAAATCCACAAATATTGCAAACAACACAAAACTTCTTTTATTTTGAATTTTTGGGAGTAATCCTCATATATGGCAAAAATCACGTGCTCACAACCGTATACAAATGCAAACAATTACCGAAAATAACACGAAAATTCACAAAAATACACACACCGTAAAGTAGACAATTTTTGTCTTGGTTTTGTGGGAGTAATTCTCGTTAGACAAAAATCATGTGCTCACAATGAACACATGAAATCAATTTCCAATCAAATTCTACAATTACTTTCATGAACAAACACATAATCAATTAAACTAAAAAAAACTTAATAGAACTCAATAATTAATTGAACTACAAATTAAATCTAACAACACTACAATCAAATAAACATCCAAGTGATTAACTACATATTCTTATGTTAAAACTTAAACAAAATAAATAAACAAGTTTCATGAATAATCTGAAATCATGATGAACAACAAATCAAGAAGATAATCCAGCCAACATACAACAATTTCGGATCTGAAAATACTGACAAAGTATGGACAAGAACAAAAATTGAAATCGACTAACTGGATCGAAACAGAGTTGATGCACATACATGTAGATATATGAGATATATCCAATATATGCATATATAACCATGAGACCAGCTTCATTATATATATATATATATATATATATAACCATGAGACCAGCTTCATTATATATATATATATATATACAAAAAGAAAAAGAAAATGAACATAAGGAAGAAGAAAACGAATGAGGGGAGGGGTGGCTCCCGAATTACTGCCTGGTGGTTGTTCCTGGGATGTATTCCGGCGGGGGTTGTTGGAGGGTTCGTGGTATGTAGGTTAAAATGAAGAAGAAGAAAAGGGGGTGGGGTGTAAGGGTTGTGGCGGCTGGGTGTTGAAAGAAAAAGGGTCTTTAGGGTTTTTTGAGTGTTAGGTGTGTAATGAAAATGAAATGAGGGGTATTTTGGGTTATGGGGCGGGGCGGGTCGGGTTGTGGGTTATGGACTGGGTCGTTGGGTGTTTTGGGTTGGGTGGAATTGGCTTGGGCTTGGGGTTAATTCAAGAATTGGCCTAATTCCGGATTTGTTCTTCTATTTTTTGTTCTCTTTTCTTTTATTAATTAATAAAACTAAAAGAAAATGCTACGACTAAATTGTAAAACCTAGAATTATCTTAAAATACTAATTAACTCCTAATAATAATTATCACACAAAATTAAATGTTAATTAAAATAAAATCGCACCATTTAGACATTAAATGCTTAAAAATGCGAAAAATACATATTTTTTATGATTTTCATCTCCGTAAAATAAACTTAATTGTAAACTTGCATTTATATACATATGCAACATATTTTTGTATATTTTTTTTATTTAAACAAGCAAATATGCACAGATAAAAATATAAAATAGTACAAGAAAATAACACAAAATTCACAACAATCGTAAGAAAACTAAATTTATTTTATTTTGAATCTTTGGGAGTATTTCTCTCATAGGGAAAAAATCACGTGCTCACAGCTACCTCACTTCTTGTCAAGAATGGATTCAAATGTATTTTTGTTTCTAATAGTGTTGTAATTAGTAAGAGCGATTTGTATGTTGGAAAAGGTTACCTAAGTGAGGGCCTTTTCAAGCTAAATGTAATAGCAGTTCCAATCAATAAAGTGAATGCTTCTTCTTACTTGCTTGAGTCAAACACTTTATGGCATGCGCATTTAGGTCACGTAAACTTCAAAACATTGCGAAAGATGATAAATCTAGAAGTATTGCAAAATTTGATTGCATTAACTCTAAATGTCAAATATGTGTGGAATCAAAGTATGCTAAGCATCCTTATAAGTCCGTTGAAAGGAATTCAAGTCCTTTAGACTTAATTCACACAGGATATTTGCGACATGAAGTCAACACCATATCGCGATGGAAAAAAGTATTTTATTACTTTTATTGATGATAGCTGTAACGACCCAGCTCGTCGTCACGGAAATTTCCACCCCGTTATATTGTAATTTCATGTTTTATGCTTTTATAACAGTGTTAGAGTCTATCGGGTGAGTTAGGAGTGAATTGGATTGAAAATGAGGCATATAGCCTTTTTGAAGGAAACTTGGATAAGGAAAGTCAACTCGGAGTTGACTATTCGGTTAGAAGGCTCAGAATCGGATTCTGATGATTCGGTTAGTTCCGGGAGGTGATTTGTGACTTATGGGAGCAATCGGAATTGAATTTGGAGGTCCGGTGTAGAAATAGGCTTGAATTGGCCAAGGTTGAATTTTGGCGAAATCCGAACGGTAGGTGAGATTTTGATCCGGGGGTCGGAATGGAATTCCGACAGTTGCAGTAGCTCCGTTAGGTGATTTTGGATGTGCCTGCAAAATTTCAGGTCATTCGGACGTCGTTTGGTCGGGTTTTTGATGGAATGTGTAATTTGGAAAGTTTTAAGAAATTTAGGCTTGAATCCATGGGTAATTGGTGATTTTGATGTTTAGGATGGTATTTTTTTGATTGGAACAAGTTTGTATCGTGTTTTGGGGTATGTTGGTGGTTTTCGTTGGGGTCCCGGGAGCCTCGGGGTGAATCCGGACCATCATCCAGCATTTGGAAGCAAGAAGTGACCTGCTGTAATCTGCAGATCACTGGGCAGTGATTTGGCCTTCGCGTTCGCGAGGGCAAGGCCCGCGTTCGCGTAGGCCAGGTTCAGCATGCTTCGCATTTGCGAGGGAGGTATCGCGTTCGCGTATTGGAAAGGCTGGGAAGCATCGCGAACGCGTGGGTAAAGGTCGCGTTCGCGTATGAGGGAGTTGGAACGCATCGCGTTCGCGTGGGTTTAGGCCGCGATCACGAAGAAGGATTTGACGAGGCCACGCGTTTGCGTGGGAGACTACGCGTTCGCGTAGAGTAAAAATCCGGAGGCTGGGAAGTTGACCTTCGCGGACGCGTGAAGGAGTGCCGCGTTCGCGATGATGAAGAGGAAAAAGGCATCGCGTTCGCGTGAGAGGCGTCGCGAACGCGATGAAGAAAATAGGCTGGCAGTAAATTAAAAACCAGAACTGGTCAGTCGCGGGTTTAATTCCCAAAACCTCCATTTTTGAGTTCCAAGAGAAGAAATTGATGGGAGATTGCTGGGAAATCATCGGGGTTTCGTTGGAGGTAAGTTTTGTGGCTTAATTACATCATTTTAACATGAAATCCTTGGTTAAATCCCTGTAAATGGAAGATTAAAGGTGGGTTTGAGCCCTAGGCCAAAATTAAAGAAAAACACTGATTTGAGTGGGCAAATGGAGTCCGATTTTGGTAAATTTTATATGCCTAGACTCATATCGAGATGAGGATTCCGAATATGTAACTTTTGAAATTTTTCGACAAGCGTACCGAAAGTCGGGTTTTGACAACTTTGGGAATTTTGATGTAAATTGAGTTGTATTGATTAGGTGTCGTCCCATTGGCCTAATTTGTTGTATTTCTACTGTATTTGATCAGATTCTATGCGTGCGGAGCTTGATTCTCGTGGCAAGGGCATTGCGGAGTAGTCATCACGCCGTATTGAGGTGAGTAATAGATGTGGGTGATGACCAGCGGCTTCGAAACCCCGGTATACCACTTTGTGACGCTGTATAGCGGCGAGACACGTACTCTCTTGTGAGTGCGGGGTCGATTGTGATTGGGGACTATGGCTTAGTCCGACTTGTTGATACTACTGTGTTATGACATTGGCTATTCTTGAGCCGTCGAACCTCCTTCTCGGATGGTTGCATACTATAGATTGAGATATGGCCACTCTTGAACCGAGGAACCCCCTTCTTGGGCGGTTGAGTATACTTGTGGGCCGTGAGCCAGTTTTTGGATCCCGCGAGGATCGTTATCATTGTCTTATCATATTGACATGTTAGTTACTACCAGTCCGTAGCTATTTCTGTTATCATGCTATTTCCAATCTCTGGAACTGGGTATTACTGTTTTCCAACTGAAAAATGATAAAAAGGGTTTTCAAAACTACTTTTGAGCCTGCGAGGCTGTATTGGCATATTAGCTGACTGGTAGTGGATCGGGCTACGCGCCGTAGCAGTATATATGTTGGATCGGACTGCACGCCGCAGTGATATTGTGCTTGGGCTATAGGAGCCCCTCCGGAGTCTGAACCCCCACAGTGAGCACGGGTACCCAAATTGGATCGGGCTACGCGCCGTAGAGGTCATATCATGCATTGCATGGCATTTAGCTACATCTCGCTAGTCTGTTATCATCGTTTTGCTGGTACTTGATGGTACAAGTACAGTTGATATTGATTCCGTGACAGGGTATTTGATTAGAGCTTTACATAGTGCTTTATTGCGGATTTCTTATCCGTGTCTGTCTTACCCTTGTTTATTACCACCGAGTCCGGCGGTACTCATTTTACTCCTCGCACCTTGTGTGCGGATCCGGTACCTCTCGACAGTGATCCGGTAGGCTGTGCGAGGCGACATTTGAGGATATTCGAGGTAGTTGCCGAGTCCGCGGGACCCGATATTCCTTCTTACTCGTCTCTTGATTTTGTATTGACTTTTCTTTCCGCACTTGGTATATTGTAAACCTTTATACACTCATGTTCAGTAAAGGCTCATGACTCTTGACCCTTCGGTCTATCGGAGTTGATGTATTATGGGACTTGGTTCCCCGTTTTCGTTATATGTATCGCTGTTGCTTCGTGAATTAATATGCTTAAATGGGTTAAAGAGAGCTTATAGCTCCGTTGTTGATATTGATTGGTCAGGCTGGCTTAGCAATGTGCTGGGCGCCATCACGACCGGATTTGGGGTCGTGATAATAGCACGAGATATTGCTATGTTTATTTACTTAATAGTAAAGATGAGGCAATTGATGCTTTCAAGCAATACAAGAGTGAAGTTGAAACGCAACTAAACAAAAAGATCAAAATGATAAGAAGTGATAGGGGTGGCGAATATGAATCTCCTTTTGAAGAAATATGTTTGGAAAATGGCATTATTCACCAAACAATTGCCCATTACTCTCCACAATCTAATGGAATTGCGGAGAGGAAGAATCGAACATTGAAGGAGATGATGAATGCATTGTTAATAAGTTCTGGCTTACCACAGAACTTATGGGGGGAAGCTATACTTACAGCTAACCGGATAATCAACCGTGTACCTCATAGTAAAACACAATCTATTCCTTATGAAAAGTGGAAAGGAAGGAAGCCTAGCTTGATATACTTCAAAGTGTGGGGGAGTTTAGCTAAGGTACAAGTTCCTAAACCTAAAAGGGTTAAGATAGGTCCAAAAATGGTTGATTGTGTATTTATTGGATATGTAACCAATAGCAAGGCATATCATTTTCTGGTTCATAAATCAGAAAATCCTGAGATTCACATTAATACAATAATAGAATCAGATAATGCTGAATTCTTTGAAACTATTTATCAGTATAAAAAGGAAAGTGAAGTGACTTGCCAAAATTCAAAATAACAGATGGTATGCCTAATGAAGAAAATCCGAGAAGAAGTAAACGTCAAAGGACATCTACTTCATTCGGTCCAGATTTTTTAACTTTTCTGTTAGGAAATGAGCCTCGTACCTTCAAGGAAGCAATGTCTTCCTTAGAGGCACAATATTGGAAAGAAGCCGTCAATAGTGAAATAGAATCCATATTGAGCAACCATACTTGGGAATTGGTTGATCTTCCTCCAGGTAACAAAACGTTGGGTTCTAAATGGATTTTCAAGAAGAAAATGAAAGACGATGGTACTATTCACAAATACAAGGCAAGACTTGTCGTCAAAGGATTTAGACAACGAGAAGGTCTTGACTATTTTGACACATACTCACCGGTAACAAGAATTACATCCATTCGGATGCTAATCGCGTTAGCTGCCTTGTATGTTCTTCAAATCCATCAAATGGATGTGAAAACAGCGGTGATTTAGAGGAAGAAATCTACATGAACCAACCCGAGGGGTTTGTGGTTCCGGGAAAAGAAAAGAAGGTGTGTTGACTTGTTAAGTCCCTTTATGGACTAAAACAAGCACCCAAGCAATGACATGTGAAATTTGACCAAACAATATTGTCAAATGGATTTAAGATTAATGAATGTAATAAATGTGTTTACATTAAAAACGTTCCAAATCATATAGTCATTGTTTGCTTATATGTTGATGATATGCTAATAATGAGCAAAGACGTTGCCGACATTCAAACTACTAAGCGCATGTTTGCTAGTAAGTTTGATATGAAAGACTTAGGAGTTGCCGATATAATTCTAGGAATTAAAATCAAAAGGACTCCTCAAGGTCTAGCTTTGTCTCAATCACATTACGTGAAAATTGTACTTGAAAAATTCAAACATTTGGAATTTAGAAGTGCAAGGACTCCAATTGACTTAAACCATCATCTTATGAAGAATAAAGGTGAAAGTACATCTCAATTGGAGTATGCTCGTGTGTTGGGAAGCTTAATGTATATCATGACCTGTACACGACCTGATATAACTTGTGCGATAAGTAAACTTAGTCGATTCACAAGTAATCCCAACAAACATCACCGGGTGGCAATGAAACAAGTTCTGGGATACTTGGAGTATACTCAATACTACGCTTTGCACTACAATAAATATCCTGCAGTTATCGAAGGATATAGTGATGCAAATTGGATAATCAGCTCAATAGAAACAAAGTCCACACGTGGATATGTGTTTACTGTTGGTGGAGGAGCAGTATCTTGGAAGTCTTCTAAACAGACGTGTATTGCTCGCTCTACAATGGAATCAAAGTTTATAGCATTGGATAAAGCCGGTGAAGAAGCTGAATGGCTTCGGAATTTTTTAGTAGACATTCCATTCTGGTCAAAACCTTTTGCTCCTATTTGCATACATTGCGATAGTGAGGCTGCAATAGGACGGGAAGGGAGCGTTATATATAACAGAAAGTCTCGTCATATACGGCAAAGACATAATACCGTTAGACAACTACTTTCTAATGGAATTATCACTATTGATTATGTAAGATCAAAGAATAATGTTGCGGATCCGCTTACAAAAGGCTTAACTAGAGAGGGAGTTGAGAAATCATCTAAGGGAATGGGACTATGGCCGAGGACAAGTCAATATGGCGGTAACTCTACCTAGAATTTTGGATGTTTCGAGATCTAGGTTCAAGGAGCTCAAACAAAGTTGTGATTGACCGGTTCAACATTGTCAAAATAAAATCTTTGGTCCATTCTCATGATGAAGACAATGTTCAGTAACAAGGATAGAACTTTACACGTTCTTTAATGATTACCTAAATTTGAGAATGTATCTATCAAATAGTGTTAATCTAAAGGATTACATGTTTAGGAATCACCTATGTAAGTGTGAAGTGTAAGCCGCTTCAAGGAGAATTCTGTAAGGCCAATTCTTTACGCACTTATGAGACCAGGCGGTGTTCATCGCTGAAACGAACACAATAATGAGAACCAAAAGACGGTTAAGGGTCGATTGTGTGGCATATGGTTGTCTAGGTATACACCAAAGTTCGACGGTTCAAAGATATCAAATCTACCGATTGACCGAGTATATCCGACATATGTTCACTATGGAAAGTTCAAAAGGAAACCTACTTATCCAGATGTGATCGATCTTTTCTTGCGAATCACACAATTTCTATATATCTTTTTTTCTCTATATAGCCATTCCCCATTCATGTGGGGGATTGTTGGACTTTTAAATCATTGGGCTTTAAAGATGAGTAGTGTGAATTAAGTAATGGTGGAAAATTAAATGGACTGGATTAGGCTTCAAAATTTGGCCCGGTTTATTTGGTTAGACTAGTTGACCCAGTTTAATAAATAACGTTGGAAGAATGTATCTTCCTATCAGGTGTCTGTTCACAATGAACATACACCATGAAGAGGCACCATACCTTTTCACAAACCCAACAATTGTCTATAAATTCAGGCATGGCTTCCATTCTAGATATTCAGAAATTCAGAAACCAAGAAATTCTTTCCCTCTCTCTGCAAGTTCATTAATCCAAAAATTCTTGAGCTTTCTTTTTCCTTGAAAATTATAAGTGTGATTCGCTCCGCTCTTTGAGTTTGTTGGTATCCTGCTTCTTGTATTGCTACTGTCGTAGGAAGGTTATTCCGTTTTATCCTGGGAGGATTTAATCCATTACCTTGGCAACTGTGAGTGGGTTAAAATTTCTTAAGGACACACAAGCAAATTGTGAACTCGGAATTATATATTCTATTTCTTCTTCCTTTTGTTTTTCCTTAACAGTGTTGATTTTGATAATACACGCGGTCTAACAATAACTATATAAATTTTCAAGAAGGGCTTGGAGTTTTTTGGAAGCAATTTTTTCCATCATTTCTATGATCAATCAGATAAAGGAAAAAGAAAAGTAAAAAAAGAACTGAATCAAGAAGCCAGCATTAAAGTCTATAAAGAAAAGAAATTAAAAAGAGTAGTTTGGGACAAAAAATTGCCGTATGCTAAAAACAAAAGGACATAAGACCTTAACTATTTATAAAGAGTAAAATGCACATAAAGAAATAGTGTAGGCCGAGTAGGTCGAACTTTCGCCACCCGCGTCCACAAGCTTTCAGCACCCATCCCTTCCCAAAATAGCCATCAAAAGTTTCGTTTGTTGGGTACTTTCTTAGTGTATTTGTTGAGTTCGTCATATTTTCTATATCATTATACATACTCCGCGTCTAGGTTAATGGGTGCTCCGGCACCCACAAAACTCTATGTAAATACGCCCCTGACCCGACTCAGCGTGGAAAACGAGAAGAAAAAATATTGATCCTTAATAGGATACAATATATTTTAAAAAATATAATAATATAGATTTAAGGTGGAGAAATAGATAAGATACGTAATTTATAAGGGAAAAGAATGCACTGCCCGTGAACATTTTAGTCATGTTTAATGGTCGTAGCAGAGGTGCGAACAACTGGTTGTGGAGGGCACGAGAAGAGGTGGAGGGCGGTCGAAGAAGCAGTGGGGGAGGTGATTACTCAGGATATGGCAAGGTTGTAGATTTCCAAGGATATGACACTTGATAGGAACATGTGGAGGTCGAGTATTAAAGTTGTCGATTAGGAGGTAGTTGAGTTTTGTCTTATACTATAGTTTTGTGAGACTAGTTTGGTAGGAATATTATTTTGCTTTTGCTTGTATCATTATTCTTGATTTCATATCGTTCCTATTTATCATATTTGCTTCATATTATTTTTGTGTTGTTACTAATATTGTCTTTTTTGTCTTTTTGTCTCCTTGAATGGAAAGTTTTTTGGAAACAGCCTCTCTACTCCTTTAAAGTAGGGGTAAGGTTTGCATATACTCTACCTTCCCAGGACCCTAATAGTAAGATTTCATTGGATCGTGGTTGTTATTAATTGTCGTAGTAATTGGTGAGGAACAAATGTTATTTAGATGAAACAATATAATCTTACATCAAATAAAAAATAAAGGCACTTGTTAAAGAAACATTGATTACTTAGTGATTAGATTAAGAGGAAAGACAAAAACAGTCTTAGATATTGATTGTTCAATTATTATTACTATTATCTAAAGAAAAGATAGAAAGAGTCATATATTTCCAAGGTGGCAGACAAGAAAAAGACGTAGAAGATTATTTCATGTTCTTAAAGGGAAGCACTAAATTGGAAGGTATTTCTTTTCTTTTTGTTTTTTCTTTCTTTTCCCAATTTATGTGACAGGGTGTGGAGTCCGGAACTGAAATAATGTTCAAAACAACAAAAAATACCAAAATAAACCAAAAAAAAAAAAAAAACACAATTACCTATTTCGCAGTATAAAACTGCGAATTGCACTAACGGTCGTTAGTGCAATTCGCAGTTTTATACTGCGAAATAGGATTTTTTATTTTTTTTTTAAAAAAATGGCCGTGTTTTTTGGGGTGGCCTATTTCGCAGTATTGTACTGCGAAATAGGCTATTTCGCAGTACAATACTGCGAAATAGGCTGCAAATGGGCCCACTTTTTAATTAAAAATCATAATTCGTAGTTTTGTAGTGCGAATTTGATTCTCAAAATTTTCTTATTTATAGACGACTGAACTTCGTCAAAACTATATCAACACAAAATTCGGTTTTTCTCTCTTCTCCTTATCAATCCATTATTTATAATGTCTCAAGTTGCCAAAATGAGGGTTTCATTGTATTGGGGGGGTGAGGTTATTGTGGATAATAACTCGGTGAGGTATAGCTCTCCTCCACAGTGTCATGTTAAATTGCCGCTTAATATGCAATACAATACTTTGGTATCGTTGTTACGTAAAAAAATGAGTGAGCGGAGGCGTTCGGTTAGCATTAAAGTAACTGGAAGATTTCCTTATTCAGTGACTCCGCGTGGGTTTGCTTATTATTCGGAGTTTAACATTGACGATGATGAAAGTCTTAGAGATTTTTTGCGGGTTCCGGACGAATATAGAGAATACATTGTAATAAAATTATTAGAAATGTATGTCAAGGTTGAAGACCTTAGTAGTAATGAGGGAGTGCGTATAAGTGATAACCCACATTCATCGGATGGTTATTTTGGAGGAGCATTAGGCGGACAAGTTGGAGATGGAAGAGGTTCTCTTGATTTGAATTTGTCACCACAGGCGAATGAGGAGCCAGAAAATAATGTTACTACTTCGTATAATGAAGAAGACGACCGGTAAACTTAAATTTAGTGAAATCTTTTTCTTTATGTTTTATTTGGATTTGTATTTATAGTTGTAATTTTCATAGGGTGTATCGTCCGGAATTGAATTTGACAAATTATGACCACGTCCCTAGTTGGAATTTGCAAAAATCTGCAGTATTGGAGCACGGTGGTCCCTCTGGTAGTTATCAGCAACCTCAAGAAAGCCAGCATGAGACTTCAAGACAATACGAGTTGTAAGTATAGTGATGTAGTGATATGTACATTTAAATTTCAAGAAAATACTATTAGGATACTTAAATTTTTGTTGGTTATATGCAGTGAAAACGAGCTTCTAGAAGCTCCTGGACTAACAAAGTTGCCCGTACACGATGTTTTTACTCGTGACTTAGCAGATGCGCAGAGTCAGGAGGATGATAGTGATTACGATAACAATGCGGATGAGTCTGGTGATGAGACACCCTTCCGTGAGGAGGGTGATGATGTGGAGGATGACGATGAGGAGGAGGAAGTGAATGTGGAGCCTGATTTGACTAGGGAGCATGTTCCTCCTCCCCCCCGGTCTGTCGAAGAGTGTATGAATCCCACGTGCCTTTTCATGAGAGAAATATTCCATACCTGGATAATTTGCCTGCCATGCCTAATGTTGATGCAGTGACAAGGGATTATGATGAATTACGATCGAAGATGTGGGATGAATGTAGACCAGGTGTTGTTACAAAAGGCATGTATTTCCCTGACAAAGCGCGCCTAGTTAGGGCTGTAAAAATCTATACCATAAGGGAGTCTCGTGAGATGACGATAAATGAGTCAACTAGGGATAAATACAAGGTTGTATGTCGCCGGTGGTTCTTGGGCTGTCATTGGATGCTTCGTGCTACAAAGAAAAAATCTGGTTTGTGGAAAATTGGTAAATTTATTAGCGATCATAGATGTGAAATGGACACATTCAATGAGAACCACTTCAACCTGGATGTTGACTTGATTTCTCTTGTCTTGGTTCCATTTTTGGAAGTGTCTATTAGATTTAAGATTAAAGAGTGTATTACAGTCTGTCCACAAGGAGTATGGTTGTACTATAAGTAAAAGAAAGGCATATCTCGGTCGCAAACGTGCCTTTGAACTAATTTATGGAGACTGGGATAAGTCCTTTTCAAATCTTCCCAGGTACATGGCTGCACTGCAACAATTTAACCCCGGTACTATTGTTGAATGGAGGCGCGAGCGAAGTCCTGGCGGTCCGGAATTTATATTCAACTATGTATTTTGGTCATTTAAACCAGCAATAGATGGTTTTGTGCATTGTCGTCCTGTAATTTCCATAGACGGTACTCATGTCTATGGAAAGTATGATATTAAGCTTTTGATTGCAGTTGCTATAGATGCCAATGGCCAAATATTTCCACTTGCTTTTGCCATTTGTGCGAACGAAAGTGAAGAGACGTGGACGCAATTCTTGAACCACTTGAAGCAACACGTTGTGAAACAGCGTTCAGGTATTTGTCTAATTTCTGATCGCCATGGTGGTATTTTAAGTTCTGTACGTCACTTGGCTGAATGGCAGGCACCGCATGCATACCACCGTTACTGTGTGAGGCACCTAAAGGCCAATTTTCAAAAGAGATTTCCTGACAAGGCGTTGCATGACTTAATGTGGATGGTTGCAACTGAGCACCAGCTATGTAAATTCAATAGGTGCATGGAAGCAATCCGGCAGTTGGAACCACGAGCCTATAGTTGGTTGATGCAACATGACACTCAAATGTGGACATTGCATGCTGATGGTGGCATACGATGGGGAGCCCTCACCACGAATGTGTCGGAGTCATTTAATGGCTTGTTGAAATATGCCCGTGGACTGCCTGTCACTGCCATGGTCCGCATGACTTTCAAACAGAGTGCAGAGAGATTTGTTGAAAGGCATGCAGCTGCATCGTCATTGTTGGATAGAGGTGTTGAATTTATGCCAATACCCATGGTAAGATTGGAAAAGTACAGGAAGCGAGCACAGTGGCATTCTTATCTTCGGTACGACAATGAACAAGGTGTTTTCGAAGTTAAGACAGGTAATCGTGCACACCGTGGGAATAATGTACACACGGTGAATGAAAGTAGAAGGTTATGTTCGTGTGGGAAATGGACCATCTACCACATGCCGTGCCCACATGCATTGAAGTGCTTTCAACAAGTTGGCTATGGGGCAACAAACTACATTGATAGGCACTACGGTGTTGCAGCATACGTAGACACGTATAGTGGGAAGTTGCATCCTTTAGGTGCTGAGCATTATTGGCCGACGGAACCTTTTAAGTTGGTATGTAACAAGGAGTACTTGCGCAAGTTGAGAGTACAAAAGAGAACACGTATACCAAACCAAATGGATGTTGGTGAGTCTGTTTATGCACGTAAATGTAGCATATGCTCCCAAACTGGACATGACCGCCGTAAATGTCCTTCAAGTGCAAGTTCGTCCAATGTACCCAACTATCAACCATAACATTAGTTCCTTATTTTTGTATTATTAGTTGTAATATATGTATGTAGTACCTTTTGTGCATTTGAAATAAAATTATTCTTCAAATTACGTATGTTGTTGTAATTTTCTTAATGTGATGTTGTGCACTTTTAAATAGTGTATAATAATACGAAAAGTGAAGTTATGAACAGCATGTGAATAGTCATATCTATGTCATTTCGTCCATGTAATTCGTAGATCAATACTACAAATATAAATTTGTCCTTTTATTTGAAAAAACCTTAAAATTATGTGATTTTTGAGGCCCGGGACCACATATTAATGATTAATTATTATAAATCTCAATTTTAATATTTTCATAATTTTGTTAACTTAATTAATTAAATTACGTATAATTTCATATAACGGTTGTTTAAAGGTTCCGGGCTTGATTTTTGAGGCCCGGGACCACATATTAATGATTAATTATTATAAATCTCAATTTTAATATTTTAATACTAAAAGACTACGCTAAAATTAAATAAGGCTCTACGCTACAAGGCTCTACGCTAACAGGCTCTACGCTAACAGGCTCTATGCTAACAAGCTCTACGCTAACATGATATACAATAACATATTAATGTAATACTAAAACAATAAATATACCAACATTAACATATTTTCTAATAAATTATAAAATAAAATTTATTCAAATACCTCAAATTAAAGTTGTAAAACTGAAATTTTGTTACCGAATTCGTGTCCAACAGTATCTTCGGGTGGGCCCCACTTATATTGCACTTGAAGGGGACGGGTGGGACTTCGAAATCAAAATTTTGGCAAAAATTTGAAGGGAATTTGAGGGGGGGCCGAGGGGAATTTGGAAGAATTTGAAGTTTGAGAGTGGAGGAGAGGAAGGAAGGGGCGGGCGGATATAACAAGACTAGGCATTTCGCAGTTTTATACTGCGAAATGCAATTCGCAGTACAAAACTGCGAATTGCATTTCGCAGTATAAAACTGCGAAATGCCTTATTTTTTAAAAAAAAAAATTTTTTTATTCATTAACTGTAACGGCCTATTTTTCTAAAAAAAAAAAAATTTTTAATACATTTCGCAGTATAAAACTGCGAAATGTACAAACGGACGTTTGTACATTTCGCAGTTTTATACTGCGAAATGGTTAATTATGTATTTTTTTTTTTTTTGGTTTATTTTGGTATTTTTTGTGTTTTTCAACATTATTTCGGTTGCCAGCTCACAGGGTGTGCGTACATAGTCAAAACACTTGATTTTCTATGTCAATTTAAGCGACATCGTATTATAGGAACAAATTAACTCTTGATGAAGATGGTTAAGGTGGAAATGTCGTGAGCAGACAAAGAAAATCTCATGGACAACGAGACGCAAAAATCAAATCTTTTTGTTATTATTCATTTAAATTTCTTGACCAACTTCTAATATATTAAGGTGTCGTATATCTATTAATTCGTTTATATTTTATTTTCCTTAAATATCGATCCGACCATGCCTACCGTGAGACTGAAAGGATTAGAATATGTTGTATTATTACGGGATAATTTCACAATTGAATAAGTGAGCTCCCCAGTTTTTTATTTTATAGCATATATTTTAATTTATAATCAATTAGCCCAAAAATAATAGGCTAAGATTCAACATCCAACTCCAATAGGTTTTCAAAATTATCATTTAATTTTTAAAAAAAGATTGCTCAAGCTTTTAAGTTAATTTTCGAATTAGTAATTGACTCAAATATTAGTTCACCAAACCAAATATATTTGGGTGGTAAAAATTAGATCTTTAACAAACTTAAATATGTGAATTTAAATTTCAAATTTGATTTTGTGAAAAATTTGGAGTGAGTGTCATTTAGACTTGTTAGAAATAGTATAAGGATGTATATAAAATTTGGAGTCACTTAATGGAGATTTGGATTAGTTTTGAACAGGAATTGCAACTGAAAATCGTGGAAGAAGTTCGTTTACAGACGTTTGTATAAAGGTGTATAAAAGTGTATAATAGTGTATAATAGTGTATTAATACACTATTATACAAGATTATACATAATTATACAAAAAATTGACTTCGTCTTCTTCTTTACGTTTTTTCTGAAATTTAACTCAAATCTTGCTCAAATCCACTCCAAATCACTTCAAATTTAAACTTTGAACTCATTTTGATATTTTCAATCAATTGGAACAACACTCAATCCAAACAACTAAGAATTACAAGAAATTCTATTTTCTAAAGCAAAGCTTTGAATGCCCTTTAATGGCGGATTTCTACTCTTTAATTTGTTTACATTAAAATCAAGTGATATGGGGGGAGAAGTAGTAATGGCGGATGGCCCCTTGAAGAAAATGTAAAAAAAAAAAAAGTGAGAAGAATAGAGTAAAAATAATAGTTGTGAGAACATAGATTTAACTCTACAGTTTTTAGAAGCTATGGTTGTAAGAACACATATTTTGAATTTGCAAGAGCTAGTATTTTCAAAGTATATACAATATAGGTTAGTTGGGGCAAAACTTAAAAACATGGGCTATTTTTTGTTATGGTGTGAAGTCATGTGTATTTTCTTGTAATTATTTATATTATTACAGCTACAAGATACCTCGTTATACTAAATATTTATAGAATGGACGTTTTACTTATCTATATTACATTATGAACCTAATTACTGCTATTCCCTCCGGTTCACAATAAATATCTAATTTATTTTTTATTTATTTAAAATAAGTGTCAACTTATATAATCAAGAATGAATTCAATTTGTTTTTACAAAATAACTCATATGTACATATCCCTAAAAAAAAGTCTAACTACTTACATTAAATGTTTCAGTATTGTAGTTTAGTCATAATATATATCTTTGTATTGAATTTAGTATTTTCTTAATGAGTATGCTAAAAGTAAACTATTTTAAGAGGTTATCATTTAATTTGTCCAAAATAAGTAATTTTATGGCATTTTTGTTGTGGTCGAAAATAAATAATTTTTTCAGATTTCAAGAATGAATTAATTATATTTTTCCTACATAATCTTTGGAGTAAATAGCATTGGAACATGTGTTAGGAGCGTTTATGTGAGATAATAATATTAATATGGTGAATGATATTACTAATTAATAATAACAGATTGAATTTCCAAAAAAATCACTCTTTTTAAAGCTCTTCAACCAAACTATTTAAACGCTTCGATAATGTGACAATAAACTTAACTGTACATATTAAATCAATGACGTGTTATAGCGCCACTAATTTAATATCTACAATTTCAAACAACTTTATTGTCACATTTTCGAAGCGTTTAAATAGTTTGGTTGAAAAGCTTTAAATGTGGAGGAGGAAGAAGAAAGAGAAAAAATGGGGAAGAGTGTGATTTTTTTGGAAATTCATCTTTTATCATTAATTAGTAATAGAATTGACCATATTAATATTTACTATCTTACATAAACATTACTAACACATATTCCAATACTATTTACTCCAAGGATTATGTAGGAAAAATACAATTAATTTATTCTTGGAATTTAAAAAAATTATTTATTTTCGACAACAACAAAAATACCATAAAATTACTTATTTTGGACAAATTAAATGAGAACCTCTTAAACTAATTTACTTTTAGCATACTCATTAGAAAATACTAAATTCAATACAAAAATACATATTATGACTAAACTATCATACTGAAACATTTAATATAAGGAGGAAGAAATATTTTTAGGAATATGTACATAGGGGTTATTTTGTAAAAATAAATTGAATTTATTCTTGATTACATAAGTATACATTTATTTAAATAAAAATAAAAAAATTAAATATTTATTATGAACCGGAATAGCAGTAATTAGATTCATAATGTAATATAGATAAGTAAAACGTCCATTCTATAAATATTTAGTAGAACGAGGTATCTTGTAGCTGTAATAATACAACATATTTTAATCCTCTCAGTCTCACGGTAGGCATGGTCGGATCGATATTTAAGGAAAATAAAATATAAACGAATTAATAGATATACGACACCTTAAGATATTAGAAATTGGTCAAGAAATTTAAATGAATAATAACAAAAAGATTTGATTTTTGCGTCTCGTTGTCCATGAGATTTTCTTTGTCTGCTCACGACATTTCCACCTTAACCATCTTCATCAAGAGTTAATTTATTCCTATAATACGATGTCGCTTAGATCTTTTTACTCCCTTCATTGCATTTTATGGAAGGAATTATTATTTTTTGGGGTTATACTATTTTTTCTTTAACTACATTTAAAAAAAAAAAAACATTTTGAATCATTAGCTATGTATTACTGTTCCTGTAATTTATAAATATATAAAACTTAAAAAAATGAAGAATCAATATTAAATTGACATAGAAAATCAAGTGTTTTGACTATGTACTCACACCCTGTCACATAAATTGGGAAAAGAAAGAAAAAACAAAAAGAAAAGAAATACCTTCCAATTTAGTGCTTCCCTTTAAGAACATGAAATACTCTTCTACGTCTCTTTCTTGTCTGCCACCATGGAAATATATGACTCTTTCTATCTTTTCTTTAGATAATAATAATAATAATAATAATAATTGAATTGAACAATCAATATCTGAGACTGTTTTTGTCTTTCCTCTTAATCTAATCATTAAGTAATCAATGTTTTTTTAACAGTGCCTTTATTTTTGATTTGATGTAAGATTATTATATGGGGGCGAATCGGACGTAGAATGAGGCGAGTATGTATATATGCACGGTCGAGTCGGACGTAGTACAAGCCGGGCCCGCCTCCTTACGAGGCCGACGACATTTGGAGACGTCCTCCCTTATGGTCGCATGGCGAAAAGGATATGTCCCCGTCCATACGGCGTGTCGACGAGCCAGTCAAAGTGAACGTCCCCGACCCCCCTTTCCTTATATTTCCGCTGTAATAGTAATAGCCTTAGGGCGATGTAATATACAGCCGAGGGGACCGCACTTCTATATAAAGGAGGGTCCTCCTCATTTGTAACACAAGTATTATTGATCATTAATAATACAACTCTCTTTCTACCACTTTTCTCTCTACTGTTATCACTTTACTGCTCACTTGTTCTTATACTTGATTAAACTTTATCATCTTTTTATAAGGATAACATATACACGAATCCAACTATCGATCTTCAATATATATTATCATTAATTCTGATGGACCCTTCATTTACATTGATTGATTTGCTTAAAAAGTGTTCAACAACTTTTGAGCCAAACAATTTGGCGCCGTCTGTGGGGATTTCGAGAATCAAATTCGTAGTATACATTCGCAAGATCCGATCATCGGAAAAAGTCCGAAAATGGCTGAAAATAACACCCGATCCAAGGCTGTGGCAGAAGTTACCACAAACCTCATGAGTTCTATGAACGAGGCTGGTGGTAGCGCGGCCATCAACACTACTCCCTTTGTCGCGCCTGAAGCAGAGGCCTCCCCTTTCCCCTTTGGGAACCTTGCAACCCCGCAGGAAAAAGACACATCCACTTCAAGAGAAGCACCCCCAGCGGTCAAGAATCTACTGGAGGAATGGTTAACCAGCACCCTGAGCGGCTTAGTGGAAAAGCCACCACGGGGCCACAAAAATGCATCACCAACAACAAGCAACCCCACCGCAACAGATGAGCAAGAAGGAACGCGAACCAACGGCCAACTCCTCAAGACGCAAATACACGATGACACATTAGCCTCCATTCTCAGGAAAATGGAGGAAATGGAAAGCGAAAATCAAGCCCTCCGCGACCACATGAAGGAGCACCAAGATAGGGTTGATAAGATTCCCATGGCGCCTAAACTACTACCCAAACAGGATGTAGGAAGGTTTTTTGAACAACCCTACTCCGAAGAAGCAACACCCTACACCGTTCCAAAAACCTTCAAGATGCCCCCTACCTGAAGGTGTACGACGGAACCACTGATCCCGGGGATCATCTCATCTATTATGTCACCGCCGTGAAAGGTAATGACTTGTCTAAGAACAAGTACCATCAGTGCTGCTGAAAATGTTCGGCAAAATGCTGACCGATAAAGCATTGACCTGGTATTCCCAACTACCTGCCAAAGCAATCTCAACCTTCGGGGAAATGGCGGACAAGTTTATCACTGCACATGCCGGCGCTAAGAAAGCGGAAGCAAGGGTGAACAACATATTCGCCGTCAGACATACCGTAGGCGAAGGCCTCAGGGACTTCCACGCCAGGTTCAATAGGGTAAGAATGAGCCTGCCAAATGTGTCAGAGGGAATGGCGGTAGCGGCCTTCCAGAATGGACTCAGCAGGGACGGCTCCATAGCTACCAAAAAACAGCTAAGCCGGCTCATGAAGTACCCTCCCACGACCTGGGACGTGATCCATAACGCCTACTGCACCGAGGTACGGGTATATGGGGAGGATCTTAACGGACCAACTCGATGGCTAGCGGCCGTGCACCTGGACACAAGAAGAGATCGGCGGCATGAGGGATGCCGGGAACTTCCCCCTCGTCCCAGCAAGGAGCGACACCAACCCTATACGAGATCTTCGCTTTCGCCCCCACGTCATACAGACGTCGTTCAATGCCACCTCGCCCCATTCAAAAACGAACGAGGTACACCCCCTTTACTTTCTTCACATAACTTCTGTGTTTCACCTTCACAAGTAGTGTACACACTGGAGAAGCTCGGCACTAAGGTGCAGTCACCCCAAAAGATGAAATCGGACCCAGCCACAAGGAAATCAAACGTCCTGTGCGAGTTGCATCAGGAACGAGTGCACCGGAATGAAGACCGCATCGGTCTGCGGCAGGAAGTCGTCAGAATGCTCAACCAGGGTTACCTAAAGGAGCTGCTTAGCGACAAAGGGAAAGCCAATTTTGCACGCGGACGGGAGCACTCTCGAGGACCCCTAAAGCCGCCCTCTCTGACACGTATGGTAAACATGATTGTCGGAGAAGGGGATGACGTCACTATTAACCACGTCAAGTTCGCCAACACACACCGATCGAAAAGGACCATCTCCCACGAACGGTGCGACGACCTCGAAGGAATTAACACATTCAATAAGTCCGACGCCGACTGTTTGTGTTTCCCTCATTATGATGATTTAGTTATTACTCTGCGTATCATTGATACTGATGTCAGGAGAGTCACGATCGATCACGGAAGCAGCGCCTGCATCATTTATCCGAGAGTCCTCTCACAAATGGGACTCTAGGATAGGATAACCCCCAGATGCATAACTCTATCTAGTTTTAAAAATGCAGTAGAGCGCACATCAGGAGAGGTGACCCTGCCCGTCCTCACAGGAGGCATCACCCTAGAAACTACCTTCCACGTGATGAACCAAGACACAGCCTACAACGTTATCGTTGGGCGCCCATGGATACACGCCATGCGAGCGGTCCCGTCGAGCCTACACCAAGTGATCAAATTCCCTACCCCATGGGGAATATTTAGCATTAAAGAGGAGCCGCGCACAACGCAAGAATATTACAAGATAACTCAAGATTGCGCCCACACCAAGCAATTAAACGGGGCGAGTGCGGAAGCATAGTAATCAACCATGTCGGGGACCCAAGCAGACCTGACGGCCGACGCCATAAGGGATCCAGACATTGTAGAAGCCTGCAAAGCTGTGGTTGAGGATCTCGACCCGGTTCAGCTAGATTAGAACGACCCTGAGAAGAAGGCCTACATCGGTCACGGACTCACCAACCCGGGTAAGTACCATGAATTCTTGACTAAACATGTAGACACATTTTCTTTTTCCCATGCAGACATGCTAGGGATCTCGCCAGATATCACCACCTACCTGCTCAACGTGGATCCATTACATCCGCCAGTAAAACAAGTCAGGAGGAAGTTCAATGCCACCATTAATGAGGCGATCCGAGAGGAGGTAGACAAATTGCTGGCCAACGGTTCCGTCAGATAGTCAAAGTACCCGCAATGGGTCGCTAACGTGGTGATGGTAAAAAAAAGAGCGGGAAATGGAGGATGTGCTTGGATTTCACCGACCTAAACAAGGCTTGCCCTAAGGACTCTTTCCCCCTGCCTCACATCGACCAACTAATCGACGCCACCGCCGGCATGAGCTATTAAGTTTCTTGGACGCCTATTCCGGCTATAACCAAATTCTGATGGCCGAGAAAGATCAGGAGAAACCCACCTTCATCACCCACCAAGGAACCTACTGCTACAGAGTGTTGCCCTTCGGGCTAAATAACGCGGGGGCTACTTACCAAAGGTTGGTCACTAAGATGTTCAAGGAGCAACTTGGGAAAACCATGGAGGTTTACATCGATGACATGCTAGTCAAATCAGCGAGGAAGGAGGATCATATCGATCACTTGCGAGAGGCCTTCGAGATATTAAACAGTTATAGAATGAAGTTGAACCCCAAAAAATGTGCTTTTGGCATGGCGTCCGAGAAATTCCTTGGCTTCCTCGTATCACAAAGAGGGATCGAAGTCCACCCCGACCAAATTAAGGCGATCACCTCGATACCCGAGGCACTCAACAGCAAGAAACAGGTTCAGAAGTTGACAGGTCAAATAGCCGGCCTCTCTCGTTTCATCTCCCAATCGTCGGACAGATGCCACAAATTCTTCAGTGTACTGAGAAAAGACAATGGGTTCCACTGGAATGACGAATGTGTCAAAGCTTTCCAAGAGTTGAAAGCGTACCTGACGTCCCCACTACTATTGGAAAAGGAAGAACTAGGTGAACCCCTACTGACATATCTGGCCATCTCAGAAGTCGCGGTCAGCGCAGTGCTCGTCCGTGAAGAAAAGGTACACAATCACCTATCTATTACATTAGTAAGACTTTAGTAGACGTCGAGACTCAGTACCCACACCTTGAGAAATTGGTGTTGGTATTGGTCACGACTTCCCGAAAGCTGAGACCCTATTTTCAATGCCACCCCATCCGAGTAGTGACCACCTTTCCTCTGAGAAGCATCCTACATAAGCCCGAACTGTCGGGCCGTCTCGCCAGATGGTCCATAGAGCTCAACGAGCACAACATTACATATATCCCCATAAATGCCACCAAATCACAAGTCCTCGCCGACTTCATAACCGACTTCACTGCCAAAATCTCGCCTGAGGTAGAGAAGGAGGCCCTACAAATGGCTCCTAACATCGACCCTTGGATACTCCACAGTGGGGCCACGAACGCTTCGGGATCGGGACTGGGACTCATTCTCGAAGTCCCTACGAGCTAAGTCATTCGCCAGTTTATATAATGCCCCAAGATGACTAACAACGAGGTGGAGTACGAGGCTGTTATTGCAGGTTTAAAATGAGCCGCCAGGTACGGGGCCCGCCGACTGATCCTGCACTACGACTCGCAACTTGTGGTAAATCAAGTCATCGGGACTTATCAGATCATGGAGCAGAGGTTACAGAAATATCGAGCCGAGATCTGTAAGCTGATGGCCCAATTCGACGAGTGTTGTTTCGAACAAGTTCGTAGGGTACATAATGCTAAAGCCGACGGGTTGGCTAAACTGGCCGCAGCAGCCACTAACCTAAACAAAGAGAGAACCGTCACCCTCATGCACTCCGCCATCGACCACAACGAGGTATTCTCCCTGCACCTAACATGGGACTGGCACAATCAATTTGTGTCATATTTGCAGGATGGGCACCTACCACACAACAAAAAAGAAGCCAGAAAGCTTCGCATACAAGCAGCGAGATACTGCTTGGTGAATAATGATCTCTACAAAAGAACTTGCTAAGTGCCTAGGTCCTTACCAGATGACGCCGGTGCTAGAAGAGGTCCACGGGGGCCATTGTAGCGCCCATATGGAAAATCAAGCACTCGTACGGTGTCTAATACGGGCCGGATATTACTGGCCTACCATAAAAAAGGACGCGACATAGTATGTCCGGCAATGCGAAAAATGCCAAAGGTTCGCTCCCATGATACATCAGCCAGGAGAGACCCTCCACTCGGTCACATCCCCATGGCCCTTCATTAAATGGGGAATGGATATAGTCGGGCCGCTACCTATCAGACGAGGAAAGGTACACTTTTTATTAGTTTTAACTGACTATTTTTCTAAGTGGGTAGAAGTAGGTGCCTACGCCTAGATCCACGAGCAAGAAGTCATAGCCTTCATCTGGAAAAACATCATATGTCACTTCGGCATCCCCAAAAAGATAACGTGTGACAACGGACGACAGTTCATAGGACAAAAGACAACCGACTTTTTTGACAAATGGTGCATCAAAAGAACACTCCCAATGCCATATCACCCAGCCGCCAACGGTTAAGCAGAATCATCCAACAAGACCATATTAACCATCATGAAGAAAAAACTCGAAGACGCCAAGGGATTGTGGCCCGAATTACTACCAGAATTACTGTAGGCACATAGAACCACCCCTAAATCCTCCACATGAGAGACTCCCTACTCATTAGTCTACGGGATCGACACCATCATACCAGTCAAAGTCGGCGAACCAAGTCTCAGATACTCATACATAAGCAGAGATGAGAATGACACGAGCTGACTTCAAGACATGGACGAAGCCGAAGAAAGAAGATAAATGGCCCACATCAGATTAGTGGCCCAAAACAGTAGACCGAGAGATACTATAACAAAAGGACGAAAATCTGTCCATTTAAGACAGGCGACGATGTGCTAAAAGCCAAAACACTGGTATCCAAAGACCCCAGCGAAGGGAAGCTGGGCACCAATTGGGACGGGCCCTACAAAATCATTGTAGCAGCAGACAAAAGCTCCTTCAAGTTAGAAACCATGGACGGAAAGGCACTACAAAAAAACTGGAACATCTCATACCTCAAACGTTTCCACTTGTGAAAGGCATCCCCCAAGCCGTACTCTTTTTCCCTCATCCGAGTTTTGTCCCAATTGGGTTTTTTCGGAGAGGTTTTTGATGAGGCGACGAAGGAGATATCCGGAATCGTTTACAAGGTTATTCTGATACACCAAACGTACCACCAACTGGCACGAATGGTATATCACAGGGACTAGGTCTACAGCCATAATGTAAAAGGCTACGGCCATCTCCAATGTATGAAAGGCTACAGCCATCTCCAATGAATAAAAGGCTACGGCTATCTCCAATGTATGAAAGGCTACGGCCATCTCCAATGAATAAAAGGCTACGGCCATCTCCAATGTGTGAAAGGCTATGGCCATCTCCAATGAATAAAAGGCTACGATCCAATGTATGAAAGGCTACGGCCGTCTCCAATGAAGGAAGAGGCTACGGCCTCGTCCAATTAAAACAAAAGGCTAAGGCCTAAAAGACGGAGGGAGAAGCTACGGCCTCCTCCAACTAAAACAAAAGGCTAAAGCCTAAACGACGGACGAAGAGGCTACGGCCTCCTCCAATTAAAATAGAAGGCTAAAGCCTAAACGACGAAGGAAGAGGCTACGGCCCCCTCCAGATAAAATAAAAGGCTAAGGCCTAAATGACGGACGTAGAGGCTACGACCTCCTCCAATTAAAACAAAAGGCTAAGGCCTAAATGACGGATGGAGAGGCTACAACCTTCTCCAATTAAAACAAAAGGCTAAGGCCTAAAACACGGAGGAAGAGGCTACGACCTCCTCCAATTAAAACAAAAGTCTAAGGCCTAAACGACGAAGGAATAGGCTACGACCTCCTCCAATTAAAACAAAAGGCTAAGGCCTAAAAGACGGATAAAGAGGCTACGGCCTCCTCCAATTAAAACAAAAAGCTAAGGCCTAAACGACGAAGGAAGAGGCTACGGCCCCCTCCATATAAAATAAAAGGCTAAGGCCTAAAAAGACGGAGGAAGAGGCTACGACCTCCTCCAGATAAAATAAAAGGCTAAGGCCTAAATGACAGATGGAGAGGCTACGGCCTCCTCCAAAACAAAAGGCTAAGGCCTTAGCAACGCAAGAACAAAGCCACAATAAACAAAGGGCTACGTCCCGAACAGTACAGAAACAAAAACAAAGGGCTACGTCCCGAACAGTACAGAAATAAAAACAAAGGAAGGATAAACAACTCTGGAGAGATTGACAAAAGTTTCTTTATTAAAATATAGTTACAGAGTTACAAGGAAATATTGATTACAAATATACAAGTCCTATCTAACTACCAAGACCCCCGTCGCCCCCCTCCGCTCCAGCTGCACCATCCTCACCCTCGTCCTGGAACATCCTGTCGATCCAGGACCCGATGCCTACTTGGTCTGTCTCTGCAAAGGAGGCGCCCGTCTGGACTGGAGAGTCAGGATCGTACCCACATGCTTCGTGAGCTACCCTAACCAGGCGGCGCTGATCACCAACCTCTGCTTTGGTGGCTCTGCCAGTGGCCAGCAGTTCATCGAACACAGTCTGCCTCACATCGGCATACATGAGCATGTCTTGGGGTTTGCGAGACGTGTCGCCAATCGGGTTAACAGCCTCCATTTGCTGAGGGACCGCCACTCTAGCCGAAACTTCCTGAAGCTTGGCCGACAGGACGTCTACCTTGGTACGTAGCTCGGCCGCCTCCATCATCGCTACGTGACCGAGATCCAGTTCCCCCTCCCACTGCTCGAGAAGATTCTCCAGTTCAGCATTCCGGGTTATGGCGGCCATCAGATCTGCATCCGCCTTTTCAAGCTGGGTCGTCCGCTTGTGCAGCTATTTCTCCAACGCCTCCAAGCTCTCGCAGAAGACTCAGAAATTAGGGTGTTGGGTATAGACATCCGCAAAAGTCTTGTGCTTGGCTCGGACCTCTTTGTACTTCTTCGATGCTTTCCAGAGGGTAGCAATCTTCTTTCGATCCCTCCGGCTCCGCTCGACCTCCAAAATAAGGGTATGTAAAGAGAAGGAAGAAAGAAAGAAAACAAGTCAAAAACCCTAAAAGGAAAGGAAAACAAAATGAAACAATGACCGAGTCATACCTGCAGAGGGGCACCGGCAACTCAATGAGATAAGTCTCTGTCGCTCACAGTCTTCAGAGACTCCGCCTCAGCAGCCCCACACAACAGGGACATGTCCATCGCGGCCTGCTCGCTCTCCAGCAGCAGGTTATACCCCATGGGGATCATGATCCGATGGCTGTGACCCGCCTCCATCATGCTCACTCGGGCATACTCCAGCTACGGCATGTAAGTAGGTTCAGAGGCTGCCTCAGCACCTTCCGGCCGCGGCACGCCCACAGGTTCGGAGGCCGGCTCAGCGGCAGTTCCCCCCTCGTCTATGGCCCTACCGGCGACAGCCAAAGCGCTTTCGTTCTCGACACGTGGAGAAGTAGCGTCCACCACGGCCGCCCTCAGAAGTGTCGCCCTCTCCGACCGGAGGGAGTCAGCCATAAAAACCGGTATTGAATCTGGGCGGCGAGTTACCAACTCCCTTTGTTCCATGGCCACCCCCTTTCCAAGGAGCAGCCTACGCCTCACCCGCTCCGATGGTTCATCCTTCGATGGAGCGCCCTCTTCAATAGCAGGGGACGAAGGCACGACGTCCGCCCCGGATGCCAGGTCAACGACCAGCTCGGGCACAGGAAGAGAAGGCCCGGGAATGTCAGCTAAGACGGACTCCCGGATAACATGGTCATGTTCCAAATAGGTGGTCTCGGCAACTACATCGCCGGACACTACTATGTTTGCTCGGTCCACTTCAGGCTGAGCAGCCTTGGGGGAACCCTCCCTTATAACGAACACAAGTTCGGTTTCCGACGGTGGGGAACTGTAGGCACGGTGTCTCCATCTCTGCGATATGTTCCGAGCTGCCAAAAACAAGTTAACAAAATGTCAGGTTTAACGGCATCTAAGTAAGCGGCGAAGTCGACGAACTAAAACAATCACCATACCTAGAAGGCCGTATTTGAGGGCGAAGGTGGCCCACGTCCTACACTCCTCAGCGTAGGGGATCAGCCACCCCACCCATGCTCTTATGTCAGGCACGGATTGAGGCGTACGCACCCTCACTGCATACATAGAAAACTGTAAGCTAGTATCTAAAAATGGCGGAAAGCCAAGCAAACATAAAGACGCTAAATATAAAGGTCGACACTTACGATTATCGTTTCACGCCTCCGGAAACTCAGCCGTGTCCGCCACCAGGTCCGAGGTACGGACAAAGAAGTATTATAGCCAATACTGGCGGTTGGGCTTATCGTCCTCCTCGATGACTAAGCCTTTCGTCCCGCGATTTTTTGGCTGCAGCATTTTTCCCCTCAAAAAGCCAGGGTTGAACAGCTGCAGCATGTGATGGACAGTGACGTCTACGCCGGCTCTCTCGGCGTACGTCGTCAATATCCGGCAAATCTTCCACGTGTACAGAGTAAGCTGAGCCGGGCAAATACTGTAAAATCGGCACAACTCCTCCGCCAGCGGATAGATTGGGAGTTTGCATCCCATTATGAACGGATATTCATAAATGGCACATAACCCCGGCCTGTGAAATAGACCAGGTCCCTCCCGGCCGTATGCATCACTGCCGCCTGCGGTATCCGGCAAGATACCCGGAGGTCATGAAGAAGAGACACGGTATAGATGGATTTCTCCCATTCGGGGGTCTCTGCCGGTGTCGAAAAATCCGTCCAAACATACAGTTTGCGAGGAAGGAGGTTTTCCATAGTCAAATAGAAAAGCAGTTTACGAACCTTCATGCTACCCTATGACTGCCGGGAAGCTCCAGAAGCAGCATCACCCTCTTTGTGTCCCCGACGATGATTACTCTTAGCCATTTCTTGAAGTTTCGTTGTATATACTAAGGATGCAGTACCAAGAACACAAGAACAGAGGAAAGAGTTGCAAGTTATATGGGAAAAAGTTAAGGAGCAAAAAGTTTCTGATGATCTAAAGAGTGGAAAGCCTTGAAACTGTCCTCTATTTATAATGATTCATTACGCGAAATTTGAAGAGTTTTTGCACCGGAAAAGAGGCGGGAAACCGAGACGTCAAATCATCTTTATGGCCTGCATTGAAAACAATAGTACTTATGACGCACGCCGTCAGCAGACGACGTTTCAGAAGAGCGTGCCACATGTGCGCGTGTATAAGGACCCGATATGGGTCGGCCTTATCCACTCATTACAGATGCGCTTCGAACATATCTCCAATAGGCGGAGGCACTATCTGTATGGGGGCGAATCAAACATAAAATGAGGCGAGTACGTATATATGCACGGCCGACTCAGACGCAGTACATGTCGGGCCCGCCTCCTTACGAGGCCGACGATATTTGGAGACGTCCTCCCTCATGGCCGCATGGCGAAAAGGATATGTCCCCGTCCATAGCGACGTGTCGATGAGCCAGTCTAAGTGGACGTCCCTGACCCCCCTTTCCTTATATTTCCGTTGTAATAGTAATAGCCTTAGGGAGATGTAATATGCAAGCGAGGGGACCGCTCCTCTATATAATGAGGGTCCCCCTCATTTGTAACACAAGTATTATTGATCATTAATAATACAACTCTCTCTCTACCACTTTTCTCTCTACTGTTATCACTTTACTAATCACTTGTTCTTATACTTGATTAAACTTTATCATCTTTTCATAAGGATAACATATACACGAATCCAACGATCGATCTTCAATATATATTTACATTGATTGATTTGCTTAAAAAGTGATGAACGACTTTTGAGCCAAACAATTATATTGTTTCATCTAAATAACATTTGTTCCTCACCAATTACTACGACCATTAATAACAAACACGATCCACTGAAATCCTATTATTAGGGTCGTGGGAAGGTAGAGTATACGCAAACCTTACCCCTACTCCTTCGGAGTAGGGAGACTGCTTTCAAAAAACCTTCCACTCAAGGAGACAAAAAGACAAAAAAGACAATATTGCTAACACCACAAAAATAATATGAAACAAATATGATAAATAGGGAACGATATGAAATCAAGAATAATGATACAATGCACACCAAAAGCAAAATAGTACTCCTACCAAACTAGTCTCACAAAATTTAGTATAAGACAAGACTCAACTACCTCCTAATCGACAACTTTAATTCTCAACCTCCACATGTTCCTATCAAGTATCATATCCTTGGAAATCTGCAACCTCGCCATATCCTGCGTAATCACCTCCCCCACTGCTTCTTTAATCGCCCTCTACCTCTTCTCGTGCCCTCCACAACTAGCTACTCGCACCTCTACTACGACCGTTGAACATGACCAAAATGTTCATAGACAGTGCATTCTTTTCCCTTATAAATTACATATCTTATCTATTTCTCCACCTTAAATCGATATTATTATATTTTTTTAAATATATTGTATCCTATGAAGGATCAATAGTTTTTCTTCTCGTTTTCCACGTTGAGTCGGGTCAGGGGTGTATTTACATAGAGTTTTGTGGGTGATGGAACACCCATTAACCTCGACGCGGAGTATGTATAATGATATAGAAAATATGACGAACTCAACAAATATTTAAGAAAGTACCCAAGAAACGAAACTTTTGATGGATATTTTGGTAAGAGATGGGTGCTGAAAGCTTGTGGACGCGGGTGACAAAAGGTCGACCTACTCGGCCTACATTATTTTTTTATGTGCATTTTACTCTTTATAAATAGTTAAGTGATATAAAATAAAGACTGTAATGTAAAGACATGTATAGAGAAAAACTGATGTATTATTCGAATTCAAACTGATGTTAATAATGAACTTAAAACCCTTCTATTTATAGAAGGAAGGAAGTTGTTGTGTAAGCTGCTACTGCAAGCTGCTGTGTAAGCTGCTACAATACCAAATATGGATAATCTTCTACTGAGAGTAATGTTTATCTATAGCGGTGTACCGAATGGATAAGTTCATTGTACCCAGTATGGATAATCTTCTACTAGGGGTAATGATTATCCATAACGTAATATTGAAAGAATAAGCTTATTATACCCGGTATGAATAATCGTCTACCGGGGGTAATATTTATCCATAACCGGATACTGAAAGGATAAGCTTATTATATCCGGTATGGATAATCTTCTACCGAGAGTAATATTTATCCATAACCGGATACTGAAAGGATAAGCTTATTATACCTTGTATGGATAATCTTCTACCGAGAGTAATGTTTATCCATAACCGGATTCTGAAAGGATAAGGTTATTATACCCAGTATGGATAATCTTCTACCAGGGATAATATTTATTTGTAACCGGGTACCGAAAAGATAAGCTTCTTCAGGAAGCTTATTTCCAATAGAGTACTAAATAGATAAACATATTTACGGCGGGGTCCCATATGAATAAGCTTCTTCAAAAAGCTTATTTATAATGGAGTATGAACATCCATAATATAATATATTTATAACATTAAAGTCTTATGTCGTTTTGTTTTTAGCATACGGCTATTTTTTTTCCCAAACTACTTTTTAATTTCTTTTCTTTATAGACTTTAATGCTGGCTTCTTGATTTAGTTCTTTTTTTACTTTTCTTTTACCTTTATCTGATTGATCTTAGAAATGATGGAAAAAATTGCTTCCAAAAAACTCCAAGCCCTTCTTGAAAATTTATATAGTTATTTAATTTAATATATAGAGTGTAGCATATTTTCAAGTGTAAGCAATAATTCTATTATATTATCTTTTTTAATATAAGTACAAATGTGGCTTGTGAACAAAAGTCTCTTTTTAATGATAATATAATTAAGTCCGATTTTCTTATTTAACTCAGTTGGTAAGCACCTTCACCTACGACTGTTAGGTCCTAGGTTCGAGTCACCATGGAAGGGAAGTATGGAAACACTATAGATCCTTCTAATTTGGGAGTGGTTACAAAAAATCTTTTACTGTTGTGTTTAAATAGTTGTGCATTTATACTATATGTTCTATAGTAACTTTACGCTTAAAAAAAGTAAAGCATCCACGGACATAAAACCCTGGATCCGCCACTGAGTCGGGTATTAGGTAGATTGGTTTTAATGTTGTACCTCCCTCTTAACTCCTGGTTCTTAATAACATTAAATTTTGACTGTTTGACTTATCTCATGAATAATGCCTCCTGTTCCATATAATTCATATCTCCATCTCTTTTCCTACCTCAAATATATATAATACTGTTATGAAGTTAAACTAAAAGAACCAAAAAAAAAAAAAAAAGAGAGAGAGAGAGATAACAACTTTTAAATAACAATAACAGTAAAACTAATTCATACATTTGTGAGAGTCGAGTATGGAATCTCTCATGAAAGTCTCAAGCTTTACAGTAAAATGAACAGAGCTATCGGTTATGTCCATTTATAAGTAGATAATTATAAAAATTAGTCAATTCATAAAATATTAGTATTAGCCAATTAATGTTTGTAGCTCCAAAAAAGATTAAATTTTTACCTTTATTTAAGTGGGTATTATTACAATAGATTAAGTACATTTTAAGATGCTTGAATTCTATTAGGATAATTTAGAGGAGTTTTAAGGTGATTTGAATTAAAAATTAAAAGTAGAAGATGATTAAAATTTCATGGTAAAAGGAAAACAGTAACTTAGCAAGACCTAAAAATAGACGTAGTGAGCTAACACTTATCTTCCATCTCCAATAATGAAAAACATGAGTTATCGTGGATCACGTTTTATACTAGCTTTTCATGCATGCAGCTAATTAGAACATAATATGTTACTCGTTCAAAATAAATGACTTTTTAGATGTTTTATATAAGAAACTATTTTTTAGCATTAATTAGCAATAGAATTGACTATATTAATCTTTATTATCTCACATAAATACTCATAACATATATTTTAATACTATTTACTCCAAGTACAATATAGAAAAAAATAATTTATTTATTCGTGAAATCTGGAAAAATCACTTATTTTGGACTATAAGAAAAATGCCAAAAAATTACTTATTTTGGACTGGATGGACTATTTAATACTCCTTCCGTTTCAATTTATATGAACTCATTTGATTGTGCACGGAGTTTAAGAAAAGAGAGAATACTTTTGAACTTGTGGTGCAAAATGAAACATATATATTTTATGTTACTACAAATCATTGCATAAACATAAATTATTTCTAAATAGGGAATCTTCTATTATATCCGGTATGGATAATCTTCTACCGAGAGTAATATTTAATCCATAACCGGATACTGAAAGGATAAGCTTATTATACCTTGTATGGATAATCTTCTACCAAGAGTAATGTTTATCCATAAACCGGATTCTGAAAGGATAAGCTTATTATACCCAGTATGGATAATCTTCTACCGGGGAAAATATTTTCCGTAACCGGGTACCGAAAAGATAAGCTTCTTCAGGAAGCTTATTTCCAATAGAGTACTAAATAGATAAACATATTTACGGTGGAGTCCCATATAAATAAGCTTCTTCAGGAAGCTTATTTACAACGGAGTATGAACATCCATAATATAATATATTAATAACACTCCCCCTTGGATGTTCATTAAAAGATAGTGTGCCTCATTAAAACCTTACTAGGAAAAACCTCGTGGGAAAAAAATTTAGTGAAAGGAAAAGAGTGCACAAATTTAGTAATACGCATTGCTAGGTGCCTCATTAAAAACCTTATAAGGAAAACCCTGTGGGAAAAAAACCTTAGCAAGGAAAAAAGAGAGCATCGCGTATTTACTCCCCCTGATGAAAACCTTGTTTCAAATATTTGAGTCTCTGCATTCTAACCTTGTATCAACATAACCAATACGACCTGTACCACATTTGTTAGCATTAGCAAGATACATAAGTGCATAGCAATTGCACTGAGATCAAGTATTTCAGGACCAATGAGTTCCTCATCCTCTTCTGGAGGTCAGATCGGATCCTTATTCACTTCAAGTGATCGAACACTCATTGATGTACTTAATAGGTGCTCTTGTCCATGTAAAAGTATTCACAGACCCTTTCTGTATAGGTAAATTGATGGATAAAGATCTCGTCTGCTAAATATTAAATTTGCAGACCAAGATAAATTTTATTTTTCCAAGATCTTTCATCTAAAATTCTTTCTTAAGATATTCAATTGCCTTTGGAGCTCTGTCACGACCCGAATTTTCCCCCGTTATCAGGATCGTGATGGCGCCTACTCGTGGTGGCTAGGCAAGCCAATTCATTCAACATTATCCTGTTCATATCATTATTTTTATACTCATATTTAATAGCAAGAGACATAATTATTCAATTTAATAAATGCGGAAGACTTTCTAAATAGAGATAAATGTTACTAAGATAAAACACGGATGAAATTCTCTACCCATGACGTGGAATCACCAACTCACGAACTACTAATGACTACTACACATAATGGTCTGAAAGAAAAATGATAAATATATGTCTGTCTCGGAACAATGAGACCACAACAAATAGTATAAGTAAATAGACGAGACGACGGGCCTGCGGACGCCTGCAAGCTACCTCAGTCTCGAAATGCTCAACTCCCACGAATACTCTACTCTTGCTGCTGATCCTGCTCGAAACCTGGACCTGTGCAAAAATGCACAGAAGTGCAGTATCAACACAATCCGACCCCATGTGCTGGTAAGTGCCTAGCCAATCCCGGCGAAGTAGTGACAAGCCTAGGACCAGACACTCACATAAACCTGTGCAGTTCTATATATGTACATACCATAAAACAACAGGATTATCAAGTAAAGAAATTAACAAAGAAGTATCATACTGGGGAAACACAATCAGCAACATATATTAAATCAGTAAAGAATAATCAGAGTATGATAAAAATAGATGTTATCAAAACAAGGAAATTTCAAACACTTGCACGGCATCACACTTCGTGTTTTTACTCTCATCCTCACATCCATGGCACGTCATGATCCTTCGTGCATGGTTTAAATAACAATGACATGGAATGTTCCTTCGTGCATAATCAATATCACCAGGCACGACATGATCCTTCGTGCATAATCAATAACAAGGCACAGCATTACCCTTCGTGCATAATCAATAAAATAAGGCACGGCATTACCCTTTGTGCATAATCAATAAACAAGGCACGGCATGATCCTTTGTGCATGATCAATAAAACAAGGCACGACATTACCCTTCGTGCATAATAAATAAACAAGGCACGACATGATCCTTCGTGCATAATCAATAAAATAAGGCAGGACATGGTCCCTCATGCATAATCAATAAAACAAGGCACGGCATCACACTTTGTGCATTATCACTCTTCCTCGCCCAAATAACAAGCACAGTTAAGGGCAAAAGCATGAATACAATAATCATGAACCATCCCGGCAAGGGACAAAATAATCATCACAGTAAAGTCCCACCAAGGGAGACAATAATCAACTTCACAATAAAGTTCCGGCAAGGGAAAACAATGATCAACTTCACGATAAAGTCCCGGCAAGGGAAAACAATGATCAACATCACAATAAAGTCCCGGCAAGGGAAAACAATGATCAACTTCACAACCCGACAAGGGTTCAAGATTTTATCTTAAAAAAATCCCACAATATATGTCAACAAACGACTCACGGTCATGCCAGACGCCACTGTATGGATGCTCGCCACCACAGCCCATACACCGCACTCGATCACATAGCAATTAGCACATTAATCATATTCCCTCAAACTAGGATAGATCAAACACTTACCTCTAGCCTTGAAGTCCAATTTATCCTTCAACTATAGCTTTACCTCGAATTTCATCTTTCAACTTGCTCGAATCTAGTCACAATTGATTCAATTACATTAATAAATACTATATAACTTAGTTGGGATGCTTAAAACGGTTTTCTCAAAATTTATTCCAAAGTTTCCCAAAATGCCCCTGGTCCCACTTGGTCGGAACTCGGGGTTCGGACCAAAATTCGATTACCCATTCGCTCACGAGTTCAAATATATGATTTGTTTCAAAATCGGACCTCAAGTCGAGGTCCAATTCCCCAATTCATGAAAAACCTACGTTCTACACAAAAACAAGAATTTTTACCATGAAAACCTTTGATTTCTATTGAAAAACATATTTAATGATGTTAGGAATTGAAAGAATTACGTAAAAATTGACTTACAAGTATTTTGGAGTGATTTTTCTCTTGGAGAATCGTGTGTGGTGTGTTGGGTTTTGAAGGAATGAAGAAAAGATGTGCAAAATTCGTTTAAGTATCAGATTGCACAGCTGCGGTTATGGGAATTGCGAACAGTTGTTCGCAATTGCGAACATAGCAGGTTTTGGATGGTTGCCCTCGCATTTGCGAGAAATTGTTCGCATTTGTAAACTCTAGCCCATGCCTGTCAGCATCGCATTTGCGATAATAAGTTCGCATTTGCGAACTAGGCTGAAATGCTGGGTCCTTCGCATTTGCGACATTTTAGTCGCATTTGCAAACATGGGTTGTTCACTGAAGGCCTCACATATGCGAGGTATAATTCGCATTTGCGAACCCATGTACTCCCCTGCCATCTTCGCATTTGCGAAGATTGGTTCACATTTGCTAACCAAGGCTAAATCTGATCCCTTTCGCAATTGCGAGCATTTCTTCGCAATTGCGAAGATATCAGCTTGTGAAAAAATACCAGCTGTGTTATTTTTCAGAATTTGCTCCAACGGCCTATCAAATCTTTACCCGAGCCCTCGGGGTCCAAGCCAAACTTGAACACAACTTCAAAAACATATTACAAACTTTCTCGTGCGATCAAATCGCCAATATAACATCGTTTTCATCAAATCAAGCCTCAAGTTCATGATTATCTTTCTTTTAACTTCATAACTTTCAAATTTGGAACTCAAGGTTCAAAACATATCAAACGACATCCAAATATCACCAAACTTTGCAGAAAGCACTTATATAATATTTAAGACTTGTACCGGGCGTCGGAACCAAAATACGAGCCCGATACCATGGTCGTTTAATCTATTTTCATTTAATAATTTCAGGAAAAACAATTTAACAGAAAAATTCATATCTTGGGCTCTAGGACTCAAAATTCGACTCCGGACACATGCCCGAGTCCCATATTTTCCTACGGACCTTCCGGGACCGTCCGATCTCGGGTCCGGGTCCGTTTAGCAAAAATGTTGACCGAAGTAAACTATATCAATATTAATGTCACTTTTCTTTATATTTTTCATAGAATTCACATATTCTAGCACAAAATCATTTCGGCTACATGCCCGGATTATGCACGTAAATCAAGGCAAAATAAAATAGGGTTTTCAAGGCCTCGGAAGCACGGAACATGTGAGGAAAACAGGTGATGACCCTTTGAGTCGTCACATCCTCCACCTCTAAAACAACCGTTCGTCCTCGAACGGACAAGAGAAGGAAGTACCTGAGTCGGGGAACAAATGTGGGTAGCGGCTTCGCATATCAGGTTCGGACACCCGGGTCGATGCCTCAGGAGGCTGACCCCTCCATTGAACACATACAGAAGGAAAACTCTTCGACCTCAACTATTGAACCTGCCGGTCTAGAATGGCCACCGGCTCCTCCTTGTAGGATAAATCATTTTCCAATAGGACAGTACTGAAGTCTAACACATGTGTGGGATCACCGTGGTACCTCCGAAGCATAGATACATGAAAAACTAGGTGCACGGCTGGTAAGCTAGGTGGCAGAGCTAGTCTGTAAGCCACCTCTCCCACTCGGTCCAGAATCTCAAATGGACCAATATACCTAGGGCTGAGTTTGCCCTTCTTTCCGAACCTTATCACGCCCTTCATAGGCGATACTCGGAGAAATACCCGCTCGCCAACCATGAAATCTACATCTCAAACCTTACGATCCGCATAAGTCTTCTGTCTGGACTGAGCTAAACGCAATCTCTCTTGGATAGTCTTGACCTTGTCTAAGGCCTCCTGAACCATACCCAACAATCGAGCCTCTCCCGACTCAAACCATCCAACTGGAGACCAACATCGCCTACCATACAACACCTAATACGGGGCCATCTGAACGCTAGACTGGTAGCTGTTGTTGTAGGTGAACTCCACTAATGGCAGAAACTGGTCCCACGAGCCTCCAAAATCAATGACACAGACTTGGAGCATGTCCTCTAGGATCTGAATAGTCCTCACGAACTGACCGTCCGTCTGAGGATGAAAAGTTGTACTCAACTGAACTTGGGTGCCTAACTCCTGCTGGACCACTCTCCAGAAAGGTGAGGTAAATTGTGTACCCCGATCTAAGATAATAGACACCGGCACCCCATGCAGACGAACAATGTCCCTAATGTAAATCTCTGCTAGCCTCTCCGATGAGTAAGAGACAGATAGTGGAATGAAGTGTGCTGACTTGGTCAGCCTATCGACAATGACCCAAATAACATCAAATTTCCTCCGAGTCAAAGGAAGTCCAGTAATGAAGTCCATTGTGATCCGCTCCCATTTCCACTCGAGAATTTCTATTCTCTGGAATACGCCACCAGGCCTCTGGTGCTCATATTTCACCTGCTGAAAATTTAGACACCGAGTGACATACGCAACAATGTCCTTCACATCCTTCGGCACCAATAGTGCTGCCATCAATCCTGATACATCTTCACGGGGCCCGGGTGAATAGAATACCGCGAACTGCGGGCCTCCACGAAGATCAACTAAGCAACATGCTAGTAGCACCGCAATGGGCGAAGTGTATGGGGCGAAGCTGACTAAGTTGCCGATTGCCATCGGTTGTTGTGGGTTAGGTCGGAAACCCCCCCCCTTCCCCCCACCGCTCGAGACGGCTGATGGCTTTTAGCAATGGAACGGCAAAGCATCGTGCAAGTAGCACCGAAAGGGGCGATGTGCATGGGGCGAAGCTTACTAAGTTGCCGATTGCCATCGGTTGTTGCTGGTTGTGTCTTACATCGGGAGGCGACAACGCTCGTGGCGGCTGATGGCTTTTAGCAAAGGAACGGCTAAGCAATGAGCTAGTCGCACCCAAGGGGTAAAGTGTATATTACGAAGCTTTACTAAGTTGCTGATTGCCATCGGTTGTTGCGGGTTGTGTCTGGAATCACATCACTCACGGCGGTTGATGGCCTTTAGCAATGGAACGACAAAGCAACATACTAGTAGCACCGCGAGGGGCGAAGTGTATGGGGCGAAGCTTACTATGTTGCCGATTGCCATCGGTTATTGCGGGTTGTGTCAAACATCGGGAGGCGACAACGCTTGTGGCGGCTGACAACATTAGGCACAGAAACTTGCCCCTGCAATCTCAATACTCCGTCATCATCTAGAGTTACCTTCGTGGCACCTCCCCGCTGTACAGTATCTCTCAAGTCGCGCAAATGAGGGTCATCAAATTTCCTCTCACGGATACGCTCTAATAGAGATGAACGAGCGACCGTGCAGGCTAACACCCTGCTAGGCTCAGAAATGTCTAGTTTCACGAACTAGTTGGCTAAGGCCTAGACATCTAGAGCAAATGGTCTCCGACTGACCGGAATGAATGCGAGACTACCCATGCTGGCAGACTTTCTACTCAATGCATCGGCCACCACATTGGCCTTACCTGGGTGATATAGGATAGTAACATCATAGTCCTTCAGCAACTCTAACCATGTCATCTGTCACAAATTCAACTTCTTTTGCTTGAATAAGTATTGTAGGCTTTTGTGATCCGTGTATACCTCAATATACCTCACACGCCACAACATATAGATAATGCCTCCAGATTTTTAAGGCATGAACTACTGCTGCCAGCTCAAGATCATGAACCGAATAATTCTTCTCATGGATTTTCAACTGTCTCGAAGTGTAAGCAATAACCTTACCATCCTGCATCAATACCGCTCCAAGCCCCGTACGGGATGCATCACAGTAAACTGTATAAGGCCCTGCACCCGTAGGTAGTATCAACACTGGTGCTGTAGTCAAAACCATCTTGAGATTCTGGAAACTCGCCTCACACTCATCTGACCACTAGAACTGGGCACCCTTCTGGGTCAACCTGGTCATCGGGGCTACAATAGAAGAGAACCCCTCTACAAATCGACGGTAGTAACCTGCTAACCCCAAGAAACTCCGGATCTTTGTGGCTGATCTTAGTCTAGGCTAGTCCTTAACTGCCTCCATCTTCCTTGGATCGACATGTATACCTTCTCCCCTCACAACATGGCCCAGTAATGCAACTGTACTTAGCCAGAACTCACAATCTTGAGATTTCCGCATATAGCTGACTACCTTTTCCAGAGTCTAGAGAGCCACTCTGAGATGCTGTGTATGCTTTTCCTAACTATGGGAGCATATCAATACATTATCCATGGGTACTATCACGGGCCAATTTAACTAGGGCATGAACACCACGTACTTATACATATATCCATGACTTTGGCCATAAGAGTCGTCCCTAAATTACAACATTACCAATTAACTACGTGTTATCAAATACCTTATTCCAAAGCTCCCACATTACTCATAATGAAGTATGGAGACCTTGTGATTACTCTTTTTCGAATTAATGAGTCATATTTATCCGCACCTGGGTGCTCGTCTCAAAGGCTAACTCAACGGTTTAAAACTAGAGATGGCTAGATATGAATAAGAGCTATAAAAAATGGTCAAATAGTCCTAACAGGCATGATTCTCATTTTAAAACGTAATACCAAAAATATTAAATTTATAAAAGAAGAATTTTAAACACATAAACTCTTACTACCAGGACCTAGTCCTCACATAATATCCACTGCAGCTTGAAGCTCGGCTTAGAAATATTTCACATTATGCTAAACAAAATTAAGGATCTCATCCTCAAATCTAAATCACAGTACTTGCACATTATATCATCTGAAATTTTTTCATTTACTTTCTTTATTCCTTTCAATAATTGTCCATCAAATATAATCACGACATAAAATGAACCCTGATACTAGGGATGGCAAATGGTGTGGGGCAGGGCGGTTGCGAGGCACAACCGCGCACACCCGCGAAGACTCCAACCCGCCTCGCACCGCCCTGCCCCGCCCCGCGAAAAACCGCCCCGCCCCGCCCCGCATATATATATTTTTAATTTTTTAAATCCGATCTAGTAAACCAAGTAATTTTTTTGCAATATACTTGTATCCGAGCATTAAAGGACTGGTGAAGCATATACGATTGTGTCATCCGACACCGCTTCGTCGGAACAATTTGCTAAGTAGTATATAGTATATAATATGAAAAGCAGCTATATAAAGAAAAAATGACACTACTTTACAGTCAAAACGTTGGGAAATGCTCAACTTTAAATTTACATATACTCATTGGGCAATGCTCGTGTGGCAACCAACATCCTATAACGTCCTAAAGGGGCATACCAGAATCACAGATTCAAAAATGATGCAAAAATGATGCAAGGCTAGAATGGTACAAAAATGTTGCACAGATTCAACCATTTCAATGGCTCTCAAAGAGGAAATCAACAAGGCAATTTTGGCTTCACGTACAGACTAAATCTTCACTAGGCTACGAAAGCAACCCGCGACCCGCACCGCCCCGAGTTAATTTTTTTTAAAAAAATTATGCCCCGCCCTGCCCCGCAAACAATGTAACCCGCCCGCCCCGTGAATGCTGAAAACCACCCCGCCCCGCACCGTTTGGCATTCCTACCTCATACTAATAGGATGCACAATTAATGATTAGAATTAGTTATTCTGAGAATTATATCAAAACCCACTATAATAAGTAATATAAAGTCGCTCTTAGCCTTATGGATAATTTAGTGACTAACATCTAATAATAGGGATGTCTATCCTAATGTAATATCCCAACGTGAGTATTTCCATAAGCAGATTTGATGAATACGATGCTCACTCATGAACGGAGCATATTAAAAGGACTCGCCCAAATTTCTCTTTCAAAAAAAAAAACCAAATCATATTAAGGGAAAATTATTCTGTTTATAACAATCTGAATTATACATGTGATGACACCATCTGGTGTGGTGACCTTCCTCATACCATAAAATTTATATCAATGGATGGGTCTCCACCTCTAGGATTTTCACCTCCACCTCTAACATCATGACCTCTACATCTGGCTGGCCATGTAGGATAAATATTAACTGCAATGGAGCATGTAGCTTGAGTGCTCTCCTAAAATTGCATTTCTCCAAAACTCCACATTCACAGCAATTCCTTTAAGGCTCAGTTAACTTATTGCTCATGACAATATACATATTCGGACATAGTCATTGTGACCTGGTACAACCGTTCAGATCGCGTATACTACATATTGCAGAGAATCTGGGGGGGGGGATGACGTCTTCCGAACATCTTCTTCAAATAACGTTTAGTAACTAGCGTTGCAGTGGCCTGTTTGCCCTCTTCGTGGACTTGTCGCAACCATCGACGACCAATTTTCTTTATTGCTATGTTGGCTTAACACTGTTGAGCTACCCAATTTACTCACATACCCTTCGTTATTCTCTGGGGCGATTCTTACACCATGAAAGGAACCAACCTTAAATATGTATAAGTTATTTGGAGGACCTTTCCCTACCGTATATATGCATCCCAATAGTTCACAATATTTGTCCTTCACAACTCCAACAAATCCATCGGACATCAAGGTCTGTTGAAACCCCACACGATGCATTAAGTGATTTCCTGATATAATTGCATCTTCCATCGGAACCACAACTAGCGTGGTAAATACCTTATCTTCCCACTACTTCTGTTTGCCATCTGAAGCATAGTAAAATCAACCCCGTCGTATTCGACTAATCCCACAATCTTTAATTCCTCACAACAACGGTCAAGCACAATCCCGTGGGTCCTCAAAAGATGCACCGCTGAAGGTGGTAGCGAAGAGTTTGGTGAAACCTATCCGTCCTCCGTAAGACTTTTGAAGGCGTAGTTGATCTATCACCAGCTCGTGTCATTGTTTGGCTGGAGAAGCGGTACATGACTTCGCCATTCGTGTGAAGACAAGAGTGGAAATTCAACTTAACATTTTGAAGAATGAATTCGCACGATAAGAAAGAACAAATGAGAAACGTTTTCCTAACTCAATAGACTCTGAAGGACAAGTACAGACGTCTCTGTACCTACCCCTCAAACTCTACTAAGCTTGTTCGTGAGTGGTGAGAACTATGTAACCTGGCTCTGATACCAACTTGTCACGACCCGGATTTTCCCCCGTCATCGGGATCGTGATGGAGCCTACTCGTGGTAGCTAGGCTAGCCAATTCATTCAACATTATCCTGTTCATATCATTATATTTATACTCATACTTAATAGCAAGAGAAATAATTATTCAATTTAATAAATGCGGAAGACTTTCTATATAGAGATAAATGATACTAAGATAAAACACTGATGAAATTCTCTACCCAAGATGTGGAGTCACCAACTCACAAACTACTAATGACTACTACACATAATGGTCTGAAAGAAAATGATAAATATCTATCTGTCTCGGAACAATGAGACCACATCAAATAGTATAAGTAAATAGAAGAGACGCCGGACCTGCGGACGCCTGCAAGCTACCTCAGTCTCGGAATGCTCAACTCCCACGAATACTCTACTGCTGCTGCTACTCCTGCTCAAAACCTGGACCTGTGCAAAAATGCACAGAAGTGCAGTATCAGCACAATCCGACCCCATGTGCTGGTAAGTGCCTGGCCTATCCCGGCGAAGTAGTGACAAGCCTAGGACCAGACACTCACATAAACCTGTGCAGTTCTATATATGTACATACCACAAAACAACAGGATTATCAAGTAACGAAATTAACAAAGAAGTATCATACTGGGGGAAACACAATTAGCAACATATATTAAATCAGTAAAGAAAAATCAGAGTATGATAAAAATAGATGTTATCTGTCACACCTCCTTTTTCCGCAGGCTCGCGAGGGCGCGAATATAAAAAGGAGTTTTTCCAATTAAAGGACAATCAAAACGGGATTCATTTATTGAGATGTTCAGAGTCGCCACTTGGGAGATTTATGGTGTCCCAAGTCACCGGTTGAATCCCGAATCGAGGAAAAGAATGAGTCCGTTTAACAGTCCGCGAACCAGAAATCCGGATAAGGAATTCTGTTAACCGGGAGAAGGTGTTAGGCATTCCCGAGTTTCGTGGTTCTAGTACGGTCGCTCAACTGTTATATTTGGCTTGATTATCCGATTTTAATACAAATATGAACTAATGTGCAAACTACCACTCCAAACCGTTTTAATTGTTAGAAGAAAATTATAATGTCGTGAGAATATATCTCGAATTTCGTCACATAAATGTGTTCGCAATTTTTGATATATTCCGACTTCATTGGGATTTGGATTGGGGTCACATAAATGTGTACCCGAGTTTAAGGAGGTACAATTATTAAATACGCGCTTAAAACTATTAACGAGTTATTATTTTGAGAATGCCGTAAAAATTTACTAAACGGCCAATCTCGGATTTCTAAGTAAATATATACACTTATGAAGATTTCACAGTTTTTGCGATTTATTTATCGAAGCGCGTCTCATTTATTAACAAAATAATCCTAAAATGACTACATTTCCTATTTTTTTTAGTTTTTATAAATAAAGAGATATCATAATTAATCTAGAAATTAAAAATGCAACACTTATCTAATTTATGACAAAAACTTAATGAAACAGATTTTAATCAATGTTTAAATAGAAAATATTTTTTTTTTCGGAATTATTTTATTATTATTTTATTATTTTATTAAATACGAAATTTCATAACTTAATAATAAAAGAAGCTAATTTAGAATAATATTAAAACTTGAATATATAAAAAGAAAAACTAATAAAATCATTTATTCAAAACTATCGAAAATTATAGCCATATTAAAGCTTATATGGTAAAAATAATTTTTTTATTCCAAATTGTTCAAATCTAAGCTTATTTTTAGAAAAACAACAATTATAAATTGACTATAATTTTATTTAAATTCGTTTTTTATAAGCTAAAAAATATATTATTTGTTATGTTTAGATAAGTATTTAATAAAAATAAACATTACTTAAATAAATCTAAAAATAAAAGTGCAAAATCAACAACTAATATATATATATACAAACTAAACCAATTATCTTACAACTAACTTAAACTCATATTTTTTAATTTTTTACTATTTTTTTTTATTTAAACCCTTGATGTTAAGTATTTACAACTATTTACCAAAACCAAAATCAATCTTAATTATTTACACCTATATTTTGAAATGGTTAAACTTGAGCAGAAACAATTCTTGTGTTATTGAAAATTCAAATCGTACCTAAATGCCTAATTTACGCAAAATAATTAATATTCGCATTTTTATTGAACTTAACTACATATTAACAACTTAATTTATTAAAGACAATATTAAAGAAGTTCTAATTAATTTGATTAACAAAAGAGTAATTCATTCTTCCTTTTATTTACTAAATGATTTGAACATTGATAAACAGATTCATAACTATACTATTAAATAACCATTTTTAGAAGTAAATTATTATTACTACAAGAAGGCTTAATTATTTAAAGTTATCACAAAACTTACAAAATATTAATATGGAATTTATTGAAACATAATATGTAAAAGAAAACAAAAATAGAAACTATTTAAAATTTCAACAAAATTCTCATTTTCCCATGTATTCATCTTATTATTTAAACATGATTAGATATGTACATGATATTGGAAATAAAAGAAATCCCGGTGATCAACACAGCAAATAACAACACAGCAATATCACAGCAACAGCAGTACAATCAAGAATACCAGTATCCGGATTTAAGCAATAAGAATCAACATCCCAGAATTGAGTTTCAAAATAAGACTTTGTAAAATAAAAACTAACACTCTTTTTTTTTAGATTTTTTTTTTCGTTTTTTTTTCTTTTCTTCACTATTTGGTAACACTCTTAAAATTTTTCAGATTTTTTCTCTCTAGGATTTTTTCTCTCTTTCTCCTCAAATTTCTCTTCTATTTATAGCCAAAAATTTCGAAATTTTCAGATTTTATTTTTATTATTTTTTTTATCTTTTTTTAATTAAAAGAAATCCCACTTACTAAATGATTTTATTATTTTATAAAATTAAATCCCACCATGCTTATCTTTTATTTTTTAAAACACAACTTTAATGATTTTTATATTTTTAATTGTCCACTTTCTTTTATTTATTTAAAAGAAAATGCCACTTTCTTTTCTTTTCTTTAAAAAAACAACTTTCTTTTACTTTTGATTTTTTTAATTTTCAGCCACTTTTGACTTTTATTCCAACTTTCATTTTCAATTATTTAAAACCAACCGAAAATTTAAAAAAAATATTAATATTTTCAGTTTTTTTTAATAAAAAATAAATTATTTTTTTTTAAAAAAAATTAATAAAAAAAATTAATAATAATAGCAATAATATGAATAGTAATAATTTACTTTAAAAAAAATTAAATCATATATATATATATATATATATATATATATATATATATATATATATATATATATATATATATATAATTAAACAAAAGCTAAAATATATAGAGTGAAAAATTTAAATACGGTCAAACATTTTTGTGGGGGCTTTTATGTGTGTGTGTTAGGATTTTTTGGTTTAGGGTGTGTTTTGAATAGTGTATAGTAGTGTAATAAATGGGTCGTGGGTCATGGGTTTGGGTTATGGTGTTTTGGGTTGGGTAGAATATGTTTGGGCTCAAGTTTAAAATTTAAGAAGAGGCCCAATTCCGAATTTGTCTTCTCTTTAAAAAAAATTTATTTATTATGAAATAAATTAAAAAAAAATGTTAAGATTAAATTATAAAACCAAAATTATCTTAAAAACACCAATTAACTCATAATAATTATTATTACAAAAAAAATTAGACGTTAATTAAAATAAAATCGCACAAATTGGATATTATAGGCTAAAAATGCAAAAATACATATTTTTGTGATTTTATAAAATAAACTTAATTATTACTAATTATAAACTTGAATTTTATATAAATACAATATATTTTTATATTTTTTATTTATTTAGACAAATAAATATGCACAGATAAATGCAAACAATTCAAGAAAAATAACACAAAATTCACAAATATTGCAAACAACACAAAACTCTTTTATTTTGAATTTTTGGGAGTAATTCTCATATAGGGCAAAAATCACGTGCTCACAGCTGCCCCTTAAACACGAAGAGTTTATGTGCAAAGACGAGTGAGCGGATACGAGCGATTTTTGCCCGTTTGAGCACTCCGTGAGAAGCATTTTTTTTTCAAAATTTTGACCGAACCTTTGCTTCAAAAGGTTTCCTACATATCCCTGGCTAAAAGGGAATCAGGTCAATGTAGTTCGGAAAGTTTTGGTAGCTGGGACTACCAATGAAACTGCGATTTTTGCTGTTACTGTTGTTGTTGTTGCGGTTACTGCTTGTTGACCTCCTTATTACACCATGCAAAAGCAAAATAAGAAGCTAGACTAAATTATGATTTATGAACTGTAAACTCTTATCTATATCTTCAATTTATCCTTCTGCTGGGGATACTGCTTCCTCGATTTAAGACTTGTTATGCAGGGGGTTCTTGTTGTAACCCTTAGTATTATTGAATTCTGTTTCGACCTTGAAATGTATTCCTCTGTTTTACAGGCGGGCTCCTGATTGTGATAACTTGCAATTAACACCTCCGTTCTACAGGCGGGCATCCCGACTTCTTCAATTTGTCCTGACTTTTTCATCTTGAAATAACAAACTCCATTCTACAGGCGGGCTCCTCACTTCTTCAACTTCAAAATAATAACCTCCATTCTACAGGCGGGCATCCTGACTCCTTCAATTTGAAAATAACACCTCTGTTCTACAGGCGGGCATCCCGACTTCTTCAACTTCAAAATAACAACCTCCATTCTACAAGCGGGCATCCTGACTTCTTCAATTTGAAAATAACAACCTCCATTCTACAAGCGGGCATCCCGACTTCTTCAATTTGAAAATAACACCTCCGTTCTACAGGCGGGCATCCTGACTTCTTCAATTTGAAAATAACACCTCCATTCTACAGGCGGGCTCCTGATTTCTTCCACTTAAAAATAACACCTCCATTCTACAGGCGGGCTCCCGATTTCTTCAACTTAAAAATAACACCTCCATTCTACAGGCGGGCTCCTGATTTCTTCAACTTAAAATAACAACCTCCATTCTACAGGCGGGCATCCCGACTTCTTCAATTTGAAAATAACACCTCGGTTCTACAGGCGGGCATCCCGACTTCTTCAATTTGAAAATAACACCTCCGTTCTACGGGCGGGCTCCCGATTTCTTCCACTTAAAAATAACACCTCCATTCTACGAGCGGGCTCCCGATTTCTTCAACTTAAAAATAACACCTCCATTCTACGAGCGGGAATTCTGTTTCGACCTTGAAATGTATTCCTCTGTTTTACAGGCGGGCTCCTGATTGTGATAACTTGCAATTAACACCTCCATTCTACAGGCGGGCATCCTGACTTCTTCAATTTGTCCTGACATTTTCATCTTGAAATAACAAACTCCATTCTACAGGCGGGCTCCTGACTTCTTCAACTTCAAAATAATAACCTCCATTCTACAGGCGGGCATCCTGACTCCTTCAATTTGAAAATAACACCTCTGTTCTACAGGCAGGCATCCTGACTTCTTCAACTTCAAAATAATAACCTCCATTCTACAAGCGGGCATCTTGACTTCTTCAATTTGAAAATAACACCTCTGTTCTACAGGCGGGCATCTTGACTTCTTCAATTTGAAAATAACACCTCCGTTCTACAAGCGGGCATCCCGACTTCTTCAATTTGAAAATAACACCTCCATTCTACGGGCGGGCTCCCGATTTCTTCAACTTAAAAATAACACCTCCATTCTACGGGCGGGCCCCTGATTTCTTCAACTTGAAATAACATCCTCCATTCTACGGGCGGGCATCCCGACTTCTTCAATTTGAAAATAACACCTCTGTTCTACGGGCGGGCATCCCGACTTCTTCAATTTGAAAATAACACCTCCATTCTACGGGCGGGCTCCCGATTTCTTCCACTTAAAAATAACACCTCCATTCTACGGGCGGGGCTCCCGATTTCTTCAACTTAAAAATAACACCTCCATTCTACGAGCGGGCTCCGATTTCTTCAACTTGAAATAACATCCTCCATTCTACGGGCGGGCTCGTGATTTCTTCAAAATAACACCTCCATTCTACGGGCGGGCTCCGATTTCTTCAAAATAACACCTCCGTTCTACAGGCGGGCTCCTAATTTCTTCAAAATAACACCTCCATTCTACGGGCGGGCTCCGATTTCCTTAAAATAACACCTCCATTCTACGGGCGGGCTCTCGATTTCCTCAAAATAACACCTCCGTTCTACGGGCGGGCATCCCGACTTTTTCATCTTGAAATAACAACCTCCATTCTACGGGCGGGGCTCCCGATTTCTTCAACTTAAAAATAACACCTCCATTATACAGGCGGGCTCTCGATTTCTTCAACTTAAAAATAACACCTCCATTCTACGGGCGGGATCCTGATTTCTTCCACTTAAAAATAACACCTCCATTCTACGAGCGGGCTCCCGATTTCTTCCACTTAAAAATAACATCCTTCATTCTACAGGCGGGCTCCTGATTTCTCCCAATTAAAATCTCTCAAATTGATTTCCTTATTTTCTTTGAGAAAATTTTCGACGATGGCGAAAATTTTCTGCCCCAATTTTGGTAATATTCTTTGCGGTATGTCATTCTTCTATCATCGACATTTCCTTTCACCTGCTTCAAATCAAAGAAAATTTGTTAGTTTAAAATGCGGTGAATGGTCGTGCCACTCCTGCTGGGGATGGCTTTTCCTTCTTCTGTCCTAAGTTCCCGAAACTTGTCGGGGATGATGTTACTTGCTGGGAATGATATTTCTGCTGGGGGATGGTTTTCCCATTTATCCCTTCCCTTTTCTGTGTTTTAAAACTTGCTGGTGAGACTCAAAATCACTTTCTTCAAAAGGTTTGATTTTCCTTTATTATCGCTGGAAATAGAAATGTCATCAGCTAAGGATGCATTATCCTTTTTCCTTCTCCGCTTTGTGTTGTCCGATCATCTTGAGAATCGGTTGATAATCTGTCGGAGTTATTTGCGCATCTTGAAAATTCACAGGGGATTCTTTTGGAACTTGGTCCATGATTTTTCTACTGCATCTTTCAGGTCTTCTCTATTTCCTGACATTCCAGACCAATTTGGTCTGTCCTACCCTCGTTTTGCTTCGCACCAATTCGGCACTGATAGTAAGCTCTGAAAAGTCTTTCTCAAAATAGACTTGGATAAAAACCTTTAAACAAAGAAAACTGAAAATATAGAAAAAGAAAAAAAAAGCTTTCTGAACAAATGTAGCGAAAAACAAAAAGGAACTTATCTGAATTGTATAACCGGTCCCAACGATCACGTCGTGCATTCCGGATTAATCAACCTAGTCTATTTGTATCAATCCATCTTCTGATGGTCTCATTTGCTGAGGACGAACAGATGCACGACTCTTTGTCAAATGCGGGTCCTTTGTGCCACTCTATCTTGTCGCCTCATAGTGCCCTTCGAGGGGTTTTCACTAATAAGACTCTCTCATTTCTCTCAACTCCCGTCGCCTTATGGTGCCCGTGAAGGTTTTCACCGATAAGACTCTCTCATTTTTGTTTCTTCTCAGCTTTCGTCGCCTTATGGTGCCTGTGAAGGTTTTCACCGATAAGACTCTCTCATTTTATTTTTTTTCAGCTTTCGTTGGAGATTGGAAAGGCACCGATAATGTTCTCTTCACTGGGGATTCTTCTGGCTATCAATTCCTTCAGCTTATTCCCTTTCTGTTGGGGATCAACATGTTACTCTTGGTTTTTACTTGCCTGACTGGGCATTTCCCGGATACTGATCGGGAGGTCTTTTCGGACATCTCATATGGGTTTTTTGTGTGGGTCTTAAAAAGAAAAGAGTATCAAAAATTCACAATAACTGTGTATGGGTGAAATATTACAACTCTCGAATTTTTTTTTTCTTCATAAAACAACATAACTTCTGCCCCAGTTTCTTGTTTGGGGAAGAATTAACTTTTATTCACTCTATGACCGAGCCGTGAGGCGCCTACGTATCCTATTTGAGGAATAAGGTCAAACGTAGTTCCTTGATTCATTTAAATCTCTTGTGACTTTCTTTTATCTATTTATTATTTTTTTTTCTTTTCTTTTCTATTTCCGTTATTGATTCCAAGAGAGGGATATGAAAGAATAAATAAGGCTCAAAGGGGAAACAAGGGTTAAAAGTGTTTGGATAGAAGAAAGAATTGCCTCCGTCATTTCATTATCCGATAAATACCTAGTACAAACAAATAAAATGAACCAAAATCATAAAGAAATTACATGTAATATCTCTTGACTGCATCAGAATTGATAGCCATGTCGGTGCATCTTCCCTCAATATCGGTCAGATATAGAGCTCCATTGGATAATACTCTAGTTACAATAAGCGGCCCTTGCCAATTCGGGGCGAACTTTCCCTTTGCTTCGGCCTGATGTGGGAGGATCCGTTTCGGTACTTGTTGCCCTACTTCAAATTTTCTGGGGCATACCTTCTTATTGTAAGCTCTTGCCATTCTCTTCTGATACAATTGGCCATGACATACTGTTGCCAATCTCTTTTCATCAATTAAGCTCAACTGCTCTAATCGAGTTTTGACCCATTCGTCATCATCAATCTCAGCTTCAGTGACAATTGGGAGGGATGGAATCTCCACTTCTGCTGGTATTACTGCTTCAGTTCCGTACACCAGCAAGTAAGGAGTTGTACCTATTGAAGTGCGAACCATAGTGCGATAACCCAACAATGCAAATGGTAGCTTTTCATGCCATTGCCTAGATCCTTCTACCATTTTTCTCAGTATCTTCTTTATATTCTTGTTTGCTGCCTCAACTGCGCCATTTGCTTTGGGACGATATGGGGTGGAATTACGGTGTGTAATCTTGAACTGTTGACACACTTCTTTCATCAAACCACTGTTAAGATTAGCACCGTTGTCCGTGATAATCATCTTTGGGATCCCAAATCTACAGATGATATGGGAATGGACGAAGTCTACCACGGCTTTCTTGGTCACTGACTTGAATGTCTTCGCCTCCACCCACTTGGTGAAATAATCAATGGCTACTAGAATGAACCTATGACCGTTGGAAGCTGCCGGCTCGATCGGTCCAATGACATCCATGCCCCACGCAACAAATGGCCATGGTGCTGACATCGTGTGCAATTCCGTTGGCGGAGAATGAATAAAATCTCCGTGCACCTGACACTGATGGCACTTCCGTACAAAATTTATACAATCACGCTCCATGGTGAGCCAGTAATATCCTGCCCGTAAGATCTTCTTTGCCAATACATACCCACTCATATGTGGCCCACAAACTCCGACATGCACCTCTGTCATCACTGTCGTGGCTTGGCCTGCATCTATACATCTTAGCAATCCCAAATCCGGGGTTCTCTTGTACAGCACTCCTCCACTAAGGAAAAATCCGTTTGCCAATCGCCGAATAGCCCTCTTTTGATCTCTAGTTGCCTGCTCTTGGTATATTCCCATCCTGAGATATTCTTGGACATCATGAAACCATGGCTCGCCATCCATTTCTTCCTCCACCACATTGCAATAGGCATGTTGATCCCGAACTTGAATATATAACGGATCAACATGAATCTTGTCCGGGTGATGCAACATCGATGCTAGAGTAGCCAGAGCATCGGCGACCTCATTATGCATTCTTGGGATATGTCTGAATTCTATTGACCGGAAACGCTTCGTTAGGTCATGCAAACATTGGCGATACGGGATAAGCTTCAAATCTCTTATTTCCCACTCGCCTTGAACCTGATGTACCAGAAGGTCCGAGTCTCCCAAGACCAAGACGTCCCGGACATCCATGTCCACAGCTAATCGTAACCCCAAAATGCATGCTTCGTATTCGGCCATATTGTTGGTACAATAGAAGCGCAACTGAGCCGTAACAGGATAATGATGTCCTGTTTAAGAAATAAGTACTGCTCCTATTCCGACTCCCTTTGCATTTGCAGCTCCGTCAAAGAAAAGCTTCCACCCTGGCTCCTTGGTTAGTTCTAACTCATCAATTTGCAACACTTCTTCATCCGGAAAATACGTCCTTAAAGGTTCGTATTCATTATCAACAGGATTCTCAGGCTAAGTGATCGGCTAGTGCTTGGGCTTTCATGGCCGTCCTCGTCACATAGATGATGTCAAATTTTGTAAGTAATATTTGCCATTTTTCTAACCTTCCTGTAGGCATAGGTTTCTGGAAAATATACTTCAATGGATCCAAACGTGAAATGAGATAAGTAGTATAGGAAGACAAATAATGCTTCAACTTCTGTGCCACCCAAGTTAGGGCGCAACATGTCTTCTCAAGATGAGTGTACTTAACTTCATATGTGGTGAACTTCTTACTGAGATAATAGATGGCTTGTTCCTTTCTGCCGGTGATGTCATGTTGCCCCAATACGCAGCCGAAAGAATTGTCCAAAACTATTAGATAAAGAATCAGAGGCCTCCCGGGTTCAGGTGGAACCAACACAGGTGGGTTTGACAAATACTCCTTTATCTTATCAAAAGCCTCTTGGCATTTTTCAGTCTACTTGACTGCAGCATCCTTCTTTAACAGCCTAAAAATAGGTTCACATGTTGATGTGAGCTGAGCAATGAATCGGCTGATGTAATTCAATCTTCCCAAAAGACTCATCACTTCAGTTTTGTTCTTTGGTGCTGGCAATTCTTGTATGGATTTGATCTTTGATGGATCCAACTCAATACCTCGCCGACTGACAATGAATCCTAGCATTTTTCCGAGGGAACCCCAAATGCACATTTGGCTGGATTGAGCTTAATGTCGTACCTCCGAAGCCTTTGAAAAAACTTCCTCAGATCTGCTACATGGTCTTCCTGTCGCCTGGATTTTATGATTACATCGTCTACATACACCTCAATCTCTTTGTGTATCATGTCATGAAACACAGTAGTCATTGCTCTCATGTATGTTGCCCCAGCGTTCTTCAAACCAAACGGCATTACCCTATAGCAATAAGTTCATCAAGGAGTGATGAAAGCTGTCTTTTCTGCATCTTCTTCATCCATTAGGATCCGATGGTATCCTGCATAGCAATCCACAAAGGATCCAATCTCTCGCCCCGCGCAGTTGTCTATCAAGATATGGATGTTGGGTAGTGGGAAGTTATCTTTCGGGCTTGCCCTGTTCAGATTACGATAATCGACACATACCCGAATTTTCCCATCCTTCTTCGGCACTGGCACCACATTGGCCAACCATTCGGGATATCGAGTAACCCGAATAACCTTGCTATCAACTGCTTGGTTCCTTCTTCTTTGATCTTTACGCTCATATCGGTTTTGAACTTCCTCAATTTCTGCTTGACAGGAGGACATGCCGGATCAATGGGCAATTTATGTACCACTAGATCCGTGCTTAACCCTGGCATGTCATCATACGACCATGCAAAAATATCTTTGAATTCAAATAGTGTTTTGATTAGCTCTTCCCTGATACTCGGCTCAATGCGAATGCTGATTTTGGTTTCCCTAACATTATCCTCATCTCCTAAGTTGACAGCTTCAGTATCGTTTAAGTTAGGCTTAGGTTTTTCTTCAAAATGAGTTAATTCCCTGTTAATCTCTTCAAAAGCCTCATCTTCCTCATATTCCGATTCATCCTCATAATCGACTTCGCGTATAATTAATTTGGATTCAGATTGACTTCTTAGACTAGGTTGAAGATCCGTTGTGCATGCCATGACATTGGAACCGGCGAAAACAAAACTGTTCAGAAATGAAAAGAAACAGAAATCAAAAATCAAGAAAATAAAGAAAACTTTCATTTTTATTGAAAATGAGGGATAACAGAGTTTCACACTACAAATAAATTAAAACTGGATTACAACTCTGGAATAATCCAGGAAGCAAAAAAAGAAAATCCAGAGCCTACTACCAAGACTTCTTCCAGATGGGAAGAGGAGTAGCCGTCCAATTGTTGGTTTTGACCTTGGGCCCCACATACTGTACGTCTGCATTACTGGAACCTTCTCCAGCTTCGATCATGTTTACATCAGCGAACAACCTTTCAAAACTCTTTTCCAGATCTCCATCTGGCCCAATTGACGGTCCGAGGATCTTTGGGTTTGACATCCTCCCGAAACCTGTTTTCACAAAAGACTGGGAGAGGCGTGGAACTGGCTTGGGAAGGACCCAGACTTTCCTCTTCATTTTGTGAGCTCTCTTCACATCTGCTACCGTCGGCTTGAACCCTAACCCGAATGTCTCCAAATTTTCAGGCAAAGAAACGGGTTGAATGATACCTTGGAGTTTGGCTCCCAAACCTTTTCCTGGTATGAACCCACAGTTCATCATTTCTGAGGCGATCATGAAGGTTGAAGCTGAGATCCTGGGAAAAGCAAGGTCCTCGCCTTCGGAAACCTTGTCCACCGAGACCCCTTCGAAGACTTGGTATACCCATGGTCCCTTGTCATCCTCCATTTCTATGAATGGAACCACGTTATCACTCATAATGCCTATGCCATCATCCCCGTGCAATACTATCTCCCGTCTATCCCACTCGAACTTAACCATCTGGTGCAGCGTAGAAGGCACTGCTTTGGCGGCATGAATCCAGGGTCGCCCCAATAGCAGAGTGTATGATGCATCCACATCCACCACTTGGAATTCCATAGTGAAATCGACTGGGCCAATGGTCAGTTCTAATATGATATCACCCACCGAGCTAGTATTCCCTCCATCAAATCCTCTGATGCAAACGTTATTCTTACGGACTCTGTCCTGATCAATTTTCAGTTTGTTCAGAGTAGCCAAAGTACAAATATTGGCACTTGAACCATTATCCACCAATACACGATTGACCACTAAGTCTTCACACTTCACGATCAAGTATAAGGCTTTATTATGTTTTGTGCCCTCTTTTGGCAATTCATCATCAGAAAATGTCACTCGGTTGACTTCAAAGATTTTATGCACAATCTTCTCCAAGTGATTTACAGAAAGCTTTTCCGGAACATGGGCCTCATTCAGGATCTTCAACAAAGCCTGGCAATGATCCTTGGAATGGATTAACAAAGATAACAATGAGATTTGGGTTGGGGTTTTCCTCAACTTCTCCACAATAGAGTAGTCTTGGGCTTTCATCTTCTTCAAGAACTCTTCAGCTTCCTCTTCTGTTACTGGCTTTTTCACCGCTGTGGGATTAGATTTCCTTAACTCTACGGGAGCAAAACACCGTCCCGATCGAGTTAAACCCTGGGCTTCACAACTGACTTCCTCCACTGACTTCCCTTTGTATATCACTGTTGCCTTTTCATACTTCCAAGGTACGGCCTTGCTATCTATTACTGGCAACTGAGCTACCGGCTTTATGATGACCAGTTCCCTACAAACTCCTTTCACGATCATTACTGGTGCAGACGGTGCTCCGGACACAACCAACTTTGTTGTTTTTGGTTTCTCCGTAGTGGCCGATGGGCTTTTCCCCAATATTATCACATGCTTGACAACCTCCCTCTTAGTTGGTACCTCCCCTTCCACACTGGTTGATTTCTCTTTTGTTGTGACGACCCAAAGGGTCATCACTTATTTTATTAATAATTTCGAGCTTCTGAGGCCTTGAAAACCTCATTCTATGTTGCCTCGATTTGCGTGCACGATCCGAGCATGTAGCGGAAAGATTTTGTGATAGAAAATATGAATTCTATGAGAAATTTGGATAAAAATGATATTAATATTGATATGGTTGACTTCGGTCAACATTTTTGGTAAACGGATCCGGACCCGAGATTGGATGGTCCCGAGAGGTCCGTAGGAAAATATGGGACTTGGACATGCGTCCGGAGTCGAATTCTGAGGCCTAGAGCCCGAGTTATGAATTTTTATGTGAAATTATTTTTGATGCAATTATTAAAGGAAATAAATTAATTGACCTTGGTATCGGGCTCGTATTTTGGTTCCGACGCCCGGTACAAGTCTTAAATATTATATATGTGATTTCCTGTAAAGTTTGGTGACATTTGGATGTCGTTTGAGATGTTTTGGACCTTGAGTCCCAAGTTTGAAAGTTTTGAAAACTAAAGGTATGAAAATCATGCATTTGAGGCTTGATTTGATGAAAACGAGGTGATATTGGAGATGTGATCGCACGAACAAGTTCATAATGTGTTTTTGAGGTTATGTGCATATTTGGTTTGGAGCCCCGAGGGCTCGGGTGAACTTTGGATAGGCCACGAGATCAATTTTTCATGTTAGAAGTTCCTGTCTGCAACTGGTCTGCAGAGTTCGCAAATGCGAACAATAGTTCGCAAATGCGAACTCCCCACTATTCTGCGGAGTTCGCAAATGCGAACAATAGTTCGCAAATGCGAACTCCCCCTATTGTGCCTGTGTTCGCAAATGCGAACAATAGTTCGCAAATGCGAACTTGACCCTACTGTGCCTGTGTTCGCAAATGCGAGATATAGTTCGCAAATGCGAACTGGCCACTATTCTGCCTGGGTTCGCAAATGCGAACAATAGTTCGCAAATGCGAACCTCCCCATATTTAGCTTTTGTTCGCAATTGCGAACAATAGTTCGCAAATGCGAACTTCCCAGTTTTGCCTTGGCTTCGCAAATGCGAAGAAATGTTCGCAAATGCGAACTTCCCACCCTTAGCTTATTTTTCAAACTCCAGAAATTGGTCGGGGTTCGCAATTGCGAACCCATGTTCGCAAATGCGAACACAGAGACCTGAAAAACACGGATTTCGGTCATTTCTTCACATTTTTACAAAACCAAAACACCCATTTGCGATTCTTCAAGGATTTCTTCTTCATCAAATCGATTGTAAGTCACTTTTTACTTAATTCTTTCAATTCCTAACATCATTAAACATGTTTTTCATTAGAAATCAAATGTTTTCATGGTAAAATTCTTGTTTTTGTTAGAAAATAGGGTTTTTCATAAATTGGGAAATTGGACCTCGAATTGAGGTCCGATTTTGAAACAAATTATATACATGAACTCGTGGGGGGATGGGTAACCGGATTTTGGTCCTAACCCCGAATTCCGACCATGTGGGCCCGGGGTTGAAATTTACTATTCATGGCAGGAATGTTGTAAAAGTGGTATTTGGTATTAAGAATTAGTTTGTTGAGTAGAATTGATGATATTAAATCAATTGTGTATAGATACGGTTGGATTGGAGCCAAATTGACAGAAAAGTCATTTCCACGGATTGGATTGTTCATAAGCATTCGAGGTAAGTGTTTGTTCTATCCTAGCTTGAGGGAATAGGATTATGTGTTATGTGTTATGTGATCGAGTGCGGTGTATGGGCTCTGTGGTGACGAGCATCCATACACTGGCGTCTAGTATGACCGTGAGTCGTTGGAAAATGATATTTTGAGATATATTACGGGTGAATTGTTATTGTTCTCCCTTGTTGGGACTTGTTGTGAAGATAATTATTGATTGCCCTTGATGGGACGATTTATGAATTGCTGTTTCTTTCTCTGCCCTTAGCTGTGATTGTTATTTGGGTGAGGAAGAGTGATAATGCACGAAGGGTGATGCCGTGCCATGTTTATTTATTTATGCACGAAGGTTAATGCCGTGCCATGTTTATTTATTGATTATGCACGAAGGATCATGCCGTGCCCTGTTATTGAACCATGTACGAAGGATCATGCCGTACTATGGATGTGAGGATGAGAGTAAAAGCACGAAGGGTGATGCCGTGTACTTTATTTGTTTATTTGGTGAGGATGAGAGTAAAAGCACGAAGGGTGATGCCGTGCAATTGTTTGCTATTCCTTGACTTGATATTACTTGTTTTTCCATTATATTTTATTTGGGTGATGCCGTACAATTGTTTGCCATTTCTTGACTTGATATTACTTGTGTTTCCATTATACCTTGTTTTCCTTGTGAACTTATTTGATTGTTATTTTGGTGAGGAAGAGTGATAATGCACGAAGGGTGATGCCGTGCCATGTTTATTTATTTATTTATGCACGAAGGATCATGCCGTGCCCTATTATTGAACCATGTACGAAGGATCATGCCGTACCATGGATGTGAGGATGAGAGTAAAAGCACGAAGGGTGATGCCGTGTACTTTATTTGCTTATTTGGTGAGGATGAGAGTAAAAGCACGAAGGGTGATGCCGTGCAACTTTTTGCTATTTCTTGAATTGATATTACTTGTGTTTACATTACACTTTGTTTTTCCTTGTGAAATTATTAACTGTGGTTAATTGTTGAATTCTTTAAGATATTCCTTATGGTGTTAATACTTGATTAATTCTTGTTATTTTGTGGTACATATATATATATATATATATATTGAATTGCACAGGTTTATGTGGGTGTCTGGTCCTAGGCTTGTCACTACTTCGCCGGGGTTAGGCCGGGCACTTACCGACACATGGGGTCGGTTGTGTTGATGCTACACTTCTGTGCTTTTTGCAGAGATCACAGTGTTGGAGCAGCTTTCGGACTGCAGTAGTAGTAGGATTTTTTAGGAGTTGTCTTCAGCCCAGGGACTCTCGAGGTAGCCTAGCCGGCATTCACAGGCCGAAGTCCCTATCATTTATTTCAGTTTGTTTTCATTGTACCAAAACAGACTTATGTGTTTTTCTTTCATTCAGACTTGTTTGTAGTATTCTATAGTAATCTGTGAGCTAGCAACACCAGATTTTGGGGTAGTGTTATATTCAGTATTTCCGCATTTTGATTTCTTCTTTATTTAAAGTTTTCCGAAATATTTAATTATTCTAGTATCTTTTGTTGTTAAGGTTCGGCTGACCTAGCTTCGATAGTAGGTGCCATCACGACTTCCGATGGTGGGAAATCCGAGTCGTGACAAGTTAGTATCAAAGCTCTAGGTTGCATAGGTCTCGCTACTTACGGACAAACTAGGTAGAGTCTGAGGGATCGGTACGGAGACGTTTGTATTTATCCCTCAGAGGCTACAGAGTTAGGAAAAATTTCACTTTTGTTCTTTCTTGTCGTGCGACTCTGTTTCCCAAACACTAATTGTCCTTCTACTCTGTTCTTTCGCAGATATTGAGAACACGCGCTTCATCTTCCACCGCACAGCAGCCCTAGCCCATAGCTGAACCCCGTGAGGGGCGGGGGCCAAGGCCGTATCGGAGGCCGTGGTAGGGGTAGAGCTCAGCCCCGGCAGCTACTCCGGAGGTGGAGCCTCATATTGAGATTGACGAGGAGGTTCCGGTTCCAACGGCTCCAGTGGGCCCAGCTCGGGTCCCGGGAGAGGCTTTAATCACCCCGGATCTCGGGATGCTTTGGTCGAGAATAGCGGGATTCATGGACGACATTGCCGGAGCGGGTTTATTATCGGTTGCCCCGACTACTTCTCAGGCCGGAGGAGGGGCCCATACTCCTGTTGCTCATACTCCGGAGCCGGTAGCTCCTCGGCCTCAGCACCGGTAATTCAGCCAGTTGTGGCCACTCGGTCCGGTACCACGGCTCATGCGGTGATGGAGCGGCCATGACTTCGATTCGTTATGGAGGCTTGATCGGTTCTCCAAGCTATTTACCACTACATTCGGTGGAGCCGCATCAAGAGGATCCTCGGGACTTCTTATTCGGTTGCCATGAGATTCTCAAGACTATGGGGATCGTGGAGACAAACGGAGTTGACTTTTGTACTTTCAGACTTGCAGGATCCGCCAAGACTTGGTGGAGAGATTATTGCCTGACTCGACCAGCAGGATCCCCAGCTCTATCATGGGACCAGTTTGCGGAACTATTTATGGAGAAGTTTCTCCCTGCTACTCAGCGGGATTTACTTCGGAGGCAGTTTGAGCGCCTCCATCAGGGCACTATGACAGTTACACGGTATGAGACGAGATTTATTGACTTGGCTCGTCATGCAGTGGTGATACTTCCCACGGAGCGGGAGAGGGTCCGCAGATTTATAGATGGGCTTAATCAGCCGATTAGACTCGAGATGGCTATGGGCGTGGGGAGTGACATATCATTTCAGGAGGCAGCCAATGCAGCACGCAGAGTTGAGATGGCTCTCGCTAGAGGAGGCGGTTATTCTTCGGATAAGAGGCCTCGTCATTCGGGTAGGTTTGGTGCTTCTTCCTCTGGTAGCAGAGAATCCTTTGATAGAGGCCAGTCCTCCAGGCCTTTTCATTCCGCCCTTCAGGCTTCACAGGGTGGACCAGGTGATCGCGGTTCTCATGGGCATTATTCAGACCAGTCTCCTATTAATGCTCAGCCTCTTCAGAGTGTTCGTGGAGGCCATTCGGGTCGTCAGGGCCAGCAGCCCTATCAGTCTAAGAGTTGCTACGGTTGTGGTGACCCAGGTCATTTTATCGGGAATTGCCCTATAGCAGCGGGCAACTCTCAGCAGCGAGGTCCTCGTCCTATGATCCAGGCCCTAGCCAGAGGCGGGCGTAGAGATTTTAGAGGTGGAGGTCGAGACCGTAGAGGTAGAGACCGTCCAGCCAGAGGTAGAGGTCAGCCAGTTGATGGTCGTCCTAGAGACGCAGCTCAGAGGGGAGGTGCAGATCCCCGTTTCTATGCTTTACCGGCCAGGCCAGAGGCAGAGGCATCAGATGCTGTGATTACAGGTACTATTCTTGTGTGTGGCAGAGGTGCTTCAGTATTATTTGACCCGGGATCTACATATTCCTATGTGTCTTCCTACTTCGCACCGTATTTGGTCGTGCCCGCCTATGCTCTGGATATTCCAGTTTATGTGGCTACACCAGTGGGTGACTCCATTGTAGTCGATCGGGTGCATCGTTCGTGCGTAGTTATATTTGGGGGTCTTGAGACCCGTGTTGATCTGTTGCTTTTGGATATGGTAGATTTTGATGTCATATTGGGGATGGACTGGTTGTCCCCATACCACGCTATTCTTGATTGTCATGCTAAGACTGTCACCTTAGCCTTGCCAGAATCACCCCGATTAGAGTGGAAGGGTACCTCAAGCCACTCCGTTCGCATTGTTATTTCTTATGTTAAGGCTCGACGTATGGTCGAGAAGGGGTGTCTAGCTTATTTGGCTTATGTTCGTGATTCCAGCGCAGAAGTTCCTTCCATTGAGTCGGTCCCTATTGCACGGGAGTTTCCGGAGGTTTTTCCTTCAGACCTGCCGGGCATGCCACCCGACAGGGATATTGATTTCTGTATTGATCTGGCACCGGGTACTCGGCCCATCTCTATTCCACCCTATCGTATGGCCCCGCCGGAACTAAAAGAGTTGAAAGATCAGTTGCAGGATCTTCTTGAGAAGGGCTTTATCAGGCCCAGTGTTTCTCCCTGGGGAGCACCTGTATTATTTGTAAAGAAGAAGGATGGCTCGATGCGGATGTGTATTGATTACCGGCAGTTAAACAAGGTGACTATCAAAAATAAATATCCACTGCTGAGGATTGATGATTTGTTTGACCAGCTCCAGGGAGCGAGGGTATTCTCTAAGATAGACTTGAGGTCGGGCTACCATCAGCTGAAGATCAGGGCGGCTGACATTCCTAAGACAGAGCCTTTCGCTCTAGATATGGGCATTATGAGTTCTTGGTCATGTCCTTCGGGTTGACCAATGCCCCGGCAGCATTCATGGAGTTGATGAATCGGGTATTCAGGCCTTACTTAGATCTGTTCGTGATAGTCTTCATAGATGACATCCTGGTGTACTCCCGCAGCCAGGAAGAGCACGAGCAGCACCTCGGAGTGGTTCTTCAGACTCTGAAAGATAACCAGCTATATGCCAAATTTTCTAAATGTGAGTTCTGGCTGAGTTCGGTAGCATTTCTGGGTCACATTGTATCAGTGGAAGGGTATTCAGGTAGACCCAAAGAAGATTGAGGCAGCCAAGAATTGGCCTCGACCAGCTTCAGTGAGCGAGATTCGGAGTTTCTTGGGATTAGCAGGTTACTACCGTCAGTTCGTAGAGGGGTTATCTTCTTTTGTAGCCCCGATGACCAGGTTGACCGAAGGGTGCCCAGTTCAAATGGTCAGATGAGTGTGAGGCAAGCTTTCAGAAGCTCAAGACAGCTTTGACTACGGCACCAGTATTGATTTTGCCCACGGGTTTCAGGGCCTTACACAGTCCATTATGATGCATCCCGCACTGGGCTTGGAGTGGTATTGATGTAGGATGGCAAGGTTATTGCATATGGTTTGAGGCAGTTGAAAATCCATTAGAAGAATAATCCGTCATGATCTTGAGTTAGCAGCAGTGGTTCATGCCTTAAAGATCTGGAGGCATTATCTATATGGTGTGACATGTGAGGTGTACACTGATCACAAAAGCCTACAGTACTTGTTCAAGCAGAAGGAGTTGAATCTACGACGGCGGAGATGGTTAGAGTTGCTAAAAGACTATGATGTTACTATCTTATATCACCCAGGTAAGGCCAATGTGGTGGCCGATGCTTTGAGTAGAAAGTATGCCAGCATGGGTAGTCTTGCATACATTCCGGTCAGTCAGAGACCATTAGCTCTAGATGTCCAGGCCTTAGCCAACCGGTTCGTGAGATTAGACATTTCTGAGCCTAGCAGAGTGTTAGCTTGCACGGTCGCTCGTTCTTCGTTATTAGAGCGTATCCGTGAGAGGCAATTTGATGATCCTCATTTGCGTGAGTTGAGAGATACAATACAGCGGGGAGGTGCCACACAGGTAAACCTAGATGATGATGGGGTATTGAAATTGCAGGGTCGAGTTTGTGTGCCCAATGTCGAAGGGATTCGAGAGTTGATCTTAGCGGAGGCCCACAGTTCGCGGTATTCTATTCACCCAGGCACCGCGAAGATGTACCGGGACTTACGGCAGCACTATTGGTGGCGCAGAATGAAGAAAGATATCATTGCGTATGTCGCTCGGTGTCTAAATTGTCAGCTAGTGAAATATGAGCACCAGAGACCTGGTGGTGTATTCCAGAGGATTGAAATTCCCGAGTGGAAATGGGAGCGGATCACTATGGACTTCGTTACTTGGACTTCCTTTGACTCGGAGGAAATTTGATGCTATTTGGGTCATTGTTGATAGGCTGACCAAATCAGCACACTTTATTCCGGTATCTGTCTCCTACTCGTCGGAGAGGTTAGCGGAGGTTTACATTAGGGAGATTGTTCGTCTCCATGGGGTGCCAGTATCTATTATCTCTGATCGGGGAACGCAGTTTACCTTGCGGTTCTGGAGAGCGGTCCAGCGGGAGTTAGGCACCCAGGTTCAGTTGAGTACAGCATTTCATCCTCAGACGGATGGCCGGTCCGAGAGGACTATTCAGATTCTTGAGGACATGCTTCGAGCCTGTGTTATTGATTTCGGAGGCTCGTGGGACCAGTTTCTGTCATTAGCAGAGTTCGCCTACAATAACAGTTACCAGTCTAGCATACAGATGGCTCCATATGAGGTGTTGTATGGTAGGCGATGTCGATCACCGGTTGGATGGTTTGAACCGGGAGAGGCTCGGTTGTTGGGTACAGACTTAGTTCAGGAGGCCTTGGATAAGGTCAAGACTATTCAGGAGAGATTGCGTTCAGCTCGGTCTAGGCAAAAGACTTATGCGGATCGTAAGGTTCGAGATGTAGATTTCATGGTTGGTGAACGAGTATTGCTCCGAGTGTCTCCTATGAAGGGCGTGATGAGGTTTGGGAAGAAGGGCAAGCTCAGCCCTAGGTATATTGGCCCATTTGAGATTCTAGACAGAGTGGGAGGGGTGGCTTACAGATTAGCTTTGCCGCCTAGCTTATCAGCCGTGCATCCGGTTTTTCATGTATCTATGCTTCGGAGATACCACGGCGATCCCACACATGTGTTAGACTTCAGTACTGTCCAATTGGACAATGATATATCTTACGAGGAGGAGCCGGTGGCTATTCTAGACCGGCAGGTTCGACAGTTGAGGTCGAAGAGTTATCCTTCTGTGCGCGTTCAGTGGAGAGGTCAGCTTCCTGAGGCATCGACCTGGGAGTCCGAGTCTGATATGCTGAGCCGCTACCCACACCTATAGAGCTAGGTGACCCTTATATCGTGTTGGAAACATACACTCAGCCTGTGACGACCCAAAGGGTCATCACTTATTTAATTAATCATTTCGAGCTTTCGAGGCCTTGAAAACCTCATTCTATGTTGCCTCGATTTACGTGCACGATCCGAGCATGTAGCCGGAAAGATTTTGTGATAGAAAATATGAATTCTATGAGAAATTTGGATAAAAATAATATTAATATTGATATGGTTGACTTCGGTCAACATTTTTGGTAAACGGATCCGGACCCGAGATTGGATGGTCCCGAGAGGTCCGTAGGAAAATATGGGACTTGGACATGCGTCCGGAGTCGAATTCCGAGGCCTAGAGCCCAAGTTATGAATTTTTATGTGAAATTGTTTTTGATGCAATTATTAAAGGAAATAAATTAATTGACCTTGGTATCGGGCTCGTATTTTGGTTCCGACGCCGGTACAAGTCTTAAATATTATATATGTGATTTCTGTAAAGTTTGGTGACATTTGGATGTCGTTTGAGATGTTTTGGACCTTGAGTCCCAAGTTTGAAAGTTTTGAAAACTAAAGGTATGAAAATCATGCATTTGAGGCTTGACTTGATGAAAACGAGGTGATATTGGCGATGTGATCGCACGAACAAGTTCATAATGTGTTTTTGAGGTTATGTGCATATTTGGTTTGGAGCCCCGAGGGCTCGGGTGAACTTTGGATAGGCCACGAGATCAATTTTTCATGTTAGAAGTTGCTGTCTGCAACTGGTCTGTAGAGTTTGCAAATGCGAACAATAGTTCGCAAATGCGAACTCCCTACTATTCTGCAGAGTTCGCAAATGCGAACAATAGTTCGCAAATGCGAACTCCCCCCCTATTGTGTCTGTGTTCGCAAATGCGAACAATAGTTCGCAAATGCGAACTTGACCCTTCTGTGCCTGTGTTCGCAAATGCGAGCTATAGTTCGCAAATGCGAACTGGCCACTATTCCGCCTTGGTTCGCAAATGCGAACAATAGTTCGCAAATGCGAACCTCCCCATATTTAGCTTGTGTTCGCAATTGCGAACAATAGTTCGCAAATGCGAACTTCCCAGTTTTGCCTTGGCTTCGCAAATGCGAAGAAATGTTCGCAAATGCGAACTTCCCACCCTTAGCTTATTTTTCAAACTCCAGAAATTGGTCGGGGTTCGCAATTGCGAACCCATGTTCACAAATGCGAACACAGAGACCTGAAAAACACGGATTTCGGTCATTTCTTCACATTTTTACAAAACCAAAACACCCATTTGCGATTCTTCAAGGATTTCTTCTTCATCAAATCGATTGTAAGTCACTTTTTACTTAATTCTTTCAATTCCTAACATCATTAAACATGTTTTTCATTAGAAATCAAATGTTTTCATGGTAAAATTCTTGTTTTTGTTAGAAAATAGGGTTTTTCATAAATTGGGAATTGGACCTCGAATTGAGGTCCGATTTTGAAACAAATTATATACATGAACTCGTGGGGGGATGGGTAACCGGATTTTGGTCCTAACCCCGAATTCCGACCATGTGGGCCCGGGGTTGAAATTTACTATTCATGGCAGAATGTTGTAAAAGTGGTATTTGGTATTAAGAATTAGTTTGTTGAGTAGAATTGATGATATTAAATCAATTGTGTATAGATACGGTTGGATTGGAGCCAAATTGAAAGAAAAGACATTTCCACGGATTGGATTGTTCATAAGCATTCGAGGTAAGTGTTTGTTCTATCCTAGCTTGAGGGAATAGGATTATGTGTTATGTGTTATGTGATCGAGTGCGGTGTATGGGTTGTGGTGACGAGCATCCATACACTGGCGTCTAGTATGACCGTGAGTCGTTGGAAAATGATATTTTGAGATATATTACAGGTGAATTGTTATTGTTCTCCCTTGTTGGGACTTGTTGTGAAGATAATTATTGATTGCCCTTGATGGGACGATTTATGAATTGCTGTTTCTTTCTCTGCCCTTAACTGTGATTGTTATTTGGGGGAGGAAGAGTGATAATGCACGAAGGGTGATGCCGTGCCATGTTTATTTATTTATGCACGAAGGTTAATGCCGTGCCATGTTTATTTATTGATTATGCACGAAGGATCATGCCGTGCCTCTGTTATTGAACCATGTACGAAGGATCATGCCGTACTATGGATGTGAGGATGAGAGTAAAAGCACGAAGGGTGATGCCGTGTACTTTATTTGTTTATTTGGTGAGGATGAGAGTAAAAGCACGAAGGGTGATGCCGTGCAATTGTTTGCTATTCCTTGACTTGATATTACTTGTTTTTCCATTATATTTTATTTGGGTGATGCCAGTACAATTGTTTGCCATTTCTTGACTTGATATTACTTGTGTTTCCATTATACCTTGTTTTCCTTGTGAACTTATTTGATTGTTATTTGGGTGAGGAAGAGTGATAATGCACGAAGGGTGATGCCGTGCCATGTTTATTTATTTATTTATGCACGAAGGATCATGCCGTGCCCTATTATTGAACCATGTACGAAGGATCATGCCGTACCATGGATGTGAGGATGAGAGTAAAAGCACGAAGGGTGATGCCGTGTACTTTATTTGCTTATTTGGTGAGGATGAGAGTAAAAGCACGAAGGGTGATGCCGTGCAACTGTTTGCTATTTCTTGAATTGATATAACTTGTGTTTACATTACACTTTGTTTTTCCTTGTGAAATTATTAACCTGTGGTTAATTGTTGAATTCTTTAAGATATTCCTTATGGTGTTAATACTTGATTAATTCTTGTTATTTTGTGGTACATATATATATATATTGAATTGCACGGGTTTATGTGGGTGTTTGGTCCTAGGCTTGTCACTACTTCGCCGGGATAGGCCGGGCACTTACCGAGCACATGGGGTCGGTTGTGCTGATGCTACACTTCGTGCATTTTTGCACGAGTCCGAGGTTACGATCGGGAGCGAGCAGCAGCGGTAAATAGATCGCGTGGGAGTTGATCACATTTGAGACCGAGGTAGGCCCGGCGTCCGCAGGGCCGGCGTCTCTTTCTTTATTTATGCTATTAGGCTGTAGTCTCTTTGTTCGAGACAAACGGAATTATGTTATATTTCCTTCGAGACTTTTATGTGTAGTATTCCATAGTAGTTTGTGAGTTGGTGACTCCACGTCTTGGGTAGAGGATTTCGGTATGATTTCCATATTGTAATTAGTTACTTCTATTTCGATAAAGTATTCCGCATTTATTTAATTGAAATTGTGTTAAAAACGGGATAGTATGAATACGGTGGCTTGCCTAGCTACCACGAGTAGGCGCCATCACGATCCCGATATTGGGGGAAAATCCGGGTCGTGACATTTGTACTGTCCTTGATCATCATCACTGTCTGCGATGGCTTCTTGGGTTCTTCCTCTCCTTGCACGATCTCGATCATACAGGCTTCATGGTGGGTTGGTAGTGGGTTTTGGTTAATGTTGGGTACCTCGGGTGCTTGAACCTCAATCTTATTAGCATCAATAAGATCTTGGATTGCATGCTTCAGTTTCCAACATCTCTCAGTAGTATGCCCGGGAGCCCCCGAACAATATTCACATTTCACTGAGTGATCCAAATTTTGAGGTAAGGGATTTGGTAATCTAGGCTCAATAGGACTCAACAAACCTATCTGCTTCAATTTGTGGAATAAAGCAGTATAAGCTTCTCCTAATTCGGTGAATGTCCTTTGTCTCTGAGTCCTTTCATTTCTGAAAGTCGAATTTCCCCGGAAACTTGGCCCTGTGGGATTTCTGTAGGCCATTGGTGGTGGGTAGTTGTTATGGGGAGCTGGGTAGGCATTATGTGGGGTTGGCGCGCGCCATTGAGGGCGCGCTGGAGGTTGGGTGTATGATTGTGCTTGATGGATAGAAAAATGATGTTCTTGAGGGGGGTAATAGGATTGTGCGGGATAATTCGGAATGTGTGGGTAATTTGGGTGAGGGGGCCTGAATTGGTGATAGGGGGTAAGACCTTTGGATTGGGACCAGTTACCAGCTTCTACCGTTGTGACATCCTCTTTTTTCTTCTTTCCGAGCGCACCTCCTGTGCCGCTCTGAATAGCTTGCGTTGTTGCCTTGATCGCTGAATAACTTAAGATTTTGTTGGTCTTGAGGCCTTCTTCTATCATGCCTCCCATTTTGACCACTTCGTTGAAGGATTTTCCCACTGAGGTCACCAAATGACCGTAGTAAGTTGGCTCGAGAGTCTGTAGAAAGTAATCTACCATCTCCCCCTCTCTCATAGGAGGATCAACTCTAGCCGCTTGTTCTCTCCAACGAAACCCAAATTCCCGGAAGCTCTCCCCCGGTTTCTTCTCCAGCTTTAACAATGTGAGACGGTCAGGGACGATCTCAAGATTATACTGAAAGTGCCCGGCAAATGATTGCGCCAAATCATCCCAAGTGTATCATCTGCTAGGATCCTGCCTTGTATACCATTCCAGCGTAGACCCGCTCAAACTCTGTCCAAAATAAGCTATCAGTAGCTCATCTTTGCCGCCTGCACCCCTCATCTTGCTGCAAAATCCTCGTAGATGAGACATGGGATCACCGTGTCCCTCATATAGATCAAACTTTGGCATTTTGAATCCTGCCGGCAATTGAACATCGGGGAAAGGAGACAGGTCTTTGTAGGCCACACTGACTTGGCTGCCTAACCCTTGCATATTCCTAAGGGATTGCTCCAGGCTCTTGAATTTCCGTAGCATCTCATCTTGTTCTGAGCTATTGGCCGATTTTCCCACTGGAACTTCAAAGGGAGGAGTATAGGTGGATGGTTCGGGTGCCCTGAACGTGGGTTCCGGGGGGTAATACTGAGTGTCGTGAACCTGAAATAAGGGTTCACTTGATGATCTTTGCAATGGAGCTGGGGGAGGTGCCACAAAGACAGGACCCTTTGGTGGTGGAGGGTTTTGATTTGGTGATGGAGCTGGGTAGTCGTGAGCATCCCTTCCCTGGTGGTAATAGAGGTCTGGGACTCTTGTCGAGGGATCGGGAGAAAAGTATTCTGGGGTAAAACCTGGTAGGAAAGTAGGAGTAGCTGGTGTGTCAGGACTCTTTTGTGCTTTGGCTAGCGCCGTCTGCATTTCACTCATTTCCAACCGTATCTGTTCCATTTGTTCAAGAGCTTCTTTGAGCATCTGGCTCATTGCTTTTTCTGACTCGCTGCTGTGATCTGACCCAGTCATACTTTTAGGTACAGGTCCTTTCGATCTTGGATGATAATTGTGTGATGCCAGTACATTCTAACACTAACTGATCAGGAATAGCAACAAACTTGTTAGTATTGAAATTTTAACAGATATGGTAAAAGCACATTAGGTATGCAATGTCCCTATGTAATGAACCATTTCTATTATGCTTTTGCTTAGACCGCATGCATCATCCCAGCTTATCGTCTACACCTATCCATTATTTCTCTTATTTCTCTTATTTATTTTCCCCTTTTTTACTATAAGTAATGGTCGAATCTTATATAGATTGCCTACGTATCATGTCCCCGCATGAATCAGACCCTAGCGTAGTTCGTGCTTGGCAAACAATCAATAAAACACATTTTTGTTTTTTGGAATTTTCATTTTTTTTCTTAATAAAACAAACATTTATTTTAAAAGAAAGGTTTAAAAACTGATAAAACTAAGGACTTTGACGAAAAGACAAACTACAGACTCGAAAATTAAATAACAGACATACTCTAATCAAGAGAATTACAAACTCAAAACAATAGCCAACTTCCATTCACTATTTGCCAATTTTAAATGGCTGTTTTTTTTTGCAAGCGTGGCCCTTTCCCAATTTTCACATGAATTTTGAGGCTGGGGAGGATTAATTTGCAAACTTGTCCGTTCTTTTACGAAAATAGCCTTTCGACAACTGAAAGATACTCTAAGGCTATCCGGCAAGAACGGTTTAAAACACCGCCGAAACTGTCTTGACTTATTTTGACCGAAAATTCAAACGGCATTTACTTGCCACTGACTCTTTTTCTTATTTTTCTTTTTTTTCAAATTAAAATAAAAGACGTGGTTTTGTAAACACGACCTTTCATCACCTCGGGGATGAAGATTTTAAGGCTGTGTTAGCTAATTGACCAAATATCCTAAAAGTGACCAAAAGTGGCCATTTATGCAAAGTCAGCCTTTCGGCGTCTCTCTCGGGAACATTCGGCCATATTTGACAAAAGTAGTATCACCCAACTTATTTTTGACAAAATTAAAATTTAGACTTTTTTTTCTTTTCCGAATTAAAACAAAAGACATGGTATTGCAAACACGGCCTTTCAGCGCCTCGTGGACGAAGATTATAAGGCTGTGAGGGTCAATCAACCAAAAATTCTACAAAATAACCCAAAAGTGACCGTTTATGGAAAGTTGACCTTCCGGCGTCCCTTTCGGGAACATTCGGCTATTTTTGAAAACGGCATCACTCAACTTATTTACGACGAAAATTAATTTCGACATTTTTTGTTATTTTTGCAAAAAAAAAAGGGGAGGTTGGACCCGATAAGGGTTGCCTAAGTATCTCATATCCGGTGAGAATCAAACCCGCGTAGTTCGTCAAAAGGTTTTTTTTTTTTTCAAAAAAACTTTTTAACACCCAAAAAATATTATTTTTGAAGAAACGCTAATAGGATTTTGACATTGTTTGGACAAAACTATTATTGTTATTCAATTTTAAGCTGGTCAGCATGCCGATCTAATCAAATAAATGCACATAATCTCATGTAGCAGGATGGTCTTTTCATTTCAGGTTACCTGTCCTAGACGGACCCAACCCCTGTGTTGAGTCCCCTAAGTCAAATGCAACATGATGGAAACAAACGTTCCTACTAGGGATCCGGCATGAGGCTTTGTTATTCTATGTTTAAAAACTGGGTTTATTGTTCTAAACCTGGCTTACCCGAGTGGACAACTGGGGCTGAGGAGGGGGTGACGTAACGGGAGCACTAAAGTCTGCCCGACCTTGTCACTTACCCTAACACTCACTTATTTGGAATAATTTTGAAAAGTGGGCTACGCGAACGTATGCACCATTTTTAGAACTCAAAAGAGAAGTAGGATTTCGGCACAGTTTATATATACAGTTCAAATAATATTAAAGCGGTAAAGTTATCATTTTGCACATAAAAAAAATATCAGATAATAAATAAAGCCAAATACAACAATTATTCTAAGCTCGAATTTCTAACCCTGAACCAGTGGTTCTGGGTCAAAAATCCACAGCAGAGTCGCCAGAGCTGTCACACCTCCTTTTTCCGCAGGCTCTCGAGGGCGCGAATATAAAGAGGAGTTTTTCCAATTAAAGGACAATCAAAACGGGATTCATTTATTGAGATATTCAGAGTCTCCACTTGGGAGATTTATGGTGTCCCAAGTCACCGGTTGAATCCTGAATTGAGGAAAGGTTTGACTCTATTTAACAGTCTGCGTACCAGAAATCCGGATAAGGAATTCTGTTAACCCGGGAGAAGGTGTTAGGCATTCCCGAGTTCCGTGGTTCTAGCACGATCGCTCAACTGTTATATTTGGCTTGATTATCTGATTTTAATACAAATATGAACAAATGTGCAAACTACCACTCCAAACCGTTTTAATTGTTAGAAGAAAATTATAATGTCGTGAGAATATATCTCGAATTTCGTCACATAAATGTGTCCGCAATTTTTGATATATTCCGACTTCATTGGGATTTGGATTGGGGTCACATAAATGTGTACCCGAGTTTAAGGAGGTACAATTATTAAATACGCGCTTAAAACTATTAACGTGTTATTATTTTGAGAATGCCGTGAAAATTTACTAAACGGCCAATCTCGGATTTCTAAGTAAATATATACACTTATGAAGATTTCACAGTTTTTGCGATTTATTTATCGAAGCGCGTCTCATTTATTAACAAAATAATCCTAAAATGACTACATTTCCTATTTTTTTAGTTTTTATAAATAAAGAGATATCATAATTAATCTAAAAATTAAAAATGCAACACTTATCTAATTTATGACAAAAACTTAATGAAACAGATTTTAATCAATGTTTAAACAGAAAATATTTTTTTTCGGAATTATTTTATTATTATTTTATTAAATACGAAATTTCATAACTTAATAATAAAAGAAGCTAATTTAGAATAATATTAAAACTTGAATATATAAAAAGAAAAACTATTATTCAAAACTATCGAAAATTATAGCCATATTAAAGCTTATATGGTTATTTTTTTTTATTCCAAATTGTTCAAATCTAAGCTTATTTTTAGAAAAACAGCAATTATAAATTGACTATAATTTTATTTAAATTCGTTTTTTTATAAGCTAAAAAATATATTTGTGTTATGTTTAGATAAATATTTAATAAAAATAAATATTACTTAAATAAATCTAAAAATAAAAGTGCAAAATCAACAACTAATATATATATATATACAAACTAAACCAATTATCTTACAACTAACTTAAACTCATATTTTTTAATTTTTTACTATTTTTTTTTATTTAAACCCTTGATGTTAACTATTTACAACTATTTACCAAAACCAAAATCAATCTTAATTATTTACACCTATATTTTGAAATGGTTAAACTTGAGCAGAAACAATTCTTGTGTTATTGAAAATTCAAATCGTACCTAAATGCCTAATTTACGCAAAATAATTAATATTCGCATTTTTATTGAACTTAACTACATATTAACAACTTAATTTATTAAAGACAATATTAAAGAAGTTCTAATTAATTTGATTAACAAAAGAGTAATTCATTCTTCCTTTTATTTACTAAATGATTTGAACATTGATAAACAGATTCATAATTATACTATTTAATAACCATTTTTAGAAGTGAATTATTATTACTACAAGAAGGCTTAATTATTTAAAGTTATCACAAAACTTACAAAATATTACTATGGAATTTATTGAAACATAATATGTAAAAGAAAACAAAAATAGAAACTATTTAAAATTTCAACAAAATTCTCATTTTTCCCATGTATTCATCTTATTATTTAAACATGATTAGATATGTACATGATATTGGAAATAAAAGAAATCCCGGTGATCAACACAGCAAATAACAATTCGGGAATGCCTAACACCTTCTCCCGGGTTAACAGAATTCCTTATCCGGATTTCTGGTACGCGGATTGTTAAATAGAGTCAAACCTTTCCTCAATTCGGGATTCAAACCGGTGACTTGGGACACCATAAATCTCCCAAGTGGCGACTCTGAATATCTCAATAAATGAATCCCGTTTTGATTGTCCTTTAATTGGAAAAACTCCTTTTTATATTCGCGCCCTCGCGAGCATGCGGAAAAAGGAGGTGTGACATTATCAAAACAAGGAAATTTCAAACAGTTGCACGACATCACCCTTCGTGCTTTTACTCTCATCCTCACATCCATGGCACGGCATGATCCTTCGTGCATGGTTCAAATAACAATAACACGGAATGTTCCTTCATGCGTAATCAATATCACAAGGCACGACATGATCCTTCGTGCATAATCAATAACAAGGCATGGCATTACACTTCGTGCATAATCAATAAAATAAGGCACGACATTACCCTTCGTGCATAATCAATAAACAAGGCACGGCATGATCCTTCGTGCATAATTAATAAAACAAGGCACGACATTACCCTTCGTGCATAATCAATAAACAAGGCACGACATGATCCTTTGTGCATAATCAATAAAACAAGGCACGACATGATCCTTCGTGTATAATCAATAAAACAAGGCACGACATCACCCTTCGTGCATTATCACTCTTCCTTACCCAAATAACAATCACAGTTAAGGGCAAAAGCATGAAAACAATATCATGAACCGTCCCGGCAAGGGACACAATAATCATCACAGTAAAGTCCTGGCAAGGGAGACAATAATCAACTTTACAACAAAGTTCCGGCAAGGGAAAACAATGATCAACTTCACAATAAAGTCTCGGCAAGGGAAAACAATGATAAACTTCACAACCCGACAAGGGTTCAAGATTTTATCTTAAAAACATCTCACAATATATGTCAACAAATGACTCACGGTCATGCTAGACGCCAGTGTATGGATGCTCATCACCACATCCCATACACCGCACTCGATCACACAACAATTAGCACATTAATCATATTCCCTCAAGCTAGGATAGATCAAACACTTACCTCTAGCCTTGAAGTCCAATTTATCCTTCAACTATAGCTTTACCTCGAATTTCAGCTTTCAACTTGCTCGAATCTAGTCACAATTGATTCAATTACATTAATAAATACTATATAACTTGGTTTGGATGCTTAAAACGTTTTTCTCAAAGTTTATCCCAAAATTTCCCAAAATGGCCCTGGTCCCACGTGGTCGGAACTCGGTGTTCGGACCAAAATCCGGTTACCCATCCCCTCACGAGTTCAAATATATGATTTTTTTCAAAATTGGACCTCAAATCGAGGTCCAATTCCCAAATTCATGAAAAACCTAGGTTCTACCTAAAAACAAGATTCTACCATGAAAACCTTTGATTTCTCTTGGAAAACATGTTTAATGATGTTATGAATTGAAAGAATTAAGTAAAAATTGACTTACAAGTGTTTTGGAGTGATTTTGCTCTTGGAGAATCGTGTGTGGTGTGTTGAGTTTTGAAAGAATGAAGAAAAGAGGTGTAAAATTCGTTTAAGTAGCATATTGCACAGCTGCGGTTATGGGAATTGCGAACATAGCAGGTTTTAGACTGTTGCCCTCACATTTGCGAGAAATCATTCGCATTTGCGAACTCTAGCCCAGGCCTGTCGGCATCGCATTTGGGATAATAAGTTCGCATTTGCGAACTAGGCTGAAATGCTGGGTCCTTCGCATATGCGACATTTTAGTCGCATTTGCGAACATGGGTTGTTCACTGAAGACCTTGCATCTGCGAGGTATAATTCGCATTTGCGAACCCATGCACTCCCCTGCCATCTTCGCATTTATGAAGATTGGTTCACATTTGCGAACCAAGGCTAAATCTGATCCCTTTCGCAATTGCAAGCATTTCTTCGCAATTGCGAAGATATCAGCTGGGGGAAAAATACCAGCTGTGTTATTTTTTAGAATTTGCTCCAAAGTCCTATCAAATCTTTACCCGAGCCCTCGGGCTCCGAGCCAAACATGCACACAACTTCAAAAACATATTACAAACTTGCTCGTGCGATCAAATCGCCAATATAATACCGTTTTCATCAAATCAAGCCTCAAGTTCATGATTATCTTTCTTTTAACTTCATAACTTTCAAATTTGGAACTCAAGGTTCAAAACACATCAAACGACATCCAAATGTCACCAAACTTTGCAGAAAGCACTTATATAATATTTAAGACTTGTACCGGGCGTCGGAACCAAAATACGAGTCCGATACCATGGTCGTTTAATCCATTTTCATTTAATAATTTCAGCAAAAATAATTTAACAGAAAAATTCATATCTTGGGCTCTAGGCCTCAGAATTCGACTCTGGACACATGCCCGAGTCTCATATTTTCCTACGGACCTTCCGGGACCGTTTGATCTCGGGTCCGGGTACGTTTACCAAAACTATTGACCGAAGTCAACTATATCAATATTAATATCACTTTTCTTCAAATTTTTCATAGAATTCACATATTCTAGCACAACATCTTTCCGGCTACATGCCTAGATTATGCACGTAAATAAAGGCAACATAAAATGGTGTTTTCAAGGCCTCGGAAGCGCGGAACAAGTGAGGAAAATAGGTGATGACCCTTTGGGTCGTAACAAGTTCTTCTAGAGTTCCAACAAGATTTATGTCATCAACATAAATAGCAACTGTAACAAATTTTTCTGACATTTTCTTTACATGGACAAATAACATTATTTATGTAACTCTCTTTCAACAATATTCACTGATGCGATTAAATTACTTGCGTCCAGATTGATTTAAACCATACAAGATCTTTATAATTTGATCGAGTACATTTCCCGAGACTTTGAACTTATATGCTTCAGGATATTTAAATCCTTCAGGGGTCTTTATAGAGATTTAATCAAATGAGTCATATAGGTTATGACTCGCATTTAAATGGCATGACATCTTCGGGTGTATGGACTACTGGTCTGATCCTCACAATATTTCACAGTATCGTGCACTATATTGTATCAAATATATCCTGACAATTATTTTGTATCGGTTCCTAAGCGACATAACTTGTTGAGATCTCATCACTTTCCTTCTTTTTAGGTACCTCAACTTCTTCAGGAGTTTCATGAAAATGTTATGTCGTGGGCTCTTCTAGAGCTTATTTCCTTCTCATTATGATCATTTTTATTATTAGCTCCTTATCATTTTTCAATGATTGTTACCTTTTAAACCGATTTGTCTACCGCGCTTCATGCGTACAGTAAACTCTATCCTTCAAGGACTTTAAATTTTAATAGGAGCATTTGCAGCTGAAATATGATATTTGATTTTAGATCAGCAAATGCTTCTAGCATTTGACTTGAATTAGCTTCTAAGTGAGGATCATGATAATTCCATTCCCCAGATGTTAGAAAAACTAACATATATCCCCAATCTTCTTTGGAAAATATGTCTTTGTGCATTGTGGTAGAGAAACTAATCATATACCATACATCAAAAGATAGTAAAATATTTGATTTCTGATCCTAAACCAATTATGAGGGAAGGACTTATCATATATTGTTGGTCTGATGCATACAAGTGCTGCTATATGCAATTTAGAAAATCTTAGACCAACACATGAAGCTTTGTTCTCATAAATAATAGTTTAGCCATTAATAGGAGGTATTCATTGCTAAACTAGCTTGTATATAAACCAGCATTATCAAGATGAACTGTCTTGATTTCATAATCTGGAAATTATGCTCTTAAGTGAGAAAAGTAATTTGAAATGCCAAACTGCAGGTTGACAATAAACATACATGTAACCATATTATATATGCATCTATAAGTGGTTCACATGATAGGTGAATGGGCCCGTGTTCACCTTTTATATATTTCAGAATCAGTGGTCTTAGTCCCAACTTTAGCTGGTATAATCAATTTATTATGAGAACAAGCAATACAGGATAATTCTTGAAGAATCTTCTAGTTCTTCAGTATATGCTTATCTAAATTCTCAAATAGATCATTTAAAAATGGCAAATGAAAATTTCAAGTTTATCATGGCATGAGCTATCTCTTAGTAAACTTCTGGTTTACTATGACATAAACTTTTGCATTAGTAAACTTTTGGTTTACTATAGCTATTTTTGTATTAGTAAACTTCAGGTTTATCGTGATATATGATGAGGTACAAATCGAAGAATAAGGCGGGTAACTTCTCATATACATATTATTTTACCCCTATGATTATGGAAAATGAAGATTTTCAATCTTCCAATAATTTATAGTCTCAATATGATAGCCATTTATTTTAGTAAACTTCAGATTTACTATAACCTATGTTTTGACCACAATCATATAATATGAATGACATATTTATAAATAATCTCTTTGAGAGCCTTCAATTATTATCCACAATCTAATATTTATCGGACACTACTGGCGTCACGTGTCTTCTAGGCAAACAGTTAGCTCTTCAGGAGTTGTTGATACATTTTGTACTATCAAATATTGCTCAGATACTTCTGCTATCATAAGAGAAAATAACAATCAAATAAATAATTGTTTAATCACAAGAAAACTCTTCTTTATAATATTTTCCTACTTCAGGAGGCAATTCCAATTGTAATACTTCTTCAGGAGCAAATTTAAAATTCGAAATATTGAGTATATATTCTCTTAATTATATTACCTCTTCTGGAGGTAAATATATTTACATCAAAAGCGCGCTCATATTTACAAGATTTATTAATATTGCCACATTCACTTCAGGGAATAAATTATTATTATTATCAAAAGTTCTCATCCTTCAGGAAAATCGAACATGATTATCTGAATGCGCATTAATCACAACAAATTGTGATGGCACAACCTCTTTTAAAATATTTACTACTTCAGGAGCAAATCGAGGCGTGCATTTAATATAGAGAATATTTATGTATCTTATCTTCAATTGTAGCCATAGAAAGTCTAAATTATCACTTATGGTGATCATAGGCATATACCACTTCTGGTGGTTAACAAAATATAATTTTAATGAGATATTCGAAAATAACCACTTCTGGTAGTTGTATATTTCTTGCAAACTCTGCTAGAGTTTAAGTTGATCTAATAATAATATCCATATTCTTCAAAATGAATAAGATATATTATAGTAAACATAATTATCAAATCATAACTTTTATTTATGTACAATTACATAACCATACTACTTATTACAAACAACAAAAATCAAAATATTTATATTTCTACAGATTCACTACCGATTACATGACTTGTTTCTCCTTCTGGGAGTGCAAAGTAATCAGCTACATCTAAATGCATGAAGTCAAAATTATCTTCAGAGATAAAATTTGCTTCAACATTTTTCTCTGTCTTTTTCAAGGAGGCTTGATAAAGCTCAGCCAAGTGCTTTAGCGTACGACAGGTACGTGACCAGTGCCCTTTTCCTCCACATCTATAACATGCACTTTCTTCATTTGGTGATTGCACCGCTTCTTGCTTTTGTTCCTTCCTTTTCCACTGCTGGTGGCAAGGAGGGTTCTTTGGTGCATTATTATTACCATGATTAGAGTTTCTTCCCCGACCACGATCATGACCACGACTAGGGCCATGATCTCTTCCACGTCTAGCTTGGTGGAAGTTCGTCTCATTCACTTCAGGGAATGGACAAGAACCAGTAGGACGACTTTCATGGTTTTTCATTAATAGCCTATTATGTTGCTCGGCTATAAGAAGATGTGAGATAAGTTCAGAATATCTTTTAAATCCCATCTCTCGATATTGATGCTGCAAGAGCATATTCGAGGCATGAAAAGTGGTGAAAGTTTTCTCCAACATATCATAATCAGTAATATTATCACCACATAGTTTTAATTGAGAAATAATTCTGAACATAGCAGAATTATACTCACTAATAGATTTAATATCTTGTAGCCTTAGATGAGTCCAATCATATCGTGCCTGTGGAAGAACGACCATCAGGTGGTCATATCTATCTTTCAAATTATTCCACAGTATGACCGGATGTTTAACAGTAAGATATTTCATTTTCAGGCCTTCATCAAGGTGATGGCGTAGCAATATCATTGCTTTGGCACGGTCTTGGTTTGATGCCTGATTTTTATCACTGATGGTGTCTGCCAGACCCACCGCATCAAGATGAATTTCAGCATCACGTACCCAAAACATATAGCTTTCGCCTGATATATCCAGGGCTACAAATTCAAGTTTAGAAAGATTTGACATTATTTAAGAAAAGAAAGTTCTTACCTCAAATACTTAGAAAATATTTGCTCGAGATGGCAGAGACTCGTGCTGATAACGTGTTATAAAATAAAGACTCTAATGTAAAGACATGTATAAAGAGAAAGTGATATATTATTCGAATTCAAACTGATGTACATAATGAACTGAAAACCCTTCTATTTATAGAAGGAAGGAAGCTGTTGTGTAAGCTGCTACTGCAAGCTGCTGTGTAAGCTGCTACTGCAAGCTGCTGTGTAAGCTACTACAATACCAGATATGGATAATCTTCTACTGAGAGTAATGTTTATCTATAACGGAGTACCGAATGGATAAGTTCATTGTACCCAGTATGGATAATCTTCTACTAGGGGTAATGATTATCCATAACGTAATATTGAAAGAATAAGCTTATTATACCCAGTATGAATAATCGTCTACCGGGGTAATATTTATCCATAACCGGATACTAAAAGGATAAGCTTATTATATCCGGTATGGATAATCTTCTACCAAGAGTAATATTTATCCATAACCGGATACTGAAAGGATAAGCTTATTATACCCTGTATGGATAATCTTCTACCGAGAGTAATGTTTATCCATAACCGGATTCTAAAAGGATAAGCTTATTATACCCAGTATGGATAATCTTCTACCAGGGATAATATTTATCCGTAATCGGGTACCGAAAAGATAAGCTTCTTCAGGAAGCTTATTTCCAATAGAGTACTAAATAGATAAACATATTTACGGCGGGGTCCCATATGAATAAGCTTCTTCAAAAAGCTTATTTATAATGGAGTATGAACATCCATAATATAATATATTTATAACATTAATGTCTTATGTCGTTTTGTTTTTAGCATACGGCTATTTTTTGTCCCAAACTACTTTTTAATTTCTTTTCTTTATAGACTTTAATGCTGGCTTCTTGATTTAGTTCTTTTTTTACTTTTCTTTTACCTTTATCTGATTGATCATAGAAATGATGGAAAAAATTGCTTCCAAAAAACTCCAAGCCCTTCTTGAAAATTTATATAGTTATTTAATTTAATATATAGAGTGTAGGATATTTTCAAGTGTAAGCAATAATTCTATTATATTATCTTTTTTAATATAAGTACAAATGTGGCTTGTGAACAAAAGTCTCTTTTTAATGATAATATAATTAAGTACGATTTTCTTATTTAACTCAGTTGGTAAGCACCTTCACCTACGACTGTTAGGATCTAGGTTCGAGTCACCATGGAAGGGAAGTATGGAAACACTATAGATCCTTCTAATTTGGGAGTGGTTAAAAAAAATCTTTTACTGTTGTGTTTAAATAGTTGTGCATTTATACTATATGTTCTATAGTAACTTTACGCTTAAAAAAAGTAAAGCATCCACGAACATAAAACCCTGGATCCGCCACTGAGTCGGGTATTAGGTAGATTGGTTTAATGTTGTACCTCCCTCTTAACTCCTGGTTCTTAATAACATTAAATTTTGACTGTTTGACTTATCTCATGAATAATGCCTCATGTTCCATATAATTCATATCTCCATCTCTTTTCCTACCTCAAATATATATAATACTGTTATGAAGTTAAACTAAAAGAACCAAAAAAAAAAAAAAAAGAGAGAGAGAGAGATAACAACTTTTAAATAACAATAACAGTAAAACTAACTCATACATTTGTGAGAGTCGAGTATGGAATCTCTCATGAAAGTCTCAAGCTTTACAGTAAAATGAACAGAACTATCGGTTATGTCCATTTATAAGTAGATAATTATAAAAATTAGTCAATTCATAAAATATTAGTATTAGCCAATTAACGTTTGTAGCTCCAAAAAAGATTAAATTTTTACCTTTATTTAAGTGGGTATTATTATAATAGATTAAGTACATTTTAAGATGCTTGAATTCTATTAGGATAATTTAAAGAAGTTTTAAGGTGATTTGAATTAAAAATTAAAAGTAGAAGATAATTAAAATTTCATGGTAAAAGGAAAACAGTAACTTAGCAAGACCTAAAAATAGACGTAGTGAGCTAACACTTATCTTCCATCTCCAATAATGAAAAACATGAGTTATCGTGGATCACGTTTTATACTAGCTTTTCATGCATGCAGCTAATTAGAACATAATATGTTACTCGTTCAAAATAAATGACTTTTTATATGTTTTATATAAGAAACTATTTTTTAGCATTAATTAGCAATAGAATTGACTATATTAATCTTTCTTATCTTACGTAAATACTCATAATATATATTTTAATACTATTTACTCCAAGTACAATATAGAAAAAAAATAATTTATTTATTCTTGAAATCTGGAAAAATCACTTATTTTGGACTATAAGAAAAATGCCAAAAAATTACTTATTTTGGACTGGATGGACTATTTAATACTCCTTCCGTTTCAATTTATATGAACTCATTTGATTGTGCACGGAGTTTAAGAAAAGAGAGAATACTTTTGAACTTGTGGTGCAAAATGAAACATATATATTTTATGTTACTACAAATCATTGCATAAACATAAATTATTTCTAAATAGGGAAAAATGTCATTCTTTTTGGCACGAATTAAAAGGAAAATAGATCCACATAAACTGAAACGGGGAGTAATAAGAAAAACTATTGTAATCTATATAAAGACTACAGCCTCTCAGCACTTTCTCACCACTTCCTTTTCAAAACTCTCTACTACTATACTGAAGAAAGAAAATATGGGTGTGAAAGGCAAGTTGATTGCTTCGATAGAGGTGAAGTGTGGAGGTCACCCGATTCATGATATTTTTCACTCTAATACTCATCATATATGCAATATTACTCCTGGTAAGATCCAAAAATTTGATATTCATGAAGGTGAAACCGTAAAAGTTGGTTCAGTTGTTAGCTGGAAATATAATGACGGTATGTAATTCATATTTCTTCTCTCCATGCATATGTTTTTACGTAACAGTTTCTGCATTGGGTTATGTAAAAAAATCTTTCTTAAAAAAAAATATTTGTCGTGAAAAAAGTTAAAAGTCTTTTTCTTTTTTGAATATCTAAATTTTAACTTCAAATTACTAACCCCAACTAATACCTGGAAAATTCCTTTTGACATATCAAACACAATATAATCAAATTTAAGTTTTTTCCCTTAATAATTCAATACTTTCGACAATGCCAAATGTTATTTTGACATTTTTAACGACAACTCTATTCAGGAAAATATATTGCACGTCCAATCTTCGCAAGTTTAAAATAATTTTAGAGAAAATGAAAGTGAAAAACAAAAGAAATGAGAAGAAATTAAAACATGTTATTCTGAATGTTTATATCTTTTATATGAGGAATTGGTCATTTGAACATAGAGTAACATCTCTTGTATTTTTTGAATTTTATTGATTATAGATGGAAAAGATAAGACTTGTAAGCAAGTGATCGAAGCCGTGGATCATCAGAAAAAATCAATCACTTGGAAAGTAATTGGAGGAGATCTATTAGAGTTGTACAATTCCTTCATTATTACCACATCACATGACCATCAATGGACTACATGGACATTTGTGTACGAGAAGAAAACTGAAGACACCCCAGAGCCTCTCGTTCTCTTGGGTTTTGTCCTACATGTGACCAAAGATATAGAAGGTCACCTTCTCAAGTAATCGTATCTATGCTATTCAATGGTTCATAGCCATATATATCTGTGATGTGTGTGATGAGTATTTGGCAATATTGGCTAGTTATAGCTAGCTACGTGTGAAATAAATGTTGTGTTTGTAGATATATATTATATATGCACTCTCCTTCTATGAATGTATTTCTAATGGTGGATATATGTAAGATATTTTGAATTTTGCAAGTGTGAGCTTTACCTATGACCAAATTTTGCAAGTGTGAGCTTTACCTATAACCAAGACGCGCGATATACTTTTTAGTGTGCTATTTTCATTCTTTCTCATCAAATTTTTTTGGTCTATATAGTAATTTTGTGGGGACTAAGTTCCTACAGCAGTATTCTTCCGACAGTGCAACATCCAAATAGTCAGTGACGAAATCAATAAAAAATAGCTATTATTTTATTATAATAGATATCGGTCCAACATAATATACTAAAGTCCGGTGTATTTGTATATGAACTCTAGCATATTATGTTAGACCGGTATACTTTGTTAATTCCAGTATAATATACTGGAGACTTGAGCGCCGATGCTCCAAACTCCAGTAAATTGTATACAATTATACTTGCTGGAACTTGAGTATATTATGCTAGAACTCCAGTTCTTATGTACTTATACTTGAACTCCATCATATTATACTGCAGTTCCAACATACTTATCGTGGAACTCCAGCATTAATATGTTGGAGTTCAAGTATACTTATGATGGAACTCTAGTATAATATGCTGACGTATTTTTCCAATTTTGAACAATGTTTTCGCTCAGATATATCTTTACATGAAAAGTGCTTAAATTTTGATTACTTTTGAAATTGGCTATTTTTAAACGACTGGTTGTAAATCTCGCTATTTTTGAATTTCTCCCAATTATATGATTTATTCATTCCAATGTCTTCTACTTGACAAAAGATTATTTTAGTAAAAAATTTAGAAAAGAATATTATATCAAGCGATGTTCATTGTATCAAGTGATATTCATTATGGCAAGATGCTTTAGTACTCTTATTGCATTTATATTTTGTGACGACCCGGTCCGTCGTCACGTGAGTTACCGTCCCGTTTTCTCCGTTATATGCTTGTTCATATTTCAATATATGTATTATTTTGAGTCAATTCGGATTGAGTTTGGTAGGAAATGGGACAAATAGTCTCTTTGATGAAGGAATAGTTTGGAAAAGTCAACCGGATGTTGACTTGTTAGTTAGAGGGCTCAGAATCGAATTCTGATGGTTCGGTTAGCTTTTGGGGATCATTTGTGGCTTAGGATAGCAATCCGAATTGAATTTGGAGGTCCGGTGTAGAAATAGGCTTGAATTGGTTGGAATTTTGGCGAAATCCGATCGATAGCTAAGATTTTGATCCGGGAGTCAGAATGGAATTCTAACAATTGCAGTAGCTTCGTTAGGTGATTTTGGATATGTCTACAAATTTTCAGGTCATTCGGACATCGTTTGATCGGGTTTTTGATTGGATGTTGGTTTCAGAAGTTTTATTTGAAACTTAGGCTTGAATCCGATTTAATTTGATTATTTTTGTGTTTAAGGATATGATTTTATGATTGGAATAATTTCGTATCATGTTTTGGAGTAGGTTGGTGGTTTTCATTGAGGTCCCGGGGGCTTCGGGGTGAATCCGGGGGTCCAAACGAATCATTTTTTGCAAAGTGAGAGATCAGGTTTGCTGTCATAATTGCAGTAGATTTTTTGTTCATCGCATTCGTGATGAGGGTCACACGAACGCGTAGAGTAATCTGGTAAGGCTGGGGATTTTACCTTCGCATTCGCGAAGGAGGTGATGCGAATGCGTAGGCTTAGGATATCTGTGGTACGCGTTCGCGACTGGATGCCCGTGTTCGCGTAGAGTGGAGGAAATAGATCAACGCATTCCCGACTGGGAGTGCGCGATCGCGTAGAGTAAAAACGGGCTGAAGCTGGATTGTTCATCGTGAACGTGTGAAGAAGAGTCGCGTTCGTGTAGAGTAAATTGTGACTGGACAGAAGGGTTTTAAGAAACATTTCAGTCGCGATTTTATTCATATTTTACTCCCTTTTTAGCACATTGAGAGCTAAGTGATAAAATTTGAAGGGGATTTCACCTGGAAGTGATTGAAGGTGAGTATCGTGGTCCTAATACATTATTTTATCGAAGAATCTTCCATTAATTCTCTGAAATTGGGTATAAATTGAGAGAGTTAGGGCTTAGATTTTTGCTATGAAAAAGCATGATTTGCCGGCTCATTCGAAGTCAGATTTTGATAAATTTTATATGCACGGACTCGTGGCAAGATAAGCATTCAGAAAATTTAATTTTCATAATTTTTCGAGAAGCGGGCCCTGGGCTCGGGTATTGGTAACTTCGTGTTTTTGGATGTTTTTCGAGTCCTTTCGATTAGGTTATGATTCATTAGCCTATTTTGATGTATTCTTATTGGATTTAATCAGATTTGGCACCCGAGGAGGTCGATTTGCGAGGAAAGCGCAAGGCGAGCTAGAACTTTAGCCGATTCGAGGTGAGTGGTAGTAATGAATGATATACTGAGGGTTTGAAACCCCGTACTGCACTATACACTGCTATGTTGGGATGATACACGCGTCATGTGATGAGCATGGTGATATTGTGACTGGGGATTCGGACTTAGTCCATCCCGATTGATGGTTTACTGCACTTATTGACTAAGGCTGAGCTTATATCTGTATATTTGGGCTAGTTGCCATGTTTAGGGCCTCGTGCCGATCTGTAAAACCTTAGGAAAGCTGGTGGAGCTAAATGACCATTATATCTGTTGAACACATACTATCAGTCGTATTCTTAGCTGTATATCATAACATGACCGGTACTAGAAATGTACGCTGAATGAGAATACCTAGGGCTGAATACCCTGTTCTAGCTGAGTGGGCCCGAAAGGCCAAGTCTATACTGACTGAGAGGGGTCGAGGACCCATGGTGAGGTATTGATATATATACCGGATCGGGCGACACGCCGCAACAGTATATACATATACATGTATCGGATCGGACTGCACGTCGTAGTATATATATATATATATATATATATATATATATATATATATATATATATATATATATATATATATACACCTCCTTTTTACTTCACACGTGTATAATATGCCGATGTTTAATACTACACCTCAACAAGGGATATAATAATAATCAACGAAGGAATTTTTCCATTTAAAGGACAGTCGGAATGAGATCAATTTATTTAATTTTTTAGAGTCGCCACTTGGGAAAATAATGATGTCCTAAGTCACCGGTTTAATCCCAAATCGAGGAAATTTATGACTCTGTTAACAGTCTGCAAATTAGAAATCCAGATAAGGAATTCTGTTAACCCGGGAGAAGGTGTTAGGCTCTCCCGGATTCTGTGGTTCTAGTACGGTCGCTCAACTGGTGTATTTGTTTTTATCTGATTTCTTTATATATTCTAATTTATGTGCATTTATTAATATTCCGCTTTATCATTTTTTAAATAATTTGCAACGTCATAAAAATGCATCGCGGACCACACCGTACCAGTACGCCTGTGGCTTTAGATACGTTTCGGCTTCGTTGAGAGTATAATTTGGGTCACATAAATGTGCACCCGAGTTTAAGAAGGTAAATTTATTAACTAACGTGCCTAAAATAATTCCACATTTTTAATTTGCGAGGGCCATAAAATTTAGCTAAATGGCACGCCTCCGAATCTAAGGATCAATTCAATATTAATTAAAAAATGAGGGCCATTCAATTATCATTTTTTTTGGCACGGCGCACCTCAACTAAATTCCTTCACACAGATTTGGTCCCAGCTGGGATCATCGAGAGTAATGCCTAACAAGATTCACGCACATGAAATAGTCAAGTAAAAAGACCTCAGGATAATCAGATACAATCATAAAATTAGCGTAATCAAGCAGCCAAGTAAGCATATGAATATTTTGTTTCCTGCAAACATTTTAGTCTTGCATTGTCTCACAAAACTAGAAGGCCAGAAGTGGGAGTACCTTTCCAAGATAATGCTCAAAATGATCTAATTTACTCTGCAGTAAAATCAAGTGATACAATGGCCCCAAGATTTGAACCTAACTTAAACGATGAACACAAGAAGCTCAAGAAAACTGTTGATGAGTATAGATGGAGGGCCAGCAGGGATATACATGCTCATAAGGGTGATAGCTTATGGACAAAGGAACTGTTAAAGAATAAGGAAATGAAAATTCCTTGGAGCTTAGATCTACTAACAAGTCAGTTGATGCAATGGTCAAATCAGAGAAAGATGCCTATGATGATGGTCCAAAAGAATTTTACAATCGTTGAATGTAACAATAGGTACCACCACAATCACCCATGAAAGTTGGAATTGATCAACACCTTCAGCTAAATCCACTTAAATGATAAACACACCCGAAATCTAGAAGCTAATATCGATCCAAAAGTAGCAAGTTCAAGTAGAAATCACGAGAAATCACGGAGTTTGGATAGAAATCTTAAGCAAACATCTGGATTCGATGATCAAATTCAAAACCAACTAAACTTCAACCAAACACCATTTAGAACAGGGAATCAGAAGGCTAAATGCTGGGAAATTTTTTTCAGTGATTTTTCTTGGAATAAAACAAAACTAAACTCAAAGAAACGAACCTAGACTATACTTCTTCTTTTTTCTGTTCTCCTATTTTTTTTTTTTTGAAAAAAAAAATGTTGACTAGAGTTGACACACACATATGAGTAAAGTTTCAGCCAAAAAAAAACATGAGACACTCCTTCAAATCATGTTACAATCTCAGGGCATAACATACCAAACACAACACATATGACTCAAGGGTTGCAACAGAAGAACATAATGTGACTATGGAAACTCAGGAGATGACCTTAAGTGTTTTCTATGTTTGAGAAGCTCACTATGAAGTGAGGGTCTTGTATTTGAATGAACTTGGAGCAAAATGTTAAAATCTCAGATAGTTAGCATGATATTGTTTCCAAACTTAGATGGACAACACTTTCATTCAACAATCTGAACAACAGAACCTCAAACACTAAAGCTTTAACAGGTTGTTAACAGTAAAATAATGAGGACAGCTTCAAACACTAGTTTAAGCACACAAAACAAACTTTAGCACACGCGAGCTAATCGACTAATGAACAAAAGACTCCGACATTCTTCTCATGAGAGCTTATTCTAACGGAATCCAACAACACCTCAAATGCATCGCTTCATACTTACACTATCACGTTCAGAATCAAGCAAAACCATGATTCAAATTCCCAATTTTAGAGCAGCTTATACTAACAGACTAAACAACCATAACAGGACAGCTTTACAGGAACTCGAACCGACGACAATGACAGGAAAATCAAATAGAAATGCACCTCACTCAATTCCTCTTCAACCAAATCCCATTTTTTAGAACAAAAATTTGATTAACTGAAGAAAACAAAGAGCTGTGTTGTGTTAATTTAGGTTGAGGTCGTTGGAAGGTTGAAGAAGAAGTAGGACAGTGAAGTTTTAATCTAATCGCGATAATCACATTAATAGAAATAGAATCATGGTTACATCGGGAGATCAACACAGCTACAAACGAATCGACAAAATCGACCAGAACATCGAATCGAAACTCACTCTGATTGGAAATCTTGTTTCAAATCACTCTGATTTCGGAAAACAAAACTAAAAGAGCAGCTCAATTTTTCATCCTATATCTCATATTTGGAATCAAACCTGAAGTTAAAAAAAATCAACTAAAATAGTTTCCTTAATTGAGATGAAGTCAAAATAATAATCTAAATAAAAAAATCAAGCAAAATGACAGAACGGAGCAGTAAACTCTACAGAACAAATCGATATAGGTATTATATGAGCTGTGCGGACAAAAATAATCAATCGCTGAAAAGAATCATCCAATAGAACCATACAGAAACAAATTCAAACAACATTTACATCCAAACGTGAATTGAAACAGAATATCAGTAGTAGAAGAGGATTCAATTCAATAAAATCGCACACAAGGAATAAAAGGAACCTGTAGAAGCTAAATATTAGCAGGGGATTTTGTTCGAGCTCAAGAATCCAAATGATATAAGCTTTGAAATCCAAAAATCTTATTACACAAAATTCAATTCAAATCAGAGAAAACTCACTCAAATCTAATAATGCTGAACCCTAAATCTTTCACTCTGGATTTTCTTCTTCGATTTTTACTCTCTCAAATCGTCTCTCCAATCTTTTCCCTAAAAAGAAAATCTCTGAAAATCCTCTCTGAAATCCCCCCCAAATCTCCTCTGAAATCCTCGCCTTCGATCCTCTATATCCTTGAAGCTTTGTTGATGGTGAAGTGAAGATAGAGACACGAGAAATCCGTGTCTCTATTATCTCAAGAGGCTTCCGTTAATATTAAAGGAAAATGGGTTGGGCTTGGATGGGGCGGGTTCCGGGCTGGAACGGGTGGGCTTATACACTTGGGCTAAGAGAATTAAACAAAATGGCCCAAAATCTATTCTTCTTATACACTTGGGCGGGTCCCCTTTATTTTTGTCTTTTTTTTTCTTTTCAAAATTGATATAAAAATCTGAATTAAAACCTAATTAACACATCAAAACACTAATTAAACCTAGATGACAATTATCATAGTTAATTAACTATCAAATTTAAAGAAAAACATATCAAAAATCAAAGTAAAACTTAAAGAGTGCAACTATTTTTGTGATTTTCCCTTTTTTATAAACTAACTTGATTACTAATTAATGCCAAAATTAACTTCTAAATTCTCATGCCTATTTTTTGTTTTTTTACTTGAATTAACATGCGCAAATAACATGCAGAATTCACACAAATTGTAAAAATAAGAAAAAAATTATTTATTTTGAATTTTATGGGAACAACTCATATGTAAGGTAAAAATCACGTGCTCACAGCTTCCCCTCTTTGCTCGGGAACACGAAGAGTTTCAGTGCAAAGATAAGTGAGAAGTAATGAGGAATTTTTACTCGTTTGAGTATTCCGTTGTGAAGCATTTTGAAAAGTTTTGACCGCATCCTACTTCAGAGGTTGCCTACATATCCTGGGCTAAACAGGAATAAGGTCAGTGTAGTTCAGGAGTGATGGAGTATCGAGGTTGAGAGTCGAGGCTCCAGTCCGCTGTCCCGTTATTACATCAAAATTGGAAAAGACTAACTAAGCCTATCAGCTACGAGTTACAAGATTCCTATCTATGAGTCTTCTGAAGCTTGATTTTGAGTGTTGGTTGGTGCTTCATGTGGACCCTGATCTGAATCTTGACGCTTGTTAGCCACAGGTGTTGGTTCAATCTTCATCAACTTTTGGATCCGCTTTTGCCTTCTTTTTGTTTCTCCTCTTCTTTTATTATTTTCATTTTGACCAATTTCCATTGGTCATCTCAGACTGTTGACTCGTACTCTTTCCGCAAGCCCCCTTTTGTTGCTGACTTGAATTGTGATATGAGATGTTTTGCCCTTTCTCCGAGTAATACTTGACTACTGCAATTTGACATATGTGCATATTTTTCAGGTGGGCTCCTAGTTGCTGATGCTTGGAAAGTATTCTTCCAACGACATTCTTGTTGTTGCCTTAAACTTGTATTCTTCTGACTGCATTCTTGTTGTTGCCTTGAACTTGTTCAACTGCTTCAATTTAAAATATGCGTCCATTTTCCAGGTGGACCCCTGCTTGAGACAAAATAAACAACCAAAGAAAGATTTTTTCTGCCCCAGTATGGTGACTGGGCACGTCATGTTATTGAATGTCAGAATTTAAAGAAAAAATTTCATTTTTTGAAAAAGAAATTAAAAAAATGCAGAAATGTTTTCGCTTATTTTCCAGGTGGGCGCCCGATGCATGAAATGCAATGGAGAAAAATATTCCCTTGTTATCCAGGTAGGCGCGTGATGCATGAAATGCAATACAGAAGAATATTCCATTGTTATCCAGGTGGGCGCCTGATGCATGAAAAGTGAAAAATGCAGAAAATATTCCCTTGTTTTACAGGTGGGCGCCTGAACAGAAATTAAAAATGCAGAAAAGTATTCCCTTATTTTCCAAGTGGGCGCCTGAACAGAAATTAAAAATTTTTGTGTTACCTTGTGACTGAAGGTTATCTTAGGTGAAAAATTCATCAGACTAAGACATTTAATCTTAGGAGAAAGTTTCAACAGACTAAGATTTTGATTCTCATTGGACTATGTCCATTTCAATGTAATCTCGGGAGGATTATCCATCGGACTGAGTTTATGACTCCAGGAGATAATTCTTCGAACTGGGTCTATTTTTTGTGTTGTCTCAGGAGGAATATCCATCGGGCTGAGATTATGACTCCAGGAGATAATTCATCAGACTAGGTCCATTTTCAATTCAGACTTTCTTAAGTCTTTCAAACAACAATCTTTCTTTTCTTTTTCGGCTTTTGCCTTTCTTTCTTTTTCCAACTTTCGCCTTTGTTTTTCAAATTATGCCTTCTTTTTCTTTTCAAATTTCTACTTTCATTTCCAAATTATGGCTTTTTATCAACTTCTACATTCCTTTTGTTTTCAAATTACATTATTACTTTATCTTAGGTGAAAAATTCATCAGACCAAGACTTTTATCTTGGAAGAAAGTTTCAACGGACTAAGATTCTTTCCTTTCTTCTTAGGTGAAAAATTCATCAGACCAAGACTTTTATCTTGGGAGAAATTTTTAATAGACTAAGATTTTATCCATTTATCTTAGGTGAAAAATTCATCGGACTAAGACTTTTATCTTTGGAGAAAGTTTCAACAGACTAAGATTTTATCATTCTCCAAAACTTGTTTCTTTTACCTTTGAACTTGAATTCTCCATCTTCAAAAATACTTACCTTCATGCTCTTCAGATGACTATCCGATTTTCAAGGAAATGACAGAAATTTTTTTTCCTGCCCCAGTTTGATAATATATTTTGCCCCTGTTTCAAAGCAAAGAAAAATATGTTAGTTTGAAAATGCGGTGGTTGGTTGTGGCCTTGAACTTTGATGGCGACTGCTTTCCACTTGAGTGCCTGGCTTGTTCACCGACTATCCATTTTCACTTTTTCTTGGGTCAAAATCGTCTTCCTTACGGCATGTATGTTACTCCTTTCTTGACGGGTCCCACAAAATCTGATCTTCAAGTCTATGACTCCTTCAATGACTTTATTTGACAACCTTGGTGTTTCTTGAGTGACTCTTTCTTTCGTCGGAATATATATCCTGTCTCTGTTCAAACCCCGTACTTGCATTTGTTATATTTTCCCGAGTTGGCACTTTGCCGACCTTTGTGTCTCGCATGATCCCCAAACATTTTCATTGTTATCCACTTCATTTCACATGTTGCTCTTTTGGCTTAAAGCACTGGCCTTGTATTTTCCTGACTCACGACAATTGTCGTGTTGAGCAAATCCCATCTTGTGCAATTGGAAAGCTTGGTGGAAATGTTTGAAATCATTTCTTTACTTGTTATGACCCGACAAACTCAATAAGTGGGAGGGAAAAATAAGGTGTGAAGAATAGAGAGAAAGGAAAATACAATTCCTAACAAAACAACTACAGAAGAATGACCTATCGGATGTGAATACCGACTCTAGCGACCTTGACATGCACTTTCAGCCTTCTTTGTATAGCGAATCTGATGTTCAACTCTTGTTGCAAGTTCTTCCGTGAAACCGGTCTTCAACATTTCATTTTATTGATATGATCCTTAGTCGACTTGTAGTGCCCATAGGGGTTTCACCATCAAGCCTCTCTTATTTGATCTTTCTTTCTCTCAACTCACAGTCTCCTTACGGTGCCCGTGCGGGTTTTCACCGATAAGACTCTTTCATTTTAATTTCTCTCATCTAGGGGTCCCGTGGAGGTTTTTCATCATTTCTCAAATTTTCATTTTTCTTTGTTTGGACTGAAGTGTTGCCCCTGATGTGATTCACCTTTGCTTGCTTGACTCGGCATTTCTTGAAGATTGATCGGAAGGTCTTCCTTTGGACCGTAATGCAGGCTTTTGGATGGGATTTAGAAAAAAATGATATAAAGGCTCAAAATATTTTAATGTGGGTTAATGATTACAACTTTCGGAATCGTATTTCCTCAACAACCATTACTTTTGCCCCAGTTTCATTCTTGGGGGATTTTTTTTTCTTTTTTGGATTTTTCTTTTTATTGTGACTGAACCTTAGTGAGGCTGCCTACGTACCCTTTCGGGATCAAGTCAAAATGTAGTTCGGATCATAAGATCACTTTATTGTTGCGATTTGACTTCTCCCGATTTACTCTTTTGTATTTTTTTTTTCTTTTCTTTTCTTTTATTTTTCTTTTCTTTTTTTTTCTTTTTTTTCTTTTCTTCTTTCTTTTTTTATTCTTTTTTTTCTTTTCTTCTTTCTTTTTTTATTCTTTTCTCCTTTCTTTTGTTTCTCCATTTGATTTCCCCGCTCAATCCTCAATTTTTGTTGCTGATTCCGAAAGAGGGATATGAAAGAAAATACAATAATACGGCTCAAAGGGGTAGCAATGGATAAAGTGTTTGGATAGCCGAACGAAATGCCTTCGTCATTCCAATCTTCAAAACCTACCAAGTACAAACTACACAGTTAAACACCTTTGATTGATCCATTTTTTTTGCCTTCTGTATTTGACGATTCTCAGTGCCATTGGACAACAATTTCGATACCACGAATGGTTCCTTTAGCCCTGGGGTACTTTTGCCTTTGGCTTTAAACCGATGAAGCATGATGCATTTCCAAGGCATTTCTTTATGTTTGATTTTCCAGTTTCACTTGATTCAAGCTTCACAGTATTCCAATATGTTTTTGTTTCTTTCGAGTATCATTACATCTTCAACATTGTTCCATTGCTAAATTGACTTTTAAAAACAGGCCGAGAATTATGTGCATGTCATGTTGCTAAAATCAGTATGAGAAGAATTGTAAAGTGATTAGAAATGGAATGACTAGAAATGACGGGAAACAGAGAATTGTATTAAACTGATGGGTTGAAACAACAAGATGAACAACAAAATGAACATACTACACTAGAATTACAAACCTAGACGGCACTAAACAATTTTTATTACTAAACAAAGCAAAGTGGAAAGATAGAAGGGTTTTGACTTTCAAAACAACGTCCGGATTACAACCCTGAAATAACCCGGTCAACAGAGATGACACCAAAATATACCACCAAAACTCCAAGATATGGAGCTCCTTCCCAATTGACAAGCATGGCATCTTAGCCGCTGAATTCTGCATTAATGTTGCCAAGACCACTATCTGTCTCAATATCTTTAACTTCAGTTGACAATTTCCCAAGAAGATTCTTCTCCCCTACGTCACCGGGCATCATCCCACAAAATATGAAACGTCATGTGTAGGTAAAGGATTCTGTGCAATGTTCTGGATGCCAATGTCTTGGACCGCAATTATTCCTTCATGAATCATTATTTCTATCTCTCTTTTCAAATCCCGACAACTTTCAACATCGTGCCCCAGAGCATTGGATTGGTATTTAGACCTTTTAGATGAGTCAAAGCTTCTCGCACGTTGATCCACCCGATTTGGAGGAATGGGTGCAATCATGTCATGTTGTTTTAACTTCTCAAACAAGCTTGCATAGGACTCTCCTAGTGGTGTAAAATTATCCTTCAACTTTTGTTCCCTTACATACCCCTGGTTTGGATGTGGGTTATAAGGTTCTTGGAAATTTTGCAGAGGCTAGTAAAGATTTTGTGATGTTCGGGCTCGCTTTCTTGGATGTTTTGAGGGTTGAGCAACATATCGGACTGGATCAACAGAGTTTGGAGGGTTCTGAGGTGGGTAGTAATGCTTAAGAGGGTCATGGAAAACTTGATGAGGTTGCATATACCTTCGAGATGTTCTCATAGGACCTCTTCTTGACCCCGATATCATCATGATTTCTTCATCACTCCCATTCACATCACTAAATTCACTTTGGACATCCTGAGCCGCATTTTTGAGAGCTGCTTGACTTATAATTTTGCCGGTCTTAAGACCGTCCTCCACCATTTCTCCCATTTTGATTATTTCTTCAAAGGATTGACCAACTGGAGATATCATATTTTGAAAGTAATCCAGCTCTTGAGCCTGAAGGAAAACAGTGGCCAACTCGTGATCATCTATGGGTGGCTTAGCTCTCGCTGCCTGCTCTCTCCATTTGATGGCATATTCCATGAAACTTTAAGTTGGTTTCTTTTTCAGTTTAGAAAGGGAAATGCAGTTTAGGGTGACGTCAATATTGTATTGAAACTGTTTGACAAAGGCCCGTGCCATATCATCCCAAACGTACTAACTAGATGCGTCTTGTTCCCAAAACCATTCATATGCTACTCCCGAGAGGCTTTCCCCAAAATAAGCCATAAGCAATTTTTCATTTCTTCCCACACCTCTCAATTGGTAGCAATACCTTTTCAGGTGGGCTATGGGATTTCCATGTCCATCATACTTTTCCAATTTGGGAACCTTGAAACCAGGCGGCAAGTGGGCATCAGGGAACATACATAGATCTCTAAAGGCAACACTCTTTTGACCTTCCACTTCTTGCATGTTTTTCAGCTGTTGTTTTAATCTTTTTAATCTTTGGGCTATTTCTTCTTGTACCTTCTTTCGGGTAGGCTTCATGATGTTTGTAGGAAGATCAAACGAGTATGAGTGGTACTCAGTAGAGTGGTATTGTTCTTGCTGCATAGCAAATTGCGACTCATGAGAAGGTTGACCCTGGCCGTTGGCCCATGCTTGACGCATTTTAGTCATTTGTTGTTTCAGTGTTCTATTTTCCTCAACCACAGAAGACCCTTGTTGAACTCTCTGACCCTGAGTCTCTTGAGCACTCGTAACAGCTTCGATGTCGGTTATCATTTTCGTTGGATCTTGTTCTCCGATTTACCACAACCAACCACCTCAACTTTCTGTTATAACAAAACGAAACCACCATGTTAGCGTTAAGGTATTCCGCTTATTGATTTCCTTTGTTTTTTCTGCTATTTTCTTTTCTTTTTCCTTTTTTGTGGGTTTTATTTTATTATGGATATGGTCGAATCCTATGTGGATTGCCTACGTATCATGACCCCGCATGAATCAGACCGAGCGTAGTTCTTGCAAATTAATGCAAGAAATAAAGAGATGTTTATTTGATTTTTGATTTTTTGATTTGTTTTCTTTGAAGGAAAATTATAGAAGCCGACTCTAACTACACATCTTTCATGAAAAACTTTCACATCTTGCGCCCTACAAGAATAAGAATATTTTTAATGTCAATTATGACTATTTCTATAAAATTGGCCATGTAATGACTTATATGGCAAAATGGCTATTTTTGCAAAATTTTATTAAAGAAAATAAACTCAAAAATTTTCTCATCTTGTGGCTCATGGGGCATCGTTCGGCATCGCCATAAGCCAACACAAGACTGAGAAGTTTTTAATGTCAATTGACTATTTTTATAAAATTGGCCATGTAATGGCTTATCTGACAAAGTGGCTATTTTTGCAAAATTTTATTTAAGAAACTATAAATTTGATGATTAAAATTGATTCGAAATCTCTCATATTGGGGCCCATGGGGCATTATTCAGCATCGACACAGGCCAACACAAGACTGAGGAAGTTTAAATGCCAAATATGGCTATTTCAGCAAAACCGGCCATGTAATGGCTTATTTGAGAAAGTGGATATTTTTTGAAAAGTTGAGCAATGACTCAAAGTTAATTTTGCGGATACAGCCTTTCGACATTTCCGCGAGGGAATATTTCAAGGTTGTGTCCAAAATTATTTACAATGACTCAAAGTGGCTGTTCTTGCAAAAACGGCCTTCCGGCGTCCTTTTGTGGGACATTCTGCTTGTTTTAAACAAACTAGCATCACTTGACTTATTTATAACAAAAATAAAAAATTTGACATTTTTTGGTTATTTTTGCAAAAGGGGTGTGAACCCAAACTTGATTTTGAAGTTACGGCCTTACAACATTTTCACATGGAATATTTCAAGGCTGTGTCCGCAAATTATTTAAAATGACTCAAAGTGGCTTTTTTTGCAAAAACAGTTTTCCGGCGTCCTTTTGGAGGACATTCGGTTATTTTAAAAAATGGCATCACTTTGATTTATTGAAAACTAAACACACACATTTTTTTTTGATTTTTGAAAAGGGTGATAAACTCAAACTTGATTTTGAGGCTACGGCCTTTCAACATTTCCACATGGAATATTTCAAGGCTATTATTCAAAAAGAAAAAGAAAAGATTTCAAAGTGGTCATTATTGCAAAAATAGCCTTCTGGCATCCTTTCGGAACATTCGGCTATTTTTCAAAAATAGCGTCACTTTGATTTTATTGACAAAACTAAACACACATTTTTTTTTATTTTTTAAAAAATGTGGCATTTCAACATTTCCACAAGGGGTATTTCAAGGCTATTATTCAAAAAGAAAAGAAAAGATTTCAAAGTGGCCATTTTTGCACAAACAGCCTTCCGGCGTCCTTTCGGAACATTCGGCCATTTTCAAAAACGGCATCACTTTTTATTTTATTGAAAATTAAAACTTCGACATTTTTTTTAAATTTTTTGAAGGGGTGGTTGGACCCCATGAAGGTTGCCTACGTATCCCAGCTAATGGCGAGAATCAAACCTGCCTAGTTCGGTCAGATTAATTGACCAATTATTTTAACAACAAAGCTATTTTCTCAAATTTTTCAGATTTTTAACTTTCTAACAACTCTTTTATCAATGAGTCGGGTATTAGGTAGATTGGTTTTAATGTTGTACCTCCCTCTTAACTCCTGGTTCTTAATAACATTAAATTTTGACTGTTTGACTTATCTCATGAATAATGCATGCTGTTCCATATAATTCATATCTCCATCTCTTTTACTACCTCAAATATATATAATACTGTTATGTAGTTAAACTAAAAGAACCAAAAAAAAAAAAAAAGAGAGAGAGAGATAACAACTTTTAAATAACAATAACAGTAAAACTATTTCATACATTTGTGAGACTTTGAGTATAGAATCTCTCAAGAAAGTCTGAAACTTTACAGTAAAATGAACAAAACTATCGGTTATGTCCATTTATAAGTAGATAATTATAAAAATTAGTCAATTCATAAAATATTAGTATTAGCCAAATAACGTTTGTAGCTCCAAAAAAGATTAAATTTTTATTTTTATTTAAGTGGGTATTATTACAATAGATTAAGTACATTTTAAGATGCCTGAATTCTATTAGGATAATTTAGATGAGTTTTAAGGTGATTTGAATAAAAAATTAAAAGTAGAAGATGATTAAAATTTCATGGTAAAAGAAAAACAGTAACTTAACAAGACCTAATAATAGACGTAGTGAGCTAACACTTATCTTCCATCTCCAATAATGAAAAACATGAGTTATCGTGGATCACGTTTTATACTAGCTTTTCATGCATGCAGCTAATTAGAACATAATATGTTACTCTCTTGAGTTCAAAATAAATGACTTTTTAGATGTTTTATATAAGAAACTATTTTTTAGTATTAATTAGCAATAGAATTGATCATATTAATTTTTATTATTTCACATAAATATTCCTAAGACATATTTTAATACTATTTACTCCAAGTATAATATAGAAAAAAAATAATTTATTTATTCTTGAAATCTGGAAATCACTTATTTTGGACCATAAGAAAAATGCCAAAAAATTACTTATTTTGGACTGGATGGACTATTTAATACTCCTTCCGTTTCAATTTATGTGAACTCATTTGATTGTGCACGGAGTTTAAAAAAAGAGAGAATACTTTTGAACGTAAATTATTTCTAAATAGGGAAAAATGTCATTCTTTTTGGCACGAATTAAAAGGAAAATAGATCCACATAAACTGAAACGGGGAGTAATAAGAAAAACTATTGTAATCTATATAAAGACTACAGCCTCTCAGCACTTTCTCACCACTTCCTTTTCAAAACTCTCTACTACTATACTGAAGAAAGAAAATATGGGTGTGAAAGGCAAGTTGATTGCTTCGATAGAGGTGAAGTGTGGAGGTCACCCGATTCATGATATTTTTCACTCTAATACTCATCATATATGCAATATTACTCCTGGTAAGATCCAAAAATTTGATATTCATGAAGGTGAAACCGTAAAAGTTGGTTCAGTTGTTAGCTGGAAATATAATGACGGTATGTAATTCATATTTCTTCTCTCCATGCATATGTTTTTACGTAACAGTTTCTGCATTGGGTTATGTAAAAAAATCTTTCTTAAAAAAAAATATTTGTCGTGAAAAAAGTTAAAAGTCTTTTTCTTTTTTGAATATCTAAATTTTAACTTCAAATTACTAACCCCAACTAATACCTGGAAAATTCCTTTTGACATATCAAACACAATATAATCAAATTTAAGTTTTTTCCCTTAATAATTCAATACTTTCGACAATGCCAAATGTTATTTTGACATTTTTAACGACAACTCTATTCAGGAAAATATATTGCACGTCCAATCTTCGCAAGTTTAAAATAATTTTAGAGAAAATGAAAGTGAAAAACAAAAGAAATGAGAAGAAATTAAAACATGTTATTCTGAATGTTTATATCTTTTATATGAGGAATTGGTCATTTGAACATAGAGTAACATCTCTTGTATTTTTTGAATTTTATTGATTATAGATGGAAAAGATAAGACTTGTAAGCAAGTGATCGAAGCCGTGGATCATCAGAAAAAATCAATCACTTGGAAAGTAATTGGAGGAGATCTATTAGAGTTGTACAATTCCTTCATTATTACCACATCACATGACCATCAATGGACTACATGGACATTTGTGTACGAGAAGAAAACTGAAGACACCCCAGAGCCTCTCGTTCTCTTGGGTTTTGTCCTACATGTGACCAAAGATATAGAAGGTCACCTTCTCAAGTAATCGTATCTATGCTATTCAATGGTTCATAGCCATATATATCTGTGATGTGTGTGATGAGTATTTGGCAATATTGGCTAGTTATAGCTAGCTACGTGTGAAATAAATGTTGTGTTTGTAGATATATATTATATATGCACTCTCCTTCTATGAATGTATTTCTAATGGTGGATATATGTAAGATATTTTGAATTTTGCAAGTGTGAGCTTTACCTATGACCAAATTTTGCAAGTGTGAGCTTTACCTATAACCAAGACGCGCGATATACTTTTTAGTGTGCTATTTTCATTCTTTCTCATCAAATTTTTTTGGTCTATATAGTAATTTTGTGGGGACTAAGTTCCTACAGCAGTATTCTTCCGACAGTGCAACATCCAAATAGTCAGTGACGAAATCAATAAAAAATAGCTATTATTTTATTATAATAGATATCGGTCCAACATAATATACTAAAGTCCGGTGTATTTGTATATGAACTCTAGCATATTATGTTAGACCGGTATACTTTGTTAATTCCAGTATAATATACTGGAGACTTGAGCGCCGATGCTCCAAACTCCAGTAAATTGTATACAATTATACTTGCTGGAACTTGAGTATATTATGCTAGAACTCCAGTTCTTATGTACTTATACTTGAACTCCATCATATTATACTGCAGTTCCAACATACTTATCGTGGAACTCCAGCATTAATATGTTGGAGTTCAAGTATACTTATGATGGAACTCTAGTATAATATGCTGACGTATTTTTCCAATTTTGAACAATGTTTTCGCTCAGATATATCTTTACATGAAAAGTGCTTAAATTTTGATTACTTTTGAAATTGGCTATTTTTAAACGACTGGTTGTAAATCTCGCTATTTTTGAATTTCTCCCAATTATATGATTTATTCATTCCAATGTCTTCTACTTGACAAAAGATTATTTTAGTAAAAAATTTAGAAAAGAATATTATATCAAGCGATGTTCATTGTATCAAGTGATATTCATTATGGCAAGATGCTTTAGTACTCTTATTGCATTTATATTTTCTGACGACCCGGTCCGTCGTCACGTGAGTTACCGTTCCGTTTTCTCCGTTATATGCTTGTTCATATTTCAATATATGTATTTGACGAATTTGAGTCAATTCGGATTGAGTTTGGTAGGAAATGTGATAAATAGTCTCTTTGATGAAGGAATAGTTTGGAAAAGTCAACCAGATGTTGACTTGTGAGTTAGAGGGCTCGGAATCGAATTCTGATGGTTCGGTTTGCTTTTGGGGATTATTTGTGGCTTAGGATAGCAATCGGAATTGAATTTGGAGGTCCGGTGTAGAAATAGGCTTGAATTGGCGAAGTTGGAATTTTGGCGAAATCCGATCGATAGCTGAGATTTTGATCCAGGAGTCGGAATGGAATTCTGACAATTGCAGTAGCTTCGTTAGGTGATTTTGGATGTCTACAAATTTTCAGGTCATTCGGACATCGTTTGGTCGGGTTTTTGATTGGATGTTGGTTTCGGAAGTTTTAGTTGAAACTTAGGCTTGAATCCGCCTTAATTTAATTATTTTTTTGTTTAAAGATATGTTTTTATGATTGGAACAAGTTTGTATCAAGTTTTGGAGTAGGTTGGTGGTTTTCATTGAGGTCCCGGGGGCCTCGGGGTGAATCCGGGGGTCCAAACGAATCATTTTTTGCAAAATGAGAGATCAGGTTTGCTGTCATAATTGCAACAGATTTTTTGTTCATCGTGTTCGCGATGAGGGGTGTGAGCACATAATTTTTGCACCGGGCAAATAATTCTAAAATTAAAATAAATATATTTTTGAGTGCAATCACTTGCCCTGTTTGAAATTAGTTATAATGTGTGTGTTTGAATAAATAGAAATTAGAAAAAATCAAAAATTAGGCTAGGTAATTACTTTGTTTTAATTAATTTAGTTTTAAGAAGAAAATCATCCAAAAATAGTTTAAGTAGCGGAAATTAGGAAAAATAGTAGAAAAATTGCAGAAAATACCAAATAATTAGAGTAAGTAGGAATTTAGGTTTTATAACTTTCCATAAAAGAAAAAATAAAAAAAATAAAAAAAATGTACATAAAAATATTAAAATCAGAAAAAAATACAAAAATACAAGTGGTACAATAAGGTGGGTTGATTTAATTTGAAGTGAGCTAGCCCAGTGCATTGAGCCCAAACGATCCGGTCCACAAGCCCCTTAATTAGCAAAAATCTCGGCCGTTCAATTGTGTTAACCAACGGTTGAGATAATAGCGAAGTTATTGGTTTATTTTTAAATTACGAGATTGAATCTAAGCCGTCCGTTTGAATTAATCTAACGGTTGATTGCTTGGGGTCTCATGTGCAACCAAACGGCGTCGTTTTAGTAACGCACGCGCGGGCCGTCGATCTTCATCAATTGGACGGCCAGGATCACCTTAGTTTCATCAGCTATATAAGAGTTGTGTCTGAATGATTTTTCCACTTTACATTATCTCTAAAACCTAGCCGCCCTTTACCCCATTCCCTCCTCCTTCGTTGTCTTCATCTTCACACCAGAAAACCCTAAATAGCCATGGCGGCCACCACCCTCCACGGTGGTCGCCGGCCTTTCTACCCCCTTCTCTCTTCTTTTCCTCCTTCTTTTCTTTCTTCTACGACAAAGCTCCAGAAACAGGCCCTTTCTTTTGAAACGCCGGTCACCGGAACTTCGCCTGTGACCACTCAAACAACGAGAACCATTATCAAACCAATGCCATTCGAACCCCCCTGACCTGATCTATCACCCTACCCCACTGGTTTCTTTCGAAGATCCCTGGAACTCGTCGAATATCCAAAAGAAGGTTGCCGGAAACCTAACTCCGGCGACCCCCAAACTCAAACCCTTCAAAGATCCAGTCTTTCTACCTTCCCAAACACCCCGAGCCAAACATGAATCCAAAAAGACTTCACCTTGAAGTCTAAAAGGGAAACCGGAATGACAAAAAGAAAAGAAAAATGAAAAAAAAGAAACAAGGGAATAATGAAAAAAGATTTCTGCAAGTCTGAAAAAGAGATAAAGAAAAAAAAAGCGAAGAAAGAGAGAGGAAAGAAGTCTGTGAATAAGAGGGTTAGGAAAGCTTGGGGGACAGACCCCGCAAAGCTAAGTTCCCTCTTTCCCTTAGGTTTAATCTTTTATTTTTGTCTGTTCTTCATGTTAGTTTTAGGGTTGTGCTTTGCTTGCTTTCTTTCGCCTGTTCATGCTTTCTTCTATTTTGTATCTGTCATCTTGATGTTTTTGTTTATTTCTTTGTCCCATGTGCTTCTTTATCTTCTGTTAGTATTAAGTTTTTAACTTGTTCATTTTCATGTCTTTCTTCTGTGTTGTTTGTTTCGGTTATGTTTAGTTTCTTTTGTTCTGAAAGACCTGCTTTTATTTCACTTTCTTTTTCATTTCTTCTATTATGATTCCTGATTTGTTAGCTTTCCATAGCCTGACTGTTTTTCTTTTCTGTTCTTCGCATGTCTAACTTTAGCAATAGTTTAGTTACTTAACTTTCACTTTTCTTCATCTTTTAGGCTGTTTTAGTAATGTCTTGAGTGTTCGTCCCTGTTTCCTCTTCACCCTTTTCTAGGGTTTTCTTATTTGTTGGCCTTCAACATCTCCTCTATTTAACTTAGATATGTATTATGCTTCTCTTCATGTTTAGCTTAGCTGTTTGACCCTCGATTAGGGTTTATTCTCTTAGCTCTCAATGTCTTTATTGTTTTTCTCCTCTCTACATGATTTAGTTCTGATTCTAGGCTTAGCAATTTGATTCTCATATTCACTCAAGGGTTCTTGCTCTAGTAACATTTTTATGTTCTTTTATTTGCATTTTCAGTGACTGCTTATCTTTCTGTTACTTGGCATGACAGATTTTAGGATTGTTCTTCACTGCCTCTTCATGTCTTTCCTGTTCCTCATCTTCATTTGTCACATGCATACATCAAGCTAGGGTGAGTACTTGAAATTGAATTCTGATTACCATGCTTATGTTATTCTGTTAAAATCCATTGCTTTTATGAGCCATGTTGACTGTTTTGTGGTAGTCTGTTCTTATATGTGGAACTGTACCATGAACCTTAAAAGTTCTAAAGTTTTTCAAACTACCATATGACTTGAACTGGTAGTAACTAGGTCTGAACTGACATGAATTCATACTGAATCACATGTAGTATGATGATATAAGTTAATTGACTAAAATTCAATCATATCAATTGTTTCCTCTGAGTTTGAGTTGATTAATGCATGTTTATTGGATCATATGTGTTTTTATATACAATGCATGTTGAGAATGATTAAGTTTTGCTAGTTTTTGTTTCTTATGAATGCCTGATTAATTGTTTGAACTTTAGGGGAATTGGTTATAGCTGCTAGCATTAGGTTACATGAAAATGGTTAGTTTTTAAATAGGCTAAAACAGAAAATCACAAAAAATAGGCTATTAGTTTTATAAGTGACCAAGAGTAGTCAATTTTGCAATTGACTTACTCTATTAGGTCTGTCACACATTGGCCAACACTGAAGTAGGCTAATTGTGTCAAAATGGGCTAAGTCTGCAAATGCAGACTTGCCCAGGCTCTGTTTGAGCCCTGAACCTTAGGTGGCTAGGTCTGCAAAGACCTTAGTCCATCCTATGTTCAGTAATTGGGCTTTAATTGCCCAGGCTAAGTCTCAACTTGAGACTGGCCCTTAGTTAAATAGGCTGGAAGCTTTAATTGAGCAGGCTAGTCCTGCAATTTTGTCTAATTAACCTTAAAATCACAAAAATAGGTTATTAAGAAATAATTGGCCTAAGAGTGGTTAACTGTGCAAAAGGTTGACCAATTCTATAAGGCCCTAACACACAGTCCACCTTAAAAAGGGGCTGGTTGTGCAAAATGGCTAAGTCTGCAAATGCAGACTGGCCCAGGCTCTCTTTTGAGCCCTGAACATTAAAGTGGCCAAACCTGCAAAGGTTTTGGGCCCAACTGTTCAGTAATTGGGTTTAATTACCCAAGCTAAGTCTCAACTTGACTGGCTAGCTTTTAAATAGTTTAATTATAATAATAAAGCAGGCTAGTCCTGCAATTAGTTTAAAATTGAAATAAAATTGGTCTTAATTAACTGGAACTAATTAAAAGAGGCTATAATTGAAATAGTTCTTAACAGTAGGATTGGCCAGCCCTTAAATACCAATGCAAGGGCTGGCTATTAGTTAAATAAGTTCCAAAGGAGCTGAAATTTAACCTAGGCAGTCAGGTAAATCAGCAGTGGCCTTGAGGGCATATAGAAATAGTATTTTGGTAAATAATTTAGAACTTAAGAGGGTAAGGGAGTCATTTGTACCCCTGATTTCTGCAATTTTGCAGAGATTTAAGGGTATAATGGTCTCCCTAAAATGGGAAATCTGTAAAAATCCCTAACCCTTAGGGCTACATTGGTAAAAAGCCCCAAAAAGGAATCTTTGGAACCTTCCAGCACATGCTGGAAGGGTTTCTGGTAACAGAATTAGGGGCCTTAGTGTATATTTTATAAATCTTAGAGGGGGAGAAGTGGGATTAATCCCATACTTTCTCCCCAAGTTCAGCCATTTGCCTAACTATAAATACACCCTAAAAGGGGTTGAAAGGGGGTTCGAATTTTGGGATCTGAAATACATCTAGGCTGGCTTTTGAATATAAAGTTCAGAGAAATAGAGTATCAAGATAGCAATAGGCTTTTCTGCAATTTCGAGTGAGAATCTGGGAAATATTCTTCTGATTTTGGGTTCTTTGCTCGAGTTTTACCTAGATTTCTACTTGCTTCATTGAGGTTTTCTGCTCGTTGGTTTCTGGATTTCTTATTTGTGGATTGCTGAGGTTTTCTGCTCTATTAAGATTCAATTCTACACTGTTTCTTGTGCCTCGTTGAGTCTTTTGCTGTTGCTCATTCACATCCCTAAGAACTCATTGGCTTTCTCCATTTGATTCAGGTACACTACTGTCCAATCGAAGCTGTATTGATGATATTGATGAAATAAAATGAGAGATCCATATTACATTATATGCTGTCATGTAGTTGTAGTTAAATATTATTAGTTTAAGTTTTGTAACTTATCCATTGTAGTAGTATATAGTAGCTGGAAAACAGAAAACCAAACAAAATCATGTAATAGCTAGTGTATTGGTAGTAATATAGTCATAGTAGTATAACACTTAGTTAAATAGGTAAAACCTTAAAATATAAGTCAGCAAATCACAGTTTAAATTGTTAACTGTTCTTCATAGTAGTCTCATAAGCCATAATCACATAGTTGTTCATATGATGTAAACCAGCATTTTATCACAAGTAAGTCCTAAAGAAGAAAAACGTTAGTTCAAGTTATGCATAACTGAGTTAACAATACTGTAAGGAGCTAAGTGATAATAAAATCAGTGGAGTAGTTGTGTCTAAGCATTGAATCACTTAAATATGGATACTCAAGTTATTATAATCCAGTAATCAGAACTATGAATTTTGTTCGTGTAATTAGCATGTTTAGAGACTATCAAATAGGCTTAAATCTGTATTAAAATCAGTAGGTTAACAGTGTAGTTGTAAATTACTCATCTTGTCTTGAAATAGTCTTCATATCTTTACATACAGTTAGCTTCATAATCTCTCACTAGTAAACAATAAAAATGACCGTGTAAACCCATTAGTAAAGGTCTAAATTAGAGTTAGTCAGTTTAATAAGCTCTCATGTATATAGATATTTGATTAGAATTAGTACCTTGTGTATCGATTTTCCTCTTTCTGATTAATAAAAATATTTGATTTCATCCATTAATCATGTGTACTGTGAATTTTATGTTTTCTGTTCTTGCTCTTATTATTTTCATCTGGTTTGGGCCTGTTACACAGCGAAGACCTGAAGACAGTTTGGGTCACACAGTGACCTGATTTAGTACTAGTTACAGAGGCCCAGGCCCAATTTTGGAAGTGATAATGGCCTGGGCTCAATTCTAAAAGTAATAATACGATTAAGGAAAAACCATATAGAAAACGTAGTATATATTAAGATTGGGACTTTAAAAAAGAATGGGACGAGCCTCGCCCGATATCAAACAACGGGGCCCCCTTAGTAATGATATAACACAATTAGACTCGGGAAGACTACTAGTTAACTCCATGGTCTTACCCAAAATAATTAAAAGCCGATAGACTATTTAGGGCACGATTTAACGTATTTTCCATTGAACGAGTGTGCACTTGGTGCGACTCAAATCCAAATCTCGGCAAAGCTGAAATACACCGAAAGTCATAGGCGTACTGGTTGCGGTATGACTCGAGGCATGTTTTCGCAATGCCGCAAATTCCATAAAAATAATACTTAATGTAAAAAGCACTATATATTGTTAAAATCTGTGATTAAGTCAAACAAGAGTCGGGAACGATAATTGAGCGACCGTGCTAAAACCACGGAACCCGGGAATGCCTAACACCTTCTCCCGGGTTAACAGAGTTCCTTATCCGGATCTTTGCTTCGCAGACATTTTTAAGAGTCAAATTCCTCGGATTCGGGATTAACCGGTGACTTGGGACACCATTATCTTTCCCAAGTGGCGACACTGATTAATCTCAATAAAATCCCGAACCGATTGTCCTTTAATTGGAAAAACTCCTTCCCTTACGTTATCTTATCCGTTTCGGGTATCTAACGTCGGGGTATACTCTACAAGCGTATTTATATGCTTATTTCCCAAAGTGGGGTAGTAAAAAGGGAGGTGTGACAGCTCTGGCGACTCTGCTGGGGACTCCAACCCCGAACTTCGGTTTCAGGGTTTAAGAACTCGAGCTCTTTAGAATTGTCGTTCGCGTTATTGTTTGACTTCATTATATGATTTGAACAACATGCTATGTGCTTTATCGCTTTGATATTATGTGGATTGTATATAAATTGTGCCGAAAACCTTTCTCTCTTCACCCCACGGGATGTGCTTACTGGTTGAGACTCCCCTTTCTGTTAAAGTCACCTTAAATTAAGAAAAACAGAGGCCGGATAAGTTACAAAGCCGATTGACTCCGCGGGTCACCGGTATGTAGCCCCCTCCTCGATTCGAGTTGTCCGCTCGGGTACACTGTCTAGCACTCTATGAAACTGTAAGATTTTAAACATAGGTCTAGGACAATTATTTGCATCATATTTGACTTAGGGGACTCAACACAGGGGTTGGGTCCGTCTAGTACAGGTGACCCGGTATTGGAAAAGACCGAGCATGTTATGTGTTGCATTTTTATTGTCCTTGATCGTTATGTGGACCGGCGGAAATCCCGAGGATAGAAAGATTGTTGAAAAAGAAAAAAAGAGAGAGAGGAAAATAAGATTTATAGAAAATTGGGTATCCAGAAAATTTGAAAAATAGGTGGAACAATTTTTGTTGAAATAATTGGTCAATTAATCTGACCGAACTACGCAGGTTTGATTCTCGCCATTAGGTGGGATATGTAGGAAACCCTTAAACGGGTCCAACCACACTTTTAGAAAAAAGACCAAAAAGATTTTCCTTTCATATAATCGAGTTGATCGCTATTTTTGGAAACGGCCGAATGTTCCGAAAGGACGTCGGAAGGCTGTTTTGACAAAAATGGCCATTTCGAAAGTCATTTTCTTTTTTTTTCCTTCAAAAAATGAAAACTTGCATTGAAAAAGATTTTTCTTTTTTCTAAATAAAACCGCCTTAATAAATGTGCAGGACGAGCACAATGATGAATGAACATTTCTCCTTAAATAAAATCCCTTTTGAGCTGAAACTGTGGTGGCAAGACATGGGATCAGATGGTCAAGACTGGGTCAAAGGTTACTTGAAAGATCTTACGGGGTTATTAGACATAATCCCCCGAGGCAACGTGATTAGAGCGTTGGTCACATTTTGGGATCCGGCACACAATGTATTGCATTTCCCAGATTTTGAACTCACCCCTACTCTAGAGGAAATTGCTTTCTATATCGGGAAGACTGAGGTCCCGTTAAAAGGAAAATACCCGGTATCTTCGAGGACGGTAATAGTGCATCGTTTTCTCGACTCTTTGAAAATTGCCAGGAATGTTCACAACGAAGATCTAGCCAACGGGTTTTGTTCCTTAAACTTCATCTATAGTAGGTTTGGACACATTGGGGGTTTCAACGACCTCACGAACAAGTTATGCTGCAAATCCAACCGAGCAAAATGGGAGGAACACCGGAGGTTTGCATTTTTAGTGGCATTTCTCGGAATTGTCATATTCCCTAGAAAAGATGGACATATCAACATAAAGGTTGCCGAGCTAGCACACTGATAGTACAAGACAATTGTACTCTAGCCCCAATGATTGTAGCTGACATCTACCATGCTCTGACTGCGTGCAAAGCGGGAGCCAACTTCTTTGAAGGGTGTAATTTGATCTTGTAAATCTAGTTAATTGAACATCTACGCCATCATCCTTCGTTTTCAAGTTATGGTTCGGCTGAATGAACATGTTTGGAAGAATTCTGTACGAGAACAAAAGAAGTAAAATTGCCGGAGGGAGTCAAAGGTTGGATTGTGTATCTTCGATCACTAACTGATGGCCAGATCGATTGGACATATGATTGGCTACCTCTTGACGAGGTAATGTATATGCCAACATAAGGATCGCCATTTTTGATCATGGGTTTGAAAAGCATACAACCTTATGCCCCATACAGGGCCCTGCGACAGTTGGGTAGATGTCAAATTATTCCGAGAGATGGGGACCTCAGTTTGCAAGCTGTAGAGATTGGTCCGGATGGGTAATTCCCGGAAGCAAAGATTCGGAAAATCTGGAATGAGTGGCGAAACTTGAAAATTGATACTTGTGTGCCGAATAGAGCAAGGGGAGAAAGGTCGTCTGGATACTCCACATGGTACCAACGAGGTGATGAGCACGAACGTCTTTCGAAAAGACCTCACTTGCAAGATTTGATAGAGCAATCCAAGGAGAATCAAACTGGGCGGCCAAAGAAAAAGAATACAAGGCCAAAATCAGCTTGTTGGAGGATAAATTGAGAAATCTCCACTTTGAAAGTGGTTTACAGGCAGCATCTGATGAAGGAGAGAAGAAACAACTGAAGAAAGAAAACGAAATGTTGAAGGCTCAAATTGCTCAAATGAAAATTGCATCTGAGACCCCGGTTCGCTTAGCCCAGGATGAGAGATTAATTAAGATTCTCCAACGCAAAGTAAATGACTACAGCTTTGACTTGGACAAGGCTGAAAAGGAATTAGTCAGGGCTCGGAAGCAAATAGACAGAGATGTTGAGAAAAGAGCCATGTTGGTTCGGCAATTACAAGATAAGCACGATTTTGAGGTAGCTCAGCTTAGAAAGAAAATAATTTCAGCCACGGTTAAAAGTAACAAGATTATCAAGGATCTTGAAGAAGAGAGAGAGCATTGTTACACAACTATGGCTAGATTAGAATTGGAGCTGCAGCAAGTGCAGAAGGATAACCAACATACCTTGGATGCTCGCACTTAGCAAATAAGCCGATTGTTGCAAGAAAAGGGGGTCATCCGAGAGAATATTGTTCGCATTGCCCAATACATCACCCGAAAGAGTCAACTGTGTGATGATATGTCTCGAGGAACCTTTGTATCAGCAGTGAAGTTCTTCGTGCAACAAGTCATGTCTGACCTAGATAGGCTCTAAAGGGGATTAGCATATAGGCCCGTGGCAAGGCCGAACGATGCCTCTCGGGCACTAGGAGCATTAATGTACTCATAGGGCATGCATCGTCTTTTTATATTTTTTCTTTTACAACATCACCTTGTAATCAATGTTTTGAATTATCAATGGAAAATCAAGTGTTGTTATCAATTCTTTTGCTTTATGTCATTTCTTCTAAATTCGATAGGTAAATAAATAGGAACGTAATTATGAAAATGACAAGAAAAAAAAAGAGAGAAAGAAAAGAAGAAAGAAAGAAAAGAAGAAAAGAAAAAAAAAGAAAGAAAAGAAAAAAAAAGAATTGATTGGTTCAAATGAGCAGCGGCCAGGATGATGCATGACGACTCGAGGAAAATATATTTGTTTTAAAGTCGTTGCATTTTATTCATGCTCTAACAACTAATGGGTGTTGATGCCTATGAGTCCAGATTTTCTTGGCAACTGGCATTCTGGCTACCCACCCCTACAACACAAGATACAAGAAGATGACGAAAGCTGTGTCCCAAGAAATTGAGGCAACTATCATAGATCCTGCTCATGAAGAGGAGATTGTAGACGTAGCAGGAATGAAGGAGGAAATGTACAAATTGAGGCAACAGATGGCCGAAATGTACCAGGCCTGGTCTAGAGGTCAACCCCTGCCAGCTTACCCTGCCAATCCCACATACATCCCTCCAGCCAACCCCAATCCTGAACCACCTACAATGAATTCATCCTCCACATACCCTGATTACCCTCACTATTATGCCTCCACCTCCCAAGTACCACCACCTCCAGTAAAACAAGCACCACCTCACATACCCCAAGTTGCCCAGTGTATGTGGCACCTCCGCCCGCTGTTATGCACAAATCCTCTAGTGAACCGATGTTCCACATACAGGATCCTCATTACTACCCTCCAGAACCAACTTTCCGACAACATGAGTCTCATGCCCCGCTCATAGAAACAAGTGAAGAGACAATGGCCAAGAATGTAGGGCAAGAAGAGATGGCCAGAAAAGTGAAACGTCTGGAGAATGCCTTCCGCACTATGCAAGGATTAGGAGGGCAGGTGAGTGTGGCCTACAAAGACTTATGTCTATTCCCTGAAGTGCAACTTCCCGTGGGATTCAAGTTGCCAAAATTCGATATGTATAGCGAACACGGAGATCCGGTGGCCCACCTCAGGGGATACTGTAGCAAAATGAGAGGTGCAAGAGGTAAAGATGAGCTATTGATGGCATATTTCAGCCAGAGTCTGAGTGGTTCGACTTTAGAGTGGTATACCCGACAAGATCATACAAGGTGGTTCGTCTGGGATGATATTGCGCAAGCCTTTGCAAATCACTTTCAATACAACCTAGAAATCATACCTGATAGACTATCCCTTACAAAAATGGAGAAAAGGCCAGGGGAAAGCTTCAGGGAGTTCGGTTTCAGATGGAGGGAGCAGGCTGCAAGAGTAGATCCGCCCATGAAGGAAGGAGAGATGGTGGATTGTTTCCTACAGGCTTTGGAGCCTACATATTACGGTCATTTAGTGTCGGCGATTGGGAAAAGTTTCAATGAAGTTGTAAAGATGGGAAGCTTTGTGGAGGAAGGTTTGAAAACAAATAAAATCATGATTTTTTCGGCCATTAAAGCCACCAATCAAGCAATACAGACTGGAAACGGAGGAGCAATGGGAAAGAAGAAAAAGGAAGAGGTAGCAACTGTAGAGAGCAGGCCATGGAACTGTAACCCGCATCATCACCCACCAAGACCCTACCACCAACACCCATCAAACCCATCAACCCCGTATAATCCACCACCACCATCTTACCCGCCAAACCCATATAACACATCGACCCCATATAACCCACCGCCACCATCATACCCACCAACAATCCCACACTACCATCTCCCACAAGCCCAAGCCTACTCACCACCACCACCACATGTGTGGAGAGCCCAAACCCCACACAATGTTTACCACACCCAAAACACATACCCCACCTCTAAACCCTACAGGAACCAAAACAGGCCCAGGCCTGACTCTGAATGGAGAAATAAGGCAAGAAAAATATGCACCCCATTGGGGGAATCATACACCAGTCTTTATCATAGATTGAAAGAGTTGGGGATGCTGAGCCCGGTTGCACCTAAAGTTCCAAACCCACCCCCGAAAATCCTTGATCCGTCTGTTAGGTGTGAGTATTGTTCGGGAACACTGGGCCATGATGCTGAAAAATGTTGGCAATTTAAGAATGCCATTCAGGATCTTATTGACGATAGGAGAATTGAAGTTCAGGCTCCAGAAGCTCCAAACATCACCCAAAATCCATTGCCAACTCACCATGAAACACACATGATAGAATTGGTGCAGGGTGATAGCAGTCGGAAGCTGTCCCAGTCTGTGATGATGATAAAGGCAAGTGGCAGAACAGAAAAGGAAGCCGTGAAAGAAAAAGTGATTGTTGAAGAACTAGCAGGAAAGCAAGTAGTGGTGGAGGGTTAGAAAGTTGTAGTACCAGGCATAAAGCCAATTTTGACTGTGAAAGGCATGAGTGTGGAGCCGGTAATCATAAGACCGGTGGTGCAGATGCCGGTAGTGAGCACAAAGACTGTGCCTTGGAATTACAACAAGGTAGCAGTGGTTTATAAAGGAAAGAGGTATCTGGGGAAATCAATGAAACACACGGTCTGACTCGGTCTGGGAGGTGCTTTGCCCCAGAAGAGTTGAGAAGAATGAAAACAGTGAAAGAGAATCAGTTAAAGAAGCCGGTGTTAGAAGAAGAGGCGGAGGAATTCCTCAAAAATATAAAGTCGCAGGATTACTCTGTAGTCGAGCAGCTGTGGAAAACGCCTGCGCAGATCTCTTTGCTATCGTTGTTAATACACTCAGAATAACACAAGAAGGCTCTAATGAAGATACTGAACGAGGCTCATGTTCCAGAAAAGATCTCAGTTTTCCACCTGGAAAAGATTACCAGCAAGATCTTCGAGTCTAATAGGATCACATTCTCAGATAGGGAATTGCCTGTTGAGGGAACCGAGCACAATAAGGTGTTGTACCTTACGGTAAAAAGTGAAGAGTCGGTAGTGACCAGAGTGTTGATAGACAACGGATCAAGCACTAACATTTGCCCGCTGTCGACTTTGGGAAAGCTGAACATCAGTTCGGACAGAATCCGGAAGAACAGTATAAACGTGAGAGGATTTGATGGTGGGGGTAAAAATACATTGGGAGACATTATTCTGGAGGTGACCATCGGTCCTGTGGATTTTACTATGGAATTCCAGGTGCTCGACATTGCTGTGTCATATAATTTGTTGTTAGGCCGACCCTGGATCCACGCGGCCAAGGCAGTACCATCGTCTTTACATCAGATGGTCAAATTCGAGTGGGAGCAACAGGAGATTGTGGTACATGGGGAAGAAAATGCTTGCAATATGGTGACACCATTTGATGATATTGACGGAGATAGGGGTCCTTGGGTCTACCAAGTGACAAATGCCATTGCGGTAAAAAGAATTGCTGAAGGGTAGAAGTTGCCAATCCCTATGGTGGCACCAACTGCTGTGATGGTGGCCAAGGAGATGCTTAGAAATGGGTTTGCACCAGGGAAGGGATTGGGCAAAGCATTGGAGGGAGTTATTCAACCAGTTCGGCTTCCAGAAAATAAAGGTACTTTCGGCTTAGGGTTCAAACCCACCTTTGCCGACATCCAGAGAGCCTCCAAAGCCAAAAAGAACTGGACCTTGCCTAAGCCTATACCCAAACTATCCGACACCTTCGTCAAGCCTGGTACAAAATAACGGACATCTGCTGCGACAAAGTACATCGAGACCCGAACTGATGAAGAAATGCTGAGTTTTGAGAAGATGTTTGGGGATGTGAATATGGTTGAAGTGGGGGAAGGCACAAGCAAAATGGATGTGCAGTTTGTGGGACCTGGAATCATGTTGAACAATTGGGAAGCTACTCCTTTCCCTATCAGGAAGGAGTCTTGGTAGTTAGCTCCAAAATTTCATCATTGCTTTCCCAAAATTGTTATTTTTATAGTTCTCCCATCCCCTCATGAAAAGAAAATCAAAATGTATCCCGAACTTTGTTCGTTCTTTTTATCAATGAAATGCAGTTTTCCTTTTCTTCACTTTTGCCTTATTTTTCTTTATTTTTCCTTTTGTACAGTTCTGCATGTGTTGATTCTGATGCCATGTCATGCGTGAAGGATTCTAGACCCGGTTCTGACAATCACGTTACCATACAAGAAATTGAGGAAGATAGTGAAATAGAATGTGAGGATGAGGAAGCCCTGGAGGAAATAAGCAAGGACATGAAACAATATGAGGAAAAACCCAAACCAAATCTGAGTGATACGGAATCTGTAAATTTGGGGAGCAAAGATGATGTCCGAGAAACAAAGATTAGTGTACATTTGGAGGCACCCCTCAGGGGATGAATTGATAAGGTTGTTACATGAGTTTAAGGACATTTTTGCCTGGTCCTATGATGACATGCCTGGACTTAGCACTGACTTGGTGGTACACAAGTTGCCTATCTATTCTGAATGCCGGCCGGTAAAGCAAAAGTTACGGAAATTCAAAACGGATATTAGTGTGAAGATAAAAGAAGAGGTGAATAAGCAGTTTGAGACAAAGGTCATACGAGTTACCAAATACCCCACCTGGTTGGCGAATGTCGTGCCAGTCCCAAATAAAGATGGAAAAACCAGAGTGTGTGTGGAGTATAGAGACCTCAATAAAACTAGTCCGAAGGATGACTTCCCATTGCCAAACATTCACATATTGATCGACAATTGCGCCAAGCATGAAATCGGTTCATTTGTGGACTGTTATGCCGGTTATCACCATATCCCAATAGACGAAGGAGACGCCGAGAAAACTGCCTTCATTACACCTTGGGGAACGTATTGTTATAGAGTAATGCCGTTTGGATTTAAGAATGCCGGGGCAACTTATATGAGGGCAATGACCACAATGTTCCACGACATGATGCATCAAGAAATTGAAGTGTATGTGGACGATGTCATCATAAAGTCCAAAAAGCAACCTCATCATGTGAGAGATTTGAGAAAGTTTTTCCAAAGACTCCGGAGGTACAATTTAAAGCTTAATCCTGCGAAGTGCGCCTTTGGAGTACCTTCAGGGAAATTACTGGGGTTTATAGTGAGTCGGCGAGGTATTGAACTAGATCCATCAAAGATCAAGGCTATCCAAAGTCTACCTCCGCCGAAGAACAAGAAGGAGGTAATGAGTTTACTAGGAAGGTTGAATTACATAAGTCGATTCATTACTCAATTGACATCAACGTGTGAGCCGATCTTCAAGTTGTTGAAGAAAGATGCAGCAGTGAAATGGACCGACGAGTGTCAGGAAGCCTTTGACAAGATCAAGGAATATTTGGCCAATCCTCCAGTGTTAGTCCCACCAGAGCCGGGGCGACCTCTGATTTTTTATTTGACAGTGCTTGATAATTCCTTTGGTTGTGTACTGGGTCAGCATGACGAGACAGGCAAGAAAGAACAAGCCATATATTACCTCAGCAAGAAGTTTACATCCTACGAGGTGAAATATACTCAACTTGAAAGAACTTGTTGTGCGTTGATTTGGGTAGCTCAGAAGTTGAAGCATTATTTGTCAGCATATACCACATACTTGATATCACGATTGGATCCTCTGAAGTACATATTTCAGAAGCCTATGCCTACGGGAAGACTTGCTAAATGGCAGATTCTGCTCACAGAATTTGACATTATCTATGTGACTCGTACGACGATGAAGGCACAAGCTATTGTAGACCACTTAGCTGAGAATCCGGTGGATGATGAGTATAAACCATTGAAGACGTACTTTCCGGATGAGGAGGCAATGATTGTCGAGGAAATGGAGCAAGATGAGAGACTAGGATGGAAAATGTACTTCGACGGAGCCATCAACAGCAAGGGCGTTGGTATCGGGGCGGTACTCATTTCAGGTACGGGTCAACACTATCCCGTCATAGCTCAGCTCCGATTTTTCTATACCAACAACATGGCCGAATATGAGGCGTGCATCTTGGGATTAAGGATGGCAATTGACATGGGTATTCAAGAGATTTTGGTCATGGGTGACTCGGATCTCTTGGTACATCAAATCCAAGGGGAATGGGAGACACGAGATTTGAAATTGATACCTTATCGGTATTGTTTGCACGAGTTGTCTCAAAGATTCCAATCCATAGAGTTTAAGCACATCCCAAGAATACACAATGAGATCGCAGATGCTTTGGCCACACTGTCCTCTATATTGCATCATCCAGACAAGACATATATAGATCCGCTCCAGATCCAAGTCCGAGATCAGAATGCCTATTGCTTCGCTGTGGAAGAAGAGTCAGATGGAGAGCCGTGGTATCATGATATCCGGGAATACCTGAAAGCTGGCAAATACCCGGAGCAAGCCACTGGAGATCAGAAGAGAGCCATCAGGCGTCTAGCCAATGGATTTTTCCTCAGTGGAGGAGTTATATACAAAAGAACACCAGATCTGGGGTTATTGAGGTGTGTGGATGCACAACAAGCCGATGAAATCATGATCGAAGTACATACTGGAGCCTGTGGACCCCACATGAGCGGATATGTTTTAGCAAAGAAGATTTTGAGAGCTGGGTATTACTGGCTCACCATGGAGCGTGACTGTATCAGGTATGTAAAGAAATGCCACCAATGCCAGGTACATGGGGATCCGATCCACTCCCCGCCTTATGAGTTGCATACAATGTCAGCACCTTGGCCCTTTGTTGCTTGGGGCATGGATGTTATCGGCCCAATAGATCCAGCCGCTTCCAATGGACATAGGTTCATTCTGGTTGCAATTGATTATTTCACCAAGTGGGTTGAAGCGAAAACGTTCAAGGCAGTAACGAAGAAACCGGTGGTGGATTTTGTGCATGAGAATATTATATGCCGATTTGGAGTTCCTAAGGTGATCGTCACAGATAATGGAGCCAATCTAAACAGTCATCTCATGGCGGAAGTTTGCGAGAGATTTAAGATCACACACCGCAATTCCACACCTTACAGGCCAAAGGCGAATGGTGCAGTAGAAGCGGCGAATAAGAATATCAAGAAGATTCTACGAAAGATGGTGGAGGGATCCAGGCAATGGCATGAAAAGTTACCCTTTGCTCTCATGGGTTACCGCACGACGGTGCGTACTTCTATCGGAACCACACCTTATACACTGGTGTATGGAACGGAGGCTGTTATACCCGCAGAAGTAGAAATACCGTCATTACGGATCATAGCTGAAGCTGAGATAGATGTCGATGAATGGGTAAAAGCCCGGTTGGAACAATTGAGTTTGATTGATGAGAAGAGGTTGGCCGCAGTTTGCCATGGGCAATTGTATCAACGAAGAATGGCCAGAGCATACAATAAGAAGGTACGGCCTTGAAAGTTTGAAGTCTGACAACTTGTATTGAGGCGTATCTTACCACATTGGGCCGAGGCAAAAGGCAAGTTTGCGCCAAATTGGCAAGGACCATTTGTGGTATCAAGGGTGTTGTCCAATGGGGCATTATATCTAACAGATGTTGAAGGAAAGTGCGTAGAGACTGCTATCAATTCAGATGCGGTCAAAAGATACTATGTATGATTCCTTTTCAATTATGTGTTTTGTATTTTGTTGTGATTTTGGAATTGAAATGACGAAGGCGTTTTATTCTCTATCCAAACACTTTATCCATTGATAACCCCTTTGAGCCTTAATGAATATATTCTTTCATATCCCTCTCTCGGAATCGCTTTACCGCAATAAGATCGAAATTGCCAAAATGAACAGAAATGTTGGAAAAAAAAATGATGAAAAAAAAATGAAATAAAAAAAAATGAATGAAAAAATGAAAAAAAAGGAGAAAAAGGCAAAGAAATCGGGAAAAAGTCAAAAGAAATCCATCTAACTAATGAAGTTGGATGAACTACGTCCGACTTGATCCCGAAAGGGTACGTAGGCAGCCTCTCTGAGGTTCAGTCACAATAAAGAAAAATCCAAAATTCCCCACATATTGAAACTGGGGCAGAAGTTATGTTTAATAATTCCGAGAGTTGTAAATATTTTTGAACCCTCGTGAGATTTTGAGCCTTTATACCTTTCTTTCTTAACCCATCCAAAAGCCACGTTACAGTCCAAAGAAAGACCTTCTGATCAATTTCAAAATGATAACGAATGCAATGAAGGAGAAGCGAAACATCGGATAATACCCGTGGTACAGAAAACAAATACAAAAGGAAAAATGAAAAATGAAAAAATGAGAGAGTCTCATCGGTGAAAACCTTAACCGGCACTGTGAGGCGATTGTGAGTTTGAGAGAAATAAAATGAGAGAGTCTCATCAGTGAAAACCTTAACCGGCACTGTGAGACGACTGTGAGGTTGAGAGAATAAATGAGAGAGTCTCATTGGTGAAAACCTTAACCGGAACTGTGAGATGACTGTGAGGTTGAGAGAATAAATGAGAGAGTCTTATTGGTGAAAACCTTTCGAGGCACCGTAGGGCGATCGTGATGACTACCATAAAAGAGAAAAAGCAACAAAAATAGTATCGGTTTGGGTTGGAAACAATTCGGAGACAGAATAATGATTAGAACGAACTGGGTCAGAGTTTAAATACATGGCATGGTCAGCGGAATCAGCCAGAAAGTACCCAGATAAGTTCTATCATCTCTCCCAAAACACCCTTACTCTCTTTCATTTTTCTACATTTCATTGTTTATCCTTTGAGAGCTAACTACCAGCTCCTGATGACAAAAGCTGAAACAACACTGAATCAGAAAGAAAGAAGAGTTGGGAAGAAAATAAGGAAGCTTGGCAAACATGGCCAAAGGAAAAGAAAACAAAACAAAAATTGAAAAAGTGAGAAAATACAAAAAAGGAGTCTGCAAGAGACAAGTAGCTAAAGGTTACACAACAGGAGAAAAGCAAAAAGAGAAAAGCAATAAGAGGCAGGGACGGCAGATGCCAGTTGCCAGCAATTTATATCTAATAAATTTTGTTTCATGCAGGAACAAATTGTCACTCATCACTTTAAAGTGAATGTGACCAATATGGAAAAATAGAAAACACAAAAAGAGAAAGTTCGCCAATAAGTGGAGAAATTCACAGGCAAGAGATAATTGGTAAAAGAAAATACCAAAAGAGGAAGGTAGCATCTTTTAAAATCCACTCCCCAGTCCTCAGGCTGCGGGAATATTTTCTTCATCGCATTGCACGTTTAATTTCTGTTAGGTGCCCACCTTCGAATACGGGAATACTTTTCTGCATCGCATTGCACGTTTAATTTCTGTTAGGTGCCCACCTTCGAATACGGGAATACTTTTTTGCATCGCATTGCACGTTTAATTTCTGTTAGGTGCCCACCTTCGAATACGGGAATATTTTCTGCATCGCATTGCACGTTTAATTTCTGTTAGGTGCCCACCTTCGAATACGGGAATATTTTTCTGCATCGCATTACACGTTTAATTTCTGTTAGGTGCCCACCTTTGAATACGGGAATATTTTCTGCATTGCATTGCATGTTTAATTTCTGTTAGGTGCCCACCTTCGAATACGAGAATACTTTTCTGCATCGCATTGCACGTTTAATTTCTGTTAGGTGCCCACCTTCGAATACGGGAATACTTTTCTGCATCGCATTGCACGTTTAATTTCTGTTAGGTGCCCACCTTCGAATACGGGAATATTTTTCTGCATCGCATTGCACGTTTAATTTCTGTTAGGTGCCCACCTTCAAATACGGGAATATTTTTCTGCATCGCATTGCACGTTTAATTTCTGTTAGGTGCCCACCTTCAAATACGAGAATATTTTTCTGCATAGCATTGCACGATTAATTTCTTTTAGGTGCCCACCTTCGAATACGGAAATATTTTTCTGCATCGTATTGCACGTTTAATTTCTGTTAGGTGCCTACCTTCGAATACGGGAATACTTTTTTGCATCGCATTGCACGTTTAATTTATGTTAGGTGCCCACCTTCAAATACGGGAATACTTTTCTGCATTGCATTGCACGTTTAATTTTGAAGTCAGGGTGCCCGCCTGGAGAATAGAATGGCATTTTACTTTAAGTTTTAATTGATGTTGAAGTTTTAAATTGTTGTTGAAGTCGGGGTGCCCGCCCGAAGAATGGAATGGCAATTTAATTTCTGTTAGGTGCCCACCATCTAATACGGGAATACTTTTCTGCATTTTGCATTGCACGTTTAATTTACGTTAGGTGCCCACCTTCAAATACGGGAATACTTTTCTGCATTCGCATTGCACGTTTAATTTCTGTTAGGTGCCCACCTTCAAATATGGGAATACATTTCTGCACGTTATGGTTTATATAGCTAAAAGCCCACACTGGGGCAGAAAAAGAAAAAAAAGTAGTTTGTTGTTTTGTTTTGAGCAGGTTTCAGCTCGAGGACAAGAAGTACCATTGAAAATCAACAAAAAAGAGAGTCAGCATAAAAGAAAATCAACAAAAAAGAGAGTCTGCATCACCGAAAATCAATAAAAAGGAAGAAGAACAAAAGCTAGATTAGGAACAATTGTAATTGTAGGATCATAGCTTAGAATAGCTTCTTCATTTTACATTTCTCCCCCCGGTGTAATAAGGAGTAAGTCAGCAGGTCTCAACAGTGCCAATGCAACAGTGAGTCTGGTAGTTTTAAACTGCCAGACCTTCCCGAACTACACTGACCTGATTCTTGTTTAGCCCAGGATATGTAGGCAACCTCTAAAGCAGGGTGCGGTCAAAATGTTTTCACAATGCTTTTACGGAATGTGTAAGTGTGCAAAAATCTCTCATTTCCACTCACTTGTCTTTGCACTGAAACTCTTCGTGTTCCCGAGCAAAGAGGGGCAGCTGTGAGCACATGATTTTTGCACCGGGCAAATAATTCCAAAATTAAAATAAATATATTTTTGAGTGCAATTACTTGCTCTGTTTGAAATTAGCTATACTGTGTGTGTTTGAATAAATAGAAATTAGAAAAAATCAAAAATTAGGCTAGGTAATTACTTTGTTTTAATTAATTTAGTTTTAAGAAGAAAATCATCCAAAAATAGTTTAAGTAGCGGAAATTAGGAAAAATAGTAGAAAAATTGCAAAAAATACCAAATAATTAGAGTAAGTAGGAATTTAGGTTTTATAATTTTTCATAAAAGAAAAAATAAAAAAAATAAAAAAAATATACATAAAAAATATTAAAATCAGAAAAAAATACAAAAATACAAGTGGTACAATAAGGTGGGTTGATTTAATTTGAAGTGAGCTGGCCCAGTGCATTGAGCCCAAACGATCCGGTCCACAAGCCTCTTAATTAGCAAAAATCTCGGCCGTTCAATTGTGTTAACCAACGTTTGAGATAATAGCGAAGTTATTGGTTTATTTTTAAATTACGAGATTGAATCTAAGCCGTCCGTTTGGATTAATCTAACGGTTGATTGCTTGGGGTCTCATGTGCAACCAAACGACATCGTTTTAGTAACGCACGCACGGGCCGTCGATCTTCATCAATTGGACGGCCAGGATCACCTTAGTTTCATCAGCTATATAAGGGTTGTGTCTGAATGATTTTGCCACTTTACATTATCTCTAAAACCTAGCTGCCGTTTACTCCATTCCCTCCTCCTTCGTTGTCTTCATCTTCACACCAGAAAACCCTAAATAGCCATGGCGGCCACCACCCTCCACGGTGGTCGCCGGCCTTTCTACCCCCTTCTCTCTTATTTTCCTCCTTCTTTTCTTTCTTCTACAACAAAGCTCCAGAAACAAACACTTTCTTTTGAAATGCCGGTTACCGAAACTTCGCCGGTGACCACTCAAACAACGAGAACCGTTATCAAACCAATGCCATTCGAACCCCTCTGACCTGATCTATCACCCTACCCCACTGGTTTCTTTCGAAGATCCTTGGAACTCGTTGAATATCCAAAAGAAGGTCGCCGGAAACCTAACTCCGGCGACCCCCAAACTCAAACCCTTCAAAGATCCAGTCTTTCTACCTTCCCAAACACCCCGAGCCAAACATGAATCCAAAAAGACTTCACCTTGAAGTCTAAAAGGGAAACCGGAATGACAAAAAGAAATGATAAACGAAAAAAAAGAAACAAGGGAATAATGAAAAAAGATTTCTACAAGTCTGAAAAAGAGATAAAGAAAAAAAAAAGCGAAGAAAGAGAGAGGAAAGAAGTCTGTGAATAAGAGGGTTAGGAAAGCTTGGGGGATAGACCCCGCAAAGCTAAGTTCCCTCTTTCCCTTAGGTTTAATCTTTTATTTTTGTTTGTTCTTCATGTTAGTTTTAGGGTTGTGCTTTGCTTGCTTTCTTTCGCCTGTTCATGCTTTCTTCTGTTTTGTATCTGTCATCTTGATGTTTTTGTTTATTTCTTTGTCCCCTGTGCTTCTTCATCTTCTGTTAGTATTAAGTTTTTAACTTGTTCATTTTCATGTCTTTCTTCTGTGTTGTTTGTTTCGATTATGTTTAGTTTCTTTTGTTCTGAAAGACCTGCTTTTATTTCACTTTCTTTTTCATTTCTTCTATTATGATTCCTGATTTGTTAGCTTTCCATAGCCTGACTATTTTTCTTTTCTGTTCTTCGCATGTCTAACTTTAGCAATAGTTTAGTTACTTAACTTTCACTTTTCTTCATCTTTTAGGCTGTTTTAGTAATGTCTTGAGTGTTCGTCCTTGTTTCCTCTTCACCCTTTTCTAGGGTTTTCTTATTTGTTGGCCTTCAACATCTCCTCTATTTAACTTAGATATGTATTATGTTTCTCTTCATGTTTAGCTTAGCTGTTTGACCCTCGATTAGGGTTTATTCTCTTAGCTCTCAATGTCTTTATTGTTTTTCTCCTCTCTACATGATTTAGTTCTGATTCTAGGCTTAGCAATTTGATTCTCATATTCACTCAAGGGTTCTTGCTCTAGTAACATTTTTATGTTCTTTTATTTGCATTTTCAGTGACTGCTTATCTTTCTATTACTTGGCATGATAGATTTTAGGATTTTTCTTCACTGATTCTTCATGTCTTTCCTGTTCCTCATCTTCATTTGTCACATGCATACATCAAGCTAGGGTGAGTACTTGAAATTGAATTCTGATTACCATGCTTATGTTATTCTGTTAAAATCCATTGCTTTTATGAGCCATGTTGACTGTTTTGTGGTAGTCTGTGCTTATATGTGGAACTGTGCCATGAACCTTAAAAGTTCTAAAGTTTTTCAAACTGCCATATGACTTGAACTGGTAGTAACTAGGTCTGAACTGACATGAATTCATACTGAATCACATGTAGTCTGATGATATAAGTTAATTGACTAAAATTCAATCATATCAATTATTTCCTCTTAGTTTTAGTTGATTAATGCATGTTTATTGGATCATATGTGTTTTTATATACAATGCATGTTGAGAATGATTAAGTTTTGCTAGTTTTTGTTTCTTATGAATGCCTGATTAATTGTTTGAACTTTAGGGGAATTGGTTATAGCTGCTAGCATTAGGTTACATAAAAATGGTTAGTTTTTAAATAGGCTAAAACAGAAAATCACAAAAAATAGGCTATTAGTTAAATAAGTGACCAAGAGTAGTCAATTTTGCAATTGACTTACTCTATTAGGTCTGTCCAACACTGAAGTAGGCTAATTGTGTCAAAATGGGCTAAGTCTGCAAATGCAGACTTGCCCAGGCTCTGTTTGAGCCCTGAACCTTAGGTGGCTAGGTCTGCAAACACCTTAGTCCATCCTATGTTCAGTAATTGGGCTTCAATTGCCCAGGCTAAGTCTCAACTTGAGACTGGCCCTTAGTTAAATAGGCTGGAAGCTTTAATTGAGCAGGCTAGTCCTGCAATTTAGTCTAATTAACCTTAAAATCACAAAAATAGGTTATTAAGAAATAATTGGCCTAAGAGTGGTTAACTTTGCAAAAGGTTGACCAATTCTATAAGGCCCTAACACACAGCCCACCTTAAAAAGGGGTTGGTTGTGCAAAATGGCTAAGTTTGCAAATGCAGACTTGCCCAGGCTCTATATTGAGCCCTGAACATTAAAAGTGGCCAAACCTGTAAAGGTTTTGGGCCCAACTGTTCAGTAATTGGGTTTAATACCCAAGCTAAGTCTCAACTTGAGACTGGCTAGCTTTTAAATAGTTTAATTATAATAATAAAGCAGGCTAGTCCTGCAATTAATTTAAAATTGAAATAAAATTGGTCTTAATTAACTGGAACTAATTAAAAGAGGCTATAATTGAAATAGTTCTTAACAGTAGGATTGGCCAGCCCTTAAATACCAATGCAAGGGCTGGCTATTAGTTAAATAAGTTCCAAAGGAGCTGAAATTTAACCTAGGCAGTCAGGTAAATCAGCAGTGGCCTTGAGGGCATATAGGGAACTTGAAATAATATTGTGGTAAATAATTTAGAACTAAAGAGGGTAAGAGAGTCATTTGTACCCCTGATTTCTGCAATTTTGCAGAGCTTTAAGGGTATAATGGTCTCCCTAAAATGGGAAATCTGTAAAAATCCCTAACCCTTAGGGCTACATTGGTAAAAAGCCCCAAAAAGGAATCTTTGGAACCTTCCTGCACATGCTAGAAGGGTTTCTGGTAACAGAATTAGGGGCATTAGTGTATATTTTATAAATCTTAGAGGGGGAGAAGTGGGATTAATCCCATACTTTCTCCCCAAGTTTCAGCCCTTTGCCTAACTATAAATACACCCTAAAAGGGGTTGAAAGGGGGTTCGAATTTTGGGATCTGAAATACATCTAGGCTGGCTTTTGAATATAAAGTTAAGAGAAATAGAGTATCAAGATAGCAATAGGCTTTTCTGCAATTTCGAGTGAGAATCTGGGAAATATTCTTCTGATTTTGGGTTCTTTGCTCGAGTTTTACCTAGATTTCTACTTGCTTCGTTGAGGTTTTCTGCTCGTTGGTTTCTGGATTTCTTATTTGTGGATTGCTGAGGTTTTCTGCTCTATTAAGATTCAATTCTACACTGTTGCTTGTGCCTCGTTGAGTCTTTTGATGTTGTTCATTCACATCCCTTAGAACTCATTGGCTTTCTCCATTTGATTCAGGTACACTACTGTCCAATCGAAGCTGTATTGATGATATTGATGAAATAAAATGAGAGATCCAGAATATATTATATGCTGTCATGTAGTTGTAGTTAAATATTATTAGTTTAAGTTTTGTAACTTATCCATTGTACTAGTATATAGTAGCTGGAAAACAGAAAACCAAACAAAATCATGTAATAGCTAGTGTATTAGTAGTAATATAGTCATAGTAGTATAACACTTAGTTAAATAGGTAAAACCTTAAAATATAAGTCAGCAAATCACGGTTTAAATTGTTAACTGTTCTTCATAGTAGTCTCATAAGCCATAATCACATAGTTGTTCATATGATGTAAACCAGCATTTTAGCACAAGTAAGTCCTAAAGAAGAAAAACGTTAGTTCAAGTTATGCATAACTGAGTTAACAATACTGTAAGGAGCTAAGTGATAATAAAATCAGTGGAGTAGTTGTGTCTAAGCATTGAATCACTTAAATATGGATACTCAAGTTATTATAATCTAGTAATCAGAACTATGAATCTTGTTCGTGTAATTAGCATGTTTAGAGACTATCAAATAGGCTTAAATCTGTATTAAAATCAGTAGGTTAACAATGTAGTTGTAAATTACTCATCCTGTCTTGAAATAGTCTTCATATCTTTACATACAGTTAGCTTCAGAATCTCTCAGTAGTAAACAATAAAAATGACCGTGTAAACCCATTAGTAAAGGTCTAAATCAGAGTTAGTCAGTTTAATAAGCTCTCATGTATATAGATATTTGATTAGAATTAGTACCTTGTGTATCGATTTTCCTTTTTCTGATTAATAAAAGTATTTGATTTCATCCCTTAATCATGTGTACTGTGAATTTTATGTTTTCTATTCTTGCTCTTATTATTTTCATCTGGTTTGGGCCTGTTACACAGCGAAGGCCTGAAGACAGTTTGGGTCACACAGTGACCTGATTTAGTACTAGTTACAGAGGCCCAGGCCCAATTTTGGAAGTGATAATGGCCTGGGCTCAATTCTGAAAGCAATAATACGATTAAGGAAAAACCATATAGAAAACGTAGTATATATTAAGATTGGGACTTTAAAAAAGATTGGGAAGAGCCTCGCCCGATATCAAACAACGGGGCCCCCTTAGTAATGATATAACACAATTAGACTCGGGAAGACTACTAGTTAACTCCATGGTCTTACCCAAAATAATTAAAAGCCGATAGACTATATAGGGCACGATTTAACGTATTTTCCATTGAATGAGTGTGCACTTGGTGCGACTCAAATCCAAATCTCGGCAAAGCTGAAATACACCGAAAGTCATAGGCGTACTGGTTGCGGTATGACTCGAGGCGTGTTTTCGCAATGCCGCAAATTCCATAAAAATAATACTTAATGTAAAAGCACTATATATTGTTAAAATCTGTGATTAAGTCAAACAAGAGTCGGGAACGACAATTGAGCGACCGTGCTAAAACCACGGAACCCGGGTATGCCTAACACCTTCTCCCGGGTTAACAGAGTTCCTTATCCGGATCTTTGCTTTGTAGACATTTTTAAGAGTCAAATTCCTCGGATTCGGGATTAACAGGTGACTTGGGAAACCATTATCTTTTCCAAGTGGCGACTCTGATTAATCTCAATAAAATCCCAAACCGATTGTCCTTTAATTGGAAAAACTCCTTCCCTTACGTTATCTTATCCGTTTCGGGTATCTAACGTCGGGTATACCCTACAAGCGTATTTATATGCTTATTTCCCAAAGTGGGGTAGTAAAAAGGGAGGTGTGACAAGGGTCACGCAAACGCGTAGAGTAATCTGGTAAGGCTGGGGAGTTTACCTTCGCATTCGCGAAGTAGGTGATGCGAACGCGTAGGCTTAGGATATCTGTGGTACGCGTTCGCGACTGGATGCTCGTGTTCGCGTAGAGTGGAGGAAATAGAGCAACGCATTCGCGACTGGGAGTACGCGATCACGTAGAGTAAAACGGGCTGAAGTTGGATTGTTCATCGTGAACGTGTGAAGAAGAGTCGCGTTCGCGTAGAGTAAACTGTGACTGGACAGAAAGGTTTTAAGAAACATTTCAGTCGCGATTTTATTCATATTTTACTCCCTTTTTTAGCACATTAAGAGCTAAGTTATAGAATTTTAAGGGGATTTCATCGGGAAATGATTGAAGGTAAGTATCGTGGTCTTAATACATCATTTTATCGAAGAATCTTCTATTAATTCTCTGAAATTGGGTATAAATTGAGAGAGTTAGGGCTTAGATTTTTGCTATGAAAAAACATGATTTGCCGGCTCATTTGAAGTCCAGTTTTGATAAATTTTATATGCACTGACTCGTGGCTAGATAAGCATTCAGAAAATTTAATTTTCATAATTTTTCGAGAAGCGGGCCCAGGGCTCGGATATTGGCAACTTCGTGTTTTTGGATGTTTTTCGATTCCTTTTGATTAGGTTATGATTCATTAGCCTATTTTGATGTATTATTATTGGATTTAATCAGATTTGACACCCGAGGAGGTCGATTTGCAAGGAAAGCACAAGACGGGCTAGGACTTTGGCCGATTCGAGGTGAATGGTAGTAATGAATGATATACTGCGGGTTTGAAACCCCGTATTGCACTATACACTACTATGTTGGGATGATACACGCGTCATGTGATGAGCGTGGTGATATTGTGAGTGGGGATTCGGACTTATTCCATCCCGATTGATGGTTTACTGCACTTATTGACTAAGACTGAGCTTTATCCGTATATTTGGGCTAGTTGCCATGTTTAGGCCTTGTGCTGATCTGTAAAATCTTAGGAAAGCCGGTGGAGCTAAATGAACATTATATCTGTTGAACACATACTCTCAGTCGTATTCTTAGCTGTATATCATAAAATGATCGGTACTAGAAATGTATGCTGAATGAGAATACCTGGGGTTGAATACCCTATTCTAGCTAAGTGGACCCGAAAGGCCAAGTGTATACTGACTGAGAGGTGTCGAGGACCCATGGTGAGGTATTGATATATATACCGGATCGGGCTACACGCCGCAGCAGTATATACATATACATGTATCAGATCGGACTACACGTCGTAGTATTATATATATATATATATATATATATATATATATATGTATATATATGTCACACCTCCTTTTTACTTCACACGTGTATAATGTGTCGCTGTTTAATACTACACCCCAAGAAGGGATATAATAATAATCATCGAAGGAGTTTTTCCATTTAAAGGACAGTCGGAACGAGATCAATTTATTTAATTTTTCAGAGTCGCCACTTGGGAAAATAATGGTGTCCCAAGTCACCGGTTTAATCCCGAACCGAGGAAATTTATGACTATGTTAACAGTCTGTGAATCAGAAATCCAGATGAGGAATTCTGTTAACCCGGGAGAAGGTGTTAGGCACTCCCGGATTCCGTGGTTCTAGCACGGTCGCTCAACTGCTATATTTGTTTTTATCTAATTTCTTTAGATATTCCAATTTATGTGCATTTATTAATATTCCGCTTTATCATTTTTTAAAGAATTTGCAACGTCATGAAAATGCATCGCGGACCACACCGTACCAGTACGCCTGTGGCTTTAGATACATTTCGACTTTGTTGAGAGTAGGATTTGGGTCACATAAATGTGCACCCGAGTTTAAGAAGGTAAATTTATTAACTAATGTGCCTAAAGTAATTCCACATTTGTAATTTGCGAGGGCCATGAAATTTAGCTAAATGGCACGCCTCCGAATCTAAGGATCAATTCAATATTAATTAAAAAATGAGGGCCATGCAATTATCATTTTTTTTGACACGGCGCACCTCAACTAAATTCCTTCACACAGATTTGGTCCCAGTTGGAATCATCGAGAGTAATTCCTAACAAGATTAACGCACATGAAATAGTCGAGTAAAAAGACCTCAGGATAATCAAATACAATCATAAAATTAGCGTAATCAAGCAGCCAAGTAAGCATATGAATATTTTGTTTCCTGCAAACATTTTAGTCTTGCACTGTCTGACAAAACTAGAAGGCAAGAAGTGGGAGTACCTTTCCAAGATAATCCTCAAAATGATCTAATTTACTCTGCAATAAAATCAAGTGATACAATGGCCCCAAGATTTGAACCTAACTTAAACGATGAACACAAGAAGCTTAATAAAACTGTTGATGAGTATAGACGGAGGGCCAGCAGGGATATACATGCTCATAAGGGTGATAGCTTATGGACAAAGGATCTGTTAAAGAAGAAAGGAATGAAAATTCCTTGGAGCTTAGATCCACTAACAAACCAGTTGATGCAATGGTCAAATCAGAGAAAGATGCCTATGATGATGGTCCAAAAGAATTTTACAATCGTTGAATGTAACAATAGGTACCACCACAATCACCCATGAAAGTTGGAATTGATCAACACCTTTAGCTAAATCCACTTAAATGATAAACACACCCGAAATCCAGAAGCTAATATCGATCCAAAAGTAGCAAGTTCATGTAGAAAACACGAAGTTTGGATAGAAATCTTAAGAAAACATCTAGATTTGATGATCAAATGCAAAACCAACTAAACTTCAACCAAACACCATTTAGAACAGGGAATCAGAAGGCTAAATTTTTCCAGTGATTTTTCTTGGAATAAAACAAAACTAAACTCAAAGAAACGAACCTAGACTATACTTCTTCTTTTTTCTGTTCTCCTTTTTTTTTTTGAAAAAAAATGCTGACTAGAGTTGACACACACATATGAGTAAAGTTTCAGCCAAAAAAAACATGAGACACTCCTTCAAATCATGTTACAATCTCAGGGCATAACATAACAAACACAACACATATGACTCAAGGGTTGCAACAGAAGAACATAATGTGACTATGGAAACACAGGAGATGACCTTAAGTGTTTTCTCTGTTTGAGAAGCTCACTATAAAGTGAGGGTCTTGTATTTGAATGAACTTGGAGCAAAATGTTAAAATCTCAGATAGTTAGCATGATATTTGTTTCCAAACTTAGATGGACAACAGTTTCATTCAACAATCAGAACAACAGAACCTCAAACACTAAAGCTTTAACAGGTTGTTAATAGTAAATTAAAGAGGACAGCTTCAAACACTAGTTTAAGCGCACAAAACAAACTTTAGCATACGCGAGCTAATCGACTAATGAACAAAAGACTCCGACATTCTTCTCATGAGAGCTTATTCAAACGAAAACCAATAATACCTCAAATGCATCACTTCATACTTACACTATCACGTTCAGAATCAAGCAAACGCATGATTCAAATTCCCAATTTTAGAGCAGCTTATACTAACAGACTAAACAACCATAACAGGACAGCTCTACAAATGTTAAGCAAACCAGTCGACTTAAAATAACAGTAGTAATCGAACTGCAACGAGAACTCGAACCGACGACAATGACAGGAAAATCAAATAGAAATGCACCTCACTCAATTCGTCTTCAACCAAATCCCATTTTTTAGAACAAGAATTCGATTAACTGAAGAAAACGAAGAGTTGTGTTCTGTTAATTTAGGTTGAGGTCGTTGGAAGGTTGAAGAAGAAGTAGGACAGTGAAGTTTTAATCTAATCGCGACAATCACATTAACAGAACTAGAATCATGGTTACATCGGGAGATCAACACAGCTACAAACAAATCGACAAAATCGACCAGAACATCGAATCGAAACTCAACAACAACTCTTAACGATTGAAAATCTCATTTCAAATCACTCTGATTTTGGAAAACAAAACTAAAAGAGCAGCTCAATTTTTCATCCTATATCTCATATTTGGAATCAAAACTGAAGTTAAAAAAAAATCAACTGAAATATTTTACTTAATTGAGATGAAGTCAAAATAATAATCTAAATAAAAAAAATCGATCAAAATGACAGAACGGAGCAATAAACTCTGCAGAACAAATCGATATAGGTATTGTATGAGCTGTGCAGGCAAAAATAATCAATCGCTGAAAAGAAACATCCAATAGAACCACACAGAAACAAATTCAAACAACATTTACATCCAAACGTGAAGTGAAACAGAATATCAGTAGTAGAAGAGGATTCAATTCAATAAAATTGCACACAAGGAATGAAAGGAACCTGTAGAAGCTAAATATTAGAAGGAGATTTTGTTCGAGCTCCCGAATCCAAATGATATAAGCTTTGAAATCCAAAAATCTTATTACACAAAATTCAATTCGAATCAGAGAAAACTCGCTCAAATCTAATAACACTCAACCCTAACTCTCTCACTCTGGATTTTCTTCTTCGATGTTTACTCTCTCAAATCGTCTCTCCAATCTTTTCCCTCAAAAAAAAAATCTCTGAAAATCCTCTCTGAAATCTCCCCCGAATCTCCTCTGGAATCCTCGCCTTCATTCCTCTAAATACTTGAAGCTTTGCTGATGGTGAAGAGAAGATAGACACACGTGAAATCTGTGTCTCTATTATCTCAAGAGGCTTCCGTTAATATTAAAGGAAAATGGGTTGGGCTTGGATGGGGCGGGTTCCGGGCTGGAACGGGTGGGCTTATACACTTGGGCTAAGAGAATTAAACAAAATGGCCCAAAATCTATTCTTCTTATTTTCATTTCAAAACATATTATCCAAAATTCTTTTCCCCTTTATTTTTGTCTTCTTTTTTTTTCTTTTCAATATTAATATAAAAATCTAAATTAAAAATTATTAACACATCAAAACACTAATTAAACCTAGATGACAATTATCATAGTTAATTAACTATCAAATTTAAAGAAAAACATATCAAAAATCAAAGTAAAACTTAAAGAGTGCAACTATTTTTGTGATTTTTCCTTTTTATAAAATAACTTGATTACTAATTAATGCCAAAATTAACTCTTAATCTCTCATGCCTATTTGGTATTTTTTTACTTGAATTAACATACGCAAATAACATGCAAAATTCACACAAATTGTAAAAATAAGAAAAAATTTATTTATTTTGAATTTTATGGGAACAACTCATATGTAGGGTAAAAATCACGTGCTCACAGCTGCCCCTCTTTTCTCGGGAACACGAAGAGTTTCAGTGCAAAGATAAGTGAGTAGTAATAAGGAATTTTTACCCATTCAAGTATTCCGTTGTGAAGCGTTTTGAAAAGTTTTGACCGCACCCTACTTCAGAGGTTGCCTACATATCCTGGGCTAAACAGGAATCAGGTCAGTGTAGTTCGGGAGTGATGGAGTATCGAGGTTGAGAGTCGAGGTTCCGTCCAAGGCTCTGATCCGCTGTCCCGTTATTACATCAAAATTGGAAAAGACTAACTAAGCCTATCAGCTACGAGTTACAAGATTCCTATCTATGAGTCTTCTGAAGCTTGATCTTGAGTATTGGTTGGTGCTGCATGCAGACCCTAATCTGAATCTTGATGCATTTTAACTTTTGGATCCGTTTTTGCCTTCTTTTTGTTTCTCCTCTTCTTTTATTATTTGCATTATGACCAATTTCCATTGGTCGTCTCAGACTGTTGACTCGTACTCTTTCCGTAAGCCCCCTTTTGTTGCTGACTTGAATTGTGATTTGAGATGTTTTGCCCTTTCTCCGAGTAATACTTGACTACTGCAATTTGACATATGTGCATATTTTTAGGTGGGCTCCTAGTTGCTGATGCTGGAATAGTATTCTTCCAACGACATTCTTGTTGTTGCCATAAACTTCTATTCTTCTAACGACATTCTTGTTGTTGCCTTGAACTTGTTCAACTGCTTCAATTTGAAATATGTGTCCATTTTCCAGGTGGACCCTTGCTTGCGACAAAATAAAAAACCAAAGAAAGTTTCTGCCCCAGTATGGTGACTGGGCACGTCATGTTATTGAATGTCTGAATTTAAAGAAAAAATTTCATTTTTTGAAACAGAAATTAAAAAAATGCAGAAATGTATTCCATTGTTTTCCAGGTGGAAGCCTGATGCATGAAATGCAATGCAGAAAAATATTCCCTTGTTATCCAGGTGGGCGCCTGATGTATGAAATGCAATGCAGAAAAATATTCCCTTGTTATCCAGGTGGACGCCTGATGCATTAAAAAATGCAAAAAAGTATTCCCTTATTTTCCAGGTGGGCGCCTGATGCATGAAAATAAAAATGCAGAAAATATTCCCTTGTTTTACAGGTGGGCGCTTGAACAGAAATTGAAAATTGCATAAATATATTCCCTTATTCTCCAGGTAGGCGCCTGAACAGAAATTAAAATTTTACCTTGAGCTTGTGACTGAAGGTTATCTTAGGTGACAAATTCATCAGACTAAGACCTTTAATCTTAAAAGAAAGTTTCAACAGACTAAGATTTTGATCTCATTGGACTATGTCCATTTCAATGAAATCTCACGAGGATTATCCATCGGACTGAGTTCATGACTCCAGGAGATAATTCTTCGGACTGGGTCTATTTTTTGTGTTGTCTCAGGAGGAATATCCATCGGACTGAGATTATGACTCCAGGAGATAATTCATCAGACTGGGTCCATTTTCAATTTAAAATTTTTTAAGTCTTTTAAACAACAATCTTTCTTTTCTTTTTCGGCTTTTGCCTTTCTTTCTTTTTCCAACTTCCGCTTTTGTTTTTCAAATTATGCCTTCTTTTTCTTTTCAAATTTATGCTTTCATTTCCAAATTATGCCTTTTTATCAACTTTTACCTTCCTTTTGTTTTCAAATTACATTATTTCTTTATCTTAGGTGAAAAATTCATCAGACCAAGACTTTTATCTTGGGAGAAAGTTTCAACGGACTAAGATTCTTTCCTTTCATCTTAGGTGAAAAATTCATCAGACCAAGACTTTTATCTTGGGAGAAAGATTCAACGGACTAAGATTTTATCCATTTATCTTAGGTGAAAAATTCATCGGACTAAGACTTTTGTCTTAGGAGAAAGTTTCAACAGACTAAGATTTTATCATTCTCCGAAACTTGTTTCTTTTACCTTTTAACTTGAATTGTCCATCTTCAAAAACAATTGTACTTACCTTCATGCTTTTCGGATGACTATCCGATTTTCAAGAAAATGACAGAAATTTTTTTTCCTGCCCCAGTTTGATAATATCTTTTGCCCCTGTTTCAAAGCAAAGAAAAATATGTTAGTTTAAAAATGCGGTGGTTGGTTGTGGCCTTGAACTTTGATGGTGACTGCTTTCCACTAGAATGCCTGGCCTGTTCACAGACTATCCATTTTCACTTTTTCTTGGTTCAAAACCGTCTTCCTTACGGCATGTATGTTACTCCTTTCTTTACGGGTCCCATAAAATCTGATCTTGAAGTCTATGACTCCTTCAATGACTTTATTTGACAACCTTGGTGTTTCTTGACCGACTCTTTATTTCGTCAGAATATATATCCTGTCTCTATTCAAACCCAGTACTTCCATTTGTTATATTTTCCCGAGTTTGCACTTTGCCGACCTTTGTGTCTCGCATGATCCCCAAACATTTTGATTGTTATCCACTTCATTGCACATGTTGCTCTTTTGGCTTAAAGCACTGGCCTTGTATTTTCCTGACTTACGACAATTGTCGTGTTGAGCAAATCCCATCTTGTGCAATTGGAAAGCTTGGTGGAAAATTTTGAAATCATTTCTTTACTTGTTATGACCCGACAAACTCAATAAGAGGGAGTGTAAAATAAGGTGTGAAGAATAGAGAGAAAGGAAAATACAATTCCTAACAAGAAACCTACAGAAGAATGACCTATCGGATGTGAATACCGACTCTAGCGACCTTGACATGCACTTTCAGCCTTTTTTGTATAGCTAATCTAATGTTCAACTCTTGTTGCAAGTTCTTTCGTGAAACCGGTCTTCAACATTTCATTTCTTTGATCTGATCCTTAGTCGACTTGTAGTGCCCATAGGGTTTTCACCATCAAGCCTCTCCCAATTATATGATTTATTCAGTCCAACGTCTTCTACTTACACAAGATTATCTTAGTAACAAATTTAGAAAAAAATATTATATCAAGCGATGTACATTATATCAAGTGATGTACATTATGGCAAGATGCATTAGTTCTCTTGTTGCATTTATATTTTGTGATGATCCGGTCCGTCGTCATGTAAGTTACCATCCCGTTTTCTTCGTTATATGCTTGTTCATATTTCAATATATGTATTTGGTGAATTTGAGTCAATTCGAATGGAGTTTGGTAGGAAATGGGACAAATAGTCTCTTTGATGAAGGAATAGTTTGGAAAAGTCAACCGGATGTTGGCTTGTGAGTTAGAGGGATCAGAATCGAATTTTGATGGCTCGGTTAGATTTTGGAGATCATTTGTGGCTTTGGAGAGCAATCAGAATTGAATTTGGAGGTCCGGTGTAGAAATAGGCTTGATTTGGCGAAGTTGGAATTTCGGCAAAATTCGATCGATAGGTGAGATTTTGATCCGGGGGTCGGAATTGAATTTTGACAGTTGCAGTAGCTTTGTTAAGTGATTTTGGTGTCTACAATTGTTTAGGTCATTCAGACATTGTTCGGTCGGGTTTTTGATTGGATGTTGGTTTCGGAAGTTTTAGTTGAAACTTAGGCTTGAATCCCCCTTAATTTGATGATTTTTATGTTTAAGGATATATTTTTATGATTGGAACAAGTTCATATCATGTTTTGGAGTTGGTTGGTGGTTTTAGTTGAGGTCCCGGGGGCCTCAGAGTGAATCCATAGGTCTAAACGAATCATTTTTTGCAAAGTGAGAGATCAGGTTTGCTGTCATAATTGCAACAAATATTTTGTTCACCGCGTTCGCGATGAGGGTCACGCGAACGCATAGTGTAATCTGGTAAGGCTGGGGATTTTACCTTCACGTTCGCGAAGGAGGTGATGCGAACGTGTAGGCTTAGAATATTTGTGGTACGCGTTCACGTAGAGTGTAGTAAATAGATCAACGCATTCGCGACTGGGAGTACGCGATCGCGTAGAGTAAAAACGGACTGAAGCCGGATTGTTCATCGCGAACGCGTGAAGAAGAGTTACGTTCGCGTAGAATAAAGTGTGACTGGACAGAAGGGTTTAAGAAACATTTCAGTCGCGATTCATATTTTCCTCCATTTTTGAGCAGATTGAGAGCTAAGTGATAGAATTTGAAGGGGATTTCATCTGGAAGAGATTGAAGGTAAGTATCGTGGTCTTAATACATCATTTTATCAAACAATCTTCCATTAATTCTCTGAAAATGGGTATAAATTTAGAGAGTTAGGGCTTAGATTTTTGCTAGGAAAAAGCATGATTTGCCGGCTCATTTGAAGTCCAATTTTGATAAATTTTATATGCACAGACTCGTGGCGAGTTAAGAATTCAAAAAATTTTAATTTTCATAATTTTTTGAGAAGCGGGCCCGGGGCTCGGGTATTGGCAACTTCGTGTTTTGGGATGTTTTTCGAGTCCTTTCGATTAGGTTATGATTCATTATCCTATTTTGATGTATTCTTATTGATTTTGATCAGATTTGGCACCCGAGGTGGTCGATTTGCGAGGAAAGCGCAAGGTGAGCTAGGACTTTGGCCGGTTCAAGGTGAGTGGTAGTAATGAATAATATAATTAGGGTTTAAAACCCCGTATTGCACTATACAGTGCTATGTTAGGATGATACGCGCGTCATGTGATGAGTGTGGTGATATTATGACTGAGGATTCGGACTTAGTCCATCCAGATTGATGGTTTACTGCACTTATTGACTGAGACTGAGCTTATATCCTAGTTGCCGTATTTGGGGCCTCGTGCCAATCTGTAGAACATTAGGAAAGCCGGAGGAGCTAAATAACCCTTATATCTGTTGACACATACTCTCAGTCGTATTCTTAGCTATATAGCATAACATGACCGGTACTAGAAATGTACTCTTAATGAGAATACATGGGGTTGAATACCCTGTTCTAGCTGAGTGGGCCCGAGAGGCCAAGTCTATACTGACTGAGAGGGGTTGAGGACCCATGGGAGGTATTGATATATATACCGGATCGGGCTACACGCCGTAGCAGTATATACATATACATGTATCGGATCGGATTGCACGCCGCAGTATTATATATATATATATATATATATATATATATCGATCGGACTGCATGCCACAGTAATATATAAATAGATCAGACTGCACACTGCGGTAATATATATGTGGATCCGACTGCATGCCGCAGTATTATAGCGCTTGGGCTGAAGGAGCCCCTCCGGAGTCTGCACACACCCCAGTGAGCGCAGTTATATCTTATTGGATCGGGCTGCATGCCACAGCATTATATCTATTATATTGGACCGGGCTGCACGCCGCAGCTCTTTATATATATATATATATATATATTGGGCTGCACGCTGCAACAATATTAGTAAGGATCGGGATGTACGCCGCGACGGTGTTGGATCAATGTGGGATCAATGCGAGACAGTAGTAGACTTAGACTGACTTTTCACTTTAGAGATTATTTACTCGTACTATTGTCCTTAGAACTATTTAGTGTTCTTACAAGTGTTCTTACTTTCAGTTATTATTTATTGTTATTGCTCACTGAGTTGGAAATACTCACTCTACTCCCAACACCTTGTGTGCAGACACAGGGATCCAGGAGGGCAGTTGAGCTATATACTGCTGTCTTTCCGGCTGTTGAGGAGACATCGAGGTAGCTGCCGATGTTTTCAGGACCTGATCCCTCCCTTTCTCTGTCTATCTTTTGTTTATTCTGCTCTAGACTTGGTTGTATAGACTTTATTCTATTTTTAGAGGCTCAGACTTGTGACACCGGATCTATTGGGATATATTTTTTAGTTGTTTCCTATTCCGCACTTATTATTATTACGAAAGTAGACTATTTGACTTTAAATGGAACATTTTTATTAAATAAATGAACTGGTAATATGGAAATGGTCGGGCTCTCCTAGCAATGTGTTGGGCGACATCACGATCAGGGTTTGGATCGTGACATGTTGGTATCAGAGTCTAGGTTATCAGGTCTCGCGAGTCATGAGCCATTTTACTAGTGTCTCGCGAATCGGTACGGAGATGTCTGTACTTATCCTCGGGAGGCTACAGAACCTTTAGGAAAATTTCAAATTCTTGAAATTGATGTCGTGCGACTTTGTTGATCTAAAACTAAACTTTGGCATTCTATTCTCTCGTAGATGGCGAAGCTCGTGCTACAGGATGAGGCGGACGACCACCATTGCCACTTGCTAGAGGCCGTGGACGCGGCCATAGTCGTGGTAGGGGTAGAGCAGCTGGGGAAGTACCAGTTGACCCACCAGCTGTCCCCATTCCAAATCAGCCTCCAGTTGCAGAGGTCCCAACATCACATGTTCAGGCACCAGCTGTGCCTATTGTGCTTCCTGGTCTTCAAAAGACCTTAGCTCAGATTTTGACAGTTTGCTCTAGCTTGGCTCAGGCAATTTCATCCTCCACTGCAGCAGCTACATCCCAGATCAGGGGTGGTCCTCAGACCCCCGCCATCGTATTCCTAGGGCTTTCTCGACAAGTGCCATCGTATGCTCCGCACAACAGGGATTCTTGAGTCGAGTGGTGTATCATTTACTACTTTTCAGTTTCAGGGAGCAGCCTTCACACGGTGGGAGGCTTATGAGCGCCGTAGGCCGGCAGGTATGACACCATTGACATGGCAGGAGTTCTTCACTATTTTTCTGGAGAAATCAAAAGCCCGATCTTAGAGGGAGGTGTTATGCATGAAGTTTGAGTGGCTCCGTCAGGGGGATATGACAGTGTTAGAGTATGAGGTGACGTTTATAAAGTTAGCCAGATATGCACCATGGATGGTTCCTACTGATCGGGAGAGGATCAGGCACTTTGTGGATGGACATATTCATCCCACTCGTATCTTAATGACCCTAGAGAGGGTCCTGAGTCATTCATTTGAGGATGCTGTTGATATAGCTCGAGACATTGAGAGAGACCGCCACCGAGAGTGAGAGGAGAGGGAGGCCAAGAGGCCTCGGGGATCAAGTAGTTTCAGTGGTGCTCAGTCTAGAGGCCAGAGTCAGTAGAGCCGAGGTCATTCTTTTAGATCTTCACAGCCAGCCCGCTCAAATTATCGTGGGTCTTCTTCTGGCCGAGGTCATCAAGGTTCTCATCAGGGCTAGCCATCTCTCAGTGCTCTACCAGCGCATAGTTCATATCAGGCTCCATCTGTTCAGGGGTCATCCTGATCGAGTTTTTCAGCTGGTCACTCTGGTGCGAGGGGTTCCCTTCAGTCCCAGCCCCCAGCACTTGGGAGTTGCTTTGAGTGTGGGGAGTTTGGGCACATTCGGAGAAAGTGTCCCCATTTTGTATCTAGGCCATCTTAGTAGATGGGACAACCCTCATCTTCTGGTCCATCTACTTCAGCACCCGCCCCGCTAGCTAAGGGAGAGGGTTAGGCAGCTAGGGGTCACCCTCGAGAGGGAGGCCGACCAGTGGTCAGGCTCGTTGCTATGCTCTTCAGGGTCATTCAGATGCGGTCACTTCAGATGTTGTTATTATAGGTATTATTTCAGTCTGCGACAGAGATGCCTCAGTTTTGTTCTATCCCTGTTCCATTTGATCCTATGTATCTTCATATTTTGCTCCTCATATGGGCACAACTCGAGGGTGTCTTGTGTTGCTCGTGCATGTATCTACCCCAGTGGGAGATACCATTGTTGTTGACCATGTATACCGGTCATGTCTTGTTACTATTGTGGGTCTCGAGACCCGAGTAGACTTGTTGGTATTGAAAATGATCAATTTTGATGTCATTTTGGGCATGGACTAGCTATCTCTGTGTCATACTATTCTAGATTGTCATAACAAGACAGTCATATTGGCTATACCGGGTATTTTGAGGATCGAGTGGTGAGGCGTGACTGATTATGTACCCAGTACGGTAATTTCTTTCCTAAGGTACCAACAGATGGTTGGGAAGGGATGTCTATCGTATTTGGCATTTGTGCCGGACGTTGGAGCTGAGACTCCCAGTATTGATTCTATTCCCATTATGAGGGATTTTCCTGATGTGTTTCCCTCTGACCTGTCGAGCATGCCGCCGGATAGGGATATTGGATTTGGGATTGATTTGGTACCAGGCACCCAGCCTATTTCTATTCCTCCTTATCGCATGGCACTAGCTGAGTTGAAGGAATTGAAGGAACAACTTCACGAACTCCTACATAAGGGGTTCAGTCGGCCGAGTGTGTCACTGTGGGGTGTATCGGTCTGGTTTGTCAAGAAGAAGGATGGCTCAATGAGGATGTGTATTAATTACAGGCAGCTAAACAAGGTAACAGTGAAGAACAAGTATCCTCTGCCACACATTGATGATTTATTTGATCAGCTCCAGGGAGCGAGGTTCTTCTCGGAGATTGATCTTCATTCAGGTTATCGCCAGCTGAAGATTAGAGATTCTGAATGGGCACAATGAGTTTCTTGTAATGTCTTTTGGGCTGACTAATGCCCCAGCTACGTTCATGCATTTGATGCATAGTGCGTTATTTGGAATCTTTCGTGATCGTGTTTATAGATGACATCCTGGTGTACTCTCATAGCCAGAAGGAGCATGCTCAGCATCTGAGAGTTGTATTATAGAGATTGCGGGAGGAGAAGCTATATGCCAAGTTCTCCAAGTACGATTTCTGGCTCAAGTCTGTGGCTTTCCTGGGGCACGTGGTGTTCAGCGATGGTATAAGGCGGATCCGAACAAGATAGAGGTGGTGCAGTGTTGGCCTAGATCAACCTCAGCCACTGAGATTCATAGTTTCTTGGGATTGGCAGGGTATTATCACCGATTTGTTCATGGATTTTCTTCTATTGCTTCACCCTTGAGTAATTTGACTGTCGTATGAGGAGTGTGAGGAGAGCTTTCAGAAGCTGAAGACAGCATTGACCACAATGCCAGTTTTGATATTTCCGTCAACTTTAGATTCTTTTACTATGTATTGTGATGCCTCGAGAGTTGGCATTGGATGTGTGTTGATGCATGAAGGTAGGGTTATTGCTTATTTTTCTCGCCAGTTGAAGTTCCATGACAAAAACTACCATGTGCATAATTTGGAGTTAGCAGCCATAGTTCACGCTTTGAAGATTTGGAGACATTACTTGTATGGTATTTTTTGTGAGGTGTATACTGATCATCACAACCTTCAGCATCTATTCAAACAGAAAGATCATAATTTGAGATAGCAGAGGTGGCTTGAGTTGCTTAAGTATTATGACATTACCATATTGTATCATCCGGGGAAGGCCAATGTTGTGGCTGATGCTTTGAGCCAAAAGGCGGACAGTATGGGTAGCTTAGCTTATATTCCAGTCGGGGAGAGGCCCTTTGCATATGATGTTCAGGCGTTGGCCAATCGTCCAGTGAGGTTGGATATTTCTGAGCCGAGTCCAGTGTTAGCTTGCGTGGTTTCTCTGTCCTCTTTATATGATCGCATCAGAGAGCGTCAGTATGACGATCCACATTTGCTTGTCCTTAAGGACAAAGTTGTGCATGATGATGCAAGGGATGTGTCTATTGATAGTGATGATGTTTTAATGATGTAGGGCCGTCTCTGTGTGCCCAATGTAGATGGCCTTCGAGAGTTAATACTAGAGGAGGCTCACAGCTCGCGATAATTCATTTATCAGGGTGTCGCGAAGATGTAACAGGACTTGAGACAACATTACTGGTTGAGGAAGATGAAGAAGGATATTGTTAGTTATGTAGCCAGATGTCTCAACTGCCAGCAGGTCAAGTATGAGCATCAGAGACCGGACGGTGTTCTTCAGCGTATGGTTATTCCTGATTGGAAATGGGAGCGGATTACCATGGATTTTGTGAGTGGTCTCCCTCGAACTTCGATGAAGTTTGATTCAGTGTGGGTTATTGTTGATCGACTGAACAAATCCACACACTTCATTCCAGTATGTACTACTTACTCATCAAAGCGGTTAGCAGGGATCTTTATTCGGGAGATTGTTAGATTACATGGGGTTCCAGTGTTATTAGATAGAGGTACTCAGTACACTTCTCAGTTCTGGAGAGAATTTAAGTGGGAGCTGGGTACATAGGTATAGTTGAGCACAATATTTCATCCTCAGACAGACGGACAGTCTAAGCACACTATTCAGATCTTGGAGGATATGTTGCATGCCTGTGTGATCGATTTTGGAGGTTCATGGGATGAGTTTTTTCCACTTGCAGAGTTTGCCTACAACAACAGTTATTAGTCGAGTATTCAGATGGCCCCGTATGAGGCATTGTATGGTAGGCGGTGTAGAGCTCTTGTGGGATGGTTTGTGTCACGACCCGGATTTTTCCCCCAACATCGGGATCGTGATGGCGCCTACTCGTGGTAGCTAGGCAAGCCACTATATTCATACTATCCTGTTTTTAACACAATTTCATAATTTATTAATCAACAAACCACAACTTTAATTTAATAAATGCGGAATACTTTATCGAAATAGAAATAACTAATTACAAGATGAAAATCATACTGAAATCCTCTACCTAAGACGTGGAGTCACCAACTCACGAACTACTACTGAATACAACACATAAAAGTTTGAAAGAAATATAACATAATTCTGTTTGTCTCGGAACAAAGAGACTACATCGAGTAACATAAATAAAGAGAGAGACGCCGGGCTTGTGGACGTCTGCAAGCTACCTCGGTCTCAAATGTGATCAACTTCCACGCAATCGATTTACTGCTGCTGCTCCTGATCGTAACCTGGACCTGTGCAAAAACGCACGAAGTGTAGTATCAGCACAACCGACCCCATGTGCTGGTAAGTGCCTGGCCTATCCCGGCGAAGTAGTGACAAGCATAGGACCAGACACCCACATAAACCTATGCAGTTCAATATATATGTATACCACAGAATAACAAGAAATAACCAAGTAATAACACAATAATGAATATCTCAAAGAATTCAACAATTATCAACAGTTAATAAATTCACAAGGAAAAACAAAGTATAATGGAAATACAAGTAACATCGAGTCAAGGAATAGCAAGCAATTGCACGGCATCACCCTTCGTGTTTTTACTCTCATCCTCACCAAATAAGCAAATAAAGTACACGGCATCACCCTTCGTGCTTTTACTCTCATCCTCACATCCATAGTACGGCATGATCCTTCGTACATGGTTCAATAACAGGGCCACGGCATGATCCTTCGTGCATAATCAATAAAACATGGCACGGCATTAACCTTCGTGCATAAATAATAAAACATGGCACGGCATTAACCTTCGTGCATAAATAATAAATCAAGGCACGACATTAACCTTCGTGCATAAATAATAAATCAAGGCACGACATCACCCTTCGTGCATTATCGCTCTTCCTCACCCAAATAACAATCACAGTTAAGGGCAAAGAATAAAACAGTAATTTATAAACCATTCCAATAAGGGCAATCAATAATCATCTTCACAACAAGTCCCGACAAGGGAGAACAATAACAATTCTACAACCTGACAAAGGTTCAACAATTCATCTGCAAATATGTCTCACAATAAGCATTATCAACGACTCTCGGTCATACTAGACGCCAGTGTATGTATGCTCGTCACCACAGCCCATACACCGCACTCGATCACATAACACATAGCACATAATCCTATTCCCTCAAGCTAGGATAGAACAAACACTTACCTCGAATTTTTATGAACAATTCAATCCGTGGAAATGTCTTTTTCTTTCAAATTTGGCTCCAATCCAATCGTATCTATGCACAATTGATTTAATATCATCAATACTACTCAACAAACTAATTCCTAAGACCAATTACAACTTTTACAACATTTTGCCCGGAATAGTGAATTTCGACCCCGGGCCCACATGGTCGGAACTCGGGGTTCGGACCAAAATCCGGTTACCCATCCCCCCACGAGTTCATGTATATGATTTGTTTCAAAATCGGACCTCAATTCGAGGTCCAATTTCCCAATTTATGAAAAACCCTTTGTTCTATCAAAAACAAGAAATTCTACCATGAAAACCTTTGATTTCTATTGAAAAACATGTTTAAAGATGTTAGGAATTGAAATAATTAAGTAAAAAGTGACTTACAATTGTTTTGATGAAGAAGGAATCCGTGAAGAATCGCAAATGGGTGTTTTTGGTTTGTAAAAAGTGAAGAAATGAACTGAAAATCGTGTTTTACAGATCTCTGTGTTCGCATTTGCGAACATGGGTTCGCAATTGCGAACCCCGACCAATTTCTGGAGTTTGAAAAATAAGCTAAGGCTGGAAAGTTCGCATTTGCGAACATTTGTTCGCATTTGCGAAGTCTAAGCAGTTACTGGGGATTTCGCATTTGCGAAATAAGGTTCGCATTTGCGAACCAGCAGGCTTCTGGGCTTTGTCGCAATTGCGACACATTCTTCACAATTGCGAAGACAGGCAATTACTGAAGGCCTCGCATTTGCGAGGTTAAGTTCGCAATTGCGAACTCCGGTCCAGGTGTACCAGTGTCGCATTTGCGACACTTTGTTCGCATTTGCGAACTTGGCTGGTTCTGGCAGGCATCGCATTTGCGATAATGGGTTCGCATTTGCGAACCCAGCCTTGAACTGCCTTCTTCGCATTTGCGAGAAATACTTCGGAATTGCGAAGCCAACAGCTGGGTGAAAAACCAGCAGTGCAACATTTCAGAATTTAATCCAACGGCCTATCAAATCTTTACCCGAGCCCCCGGGCTCCAAACTAAACATGTACACAACCTCAAAAACACATTATGAACTTGTTCGTGCGGTCACATCGCCAATATCACATCGTTTTCATCAAACCAAGCCTCAAATTCATGATTTTCATACTTTTGGTTTTCAAAACTTTCAAACTTGGAACTCAAGGTCCAAAACACCTCAAACGACATCCGAATGTCACCAAACTTTACAGAAATCACATATATAATATTTAAGACTTGTACCGGGCGTCGGAACCAAAATACGAGCCCGATACCAAGGTCAATTAATTCATTTCCTTTAACAATTACATCAAAAACAATTTCATAGAAAAATTCATAACTTGGGCTCTAGGCCTCGGAATTCGACTCCGGACGCATGTTCAAGTCCCATATTTTCCTACGGACCTCTCGGGACCATCCAATCTCGGGTCCGGATCCGTTTACCAAAAATGTTGACTGAAGTCAACCATATCAATATTAATATCATTTTTATCCAAATTTCTCATAAAATTCATATTTTCTATGACAAAAATCTTTCCGGATACAAGCTCGGATCATGAACGTAAATCGAGGCAACTTGGAATGAGGTTTTCAAGGCCTCAGAAGCTCGAAATGATTAATAAAATAAGTGATGACCCTTTGGGTCGTCACAATCTCCACCTCTAAAACAACCGTTCGTCCTCGAACGGACAAAAGAAAGAAGTACCGAGTCAGGAAACAAGTGTGGGTAACGGCTCCGCATATCAGACTCGGACTCCCAGGTCGATGCCTCAGGAGGCTGACCTCTCCACTGAACACGCACAGAAGGATAACTCTTCGACCTCAACTGTCGCCGGTCTAGAATGGCCACCGGTTCTTCCTCGTAAGATAAATCATTGTCCAATTGTACAGTACTGAAGTCTAACACATGTGTGGGATCGCCGTGGTATCTCCGAAGCATAGATACATGAAAAACTGGATGCACGGCTGATAAGCTAGGCGGCAAAGCTAATCCGTAAGCCACCCCTCCCACTCTGTCTAGAATCTCAAATGGACCAATATACCTAGGGCTGAGCTTGCCCTTCTTCCCAAACCTCATCACGCCCTTCATAGGCGACACTCGGAGCAATACTCATTCACCAACCATGAAATCTACATCTCGAACCTTACGATCCGCATAGGTCTTCTGCCTGGACTGAGCTGAACACAATCTCTCCTGAATAGTCTTGACCTTATCCAAGGCCTCCTGAACTAAGTCTGTACCCAACAACCGAGCCTCTCCCGGTTCAAACCATCCAACTGGAGATCGACATCACCTACCATACAGCGCCTCATACGGGGCCATCTGGATGCTGGACTGGTAGCTGTTGTTGTAGGCGAACTCTTCTAATGGTAGAAATTGGTCCCACGAACCTCCGAAATCAATAACACGGGCTCGAAGCATGTCCTCTAGAATTTGAATAGTCCTCTCGGACTGGCCATCCGTACTGAGGATGAAATGCTGTACTCAACTGAACCTGGGTGCCTAATTCCTGCTGGACCGCTCTCCAGAACCGCGAGGTAAACTGCGTACCCCGATCAGAGATAATAGATACTGGCACCCCATGGAGATGAACAATCTCCCTAATGTAAACCTCCGCTAACCTCTCCGACGAGTAGGAGACAGATACTGGAATAAAGTGTGCTGACTTGGTCAGCCTATCAACAATGACCCAAATAACATCAAATTTTCTCCGAGTCAAAGGAAGTCCAGTAACGAAGTCCATAGTGATCCGCTGCCATTTCCACTCGGGAATTTCAATTCTCTGGAATACACCACCAGGTCTCTGGTGCACATATTTCACCTGCTGACAATTTAGACACCGAGCGTCATATGCAACGATATCTTTCTTCATTCTGCGCCACCCATAGTGCTGCCGTAAGTCCTGGTACATCTTCGCGCCGCCTGGGTGAATAGAGTACTGCGAACTGTGGGCCTCTGCTATGATTAACTCTCGAATCCCTTCGACATTAGGCACACAAACGCGACCCTGCAATTTCAATACCCCATCATCATCTATATTTACCTGTGTGGCACCTCCCCGCTGTACTGTATCCCTCAACTCACGCAAATGAGGATCATCAAATTGCCTCTCACGGATACGCTCAAATAAAGAAGAACGAGCGACCGTGCAGGCTAACACCTTGCTAGGCTCAGAAATGTCTAATCTCACGAACCGGTTGGCTAAGGCCTGGACATCTAGAGCTAATGGTCTCTGACTGACCGGAATGTATGCAAGACTACCCATACTAGCATACTTTCTACTCAACGCATCGGCCACCACATTGGCCTTATCTGGGTGATATAAGATAGTAACATCATAGTCTTTTAGCAACTCTAACCATCTCCGCTGTCAAAGATTCAACTCCTTTTGCTTGAACAAGTAATGTAGGCTTTTGTGATCAGTGTACACCTCACATGTCACACCATATAGATAATGCCTCTAGATCTTTAAGGCATGAACCACTCCTGCTAACTCAAGATCATGAACTGGATAATTTTTCTCATGTATTTTTAACTGCCTCGAAGCATAAGCGATAACCTTACCATCCTGCATCAATACCGCTCCAAGCCCTGTACGAGAGGCGTCACAATAAACTGTATAAGGCCCTGTACCCGTAGGTAGTATCAACACCGGTGCGGTGGTCAAGGCTGTCTTGAGCTTCTGAAAGCTCGCCTCACACTCCTCCGACCACTGGAACTGGACACCCTTCTGGGTCAACTGGTCATCGTGGCTGCAATAGAAGAAAACCCCTCTACAAATCGACGGTAGTAACTCGCTAATCCCAAGAAACTTCGGATCTCGATCACCGAAGCTGGTCGAGGCCAATTCCGGACCGCCTCAATCTTCTTTGGGTCTACTCGAATACCTTCCACTAATATAATGTGACCTAGAAATGCTACCGAACTCAGACCCGAACTCACATTTAGAAAATTTGGCATATAGCTGGTTATCTTTCAAAGTCCGAAGAACCACTCTGAGGTGCTGCTCGTGCTCTTCCTGGCTGTGGGAGTACACCAGGATGTCATCTATAAAGACTATCACGAACAGGATCTAAGTAAGGCCCGAATACCCGATTCATCAACTCCATGAATGCTGCTGGGGCATTGGTCAACCCGAAGGACATGACCAAGAACTCATAATGCCCATATCTAGAGCGAAAGGCTATCTTAGGAATGTCAGGCCGCCCTGATCTTCAGCTGATGGTAGCCTGACCTCAAGTTTATCTTAGAGAATACCCTCGTTCCCTGGAGCTGGTCAAACAAATCATCAATCCTCGGCAGTGGATACTTATTCTTTATTGTCACTTTGTTTAATTGTCGGTAATCAATACACATCCGCATCGAGCCATCTTTTTTCTTTACAAATAATACAGGTGCTCCCCCGGGGGAAACACTGAGCCTGATAAAGCCTTTCTCAAGAAGGTCTTGCAACTGATTTTTCAACTCTTTTAGCTCCGGCGGGGCCATACGATAGGGTGGAATAGAGATGGGCTCAGTGCCCGGTGCCAGATCAATACAGAAATCAATATCTCTGTCGGGTGGCATGCCCGGCAGGTCTGAAGGAAAAACCTCAGGAAACTCCCATGCAATGAGGACTGACTCAATAGAAGGAACCTCTGCGCTGGAATCACGAACATAAGCCGGATAAGCTAGACACCCCTTCTCGACCATGCGTCGAGCCTTAACATAGGAACTAACAGTGCGAACGGAGTGGCTTGAGGTACCTTTCCACTCTAATCGGGGTGATTCTGGCAAGGCTAAGGTCACAGTCTTAGCATGACAATCTAGAATAGCATGGTGTGGGGACAACCAGTCCATCCCCAATATGACATCAAAATCCACCATATCCAAAAGCAACAGATCAACACGGGTCTCAAGACCCCCAAATATAACTACGCACGAACGATGCACTCGGTCGACTACAATAGAGTCACCCACTGGTGTGCCACATAAACTGGAATATTCAGAGCATAGCTGGGCACGGCCAAATAAGGTGCAAAGTAGGAAGACACATAGGAATATGTAGATCCGGGGTCAAATAATACTGAAGCACCTCTGCCACACACAAGAATAGTACCTGTAATCACGGCATCCGATGCCTCTGCCTCTGGCCTGGGTGGTAAAGCATAGAATCGGGGATCCGCACCTCCCCTCCGAGTTGCGTCTCTAGGACGACCATCAACCGGCCGACCTCTACCTCTCGCCGGACGGTCTCCACCTCTGCGGTCTCGACCTCCACCTCTATAATCTCTACCCCCGCCTCCGGCTGGCCGGGCGGCTGAGGGTCGGCTGGGGCCCGAATCATAGGACGAGGACCTCGCTGTTGGGAGTTGCCCGCCGCTCGAGGGCAATACCTAATAAAATGACTCGGGTCACCACAACCGTAGCAACTCTTGGACCGATAGGGCTGCCGGCCCCGACGACCCGAATGGCCTCCACGAACACTCGAAAAGGCCGAGCATTAATAGGAGGCTGGTCCGAATAATGCCCCCGAAAACCACGATCACCTGGTCCACCCCGCGAAGCCCGAAGGGCGGAATGAAAAGGCACTGGAAGACTGGCCTTTATCAAAGGATTCTCTGCCACCAGAGGAAGAACCACTAAACGTGCCTGAATGACGAGGCCTCTTGTCTGAAGAATAACCACCTTCCGAGTAAGAGCCATCTCAACTCGGCGTGCTGCATTAGCTGCCTCTTGAAATGATATGTTACTCCCCACGCCCATAGCCATCTGGAGTCTAATTGGCTGATTAAGCCCATCTATAAACCTGCGGACCCTCTCCTGCTCTGTGGGAAGTATCACCACTACATGACGAGCCAAATTGACAAATCTCGTCTCATACTGTGTGACCGTCATAGTGCCCTGATGGAGGCGCTCAAACTGCCTCCGAAGTACATCCCGTTGTGTAACACGGAGAAACTTCTCCAGAAATAACTCTGCAAACTGATACCATGATAAAGCCGGGGACCCTGCCGGTCGAGTCAAGCAATAATCTCTCCACCAAGTCTTGGTGGATCTTGAAAACCTGAATGTACAGAAGTCAACTCCGTTTGTCTCCACGATCCCCATAGTCTTGAGAATCTCATGGCAACTGAATAAGAAGTCCTGAGGATCCTCTGATGTGGCTCCGCTGAATGTAGTGGTAAATAGCTTGGAGAACCGATCAAGTCTCCATAAAGAATCAAAAGTCATGGCCGCTCCATCACCGGCATGAGCTGTGGTACCTGACTGAGTGGCCACAGCTGGCTGAACCACTGGTGCCTGAGGCTGAGGAGCTACTGGCTCCGGAGTACGAGCAATAGGAGTCCGGGCCCCTCCTCCAGCCTGAGAAGCGGCTGGTGCAACTGATAATAAGCCCGCTCTGGCAATGCTGTCCATAAATCCCGCTATTCTGACCAAAGCATCCCGAAGATCCGGGGTAAATAAAGCCTCTCCTGGGACCTGAGCTGGGCCCACTGGAGCTGCTGGGACTGGAACCTCCTCGCCAGTCTCAATATGAGGCTCCACCTCTGGAATAGCTGCCGGGGGCTGAGCTCTGCCCCTACCACGGCCTCCGATACGGCCTCGGCCCCTGCTCCTCACGGGAGCTGCCTGGGGCTCGGGCTGCTGGTCAGCGGACGAAGAAGCGCGTGTCCTCACCATCTGCGAAAGGACAGAGTAGAAATTCAATCAGTATTTGAGGAACAAATCGCACGACAAGAAGGAACAAATGAGAGACTTTATCTAACTCAATAGACTCTGGAGGACAAGTACAAACGTCTCTATACCTACCCTTAAAACTCTACTAAGCTTGTTCGTGAGTGGTGAGACCTATGTAACCTAGAGCTCTGATACCAACTTGTCACGACCCGGATTTTTCCCCAACATCGGGATCTTGATGGCGCCTACTCGTGGTAGCTAGGCAAGCCACTGTATTCATACTATCCTGTTTTTAACACAATTTCATAATTTATTAATCAACAAACCACAACTTTAATTTAATAAATGCGGAATACTTTATCGAAATAGAAATAACTAATTACAAGATGAAAATCATAATGAAATCCTCTACCCAAGATGTGGAGTCACCAACTCACGAACTACTACAGAATACTACACATAATAGTTTGAAAGAAATATAACATAATTCTGTTTGTCTCGGAACAAAGAGACTACAACGAGTAACATAAATAAAGAGAGAGACGCCGGGCTTGTGGACGTCTGCAAGCTACCTCGGTCTCAAATGTGATCAACTTCCACGCAATCGATTTACTACTACTGCTCCTGATCGTAACCTGGACCTGTGCAAAAATGCACAGAAGTGTAGTATCAGCACAACCGACCCCATGTGCTGGTAAGTGCCTGGCCTATCCCGGCGAAGTAGTGACAAGCCTAGGACCGGACACCCACATAAACCTGTGCAGTTCAATATATATGTATAAGACAGAATAACAAGAAATAACCAAGTAATAACACAATAAGGAATATCTCAAAGAATTCAACAATTAACAACAATTAATAAATTCACAAGGAAAACCAAAGTATAATGTAAACACAAGTAATATCAAGTCAAGGAATAGCAAGCAGTTGCACGGCATCACCCTTCGTGCTTTTACTCTCATCCTCACCAAATAAGCAAATAAAGTACACGGCATCACCCTTCGTGCTTTTACTCTCATCCTCACATCCATAGTACGGCATGATCCTTCGTACATGGTTCAATAACGGGGCACGACATGATCCTTCGTGCATAATCAATAAAAAATGGCACGGTATTAACCTTCGTGCATAAATAATAAAACATGGCACGACATTAACCTTCGTGCATAAATAATAAATCAAGGCACGACATTAACCTTCGTGCATAAATAATAAATCAAGGCACGGCATCACCCTTCGTGCATTATCGCTCTTCCTCACCCAAATAACAATCACAGTTAAGGGCAAAGAATAAAACAGTAATTCATAAACCATTCCAACAAGGGCAGTCAATAATCATCTTCACAACAAGTCCCGATAAGGGAGAACAATAACAATTCTACAACCTGGCAAAGGTTCAACAATTCATCTTCAAATATGTCTCACAATAAGCATTATCTACGACTCACGGTCATACTAGACGCCAGTGTATGGGTGCTCGTCACCACAGCCCATACACTGCACTCAATCACATAACACAGAGCACATAATCCTATTCCCTCAAGCTAGGATAGAACAAACACTTACCTCGAATTTTTATGAACAATTCAATCCGTGCAAATGTCTTTTTCTTTCAAATTTGGCTCCAATCCAATCGTATCTATACACAATTGATTTAATATCATCAATACTACTCAACAAACTAATTCCTAAGACCAATTACAACTTTTACAACATTCTGCCCGGAATAGTGAATTTCGACCCCGGGCCCACATGGTCGAAACTCGGGGTTCGGACCAAAATCCGGTTACCCATCCCCCCATGAGTTCATGTATATGATTTGTTTCAAAATCGGACCTCAATTCGAGGTCCAATTTCCCAATTTATGAAAAACCCTATATTCTATCAAAAACAAGAAATTCTACCATGAAAACCTTTGATTTCTATTGAAAAACATGTTTAATGATGTTAGGAATTGAAAGAATTAAGTAAAAAGTGACTTACAATTGTTTTGATGAAGAAGGAATCCGTGAAGAATCGCAAATGGGTGTTTTTGGTTTGTAAAAAGTGAAGAAATGAACTGAAAATCGTTTTTACAGGTCTCTGTGTTCGCATTTGCAAACATGGGTTCGCAATTGCGAACCCCGACCAATTTCTGGAGTTTGAAAAATAAGCTAAGGCTGGGAAGTTCGCATTTGCGAACATTTGTTCGCATTTGCGAAGTCTAGGCAGTTTCGCATTTGCGAACCAGCAGGCTTCTGGGCTTTGTCGTAATTGCGACACATTCTTCGCAATTGCGAAGACAGGCAATTACTGAAGGCCTCGCATTTGCGAGGTTAAGTTCGCAATTGCGAACTCTGGTCCAGGTGTACCGGTGTCGCATTTGCGACACTTTGTTCGCATTTGCGAACTTGGCTGGTTCTGGCAGGCATCGCATTTGCGATAATGGGTTCGCATTTTCGAACCCAGCCTTGAACTGCCTTCTTCGCATTTGTGAGAAATTCTTTGCAAATGCGAAGCCAACAGCTGGGTGAAAAACCAGCAGTGCATAAATTCAGAAATTGATCCTACGGCCTATCAAATCTTTACCCGAGCCCCCGGGCTCCAAACCAAACATGTACACAACCTCAAAAACACATTATGAACTTGTTGGTGCGATCACATCGCCAATATCACATCGTTTTCATCAAATCAAGCATAAAATTCATGATTTTCATACTTTTGGTTTTCAAAACTTTCAAACATGGAACTCAAGGTCCAAAACATCTCAAACGACATCCGAATGTCACCAAACTTTACAAAAATCACATATATAATATAACTTGTACCGGGCGTCGGAACCAAAATACGAGCCCGATACCAAGGTCAATTAATTCATTTCCTTTAACAATTACATCAAAAACAATTTCATAGAAAAATTCATAACTTGGGCTCTAGGCCTCGGAATTCGACTCCGGACGCATGTCCAAGTCCCATATTTTCCTACGGACCTCTCGGGACCATCCAATCTCGGGTCCGGATCCGTTTACCAAAAATGTTGACTGAAGTCAACCATATCAATATTAATATCATTTTTATCAAAATTTCTCATAGAATTCATATTTTCTATGACAAAAATCTTTCCCGATACAAGCTCGGATCGTGCACGTAAATCGAGACAATATGGAATGAGGTTTTCAAGGCCTCAGAAGCTCGAAATGATTAATAAAATAAGTGATGACCCTTTGGGTCATCATAGTTTGAGCCTGGCGAGGCTAGATTGATTGGGACTGAGTTAGTTCAGGATGCTTTGGAGAGAGCGAAGTTGATCCAGGAGAGCTTCATACAGCACAGTCGCGCCAGAAGAGTTTTGCGGACCGTAAGGTTCGAGATGTGTCTTTCATGGTTAGTGAGGGAGTCTCGTAGAAGGTTTCACCCATGAAAGGTGTTATGTGGTTTGGGAAGAAAGGGAAGCTGAGTCCCAGGTTCATTGGTCCTTTTGAGATACTTCGGAGGATTGGGGAGGTGGCATATGAGCTAGCTTTGCCACCCAGCTTGTTCAGTGTGCATCCAGTATTCCATGAGTTTGTGAGCACGTGATTTTTGCCCCAAGCAATTAATTCCAAAATGAAAAAATACAAAATGATTTTTGATTGCAATTGGTTTGGTTAGTGTATAGAAAATACCAGTGTTTGTTTTAAATGTTAAAAATAAAGTGAAAGAAATTTGAAATGAAATACAAAATGAGATTAATTGAAAAATATCAAAAAATATAAGGTAATTACTAGGAAATTGGAAAATTAAGGAAAAATACAAAAAATTGAAAATAAAAGAAAATACACCAGTACAAAAATATACAAGGACAATAAGTTTAAAATACAAGGGAAAATACAGAAATTAAATAAATAAATACAAGTTGGAAATACAAAATAGGATAAATAACAAAAATACAAAAATACTAAGGAATTGGGCCAAATACACAAATTATATAGCCCAATTAATGCAATACAGACCAGGCCCAAAAAATTTAACCGGCCAGTCTCACAATAAAACCAAACGACACCATATAAAACAACAGATCTGGGCCGTTGATGATTTGAATCGAACAGATCAAATAAGGAGGTTGCCTTGTAAATAAAACGACGCCGTTAAGGAAAGAAATCAGGGCCGTTAATCTCATTAATCCAACGGATGAAAGCAATGTCTCATTAAAGCCAAACGACGTAGCTTAAGCAATTAAATCGCAGCCGTTTAATAATCTAATCCAACAGATGTGAGTAAGGGTTCATTAAAACCATACACTGTCGTTTTAAGGGCAAAATGATCTGGACCGTTCATCCTAGCCAATCTAATGTCTGTTAAACAATAACACAAATATAATATATAAACCAGACCTCCCCATTCATTTAGATCATTACACACACACACATCGCACAATGAAACCCTAGCCGCCTCTTGTGACGACCCGGCCCGTCGTCATGAGAATTACCACCCCGTTATGTTGTAATTTCATGTTTCATGCTTTTATATCAGTTTTAGAGTCTATCGGGTGATTTAGGAGTGATTTGGATTGAAAATGAGGCATATAGCCTTTTTGAAGGAAACTTGAATAAGGAAAGTCAACCCGGAGTTGACTATTTAGTTAGAGGGCACGGAATCGGATTCTGATGATTTAGTTAGTTCCGGGAGGTGATTTGTGACTTAGGGGAGCAACCGAAATTGAATTTGGAGGCCTGGTGTAGAAATAGGCTTGAAATGGCTAAGGTTGAATTTTGACGAAATCCGAACGGTAGGTGAGATTTTGATCCGGGGGTCGGAATGGAATTCTGATAATTTCTGTAGCTTCGTTATGTGATTTTGGATATGTCCGCAAAATTTCAGGTCATTCGGACGTCGTTTGGTCGGGTTTTTGATAGAATGTGTAATTCGGAAGTTTTGAAGAAATTTAGGCTTGAACCCGTGGGTAATTGGTGATTTTGATGTTTAGGATGGTGTTTTTATGATTGGAACAAGTTCGTATCGTGTTTTGGGGTATGTTGGTGGTTTTCGTTGGGGTCCCGGGGCCTCGGGGTGAATCCGGACCATTATCCGGCACTTTGAAACAAGAAAGGGTCTGCTGGAATCTGCAGATCACTAGGCACATTTTGAGCCTTCACGTTCGCGAGGGCAAGTCTCGCGTTCGCGTAGTCTGGTCATTGTGGTTATCGCGTTCGTGAGAGGGAGTCACACGTTCGCGTAAGAGAAGGAAGGGAAGCATCGCGTTCGCGTGGTCAGGGACGCGTTCGCGTAGAGTAAAAATCCGGAGTTGGGGAGTTGGCCTTCGCGGACGCGTGACATCATGTCGCGTTCGCAATGAAGGAAAGGCTCATGGCATCGCGTTCGCGTGAGGTACATCGGGAACGCGTAGGGTTAAAGTGCCTGGCAGTGAAATTAAAAACCAGAACTGGCCAGTCACGGGTTTAATACCCAAAACCTCCATTTTTGAGTTCCAAGAGAAGAAATTGACGGGAGATTGTTGGGAAATCATCGGGGTTTCGTTGGAGGTAAGTTTTGTGGCTTAATTACATCATTTTAACATGAAATCTTTGGTTAAATCCCTGTAAATGAAAGATTAAAGGTGGGTTTGAGCCCTAGGCCTAAATTGAAGAAAAACACCGATTTGAGTGGGAAAATGGAGTCCGATTTTGGTAAATTTTATATGCCTAGACTCGTATCGTGATGTGGATTTCCAAATATGTGACTTTTGTAATTTTTCGACAAGCGTACCGAAAGTCGGGTTTTGACAACTTTGGGAATTTTGATGTAAATTGAGTTGTATTGATTGGGTGTCGTCCCATTGGCCTAATTTGTTGTATTTCTACTGTATTTGATCGGATTCTACGCGTGCGGAGCTTGATTCTCGTGGCAAGGGCATTGCGGAGTAGTCGCCGCGCCGTATTGAGGTGAGTAATAGATGTGGGTGATGACCAGCGGGTTCGAAACCCCGGTATACCACTTTGTGACGCTGTATAGCGGCGAGACACGTACTCTCTTGTGAGTGCGGGGTCGATTGTGATTGGGGACTATGGCTTAGTCCGACTTGTTGATACTGTATTATGATATTAGGCTATTCTTGAGCCGTCGAACCTCCTTCTCGGATGGTTGCATATTATATATTGTGATAATGGCCACTCTTGAGCCGAGGAACCCCCTTCTTGGGCGGTTGAGTATACTTGTGGGCCATGAGCCAGTTATTGGATCCCGCGAGGATCGTTATCATTGTCTTATCATATTGACAAGCTAGTTTACTACTAGTCCGCAGCTATTTCTGTTATCATGTTATTTCCAAATCTCTGGAACTTGATATTTCTGTTTTCAACCGAAAAATGATAAAAGATGTTTCAAACTACTTTTGAGCCTGCGAGGCTGTGATTGCATATTAGCTGACTAGTAGTGGATCGGGCTGCGCGCCGCAGCAGTATATATGTTGGATCGGATTGCACGCCGCAGTGATATTGTGCTTGGGCTGTAGGAGCCCCTCCGGAGTCTGAACCCCCACAGTGAGCACGGGTACCCAAATTGGATCGGGCTACGCGCCGTAGCGGTCATATCATACATTGCATTGCATTTTAGCTACATCCGCTAGCTGTTATACTGTTTTGCTGGTACTTGTTGGTACATGTACAGTTGATATTGATTCTGTGACAGGGTATTTGATTACAGCTTTACATAGTGCTTTATTGCGGATTTCTTATCTGCGCTGTCTTACCCTTGTTTATTACCACTGAGTCTGGCGGTACTCATTTTACTCCCTGCACCTTGTGTGCAGATCCAGGTACCTCTCAGCAGTGATCCAGTATCTGTGCGAAGCGACATTTGTGGATATTCGAGGTAGCTGCAGAGTCCGCAGGACCCGATATTCCTTCTTACTGTCTCTTGATTTTGTATTGACTTTTCTTTCCACACTTGGTATCTTGTAAACCTTTATACACTCATGTTCAGTAGAGGCTCATGACTCTTGACCCTTCGATCTATGGGAGTCGATGTATTATGGGACTTGTTTCCCCGTTTTCGTTATATGTATCGCTATTGCTTCGTGATTTGATGTGCTTAAATGGGCTAAAGAGAGCTTCTAGCTCCGTTATTGTTATTGATTGGTCAGACTGGCTTAGTAGTGTGTTGAGCGCCATCACGACCGGGTTTGGGGTTGTGACAAGTTGGTATGAGAGCCTAGGTTTACTAGGCCTCGTGAGTCTTGAGCTGGTTAGTAGAGTCTTGTGGATCGGTACGGGGACGCCTGTACTTATCCTCGGGAGGCTGCGAACCTTTAGGAAACACTTCACTTTTCTTGAACTCTGTCGTGCGATCTTGTTGTTCCGAGAACTAAACTTCTATATTCTATTCTCTCGCAGATGGCGAGAACGCGAGCATCAGGACGAGGTGGACGAACTCCATTGCCACCTGTTAGAGGCCGTGGGCGCGGTCGTGCTAGAGGTAGAGGTAGGGCGGGCGAGCGGTACCAGCTGACCCGCCTGTTGTACCGGTTCGGAGCGGCCCCCGGTGGTTGATGCTCCGGCAGCCCCGGTTCAGAGGGCCGGACTATATCTATTGCTATTCTCGGTCTTCGGGAGACTCTTGCTCGGATATTATCGGTGTGTTCCGGTTTGGCTCGGGTAGTTTCAGCTACCGCTACCGTAGCGACATCTCAGTACAGGGGGTGGTCGGTAGACCCCTGCAGCTCGCACACCTGACCCGGTTGTTCGGGGACTTCGGACGCCAGAGGCGGTCCCCGCTCAGATGGTTGCACCGGTTATTCCTCCGGCCGCACCAGCTCCAGCTCCAGAGCATATGGTTGAGGTTATGCCCGACGACGAGCGAGCGTCGTCTTGAGAGACTTGGTAGACTTCGGCCACCCCATTTCGGTGGCGTTGAGGGCGAGGATGACCGGGGTTTCTTGGACAAGTGTCGGATGATGTTGCGTACGCCGGTATTCTTGAGTCCGGCGGAGTTTCATTTACTACCTTTCAGTTCACTGGTCTCGCATTTGATTGGTGGGAAGAGTTTGAGAGGCGTAGGCCTGCAGGAGCAGCACCTCTCACATGGCAGCAGTTCTCTACTCTCTTTCTAGAGAAATATGTACCTCGGTCTCGTCGCGAGGAGCTACGTCGCCGGTTCGAGTGGTTGATTCAGGGCGACATGTCTGTGACTCCAGTATGAGCTTAGATTCACACAGTTGGCTAGGCATGCCACATGGATGATCCCTAATGATAGGGAGAGGATCGGGAGGTTCATTGATGGCCTCAACTACTCTATCCGCATTCTTATGACCGGAGAGAGAGTTTTGTCATCATCATTTGAGCAAGGTTGTTTATATGGCACGCTCCATTGAGGCGGATCATCGCCGAGAGAGAGAGGAGCGGGAGGCTAAGAGGCCTCGTGGTTCGGGCAGTTTCAGTGGTGCTCCATCTAGAGGGAATTCCCGGCAGAGCAGAGGTCGCTCATCTAGACGTTCTCATTCGGGCCGCCCGGAGCAGAGCGGAGGTTCTCATGGTCGTGGTCGACGGGGGTTTCAGCGGGTCGGTCATCGCTTAGTGCCCTTCCGGCCCAAGGTGCAGTCATCACTTAATGCCCTCCCAGCCCAGAGTGCAACACCTACTTCTCCAGCACCAGGTACATGTTATGAGTGTGGTGAGTTTGGCCACATGAGGAGACATTGTCCTCGACTACGTAGGGGCGGGACTCAGCAGAGGGATCAGCCCTCCTCTTCGGCACCATCTTAGTCTAGTAGAGGTGGAGGTCAGTCTTCTCGTGGTCGCCCCAGAGGCGAGGAGAGATCCGGTGGAGGCCAGGCACGATTCTATGCACTCCCCGACAGGCGTGATGCAGTTGCCTCCGATGCAGTAATTACAGGTATCATTTTTGTCTATCACAGAGATGCCTCTGTTCTATTTGATCTAGGGTCCACATATTCATACGTGTCCTCTTATTTTGCACATCACTTGGGTGCGACTCATAGTAGTCTTGATTTACCTGTTCATGTATCCACCCCCGTGGGTGATACGATCATTGTGGATCATGTCTATAGATCCTGTGTTATATCTATTGGGGGTCTGGAGACCCAGGCCGATTTGTTATTGTTGGGTATGGTGGACTTTGATGTTATATTGGGTATGGACTGGTTGTCTCCGTACCATGCTATATTGGACTGTCATGCTAAGACAGTTACGTTGGCCATTCCTGGTATTTCTCGGATCGAGTGGCGGGGTTCGACCGATTTCGTCCCTAGCCGTGTTATTTCATTCTTAAAAGCTCAGAAGATGGTTGAAAAAGGGTGTTTATCGTACTTAACTTTTGTGAGAGATGTGGGAGGTGAGTCTCCTAGCATTGATACTGTACCTTTTGTGAGGGACTTCCCAGATGTTTTCCCCTCAGACCTGCCGGGCATGCCGCCGGACAGGGATATTGATTTTGGCATTGACTTGGTGCCGGGCACTCAGGCCCATATCCGTTCCTCCTTATCGGATGGCACCAGCTGAGTTGAAAGAACTGAAAGAGCAACTTCAGGAGCTTCTGGATAAGGGTTTCATCCGCCCTAGTGTGTCCCCGTGGGGTGCGCCGGTATTATTTGTTAAAAAGAAAGATGGTTCCATGCGAATATGTATTGATTATAGGCAATTGAACAAAGTGATAGTGAAGAAAAAGTACCCTCTACCGTGCATAGATGATTTGTTTGATCAGTTACAGGGTGCGAGGGTGTTTTCTAAGATCAATCTTCGTTCATGCTATCATTAGCTGAAGATTAGGGACTCGGATATTATGAAGACTGCATTCAGGACCCGATATGGTCATTATGAGTTTCTTGTGATGTCGTTTGGGCTGACCAATGCCCCAGCAGCATTTATGCATCTGATGAATAGTGTGTTCAGGCCCTATTTGGATTCATTTGTGATTGTGTTCATTGATGACATTCTAGTCTACTCCCGTAGTCGGGAGGAGCATGCTCAGCATTTGAGTATTGTGTTGCAGAGATTGAGGGAGGAGAAGATATATGCTAAATTCTCCAAGTGCGAGTTTTGGCTCGAATCTGTAGCATTTTTGGGACATATGTTGTCTCGTAATGTTATTCAAGTTGATCCGAAGAAGATAGAGGCGGTGCGAGTTGGCCTAGACCGTCTTCAGCTACAGAGATCAGGAGCTTTCTTGGTTTGGCGGGATATTATCGCCTGTTTGTTCAGGGATTTTCATCCATTGCTTCTTCATTGACTAAATTGACCCGGAAGGGTACACCATTCGTGTGGTCGGATGAGTGCGAGGAGAGCTTTCAGAAGCTCAAGACAGCTTTGACCACAGCTCCAGTGTTAGTATTGCCATCAGCTTCAAGTTCATATACTGTTTATTGTGATGCCTCGAGAGTGGGGATAGGTTGTGTGTTGATGTAGGAAGGTAAGGTGATTGCTTATGCTTCTCGGCAGTTGAAGCCACATGAGAAGAACTATCATGTTCATGATTTGGAGCTAGCCGCCATTGTTCATGCCTTGAAAATTTGGAGGCACTATTTGTACGGTGTGTCTTGTGAGGTGTATACCGACCATCATAGTCTCCAACACTTGTTCAAACAGAAAGACCTTAATTTGAGACAGCGGAGATGGCTTGAGTTGCCGAAGGATTATGACATTACTATATTATATCATCCGGGGAAGGCCAATGTGGTGGCCGATGCTTTGAGCCGGAAGGCGGTCAGTATGGGGAGCTTGGCATATATTCCAGCTGAGGAGAGGCCATTTGCTTATGATGTTCAGGTGCTAGCCAATCGGCTAGTGAGGTTAGATATTTCGGAGCGCAGCAGGGTATTGGCTTGTGTTGTATCTCGGTCATCTCTATATGATCGTATTCGTGAGTGCCGGTATGATGATCCACATTTGGCTGTCCTTAGGGACAGAGTTCAGCATGATGATGCTAGAGATGTCACCATTGATGGTGACGGCGTATTGAGGATGCAGGGCCGGATATGTGTGCCCAATGTTGATGGCCTTCGGGAGTTGATTCTAGAGGAGGCCCATAGCTCGCGGTATTCTATCCATCCAGGAGCCGCGAAGATGTATCAAGATTTGAAACAGCACTATTGGTGGAGAAAGATGAAAATGGACATTGTCGGACATGTAGCACGGTGCCTCAACTGTCAGCAGGTTAAGTACGAGCATCAGAGGCCCGGTGGTGTATTTCAGCGCATTGTTATTCCTGAGTGGAAATGGGAGAGGATCACTATGGACTTTGTTACTGGACTCCCTCGGACGGCGAGGAAGTTTGATTCCGTATGGGTGATTGTGGATAGACTGACCAAGTCAGCTCACTTCATTCCAGTTAGTACTACCTACTCATCGGAGCGGTTGGCAGGCGATCTTTATTCGAGAGATTGTTCGGTTGCATGGAGTTCCTGTGTCTATCATATCCGACAGGGGTACTCAGTTCACTTCTCAGTTTTGGAGAGCATTTCAGCGAGAGATGGGTACACGGGTTGAGTTGAGTACGGCATTTCACCCCCAGACAGACGGACAGTTCTGAGCGCACTATTCAGACCTTGGAGGATATGTTGCGAGCTTGTGTGATTGATTTTGGTGGATTGTGGGATGAGTTCCTACCACTTGCCGAGTTTGCCTACAACAACGGTTATCGGTCGAGTATTCGGATGGCCCCATATGAGGCATTGTATGGCGGGCGGTGTAGATCCCCGTGGGATGGTTTGAGCCTCGGTGAGGTTAGATTGATATGGACCGAGTTAGTCCGGGATGCTCCGGATAGAGCAAAGTTGATCCGGGAGAGGCTTCGTACGGCACAGTCTCGTCGGAAGAGTTATGCGGACCGTAGAGTTCGAGAGTTGTCTTTCATGGTTGGTGACCGAGTATTGTTGAAGGTTTCACCTATGAAGGGTGTCATGAGGTTTGGGAAGAAAGGAAAGTTGAGTCCTAGGTACATTGGTCCTTTTGAGATACTCGGGAGGGTTGGAGAGGTGGCATATGAGTTAGCCTTGCCGCCCAGCTTATCCAGCGTCCATCCAGTATTCCATGTGTCTATGCTCCGGAAGTACATTGGAGATCCGTCTCATGTATTAGACTTCGGTACCATTCAGCTTGATGGTGATCTATCCTATGACGTGGAGCCTATTGCCATTTTGGGACGTCAGGTGAGAAAATTGAGGTCTAAGGAGATTGCATAAGTTAAGGTTCAGTGGAGAGGTCGACCCGTGGAGGAGGCCACTTGGGAGATCGAGCGGGAGATGCGGAGCAGATATCCTCACTTGTTTGAGACTTCAGGTATAATTCTTGACCCGCTCGAGGTCGAGCGTTTGCTTAAGAGGGGGAAAATGTGACGACCCGGCCCGTCGTCATGAGAATTACCACCCCGTTATGTTGTAATTTCATGTTTCATGCTTTTATATCAGTTTTAGAGTCTATTGGGTGATTTAGGAGTGATTTGGATTGAAAATGAGGCATATAGCCTTTTTGAAGGAAACTTGAATAAGGAAAGTCAACCCGGAGTTGACTATTTAGTTAGAGGGCTCGGAATCGGATTCTGATGATTTGATTAGTTTTGGGAGGTGATTAGTGACTTAGGGGAGCAATCGGAATTGAATTTGGAGGCCCGATGTAGAAATAGGCTTGAAATGGCTTAGGTTAAATTTTGACGAAATCCGAACGGTAGGTGAGATTTTGATTCGGGGGTCAGAATGGAATTCCGACAATTTCTGTAGCTTCGTTATGTGATTTTGGATATGTCCGCAAAATTTTAGGTCATTCGGACGTCGTTTGGTCGGGTTTTTGATAGAATGTGTAATTCGGAAGTTTTGAAGAAATATAGGCTTGAACCCGTGGGTAATTGGTGATTTTGATGTTTAGGATGGTGTTTTTATGATTGGAACAAGTTCGTATCGTGTTTTGGGGTATGTTGGTAGTTTTCGTTGGGGTCCCGGGGGCCTCGGGGTGAATCCGGCACTTTGAAACAAGAAACGGTCTGCTGGAATCTGCAGATCACTGGGCACATTTTAAGCCTTCGCGTTCGCGAGGGCAAGTCTCGCGTTCGCGTAGGCTGGTCATCGTGGTCATCGCGTTCGCGAGAGGGAGTCACGCGTTCGCGTAAGAGAAGGAAGGGAAGCATCGCGTTCGCGTGGTCAGGGACGCGTTCGCGTAGAGTAAAAATCCGGAGTTGGGGAGTTGGCCTTCGCGGACGCGTGACATCATGTCACGTTCGCGATGAAGGAAATGATCAAGGCATTGCGTTCGCGTGAGGTACATCGCGAACGCGTAGGGTTAAAAGTGCCTGGCAGTGAAATTAAAAACCAGAACTGGCCAGTCACGGGTTTAATACCCAAAACCTCCATTTTTGAGTTCCAAGAGAAGAAATTGACGGGAGATTGCTGGGAAATCATCGGGGTTTCGTTGGAGGTAAGTTTTGTGGCTTAATTACATCATTTTAACATGAAATCTTTGGTTATATCCCTGTAAATGAAAGATTAAAGGTGGGTTTGAGCCCTAGGCCTAAATTGAAGAAAAACACCGATTTGAGTGGGCAAATGGAGTCCGATTTTGGTAAATTTTATATGCCTAGACTCGTATCGTGATGAGGATTTCCGAATATGTGACTTTTGTAATTTTTCGACAAGCGTACCGAAAGTCGGGTTTTGACAACTTTGGGAATTTTGATGTAAATTGAGTTGTATTGATTGGGTGTTGTCCCATTGGCCTAATTTGTTGTATTTCTACTGTATTTGATCAGATTCTACGCGTGCGGAGCTTGATTCTCGTGACAAGGGCATTGCGGAGTAGTTGTCGCACCGTATTGAGGTGAGTAATAGATATGGGTGATGACCAGCGGGTTCGAAACCCCGGTATACCACTTTGTGACGCTGTATAGCGGCGAGACACGTACTCTCTTATGAGTGCGGAGTCGATTGTGATTGGGGACTATGGCTTAGTCCGACTTGTTGATACTATGTTATGATATTAGGCTATTCTTGAGCCGTCGAACCTCCTTCTCGGATGGTTGCATACTATATTGTGATATTGGCTACTCTTGAGCCGTTAAATCCCCTTCTTGGGCGGTTGAGTATACTTATGGGCCGTGAGCCAGTTATTGGATCCCGCGAGGATCGTTATCATTGTCTTATCATATTGACATGTTAGTTACTACCAGTCCGTAGCTATTTCTGTTATCATGCTATTTCCAATCTCTCGAACTTGATAGTACTGTTTTTAACTGAAAAATGATAAAAGATGTTTCAAATTACTTTTGAGCCTGCGAGGCTGTAATTTGCATATTAGCTGACTGGTAGTGGATCGGGCTGCGCGCCGCATCAGTATACATGTTGGATTGGACTGCACGGCGCAGTGATATTGTGCTTGGGCTGTAGGAGCCCCTCCGGAGTCTGAACCCCCACAGTGAGCACGGGTACCTAAATTGGATCGGGCTACGCGCCGTAGTGGTCATATCATGCATTGCATTGCATTTAGCTACATCTGCTAGCTGTTATACTGTTTTGCTGGAACTTGATGGTACAGGTACAGTTGATATTAATTCTGTGACAGGGTATTTGACTACAGCTTTACATAGTGCTTTATTGCGGATTTCTTATCTCGCTGTCTTACCCTTGTTTATTACCACTGAGTCTGGCAGTACTCATTTTACTCCCTGCACCTTGTGTGCAGATCCAGGTACCTCTCAGCAGTGATCCAGTAGCTGTGCGAGGCGACATTTGTGGATATTCGAGGTAGCTGCAGAGTCCGCAAGACCCGATATTCCTTCTTACTGTCTCTTGATTTTGTATTGACTTTTCTTTCCGCACTTGATATCTTGTAAACCTTTATACACTCATGTTCAGTAGAGGCTCATGACTCTTGACCCTTCGGTCTATGGGAGTCGATGTATTATGGGAATTGTTTCCCCGTTTACGTTATATGTATCGCTATTGCTTCGTGATTTGATATGCTTAAATTGGCTAAGGAGAGCTTCTAGCTCCGTTATTGTTATTGATTGGTCAGGATGGCTTAGCAATGTGTTGGGCGCCATCACGACCAGATTTGGAGTCGTGACACCTCTATACTATTCTTTCCCCCCTCCTTCTCTCATATGACCACCGGAACCCTACCGGTGGTCAGCCTCCTGTCACCTTCTCCGCCTCAGGCCACTACCTTGAACACCCTCTCCTTCTTCTAACACCCTTATCTCCATTAACCCCGTTCAAAAATCCCATTAGTTCTCCAGTTCTTCAAACTCCGATCACCGGAACCCTAGCTGGCGACCACCAAACTATGAATCAACTCTCCACCTTAACATCCCAAAACCACCATAAAATAATCTTTCACCATATCCTAGCCCCATATCTCTAATATAACCCAAACTCTTCGAATATTAAAAAGTGTCTCGCCGGAACCCTACTCCGACAGACACCCAAACTAAAACATTTCAAAACCGCACCCATGGTCCTCAAATACCCTCTTTCACATACCAAATCAGACTTCCAAAAGTCTGCCTGGAAGATCTATCATCTAAGAGACTCCAAGTCTCTGAAACACTGGAAAACCGGGAAGAGAACAAAGAAAGAAGAAAGAAAGAAGGAAAAAAAGAAAAAAAAGAAAAAAAAGAAAGGAAAAAAAGAAGCCCTAAAAGCTAAGTATCTTAAACCTTTGTTCTGTGCTTCTGTGTTCTTATTTTTATCTATTGCATTTTTATAAAATTCTATGTAGATGTTTAAAATTGATTAAGTACTCTGAACCCATCTCTATTCTGTGCTTTGTTCTTTTGTGTTTATATTTGTTTAAAACCTCAGAATTACATGTGTATGCCTGAAATCGACTAAGTACTCTTAGTTCTGACTATAACTACCTGTAAATCATATGCTATTAGTTATTTTATGCTATTGTTTGATAGATCCTGTATCGACTAGGGTTTTGAATAATTGGAATTCAACCATTATCAATTTGTCTCTCTGAGTTGTGATTAATTTTAAAAGTTAGTCGTAATTAAAGCTATTTGTGCAAGACTACATAAAACTGGCTACATTTGCAATATGATTTATATGTTTGTTTCTTCTAAACTTCTGAGTGCTTAGTCACATTTAAGTTATATGTGTAAAATGTTTATTGTGGTTATATTTGCAACATAGTGTAAGTCTTTAATTTTTTAAAGTTTATTTGTAGCTATCTTTGTAAGAGTGGTTAATTCTGAAAAAGGTTATTTAGTCTGAAACTGGCTAAAAAATTAAAGTAGGGTCTCAAGGGTTACATTTTAAATATGTTTAATTACCCCAAGTCTTAACAAACCTAATAGTAGGTCGGGTAAATATTGTTGAGTGTACGGGGTAAAATAGGAAGATAAATTGGTATTTCTGTAGATTATATAGAGGTAATGGGGATATAAATGACATTGAGGCTTGGTTTACTGAAAATACATGAAAAATAAGGGGTAAACTAGGCATAGTTAAAAGGCAAATGTATAATAAACCTTAGCAAGTAAGGGCAACTAGGTCAAATCCGCCCAACAGAAGAATAAGGAATAGCCTAGAACATTCTAGCAGGGGTTCAAGCGTATTTCTGTTAGAATTATGATACACTTAACTGATTGAATTAAAAAAGAGTTGGGGTGGGAAAAAGGACTAACTAATTCAAAATTCCCTCCCAAATTTATTCTATAAATAGGCTGTCTCAAGCATGAAAAAGGGGGTTCACAATTTGAGAGTTCCAACTTTCAGAGGGCTCGATTTCTGTTTCCAATTTTAAGAGTTCATATACTGAATACATTAATACTTCTACTCTTTCTTTGCTGTTAGTTTAAGTGGTACTTTGGGATTTCTATTCATTGTTCTTCATTGGTTTTGATTGAGTTCACTGGGTTTCTCCTATTTGCTTGGTTGAATTTGCTGGGTTTTATATTCTGAAGTTGTCCTTGCTGCTGTGATATTTACATTTGTTGTTGTTGATATTTGGCTTCTACTATTGCCGATTCTCTCTTCTCCTGCATCCCTTAGAACTCATTGTTTCCTTTCATTTGATCAGGTACACTACTATCTCCTGAAGATGTAATTGAAACGCGATGAAAGAATGAAAATTATTGATTAATTTTATTTGTGATTGAATTACTGTTTTGTTTTATTGTAGATGTAATACTAAGATTTCATGTAATTTGCTAGGAATTGGTTGTAATAAGGACTGGATTGCATGAATTCAATTTAGAATTAATGTAGTAGTATATAAAGTAGGAAATAGCTTCAATAGGTTAGTTAAAATGATCACCTAAATTTGAAACTTATACTGGTTAAACCTAGTTGATTCGCTTACAGATTTATATCTGTTATGAAATTAGACATGTAATACTAGTAATTAGCTATTTTGTTAATTAAGTTTCGCATCAGAATCAATTAATTTGAAAAAAGCATGAGTGTTGAGTTCTAAGTCACGTTACTGTTTTAACATTACTGAAACTAGATTAGCTATAAACTTGTATTCAACTTTGTAAAACGGTAATCTGAAAGATATTTGTAATCAGAACATGCTTTAGCTAAAAAATGTAAGTGTTGTTTTCAGTCAAAGTGGGTAGATATCTCTGCGATTAGTGTTGTTAATTAAATAATGATATCATACTCTGTTAGTTTACCAGTTAAGCAACAATATTGATTTAAACTAGATATTAAGGTTCATAGTTGATTGTCAAACATTGAACTCAGTAGTGATTAAATGCAAACTGGCATTAATAGAAACCGTTAGACGTTGATGTTGATTAATATATGTTATAAAATGTTGGTCAGCCCTTATCCTGCTTTAGATATAAATGATTTGTGCCTAATTGTAAATCCAGGCCCGGATCAAATCGAAATGGAATTTGTGCCTCTGAACAGAAGCGAAAATATATGCTGGGCTCCAGAGGTCCAGGACACCTTTGCAAACTGCTGAGTCAGTTCAAGGTCCAGGCCCAGTAATAAATAATGGTGTAACAACCAGGCCGGTCGTTTTTGAAATTTACGCCCCGATCCCCAATTTAACTGTTCCCCTAAGTTCATTTCTGCAATTGTAGTTTGCAGGGAGGTTCAGTTCTAGAATTTAGAGTGTTTTGGGACACTTAGTCCCTAAATAAGAGTTTTATAATTGAAAAATGACCTGTATTTGGAATAGTGTTAAGACGACCTCGGAACAGAAATCCGATGGTTACATTAGCTCCATTAGGTGATTTCGGGGTTGGGAGCGCGTTCAGAATGTATTTTGGAGGTCTATAGCTCAATTAGGCTTTAAATGCTGATGTTTGAAATTTTTGTAAATCCGATCGATAGGTGAGATTTTGATCTGGGAGTTAGAATGGAATTTCAACAATTGCAGTAGTTTTGTTAGGTGATTTTGGATTTGTCTCCAAATTTTTAGGTCATTCGGACATCGTTTGGTCGGTTTTGATAGCATGTAGGTTTCTAAATTTTTAGATGAAATTAGGCTTGAATTGCTTTGATTCGATGATTTCCGTGTTTAAGGGTGTGTTTTTATGATTGGAACAAGTTCGTATCATTTTTTGGAGTAGGTTGGTGGTTTATGTTGGGGTCCCGGGGGCCTCGGGATGAATCCGGGGGTCCAAACGGACCATTTTGTGTTAAATAGCACATCTGAACTGCTGCTATAAAATTGCAGCAAATTAACCCACCGCGATCGCGTAGGTGGTGAACGCGATCGCTTAAAAGAAAAATTGGACCTGGAAAGTTTAGCCTACGCGATCGCGTAGATGAAAATGTTAGAGGCACGCGTTCGCAGGGTACTAAACATGTTCGCGTAGAAGGAAAATTGGTGGCCTAAGATTTTTTGATACGCGGTCACGTGGTGGAAGTCGCGATCGTGTGAGACCTGTATGTTGTGAATCACGATTGCGTAAGGCAATCTAATTGTCAGACAAAATCAGATATAACCCATATCAATCACGAGAGTTTCATTATTTCCCCCGTTTTTGCAGCACAGTGAGAGCTAATTGATAGGATTCGAAGCGGATTTCATCGGGAAAGCGTTGGAGGTAAGTTTTATGGTCTAAATACACGATTTTATCATAGAATCTTCATTTATTTCACTGTAAATGGAAGTATTAATGGGGGATTATTGCTTTAAGCATGGGTTATGGTAAATCATCGATTTGAATGGACAAACGAACTCTGTTTTTGATAAATTTTATATGGTTAGACTAGTGGGAGTACGAGGGTTCTGAAAATGTAAGAATATGTCGATTCCGAGCCGATAGCTGCAGGCTTATTTTTGTCATATTCCCATTTTCACGTCGTAGCTTTAATTTTATCATTGTAAGTAGTTACTTGCGATGTTATTTACACTTTGTAATTGGTTTGACGAGATTAGGGCCACTCGGAGTCGGATACTCGTGGCAAGGGAGTCGTTTCTTAGCGGTTTTGTACCAGAATTGAGGTAAGTGACTTGTCTAACCTTGTGTGGGGGAACCTTCTCCCCTAGGACATTATGTGTTGATTTAAATGCCTTGTACGTGAGGTGATGGGCGTGTACTTGCGCAGATTGTTGAAAAACCACCTTACTTGAACTGTTAAAATCATGATATCCTTGTTATTTAATTGATTCAATTCTGAGATTAATCTGGTTTGAGTTAGAGAAGCATGATTAGATAGGATTATCTGTCTAAGTACCTTACTTGTCTTAATTGAATTTCCTGGAACTTTTTGATACTGGTTTTGGTGTAAATTGTAGCTATGTATTTCATATTTCTCTTTGTTTTTCCTCTTATTGTTTTTGTTTGTGTTTGTGGACTGCGGGTTCAATTCCAATAGATCCAAGGGCTGTAGGTTCGATTCCCGGAGACATAGAGTTATTAAGATATAGACTGTGGGTTCACTTCTCGGAGATCCTGAGCTATTGAGATACGAACTGCGAGTTCAATTCCTGGAGATCCTGAGCTATTGAGATACGGACTGCAGGTTCAATTCCTGGAGATCCTGAGATAGTGAGATACGGACTGCGGGTTAAATTCCTGGAGATCCGAGGGCTGTGGGTTCGATTCCCGATGACCCAGAGATACTAATGTATGGACTGCGAATTCAATTCCAGGAGATCCTGAGTTGATGAATATAGAGAGGGACTGCAAGTTTAATTCCCGGATATCCTGGACTTGTTGATTTGTAATTTTGTCGTGTTGGTTACTCTTTGTTAGCTTAATTGTAGACCGTTGCAGTATTTACTTTGTTGATATTATTTTAGTCTTATTATTATTTGAACTGCTCGATGTTATCATTATCATTATGTTATTATTTCTCAGTAGCGCCCTGACCTTCCTCGTCACTACTCCATCGAGGTTAGGCTTGGCACTTACTGAGTACCGCCGTGGTATACTCATATTACTCTTATGCACACTTTTGTTGTGCAGATCTAGGTACATCAGATCAGGCACATTAGAGGTGATTTATGAGCACTTTCAGGAGACTTGAGGTATGATCTGCTACGTCTGTGGATCCGGAGAGTCCCCTTCTATTCTCATTAGTGATATCAGTTATTTCCCTTATTTTCGTTGTATATACATTCTTGATATATACATCCACAGTTGTACTCTTTCTTAGTTTGTGTTTCCCGTGGGTTTTCGGGTCTTGGTAGTATGTTTTATTCTGGTATTTGGCGAAGTGTATGTTTCAAGCGGCACTTATTACATTTTATTTACATTATTCCATTTATAATATCTTTTGTTCAAAAAAGTTGTACATTCCGCACCGTGTTAGGCTTACCTAGTCGCGAATACTGGGTGCCGTCATGATAGGTTCATGATTGGTGAACTAGGGTCGTGATAAGTTGGTATTAGAGCTCCAGGTTCATAGGAGTCATGGGACACATACTGATTATTTAGAGTCTTGCTGATCGATACAGAGATGTCTGTATTTATCTACGAGAGGCTATGTAACTATTTAAGAAACTCTTCATTTCTTTTGAATTCCTTATCGTGCGATCTTTTGGCACCAAACCTAAACTTCTTTTTTCTGTTCTCTCACAGATGGTGAGGACACATACTACTTGAGAGGATCAGGCACACGCGCCGCCTCCTGACTCCACCAGAGGCCGGGGCCGTGGTAGAGGTAGAGGACGCGCCCGAGGTGCAGCCGCAGCACCCGCGTGCGCTACCGCTGAGGCACCACCGGTGGATTAGGTTGGAGTGCAGACACCTGGTACACCGACTACAACTGCTACTACTCCAGCACTCCAGGAGACCCTGACCCATTTCATGAGCATGTATACTACTTTAGCTCAGGCGGTGTTGCTTCCTCTTACTGCAGCTACAAATCAGGCCGGGGGAGGGGCCTAAACTCTCGCAACCATTACACCTGAGCAGCAAGTGCCCGTGGGACAGGTCCCAAAGATTATTACTATGTCTTCTACCGCCCCAGTACAGCCCGGAGGTGGGCCAGCTGTCTCCGAGGACGAGCAGCGTAGATTAGAGAGGTTCAAGAAATATGATCCTCCAGTGTTCAGTGGGTTGGCATCAGATGATGCATTGGTATTTCTGGAGGAGTGTCATTGTATCCTCCATACTATGGGGATAGTGGAGACCAGCGGGGTTTCCTTCACTGCTTTTCAGCTTCGTGGGGCCGCTTATGACTGGTGGCGTACGTATGAGTTGGATAGTCTAGATGAGTCTGCCTCGTTGACTTGGACGTAATTTTCTGAAATGTTTTTGAGGGAGTTTGTTCCCTAGAGCCTTAGGGATTCTTGGCGATCGGAGTATGAGAGGTTGCGTCAGGGCCCCATGACAGTACCGGAGTATGCTATTAGTTTCACCCGTTTAGCCAGGCATGCACCAGCCTTGGTAGCCACGGTCCGAGAGAGAGTGCGGAGGTTTATTGAGGGCCTTATTCCGTCGATTCAGTCCAGCATGGCTAGAGAGTCGAAGATAAATGTACCGTATCAAGAGGCGGTGAGTATTGCTAGGCAGATCGAGAGTATGCTCCCTAGAGAGCGAGGAGAGAGGGAGGCCAAGAGGTCTCGTGAGTCGGGTCATTTCTCTGGTGCTCGTACTTCAGCAGCCGATCATTTTGGTAGGGGTTATTCCGATCGTCCAGTTCATTCAGCATTGCTAGCAGCTGGTAGTACTCCAGCTCTTCCAGCACCTTAGGAGCCTTATTATGCTTCCCCAGTTTCCAGTGCGCCTCATGCGCGTGGTACTTCCAGGGGTCAGTCCAGCGGGAACGAGGCTGGTCAGTCATAGCCACCGCGTCCTCCCAGAGCTTATTTTGATTGCGTGGATGCTCGCCATCTGGTCAGGGAGAGCTCCAGGCGTAGGAGAGGAGCGCCCACACAGATTTCTCAGCCTCAGCGTGGTCCACATGGTTAGCATGCCATCGTTCCAACCCCAGCTGCCTCCCCACCTGCCCAGCCAGCCTGGGGCGGGGATCAGGATGCTAGAGGCCACTCTCTCGAGAGGGGTCAGGCCAAATTTTATGCTATTCCTGATCGCGCTGCAGCTGTTGCCTCCGATTCTGTTATCACATGTATTATGTTTGTTAGCCACATAGTGGCATCGGTTCTATTCGATCCGAGTTCTACCTTTTCATATGTGTCCTCTTATTTTGCTTCACATCTAGGTGTGCCTCGAGATTCTTTGAGTGCCCTCATTTATGTTTCTACTCCGGTGGGAGATTCTTTGGTTGTGGACCGTGTGTATCGGTCGTGTTTGGTCACTAATTATGGTTTTGAGACCAGAGCTGATCTATTGTTGCTCGGTATGGTTGATTTCGATTTTATTCTGAGCATGGACTGGTTTTCGCCCTATTATGCTATTCTTGATTGTCATGCCAAGACCGTGACGCTGGCTAAGCCAGACATTCCACGTATTGAGTGGAGTGGTACTCTAGATCACACCCCCAGCCATTTTATTTCTTTTCTTAAAGCTCAGCGTATGGTTGAGAAGGGGTGTGCAGCTTATCTAGCTTATGTGATGGATGTCAGTGTTGACCCTCCTTCTATTGAATCCGTCCCAGTGGTACGTGATTTCTCTAATGTATTTCCAGATGATCTCCTAGGTATGCCGCCCGACAGAGATATTGATTTTGGTATTGACTTACTGCCGGGCACTCAGCCCATTTCCATTCCTCCGTACCGCATGGCTCCTCCTAAGGTAAATGTGTTGAAGGACCAGTTACAGGAGTTGTTAGGTAAGGGTTTCATTCGACCTAGTGTTTTACCTTGGGGTGCTCCTATGTTGTTTGTGAAGAAAATGGACGGTTCTATTCATATGTGTATTGACTATCACCAGTTGAACAAAGTTACAGTGAAGAACCGATATCCTTTGCCACGCATTGATGATTTATTTGACCAGCTACAGGCGCACAGGTGTTTTCCAAGATTGATTGCGCTCTAGTTATCATCAGCTAAAGATTTGGGAGCCAAATATCCTGAAGACTGCCTTCAGGACTCGGTATGGCCACTACGAGTTTCTCGTTATGTATTTTGGGCTGACTAATGCCCCAATAGCTTTTATGCATTTGATGCATAGTGTATTCATGCCATATCTTGACTCATTCGTGATTGTTTTTATTGATGATATTTTGGTATAGTCTCGGACTCGGGAAGAGCACAAGCACTACCTTAGGATAGTTCTTCAGACTCTGAAGGAGAAGCAATTGTATGCAAAGTTCTCTAATTGTGAATTTTGGCTAAGTTCAGTGGCATTTCTAGGCCACGTGGTGTCGAGCGAGGGTATTCGAGTGGATCTGAGGAAGGTGGAGGCCATGCAGGGTTGGCCCAGGACCTCCTCAGCTACTGAGATTTGTAGTTTCCTTGGCCTGGCGGGTAATTACTGTTGTTTTGTAGAGGGGTTCTCTTCGATCGCAGCACATATGACCAGGTTGAGCCAAAAGGGTGCCCCTTTTTAGTGGAAAGAGGAGTGTGAGGCAAGCTTTCAAAAGCAAAAAACAGCTTTGACTTTGGCCCCTATCTTGATGTTGCCTACCGGTTTGGGGTCCTATATGGTATATTGTGATGCCTTACGAGTTGGACTTGGTGCCGTATTGATACATGACAGTAGGGTGATTGCCAACGCGTCCCGACATCTGAAGGTACATGAAAAGAACTACCCTGTCCATGATCTTGAGTTGGCTGCCATTGTTCATGCCTTGAAGATTTGGCATCATTATTTGTATAGACTTCCTTGTGAGATTTACACTAATCACCGGAGCCTACAGCACTTGCTTAAGTTAAAGGACCTGAAGATGCGTCAGAGAAGATGGTTGGAGCTGTTAAAGGACTATGATATTACTATTCTCTATCATTCGGGCAAGGCTAATGTAGTTGCCGATGCCTTGTGTCTTTGAGCGGAGAGTTTGGGGAGTTCAGGCTTATGGCGATGGATGTTCAAGCTTTAGCCAGACAGTTTGTTAGATTGGATCTTTTGGAGCCCAGCCAGGTTCTAGCCTGTGTGGTTTCTCGGTCTTCTCTATTTGATCGCAACAGGTAGCGACAGTTTGACGACCCTCATTTTCTTACCCTCCAGGATAGAGTTTGGCGTGGTGATGCTTGAGATGTTACCATCAGGGATGATGGAGTGATGAGGATGTAGGGGCGTATTTGTGTGCCGAATGTAGATGAACTTCAAGATCTGATTTTAGTAGAGGCCCATAGCTTGCGGTATTCCATCCATCCGGGTTCCACGAAGATGTATTAGGACTTGAGGCAGCATTACTGGTGGAGGCGGATGAAGAAGGATATAGTTGACTATGTTTCTAGGTGCCTCAACTGCCAGTAGGTGAAGTATGAACATCAGCGTCCGGGTGGGTTAATGCAGCCGATTGAGATCCCAAAGTGGAAATAGGAGCGCATCGCCATGGACTTTGTATCTAGACTTCCACGGACTATGAGGAATTTTGATTCCATTTGGGTCATTGTGGATCGGCTGACCAAGTCCGCCCATTTCATACATGTGTGCACCACTTACTCATCAGAGCGGCTGGCGAAGATCTACATCAGGGAGATAGTCCGGCTGCATGGTATTCCAGTTTCCATCATTTGAGACAGAGGCACTCAGTTCACTTCATGGTTCTGGAGAGTCATGCATAAGGAGTTAGGCATTCGGGTGGAGCTGAACACAGCGTTTCACCCCAGACAGATGGCTAGTCCAAGCGAACTATTCAGATTTTGAAGGATATGCTCTGTGCGTGAGTGATTGAGTTTGGAGGTGCATAGGATCATTTCTTGCCACTGGCAGAGTTTGCTTATAACAACAGCTATCAGTCCAGTATTCAGATGGCACCGTATGAGGCCATATATGGTAGGAGGTGCAGGTCTCCCATATGTTGGTTCGAGCTGGGCAAGGCCAGGCTGCTAGGTGCTGAGATGGTCCAGGATGCAATGGACAAGGTCAAGGTGATCTAGGCAGAAGTGTTATGCGGACAAGAATGTCCTCGATGTGGCTTTCATGGTTGGCAAGCGGGTTCTACTCTGGGTCTCGCCCATTAAGGGCATCGTGAGGTTTGAAAAGAAGGGGAAGCTTAGTCTGAGATTCATTGGCCCTTATGAGATTTTGAGGCATGTTGGGGAGGTTCATTATGAGCTGGCCTTAGATCCCAGCCTAGCCGGAGTCCATCCCGTATTTCATGTCTCTATGTTCCGGAGATACCATGATGACCCGTCGCACGTGTTGGGTTTCACTTCTGTTCAGCTTGATGAGGATCTATCATATGTTTAGTAGCCACTGGCCATTTTGGATATGCAAATTAGGAAGCTAAGATCAAAGAACATCGCTTCAGTGAAGGTCCAGTGGCGGGGTCAGCCGGCCGAGGAGGCGACTTGGGAGACCAAGCAGGATATGCGCAACCAGTACCCTCATCTCTTCACCACTCCAGGTATGTTTTCTATGCTTGTTCAAGGACGAACGAATCTTTTAAGTGTGGGAAGATGTAATGACCTGGCCAGTCGTTTTCGAAATTTACGCCCCGATCCCCAATGTAACTGTTCCCCTAATTTCATTTCTGTTATTGTAGTTTACGGGGAGGTTCGGTTCTAGAATTTGGAGTGTTTTGGGACACTTAGTCACTAAATGAGAGCTTTATATTTGAAAATAGCCTGTATTCTGAACAGTGTTAAGACGACTTCAGAACGGAAATCTGATGGTTCCATTAGCTCCGTTAGGTGATTTTGGGGTTGGGAGCACGTTCGGAATGTATTTTGGAGGTCTGTAGCTCAATTAGGCTTTAAATGCCGAAGTTTAAAATTTTTGGAAATCTGATCGATAGGTGAGATTTTGATCTGGGAGTTGAAATGGAATTCCGACAGTTGTAATAGCTTCGTTAGGTGATTTTGAATATGGCTGCAAATTTTCAGGTCATTTGGACAGCGTTTGGTCGGGTTTTTGATAACATGTAGGTTTCGGAAGTTTTAGATGAAACTTAAGCTTGAATTCACTTTGATTCGATGATTTCAGTGTTTAAGGGTTTGTTTTTATTATTGGAACAAGTTTGTATCGTGTTTCAGAGTAGGTTGGTTGTTTTCGTAGAGGTCCCGGGGGCCTCGGGATGAATGCGGGGGTCCAAACTGACCATTTTGTGTTAAATAGCATAGATGAACTGCTGCAATAAAATTGCAGAAAATTAACCATCGCGATTGCGTAGGTGGTGAACGGGATCACATAGAATAAAAATGTGACCTGGAAAGTTTAGTCTACGCGATCGCGAATAGGCTTATGCGATTGCGTAGAGGAAAAGGTTAGAGGCACGCGTTCGCAGGATACTGAACGCGTTTGCGTAGATGAAAAAATGGTGGCTTGAGATTTTGTGATACGATCGCGTGGTGGAAGTTGTGTTCACGTGAGACTTGTAAGTTCTGCATCACGATCGCGTGCTAGAGGTCGCGATCGCCGAAGGTAATCTAATTGTCGGATAAAATCAAATATAACCCATATCAGTCGCGAGGGTTTCATTATTTCCTCAGTTGTTGCGCCACATTGAGAGCTAATGGATAGGATTTGAAGGGGATTTAATCGGGAAACCATTGGAGGTAAGTTTTATGGTCTAAATACACAATTGTATCATAGAATCTTCATTTATTTCACTGTAAATGGACGGATTAATGGGGGATTTTTGCTCTAAGCCTGGGCTATGGTAAATCATCGATTTGAATGGACAAACGAACTTCATTTTCAATACATTTTATATGGTTAGACTTGTGGGGTACGAGGGTTCTAAAAACGTAAAAATATTTTGATTTCGAGTCGATGGATGCAGAGGTACTTTGGTAATTTCACCCATTTTCGCGTCGTAGCTTTAATTTTATCATTGTAATTAGTTACTTGCGATGTTATTTACAATGTGTAATCGGTTTGACTAGATTCGGGCCTCTCGGAGTCAGATACTCGTGGCAACGGAGTTGTTTCTTAGCGGTTTTGTACCGGAATTAAGGTAACTGACTTGTCTAACCTTGCGTGGGGGAACCTTCTCCCTTAGGACATTATGTGTTGATTTAAATGCCTTGTACGCGAGGTGACGGGCGTGTACTTCTGCAAATTGTTGAAAAACCACCTTACTTGAACTGTTCAAATCGTGATATCCTTGTTATTTAATTGATTCAATTGTGAGATTTATCCGGTGTGAGTTAGAGAAGCATGATTAGATAGGATTATCTGTCTAAGTGCCTTACTTGTCTTAATTGAATTTCCTGGAACTTGTTGATACTGGTTTTGGTGTAAATTGTAGCTATGTATTTCATATTTCTCTGTGTTTTTCCTCATATTGATTGTGTTTGTGTTTGCGGACTGCGGGTTCAATTCCCGGAGATCCAAGGGCTACAAGTTCGATTCCCAGAGACCCAGAGTTATTAAGATACGTACTACGGGTTCAATTCCCGAAGATCCTGAGCTATTGAGATACAATATGCGGGTTTAATTCCCGGAGATCCTGAGCTATTAAGATACTGACTGCGGGTTAAATTCCCGGAGATCCTGAGATAGTGAGATACGGACTGCGGGTTCAATTTCCAGAGACACGAGTGCTGCTGGTTCGATTCCCGGAGACCCAAAGATACTGATGTATGGATTACGGGTCCAATTCTCGGAGATCCTGAGTTGATGAATATAGAGAGGGACTGCAGGTTTAATTCCTTGAGATCCTGGACTTGTTGATTTGTATTTTTGTTGGGTTGGTTACTCTTTGTTAGCTTAATTGTAGACGGTTGCAGTATTTACTTTTTGCTGTTATTTCAGTCTTATTCTCATTTGAACTGCTCGATATTATTATTGTCATTATGTTATTATTTCTCGGTAGGGCCTGACCTTCCTCATCACTACTCCATCAAGGTTAGGCTTGGCACTTACTGAGTACTGCCTTGGTGTACTCATACTGCTCTTCTGCACACTTTTGTTGTTCAGATATGTATATAAGATCAAGCACATTACAGGTGATTTAGGAGCACTTTCAGGAGACTTGAGGTATGATCTTTTACGTCCACGGATTCGGAGAGTCCCCTTCTATTCTAATTAGTGATATCAGTTATTTCCCTTTTTTTTCCGTTATATAGACATTCTTGATATATAGAGCCACAGTTGTACTATTTATTAGTCTGTGTTTCCTGTGGGTTTTCGGGTCTTGGTAGAATGTTTTCTTCTGGTATTTGGCGAACTGTATGTGCCGAGAGATACTTATTACATTTCATTTACATTATTTCGCTGTTATAATAACTTTTGTTCATAAAAGTTGTACATTCCGCATTGTGTTAGGCTTACCTAGTCGCGAAGACTGGGTGCCATCATGACAGGTTCACGATTGGTGAACTGTGGTCGTGACAAATGGTCTGGACTCTAACAATCAATAATTTGAGATTGATACAAAAACAATTATATTAGGATGAAAAACCAAAAACAGAAAACGTAGCCCATTTAAGATTGGACTTTAATAAAATGGAGATGAGCCTCACAAAACCACAAATACTTAATTATGGGGCCCTCAAATAAATCTCAACATAAAAGCTCTAGATTCGAAAGGACCGTTTAGCGAATTTCACGGTCTTTCCCAAAGTTAATAAAACGTAGATACTTTAGGCGCGATTAATAATATTATACTCCTAATACTGGTGCACATTTATGTGACCCAAATCCAATTCCCGGCGAAGTTGAAATGCACTAAAGTTACAGGCGTACTGGTACGGTGTAACTCGAAATGCATTTTCGCAACATCGCAATTCTTTAAAAAAAGGCAAAGCGGGACACTAATAATGCCTAAAAATGAAGCATATAAAAAATCAGATAAAAACAAAAACAACAGTTGAGCGACCGTGCTAGAAACACCAAATCCGGGAGTGCCTAACACCTTCTCCCGGGTTAATAGAATTCCTTATCCGGATTTCTGATTCGCAGACTGTAACAGAGTCATAACTTCCTCAATTTCGGATTAAACCGGTGACTTGGGACACCATTATTCTCGCATGTGGCGACTCTAAAATTTAATAAATAAATCTCGTTCTGACTGTCCTTTAATTGGAAAAAACTCCTTTCCTTTTATTATTATATCCTTTCCCGGGGTGTTGTATTAATAAGCGGGTATAAGTAGAAAAAAAGGAGGTGTGACAGCTCTGGCGACTCTACTGGGGATAAGAAACCTAGAACTTTGGTTTAGTGTTTAAGAATTTGAGCTCAGTTAATTACTATTTTTGTTTATAACTGATTTCATTATATGCTTTGATCAACGTGCTATATGTTTACCGCTTTGATATTACGTGAACTGTACATAAAATTGTGCCGAAAACCCTTCTCTTCTTACCTCCGGGGATGTGCTTACTCGTTGAGATTTCCCTATTTGTTAAGTCATACCCAAATAGGAGATAGAGGCCGAAAAATTTACAAAGCCGGGCGATCCCGTGTGTCCCCGGTATATAGCCCCCTCCTCGATCCGAGTTGTCCGCTCGGGTACACAGTCTAGTACCAATGAAAAATCAGAATATTGAGCCTAGAATTAGGACGATTATTTGCATCATATCTGACTTAGGCGACTCAACACAGGGGTTGGGTCCGTCTAGGACAGGTAACCCGGATGTAAAAGACCGAGCATGATTATGTGTTGCATCTATTTGTCCTAGACTATTATGTTGACCAGCTAAATACCTGAGGAAAAGAAAAGAAAAAATATAGTAATCGATGTCTAAATTCTGACTAAACGTTGTCGAAATTTTGAGAAAAAAATACGAAAAATAGTCGGGTTAAGTCAATTTTGTCGAAATTAAAAATAGTTGGTCTTAAAACAATTTGACCGAACTACGCTGGTTTGATTCTCACCACTAGGTGAGATACGTAGGCATCCCGTGACGGGTCCAACCACTCCTTTTCAAAATATAACAAAAAATGTCAATTTCTTTTTTAATAAATCAAAGTGATGCCGTTTTAGAACATAGTCGTATGTTCCGAAAGAAAGCCGGAAGGTTGTTTGCGCAAAAATGGCTTTGAAGTCATTTCCATTAAATAATAAATATAGCCTTAAAATCTTCGGACGAGGTATTGAAAGGCTAAGTTCGCAAATAGGAACTCTTTTGAAGTAAAATGACGAAAAGTTTTCTTTAAAAATATTTTGTTTTTAAGTCAAGTAATATAGAATAAATCACCTTTAATAAATCCCCGGCAACGGCCCCAAAATTGATTCACATCCAAGCAACGGCCGTAGTCAATATAACCTGGTCAAATAAGTCCAGAATCGATCCCACCGAGCAACTTTCACAACCCAAGAACACTTCTGAAGCAAGTTCCCAAACTTTGAATATTTTTTTGTGAAGGTTTTCTAACAACTAACTTTTGCAAGAATTAAAGACTTGAATTAAAGAATTGAATTGGGTAAAGAATATAGAGAAAGAATAAGGTATTGATTTCCTCTATTGATGCAATCCGTTCTGTTTATCCTTATACAAATTGTCAATATATTCTATCAATCATGAACGCTACTTTTACCATAATTCTCACCTGAGAAACTACAATAACTTACTAGTGCACTCTCCCGAGCTACCGTAGCAAGCTTTAATTTGAATAGTTCACTTTAGATTGCACCCAAGGCTTCGTTATTCCTAATCACACCTTTACGCCTAAAGTTATAGATTCCTCCAAAAACCTAGGTGTGGTGTTGTTCTACAATATACCTTAATATGCACTCTCTTCCAAGTTATGCACACTAAATAGGCAAAACTAATTGGGAGCTCTACCAATTAACTACAACAAGAACGAAGTTGAACAAATAGAAATCTAGCTAACAATTTGTAATCACATAAACGAGAAGTTCATCACCCAATATGTTCCATCAAAATCTTAGATAAGGAATTAGCTACTCATGATCAAATAAACAAGAATAATAATTGAATTCATAATCAAAGAATTAATATAAAAGAAAGAAATAAGTTGAGAGAGTTCTCTCTTACTAATAATCTTGCAAAAGTAGGTAATAATACAATGCTTGCCTCTCTTGGGCGAAATCTAGGCTTATATAGAGGGTTTAGGTCACAAAAATTGAGTTTTGACAAAGTTAGCCTTCAAATTTTTGGCATCGTTCGCGGTCGCGAATTGACCGCGAAAAATCAGGCTCTCTGAAGTTCAAAAATCTTCTGCAGGCTTCTTTTTTCGCGGTTCATTCGCGGTCGCGAAGAACCGCGATTTTTCACCCTGTTCCGTTTGGAATTTTTAAAACCTCAAAACACGATAGTTTTAGCCCTTTGAGTTAGCTTTTCAACAATATATTAGGGAGCCAAAATTCAGTTCTGAGCGAAACGATAAGTCCAATTTACTAGACAGTGCGCAATATGCCTCGTCGATTCTTCGCTTATACTAAACTATCAAATTTGACCCCCGAACACGATCCCAGATAAATTCCTTGAGCTTCTACTCAGACTTCAAAGCTCCAAATCACTTAAATTTATTCCATAACATCTATGTAGCTCGGAATCACACCTTCCCGGCTATTTTCAACATAATCTCTTGACTTGTACCACGCTTTGGCCTTTTTCACCATCTTTTGACTTCAAAACTTGCTCTTTTAGTCTTCATTTGCTCATGTGTACCTATAACACAGAAAGAACACTAATAAAAGCATTTTGTCATCATAAAAAATATCAAAACAACAATAAAGTGTGATTATTTAGGGCATAAATATAGTCAAATTCACCTATTATCAATACCCACACTTAAACCTTTGCTCGTCCTCGAGCAACCTTAATAACACTTTAGGCCAATTTTATTAATGTCTCCCATAAAATATGTCACAAAATCGATGTTTCATGATTAACCTAAGACATGCACAATCTTTACCAAACTGTAAACTCACATGCCAGCACATTATTGCTTACTCTAGTTATTATCACAGACATGCAAATTTACCTTTTTCTTCCCGAGTTACATGCCCTCACACAATTTATTGAGAGAAGTTCCCACACATAAACAATTTAGAACATGGAACTTATAGATATAGGAAAAATGCACTCTCTCTCAACAAAGAACATTCATATGCATACAGACACACCATAGGCTTGCCCCTAGTGTAATACTCCACTAATAGAGTTATTCAATCATAGATCAAGAGGTCTTTAAGAGTTGTAATGTTCACTACGCGACGTTTATCATTCTTTTGGTTTTAGTGGCTAACCTCCCTAAGCACTTTTATTTCTTTTTCACAACTTCCCTTTTAGCTTTCTTCCTTATGTCTCCTCTAAATATTCCTTCACCTTTATTTACTTTTAATCCCCAATTTTCTTTTGTTGGTGTAACTAGCCTTCGACTTTACATATATACATTGATATATCTGTTTTTTTTATATCACTGCTTTTCAATGCATTTACATTATTTTGCCAGTTCACCATTCTCTACCATTCATTCTTGATTTTCCCTTTTTCAACTTCCCTTCACCCCACACTTAGACTTTTGCATATTCATTACAATACAAGTGCTTCTAGGAGGTAAAGTAGAACTATATAAGATTTTGATTTTTTATGAACATTCAATGGTTATCAAAGAATAGGCTTTAAGCTCAAATGGGTTAACTAGGATATTATGTACATGTGAATTCATGTCTTATTGATTTATGGGGTTACACAAAGAAATGCCTCTATCATCTCTACAACCAAACAACTTCTATTTCGCTTTGCAAACACACATGGCAAGTTCTTGGTATCATGTGAAACATATAATGTAAGTAAAATCTCACACACACATAGCCTGGAACTCATTTAGAATCTGGTTCATCTAAAAAGTCCTATCAATGTTCAAGCAAGCTGTATTGTGCAATTTGAGGCATATCCTAGAATCTACAGTCAAGCTTAGATAATACATTCTCAAGTTCAATTAAGTTTTGCTAATGTGTATACTTGGGGTTACATGTTAACCTTTGCCCTCTAATCCTAAAAAGAAAAAAATCTACCTAACCCGGTTCAATAAAAACCCTTGGAAAAGAACCGTGGTCAAAAGAAAAACCAAGGTGGAGGTGATACACTACCTAAAAAAAAGAAAATAAAAGAAAGAAAAATTCGTACATGGACTACTTTCCTCAAGAGTACTTGTCCGAAATAGTCCGTCATAAGGATGAGCCCTCTACTCATATTTTTGGATTTTTCAAATTTTTGATTTTTTTGTGTGTTTTTATTCTGACTTAGACCCTTAAGAAATTGCCAATTGTCAATCATTGGGCTAAGCCAGTTAATCTAATTTACAGCTATATCTACTATATACAATATATACAATATAAGTTTCCCACCCCACATTTAAAATCATGCCATGTCCTCATGGCATAATAATCAATGTACAACACAGAAGGGTGAGAAAACTTACCTGGGACCTACCCCGTGTCTAGCAACTTTATCACTTTCTTTTTCACTATATCCTTCATATTCGGGTTCCGCCTTCTTTTGCGTTTCCTGGAGGGTTTGTGTCCCTCTTCTAGGAGAATCTTGTGCATGCAGTATGCGGGGCTGATCCCCTTTATGTCTGCCATGGTCAAACTAATGGCAGTTTTACATTCCTTGAGTACCTGTAATAGCTTTTGAGCCTGCACATCTAGCAAACCAGATGAGATAATAACAGTTAAAGTGGAGTTAGGGCCTAGAAATTCATACCTGAGATGAGTTGGGAGTGGTTTAAGCTCCAGCTTTGGTGGCTCTTCTATGGATGGTTTTGCTGGAGGGGTCTCTCTTTTCTCTAAATGTAGAGGTTCAAACTCCAACTCTCTATCCCAAAACCCCATACCTTCAGGAGATAGTACCCACTCTGCCAGGCTTTCACCATTTGCCTCTTCTAAGTTCATCAGGCATGCCTGAAGTGGATCTTCATTAGTCAATTCTATATCACCAGTCTCCACTATCACATCCACCGCATCAATAAGAGAGCAATTCGTGAATTCGCTTGGGCGCCTCATGGATTTTTTCACATTGAATATGATCTCCTCATCATTCAACCTCATCATGAGCTCCCTAGTCTCACAATCAATCAGTGCTCTCCCTGTGGCTAGGAATGGTCTTCCTAAGATTATAGGAATCTCCTCGTCCACCTTGTAGTCAAGGATCACAAAATCGGCGGGAAACACAAACTTCCCCACCTGGATGAGCACATCATCTAATATACCAAATGGACGCTTAACCGTCCTGTTAGCAAGCTGCAATAACATGGAAGTAGGCCTTGCTCTCCCGATGCCCAGCCTCTTATAAATCACCAAGGTCATAAGATTTATGCTTGCCCCCAAATAACATAATGCCTTTGCAAAGGCAAAGTTTCCTATAGTGCATGGAATGGTGAAGCTACCTGGGTCAGATAACTTCTCAGCAATGGGTCTAGAAACCACGGCACTATAAGTCTGAGTAAAAGTCACGGTGGCCAAGTCATGGAAATCAAATTTCCGCGACATCAAGTCTTTAATCATCTTAGCATACCCAGGCATTTCTTTCAAATCTTCAATTAAAGGAATGCTTACCTGGATTTGCTTGAGCATATCAAAGAACCCTTTTGTATTGATCTTCTTTCTGGTGCTTGGCCAACCTTTGGGGGAATGGTGATGGAGGCCTATTCTTCCCAATCACTTGCGAATTTTCTTTCTCTTTCACTTTCTCCTCAAACTGCTGCTCTACCTATTCAGCTACTTTCGCCGTTCCCTATTGCACATCTTTATTTTCAGCTACTGGCAGGACTGTAACCTCTATCAACCTAGTGGACTCATCCAGTTCAATGGGCACTGGAGTGAGTGTCTCAGCCTGTAAATTGCCTCTCTCTCTTTCTTGCTCAGCATCAAGATCTCTTCCATTTCCCAGATTAACTGCCATTAGCTGCTTTGGGAATTGATCCTTTGGGTTATGTTTGTGTATCTGCAGAAAATATTCCTTGAGGACGATTGTTAAGTGACATAGCAATCTGGCCCACCTGTACTTCAATGTTCTTGATAGCTGCATCATGTGCATCTATCCTCTCATTGGTTTTGGCATGTGACCCAATTACCTGCTGTATCATAGCTTCCAACCTTGCGAACCCATTGTCATGTCTACCCCCATGCTGTGGTGGAGGTGGATGATACCCCTGCTGCTGATTGTTGAAATTCTGAGGTCTAGGATATGGAGCCATGTTGTTTGGTGGCCTCATACTTGCTGCATTATACTGTGGCTGAGGAGGCCTGTACTGCTGTGGAGCCTGCTGACCCCAACTCTGCTTTCCTTGTCCCTACCCTCCATAATTAGCCACATAATTCATGTATTCATGTTGATGATGATGTTCTTGGTCTGCAGCCCATGGATTACCTATGGATTGGCTAATGCAAGTTGGGCATAAACCACCATTGGTAGTGTCTACAATATGAACCTGCTGTTTGACCCCTGATTCTTCCACCTTCTTTGTCAGGATGCTCATTTGTGTCAATAAAGTTGCCATGTTCTCCTCTATAGTGTTGGATGAATTCAGAAATACAGAGTATACCACTGGAGTGATAGGAGCATTCCTGGTCATCCACCCAGAGTTCTAGCCATCTTGTCAAGCAAATTTTGGCCTTCTCTCCAAGTCTTGCTTAGAAAAGCCCCACCCACTGAAGCATCTACAATATTCTTCACACTATCTGAAAGCCCTAGGTAGAACCTTTAACCCAACATCTGCTCAGGGATCCCACGGTGAGGACACATAACAAGCATACCTTTGAATCTGCCCCAAGTTTCATGTAATGTCTCCATTGGTTTCTGCTTGAAGCTTACAATCTCATCAATTTGCTGAGCTGTCTTGCTATGTGGATGAAACTTGTTGTGGAATTGCTTGACCAACTCATCCCAAATTGCAATAGAGTTTATGGGGAGTGAGTTTAGCCATACCTGCGCAGCCCCAGTAACTGAAAACGGAAATAGCAATAATCTTATGGCTTCCAGTGTGACATTCGGTTTCCTCTGTGTCTTGCATATTGGGAGAGAGTTCTTCAGGTGCTGTTGTGGATCTTCAACCTAAGACCTAGAGAATAATCCCTCGTTTTGCAACAAGTGTAGCATGTTGTTAGTAATCTGGAAAGACTCAGCTTGAATCGCTGGCACAATAATGGCAGTTGCCCAATTATCCGCTATGGCTTGCGCCCAGTCAAATAGTGCACCTTATTGCACTTCTTGTGCCTCTTGCATGTTCAAACCAGCTTGCTGGATTAGGCCGTTCATGTCTTCCGTGTTGAAATCTAGTTTGATTGATTGCTGAGATTGTTGAATTTGTTTGATTGCCCTGTTATGTGCCCAGAAAGTTTGCTCTGGGTCTGAGAGTCCTTCAATTAGTTCTCCAGTCCTTGCAGATTTTCTAGGCATGCACCTGAGTACCCAATTAAACAACCGTCAAAAAGTTCAATGTAAAGTGTAGAATGAACCTGACTACACAAGAATCTTGCAGTTCTATCAAAGGCAATTGATATTCCATTAATTCCCCGACAACGACGCCAAAATTGATTCACGTCCAAGCAATGGTCGTAGTCAATATAACCTGGTCAAATAAGTCCAGAATCGATCCCACAGGGAATTAACCTACCAACTGCAACTTTCACAACCCAAGAACACTTCTGAAGCAAGTTCCCAAACATTGAATATATTTTTGTGAAGGTTTTCTAACAACTAACTTTTGTAAGAATTAAAGACTTGAATGAAAGAATTGAATATTGGGTAAAGAATATAGAGAAAGACTAAGGTATTGATTTCCCCTATTGATGGAATCACTTCTATTTATGCTCATACAAATTTTCCATATATTCTATTAATCATGAATGCTATTTTTATCGAAATTCTCTCCAGAGTGACTATAAGAATTTACTAATGCACTCTTCCGAGCTACCCTAGCTAGCTTTAATTTGAATAGTTCACTTTAGATTGCACCCAAGGCTTCTTTATTCCTAATCCCACCTTTACGCCTAAAGTTAAAATTCGTCCAATAACCTAGGTGTGGTGTTGTTCAACAATATACCTAAATATGCACTCTTTCCCAAATTATGCATACTAAATAGGCACAACTAATTGGGAGCTCTACCAATTAACTACAACAAGAACGAAGTTGAACAAATAGAAATCTAGCTAATAATTTGTAATCACATAAACGAGAAGTTCATCACCCAGTAGGTTCCATCAAAACCTTAGATAAGGAATTAGCTACTCATGATCAAAGAACAAGAATAATAATTGAATTCATAATCAAAGAATTAATATAAAAGAAATAAATAAGTTGAGAGAGTTCTCTCTTACTAATAATCTTGCAAAAGTAGCTTATAATACAATGCTTGCCTCTCTTGGGCGAAATCTAGGCTTATATAGAGGGTTTAGGTCATCAAAATTGAGTTTTAACAAAGTTGGCCTTCAAATTTTCCGCGTCGTTCGCGGTCCGTTCGCGGTCGCGAATGGACCGCAAAAAATCAAGCTCTCTGAAGTTCAAAAATCTTCTGTAGGCTTGTTTTTTCGCGGTTCATTCGCGGTCGCGAATGAACCGCGCTTTTGCACCCTGTTAAGTTCTGAATTTGGAAAACCTCAAAACATGATAGTTGTATCCCTTTGCGTTAGCTTTCCAACCATATATTATAGAGCCGAAATGGAGTTCTGAGCTAAAGGTTATGTCCAATTTACTAGACAGAGAGCAATATGCCTCATCGATTCTTCGCTTGTACTAAACTATCAAATTTGACCCCCGAACACGATAACGGCTTACTTTTTTGAGATTTTACTCAGACTTCAAAGCTTCAAATCACTTAAATTCATTCCATAACATCTATATAGCTCGGAATCACACCTTCCAGGCTATTTTCAACATAATCTCGTGACTTGTACCACACTTTGGCCTTTTTCACCATATTTTGACTCCAAAACTTGCTCTTTTAGTCTTCATTAGCTCATGTGTTCCTATAACACACTAAGAACACTAATAAAAGCATTTTGTCATCATAAACAATATCAAAACAATAATAAAGCATGATTATTTAGGGCATAAATATAGTCAAATTCACCTATTATCAATGAGCACAATGCAAAATGAACCTTTTTCACTAATGAATAAGATCCCTTTGGAGTTACGATTATGGTGGAATGATTTGGTCCAAGATGGACAAGATTGGGTCAAGAAATATTTGAAAGATCTTACTGGGTTGCTTGATATCATACCCCGAGGTGACATTATTCGAGCAGTAGTCACCCTCTGGGATCCCGCACACAATATGCTCCACTTTTCGGACTTTGAGCTCACTCCGACGCTGGAAGAGACTGCTAACTACATCAGAAAAGATGAGGTCCCCTAAAAGACAAGGATGCAGTTGCTCTAAGAGCTATCATTGTACACAAATTCCTCGACTCTTTGAAAATAGCAAGAAATGTTCACAATGAAGATTTGGTCCACGGGTTTTGCTCCATGAACTTTATATACCGCAGATAGGGCCACGTTGGAGGATTTAATGTTCCAACGAATAAACTCTGTAGCAAAGCAAATGGGAGGAACATAGGTGCTTTGCCTTCATGGTAGCCTTTCTGGGGTTAATAATATTTCCAAGGAAAGATGAAAACATCGACATCAGAGTTGCCGGGATTGCCAGTACCCTTCTTACATAGTACAATAGTACTTTGGCGCCAATGATAGTGGTCGATATCTTCCGTGCTATCACAGGCTGCAAAGCGAGAGAAGATTTCTTCGAAGGGTGTAATCTACTATTTCAGATGTGGATGATCGAGCACTTATGTCATCATCCTCAGTTTTTGAATATGGATCGTCTGAAAAGACTTGTATCGAAGAATTCTACATGAGGACAAAAGAGTCCAAGTTTCCGGAAGGGTCAAAAGGTTGGATCACATACTTCCGATCACTTACTGGTAGTCCGATAGAATGGGAATTCAGATGGTTGCCCATTAATAAAGTCATTCACATGCCAGCAGAAGGATCATACTTTCGTTTAATGGGTCTCAAAAGTATCCAACCTTATGCGCCATATCGAGTGTTATGGAAACTCGAAAGGTATCAAATCGTGCCAAAAGATGGGGATCTCACCCTTCAAGCAATAGAGATTAGTCCAGATGGGCAATTTCACGAGGCAAGTTCGACAAATATGGAATGAGTGCCAATGTCTGAGAGTGGACACTTATGTAAGGGATCGGGCTAGAGTTGAAGTGTCACCTTGGTATTCCGCATGGTACTAAAGAGATTTTGAGCATGAAAGATCGACGAAGAGACCTCACATTCAAGAATTTTCCGAGTTATCAAAGGAGCAATAGGATTGGCTGGCCAAGGAGAATGAATACCGAGCAGAAATCAGTGTGTTGGAAAAATAAGTTCAGGACCTCAAATTTGAAAGCAGCTTACAAGCAGCGTCCGATGAGGGTGAAAAGAAAAAACTAATTAAAAAGAATGAAACATTGAAGGCTTAGATTGTGAAAATGAGAGCTGCAACCGAAACCCCAATTCGACATGCCCGGGATGAAAAGCTATTTGATAATTTGCGGCAAAAGGTAAACGACTAAAGCTTTGATCTAGATAAAGTCGAGAAAGAATTAATTGGCGTTCGAAAACAATTAGCCAGGAATGCTGAAGAAAGGGCTCGGATGATCCAACGGTTAAAGGATGAACATGATCTTGAAGTTGCTCGACTGAAGAAAAAGATTGTCACGACTTAGGTCAAAAGTAGCAAACAAGCAAAAGAATTTGACATGGAAAGAGAATTCTACTACATGGCCATGGCTCGATTAGAATTGGAGCTACTACAATTTCAAAACAAGAGCCAGCAAGCCATGGATGCTCGTGCCAAACAGATCGGGAGGTTGCTTCAAGAGAAAGGAATTATCAGGGAAAGAATTGTCAACATTGCTCACTATATTACACGGAAATGTCATCTGTGCTAGGATATGACCCAGGCCACATTTGCCACAGCAGCAATGATCTTTGTAAAACAAGTAATGACAGACTTGGATAAACTCCAAAAAGGATTAGCATATAGGCCCGTGGTAAGACCGAACGATGTCTCACAGGCACTAGGAGCTTTAATGTATTCATAGGACCTGCATTTTTCTGTATTTTTATTTGTCAAGGTTGTAGTACAACATCATCTTTTATAATCAATGATTGAGTACCAATGAAAGTGTAGATCCAAAAGTTGTCACTATTTTTCCTTACATGCAATTGCTTGTGCGATAGGCAAACATATAGGATCGAAAAATAAAAAGATAAAGGAAACAATGAAAACAAAAGAAAAATATATAATGAAAAAAGAGAATATGGGTGGAAGCAAAGAAAAGGAAAGACCGAAAAAGAAAAGAAAATTGGCGGATTAAAAGAAAGACAATAATGCCGGGATGAAGCATATCTCCAGGCAAAAGTTGTGTTTTTAAAACATATGATGTTCATCTATTATAATCTAACTACTAACAAATTTTGTCGTTGATGAGTATCAGTTAGCAACTGGCATTCTGGCACATCACAACTACAACACTCATTCTAAAAGCATGATGAAAGCAGTTACCTAAGAAATTGAACCGACAATCATGGATCCCGTGCAAGAGGAGGAAGTTGTAGATGTGAATATCATGAAGGAAGAAATGTATAAAATTAAACAACAGATGTCGGAAATGTATCAGGCTTGGTCGAGGGGACAACCCTTACCTACCTACCCAGCCAATCCCACATATATTCCTCCACCCGTCCCGAACCAAGATCCACCCACAATGAACTCATCTTCTACATACCCACACTATTACTCCACTACATCAAAAGAACCACCCTCAATTCCTAAACAAGCTCCACCACCACCACCTCAGGCTGCTCCAGTATATATGGCACCATCACCAGCCGCTTTACACAAATCCTCTAGTGAGCCTGTGTTTCTTATCCAGGATAATCATTACTACCCTCCAGAACCCACCTTCAGACAACATGATTCTTATACCCCACTTATCCATATGATAGAAGAGGAGAAACCCGTTAGAAATCCTAAAAAAGAGGAGATTTCCAGGAAAATGAAGAGCCTTGAGCAGTTGTTTTGTAATATACAGGGTTTAGGAGGCCAAATTAGTGTGGCATACAAGGACTTGTGTTTGTTCCCCGACGTACAACTACCAGCTGGGTTTAAATTGCCGAAATTTGACATGTATGATGGCCATGGTGATCCAGTGTCCCATCTGAGAGGATATTGCAGCAAAATGCATGGAGCTGGGGGAAGAGATGAACTACTTATGGCTTATTGCAGTCATAGCCTCAACGGCTCGGCCATTGAATGGTACACCCATCAAGATCATACCTGATGGTTCATTTGGGATGATTTGGCTCAATCATTTGCGAACCATTTTCAATATAATCTGGAAATCATCCCGGACAGGTTGTCATTGACCAAACTAGAAAAGAATCCCGGAGAGAGTTTTCAGGAGTATGATTTCAGGTGGAGATAACAAGCGGCTCGTATGGATCCACCAATGAAAGAAGGAGAAATGGTAGATTGTTTCTTATAAGATTTGGAGCCGACATATTAAGGCCATCTGGTGTGTGCAATCAGAAAGACCTTCAATGAGGTGGTAAAGATGGGAAGCTTTGTTGAAGAAGGATTGAAAACAGAGAAAATCATGAGTTATTCAGCTATTAAGGCTACAAATCAAGCAATTCAGACGGGGACAAGAGGAGCAATTGGGAAGAAAAAGAAAGAAGAAGTGGCAGTTATAGAGGGACGGTCTTGGTCCAAGGGCCCCAACCCATATTACCATCAGCCTCGCCCATATCAACCTTACCCACCAACACCGTATAACCCACCTCAACATTATTACCCTCTGACCGGTTCTCAGTTTTCTGTCCATCATGCCCAATGTTACCCACCACCTCCTCCTTTATGGCGAAACCCAGCACCTCAAATGTTTGCTATGCCCAAAATACATACCCGCCACCAAAAACATACAAAAATCCCAACAGAACCAGTTTCCGTCCCGACCCTAAAGTCAAAAACAACAGCGCTCAAAGATTGAAAACATTCAATCCTCTGGGATAATCATATACTAGCCTTTTCCACTAATTAAGACAACTGGGGATGCTGAGTTTTATTGAGCCTAAAATTCCTAATCCTACACCGAGAAAATTAGATCAATCCATCCATTGTAACTATTGTTTAGGGGCACCGGTACATGACACTTAGAAATGTTGGCACCTAAAATCTGCAATTCAAGAACTCATTTGACTCCAGAAGAATTGAGGTACAAGCTCCCGAGGCTCCCAACATAACGCAAAATCATTTGCCTATGCACCATGAAACACATATGATAGAGATAGTACAAGAAGAAAGCTGCAAAAATCCCTATTAGACTGTGAGGACAATCAAAGAAAATAACAAGACATAGGAGAAAGTCGGGAGTGAGAAAGTATCAGTTGAGCCACCTGTAATTCAGCCAGTAGTGGTAGTTGAACCTGAGCCTGTAAAAGTGATAGTACCTAGGGTGAAGCCCATATTGACTGTGAAAGGGGCACATATAGAACTATTTGTTATCAAGCCAGTCGTTTAGATGCTGATTGTGAACATCAAAGACATACCTTGGAATTATGGCAAGGTAACTGTCATGTACAAAGGAAAAGAAGTCAATGGGGAGATTTGTGAAACCCATGGTTTGACCCGGTCTGCGAGATGTTTGCTCCTGATGATTTGAGGAAGACGAGAGTTGTGAAAGAAAATCCGGCCCATGTAAAGAAAGAAGTTACCGAAGAAGAAGCCGAGGAGTTCCTAAAGAAAATGAAAGCTCAAGATTATTCCATAATTGAGCAACTGAGGAAGACACCATCTTAAATATCTTTGCTATCTTTGTTATTTATTCCGATGAACACCGAATGGCGTTAATGAAGATTCTAAATGAAGCTCATGTACCAGAAAAGATCACAGTATGTCATTTGGAAAAGATTACAAACAAAATCTTTGAGGCGAAAAGGATAACATTCTCAGATGATGAACTGCCATTGGAAGGAACATAGCACAACAAGGCGTTATATCTCACAGTAAAGTGTGAGGAATCAGTGGTGACCCGTGTCCTGGTCGACAATGGGTTGAGTGCTAATATTTGTCCTTTATCTACTCTGGGAAAACTAAAGATTGATCACGAAAGAATCTACAGAAACAACATATGTGTGAGAGGATTTGACGAAGGCGGAAAGAACACTGTTGGAGATATCATATTAGAACTCACCATCGGACCGGCGGAATTCACCATGCAGTTTCAAGTGTTGTACGTTGCTGTGTCCTATAATCTCCTGTTAAGATGACCATGGATCCATGCTACAAAAGCGATGCCTTCTTCACTATATCAAATGGTGAAGTTTGAATGGGTTCAGCAAGAGATAGTAGTGTATAGTGAAGATAATGTTTGCAATTCCATCACGCCATTCGAAGAAGTCGAGGGTGACAAAGGTACTTAGGTGTACCAAGTGATAGACACTGTGTCTGTGAACAAGAAATATGAAGGAGAAAGCATCCCAGTACCCAAAGTAACCTCAACGAAGGTCATAGTTGCTAAAGAAATGATAAAGAACGGGTTCTCTCCGAGAAAAGGTCTAGGAGTTGCTCTGCAAGGAATAACACAACTAGTCTATCTTCTAGGTAGCACTAATAATTTCGGCTTGGGTTTTAAGCCAACCATCACTGATATACAGAGAGACAAAAGATTGAAAAAAAAAGGATGGACCCTCCCCAAACCTATCAAACAACTTTCTTATTCCTTCGTCAAGCCTGGTACACAAAGACGTCTGGCGATGGTCATGCCGGGCCATGCATAGATAAGACCAGATGAAGAGCTATTAGAAAGTTTTGAGAGGTTGTTTGAAGGTGTGAATATGATAGAGGCAGTCGATGGAACAAGCAAGATGGACGTTCAGTTTGTTAGACCCCAGATCAGGTTAATAACGAGGAAGCTACTCCTCTTCCAATCAGAAGGGAGTTGTGGTAGTTAGCTTTAATGTTCCATTCCTAAATTTGTCTTGTAGTCCTATGTTCTGTCTAGTCAAATGTATCCAAACTTGTTAACTTTCAAAGTTTAATGAAATGCAATTTCTTTCTTCCTCTATTTTTGTAGCCTAATTTTCTTTTCTTTTCTTGTACTATCCAGTTTTCGTTGATTTCCATGGTGTGTCATGCATGAAGGATTCTCGGTCCAGTCTTGATAATCAGATTGTTATACTAGAAATTGAATATGATAATGAAGTTGAATATGAAGATGAGGAAGTTTTGGAGGAAATTAGTAAGGATTTCAGCCACTATGAAGAGAATCCCAAACCACACTTAAATGAGACGGAGTTTATTAATTTGGGAGATGAGGAGAATATTCGAGAAACAAAGATTATTGTGCACTTAGAGGCCTCACTTAGAGAAGACTTGATCAAGTTATTACATGAGTACAAAGATATATTTTCCTGGTCTTATGAGTACAAAGACCTTAATAAAGCAAGTCCGAAGGATGATTTTCCATTGCCAAATATCCACATATTAATTGACAATTGTGCCAAACATGAGATTGGTTCTTTTGTGGATTGTTATGCGGGTTATTATCAAATCTTGATGGATGAAGAAGACCCAGAAGAAAGCCTTTATCACACCTTAGGGAACAAATTGCTACAAAGTAATGCCGTTTGGGTTGAAAAATATTGGAGCTACATATATGAGAGCAATGACCACTATGTTTCATAACATGATACATTGAGAGATTGATGTTTATGTGGATGATGATATTATTAAATCTAAAAAGCAGTGCGATCATGTCAAAGACTTGAGGAAGTTCTTCCAGAGTCTTCGGAGATATAATCTCAAGCTCAATCCACCAAAATGTGCTTTAGGAGTACCATCAGGAAAGTTATTAGGGTTCGTGGTAAGCCGGTGTGGTATTGAACTGGACCCGTGAAAGATAAAGGCAATTCAGAATTTGCCTCCGCCAAAAAGCAAGAAAGAGCTGATGAGTTTGTTGGGCAGGTTGAATTATATTAGCAAATTTATTGCTCAGCTGATATCGACCTGTGAGCCTATTTTCAAATTATTGAAGAAAGATGTTACGGTGAATTGGACTAAGGAATGTCAAGATGCATTTGACAAAATCAAGGAATATCTGACCAATCCTCCTGTGTTGGTTCTTCCAGAACCTAGAAGGCCCTTGATCCTTTTTTTGACCATATTGGATAATTCCTTTAGCTGTGTACTGAGGCAGCATGATGAAACGGGGAAGAAGGAGCAACTAATATACTACCTCAGCAAGAAATTTAGATCTTATGAGGTAAAATACCCTCAACTGGAAAGAACATGTTGTGCTTTAACATGGGTTGCATAGAAGTTGAAACATTACTTGTCGGCTTACACTACTTATCTCATATCTCGTTTGGATCCACTAAAGTACATCTTCCAGAAGCCTATACCCATAGGCAGGCTCGCTAAATGGCAAATTCTGCTTACTTTGTTTGATATCGTTTATGTAACTCGCACTGCAATGAAGGCACAAGTAGTCGCTGATCATTTGGTAGAAAATCCAGTCAATGATGAGTATGAACCAGTGAAGACATACTTTCTTGATGAGGAGACGATGAATATTGAAGAATTGGAACAAGACGAATTGTCGGGTTGGAAATTATACTTTGATGGGGCCGTCAATAGCAAAGGAGTCGGAAATGGAGCTATGCTTATTTCAGAAACGGATTCGGCATTATCCTGTTACCGCTCAGCTCAACTTTTTCTATACTAATGATATGGCCGAATATGAAGCATGTATATTGGGATTAATAATGGCAATAAACATGGGTGTTCAAGAGATTTTGGTTATGGGTGACTCGGATCTATTGATACATCAAATTTAGGGAGAGTGGGAGACAAGGGATTTGAAGATTATACCGTACTGACAATGTCTACATGAACTATGTCAAACATTTCAATCCATAGAGTTCAAGCATATCCCAAGAATGCACAATGAAGTTGCAGACACTCTGGACACATTGTCATCCATGTTGCACCATCTGGATAAAGCTTATGTAGATCCATTACAAATACAAGTTCATGATCAGGATGCTTATTATTTTACGGTAGAAGAGGAACTTGATGGTGAACCATGGTTCCATCATATTAAAGAATATTTAAGGATGAGGGTGTACCCAGTTCAAGCTACGGGAGATCAGAAAAGGGCTATAAGACGACTAGCAAGTGGATTTTTCTTCAGCGAAGGGATTGTATACAAGATAACCTCGGATTTGGGTTTATTAAAATGTATAGATGCACAGCAGGCTGCTACAATCATGGATGAAATGCATGCAGGAACTTGTGGACCTCACATGAGTGGATATGTTTTGGCCAAGAAAATACTAAAGGCTGGATATTAATTGCTCACTATGAGCGAGATTGCATCAGATATGTACGGAAATATCATCAATGCCAGACACAGGGGGACTTGATTCATTCTCCGCCGTATGAGTTGCATACAATGTCAGCGCCATATCCTTTGGTCGCCTGGGGCATGGATGTCATCGGTCCGATAGAACCCGCATCATTTAACATGCACATGTTTATTTTGGTAGCCATTGATTATTTAACTAAATGGGTGGAGGCGAAGACATTTAAAGCAGTAGCAAAGAAGGCAGTAGTGGATTTCGTACATACAAACATCATTTGCCGCTTCGGAATTCCCAAGGTAATTATTACGGATAATGGATCCAATCTTAATAGTCATCTCATGGTGGAGACATGTCAGAAGTTTAAAATCTCGCATCGCAATTCTACACCTTATCGGCCTAAAGTAAATAGAGCAGTTGAAGCTGGAAATAAGAATATTAAGAAAATCCTTCAAAAAATGGTAGAGGAGTCAAGATAGTGGGATAAAAAATTACCATTTGCTCTAATGGGATAACAAGGGAATATTTTTCTGCACTTTTAAATTTTTGCTCAGGTGCCCACCTAGATAACAAGGGAATATTTTTCTGCATTTTTAAATTTTTTTCTCAGGCGGCACCTGGATAACTAAGGAATACTTTTCTGCATTTTTAAATTTTTGCTCAGGTACTCACCTGGATAACAAGGGAATATTTTTCGGCACTTTTAATTTTTGCTCAGGTGCCGACCTGGATAACAAGGGAATGTTTTTTTGCACTTTTAAATATTTGGTCAGGTGCCCACCTGGATAACAAGGGAATACTTTTCTGCATTTATATATTTTTGCTCAGGCGCCCACCTGGATAAAAAGGGAATACTTTTCTATATTTTTAAAGTTTTGCTCAGGCGCCCACCTGGATAACAAGGGAATACTTTTCTGCTTTTTTAAATTTTTGCTTAGGCGCCCAACTGGATAACAAGGGAATACTATTCTGCATTTTTAAATTTTTGCTCAGACGCCCACCTGGATAACAAGGGAATACTTTATGAAAAATGAAAATTTTCTTTTATCTAACAATTAATAGCATGATAGATTGTAAGCCCCATACTGGGGCAGAAACAGTTTTTCATTATTTTTGTAGTAAGCAGGCACCAACCCGGAGAATATGGAAGTACATTTTGAAGTTATACAAGCAGAATAAAGCAATATATTTGAAGCATGTTGCAAGAAGATAGGTTCATCGAAGAATGGAAGACGCAAATAAAAAGAAAAAGAGCAAGATGAAAGATCAAGGCAATACAAGACACAAGGCATAGAAATGATTTTTTGTAATTCATAGACCATAGATTAGGCTAGTTTCTTTTATTATTATTTTTTCTTACAATGGTGTAACAAGGGTTCAGTCAGCAACAACAATAGCAACAACAGTGAAATCACAGTCCCTGGTAGTTTTGGCTAGCAGACATTCCCAAACTACAGTGACCTGATTCCTGTATAGCCCAGGATATGTAGAAATCCTTGAAGCTGGATGCGGTCAAAACTTTAAAAAAATGCTTCATACGGAATATGCGAGTCAACAAAAATCCCTCATTACTGCTCACTTGTCTTTGCACTGAAACTCTGTGTGTTCCCGAGCAAAGAGGGGCAGCTGTGAGCACGTGATTTTCGCCCCAAGCAATTAATTCCAAAATAAAAAAAATACAAAAATTATATTTGATTTCAATTGGTTTGATTAGTGTATAGAAAATATCAGTGTTTGTTTTATATGTTAACAACAAAGTAAAAGAAATTTGAAATGAAATACAAAATGAGATTAATTGAAAAATATCAAAAAATATAAGGTAATTACTAGGAAATTGAAAAATCAAGGAAGAATACAAAAATTTAAAAATAAAAGAAAATACAACAGTATAAAAATATACAAGGAAAGTAAGTTTAAAATACAAGGGAAAATATAGAAATTAAATAAATAAATACAAGTTGGAATTACAAAATAGGATAAATAACAAAAAATACAAAAATACTAAGAAATTGGGCCAAATACACAAATTATATAGCCAAATTAATGCAATACAGACCGAGCCCAAAGAATTTAACTGGCCAGTCTCACCATAGAACAAAACGACACCGTATAACACAACAAATCAGGGCCGTTGATGATATGAATCGAATGGATCAAATAAGGCGGTTGCCTTGTAAATCAAATGACGCTATTAAGGAAAGAAATCAGGGCCGTTCATCTCATTAATCCAACGGATGAAAGCAATGTCTCATTAAAGCCAAACGGCATAGCTTAAGCAATTAAATCGTAGCCGTTTAATAATCTATTCCAACGGATGTGAGTAAGGGTTCATTAAAACTACACGCTGTCGTTTTAAGGGCAAAATGAACTGGACCGTTCATCCTAGCCAATCTAACGGCTGTTAAAAAATAACACAAATATGATATATAAACCAGACCCCCCCTCCCGTTCATTTAGATCATTACACACACACACACACATCTCACAATGAAACCTTAGGCGTCTCTGTACCCTTCTTTCCCCCCTCCTTCTCTCCCAAGACCACCGGAACCCTACCGGTGGTCAGCCTCCTGTCACCTTCTCTGGCTCAGGCCACTACCCTGAATACCCCTCTCCTTCTTCTAACACCCTTATCTCCATTAACCCCGTTCAAAAATCCCATTAGTTCTCCAGTTCTTGAAACTCCGGTCACCAGAACCCTAGCCGGCGACCACCAAACTATGAATCAACTCTCCACCTTAACACCCCAAAACCACAATAAAACGATGTTTCACCCTATCCTAGCCCCATATCTTGAATATAACCCAAACTCTTCGAATATTAATAAGTGTCTCGCTGGAACCCTACTCCGGCAGACACCCAAAACTAAAACCTTTCAAAACCACACCCATGGTCCTGAAATACCCCCTTTCACACACCAAATCAGACTTCCAAAAGTTTGCCTGGAAGATCTATCATCTAAGAGACTCAAATCTCTGAAACACTGGATCTTAAACCATTATTTTGTGCTTTTGTGTTCTTATTCAGATCTGTTGCATGTTTAGAAAAATCTATGTACATGTTTAAAATTTATTAAGTACTCTGAACCCATCTCTATTCTATGCTTTGTTCTTTTGTGTTCATATTTTCTAAAAACCTGAGCTTATTACATATGTATGCCTGAAATCGACTAAGTATTCTTAGTTCTGACTATAACTACCTGTAAATCATATGCTATTAGTTGTTTTATGCTATTGTTTGATAGATCATGTCTCGACTAGGGGTTTGCTAATTGGAATTCAACCATTATCAATTTGTCTCTTTGAGTTTTCATTAATTTTAAAAGTTAGTCGTAATTAAGGCTATTTGTGCAAGACTATGTAAAACTGGTTACATTTGCAATATGATTTATATGCTTGTTTCTTCTGAACTTCTAAGTGCTTAGTCAAATTTAGGTTATATGTGTAAATTATTAATTGTGTTTATATTTGCAACATAGTGTGAATCTTTGATTTTGTAAAGTTTATTTGTGGCTATCTTTGTAAGAGTGGTTAATTCTGAAAAGGTTACTTAGTCTGAAATTGGCTAAAAAATTAGATTAGGGTCTCAGGGGTTATATTTTAAATGTATTTAATTACCCAAGTCTTAACCGACCTAATAGTAGGTTGGGTAAATATTATTGAGTGTAAGGGGTAAAAGAGGAAGATGAATAGGTATTTTTGTAGATTATATAGAGGTAATGGGGGTATAAATGACATTGAGGCTTGATTTTACTGAAAATACATAAACAATAAGGGGTAATGGGTGTTTCCGTTAGAATTATGCTATACTTAACTGATTGAATTAAAAAAGAGTTGGCGTGGGAAATAGGAATAACTAATTCACAATTCCCTCCCAAATTTATTCTATAAATAGGCTGTCTCAAGCCTGAAAAATGGGGTTCACAATTTGAGGGTTCCAACGTTAGAGGGCTCGATTTCTATTTCCAATTTTAAGAGTTCATATACTGAAATACATTAATACTTCTATTGTTTCTTTCCTGTTAGTTTGAGTGGTACTTTGGGATTTCTGTTCTTCATTGGTTTTGACTGAGTTCGCTGGGTTTCTCCTATTTGCTTGGTTGAATTTGTTGGGTTCTATATTCTGAAGTTGTCCTTGCTACTGTGATATTTACTTCTGCTGTTGTTGATATTTGGTTGCTGCTATTGCCGATTCTCTCTTCTTCTTCATCCCTTAGAACTCATCGTTTCCATTCACTTGATCATGTACACTACTATCTCCTGAAGATGTAATTGAAATGCGAGGAAGGAATGAAAATTATTGATTAATTTTATTTTTGGTTGAATTTCTGTTTTGATTTTTTGTAACTGTAATACTTAGATTTCATGTAATTTGTTATGAATTGGTTGTAATAAGGACTGGATTGCATGAATTCAATTTAGAATTATAGTAGTAGTATATAAAGTAGGAAATAACTTAAATAGGTTAGTTAAAATTATCACCATAAATTTGAAACTAAAACTAGTTAAACATAGTTGATTCGCTTGTAGATTTATATATGTCTGAAATTAGACATGTAATACTAGTAATTAGCTATTTTGTTAATTAAGTTCTGAATCATAATCAATTAATTCAAAAAAAGCATTAGTGTTGAGTTCTAAATTACGTTACTTTTTTAACATCACTGAAACTAGATTAGCTATAAACTTGTATTCAACTTTGTTAAATGGCAATCTAAAATATAATTATAATCTGAACTTGCTTTTGCTAAAAAATGTAAGTGTTGTTTTCAGTCAAAGTGATAGATAACTCTGCGATTAATGTTGTTAATTAAAGAACGATATCAAACTCTGTTAGTTTACCAGTTGAGTAACAACATTGATTTAAACTAGATATTAAGGTTCATAGTTGATTGTCAAACATTGAACTCAGTAGTGATTAAATGCAAACTGACATTAATAGAAACAGTTAGACGTTGATGTTGATTAATATATGTTATAAAATGTTGGTCAGCCCTTATCCTACTTTAGATATAAATGATTTGGGCCTAATTGTGAATTCAGGCCCGGATCAAATTAAAATGGCATTCGTGCCTCTAAATAGAAGCGAAAATATATGCTGGGCTCTAGAGGTCCAGCACAACTTTGCAAACTGCTGAGCCAGTTCAAGGTCCAGGACAAGTAATAAATAATGGCCTAGACTCTAATAATCAATAATCTGAGATTGATACAAAAACAGTTATATTAGGATGAAAAACCAAAAATAGAAAATGTAGCCCATTTAAGATTAGACTTTAATAAAATGAAGATGAGCCTCACTAAACCACAAATACTTAATTGTGGGGCCCTCAAATAAATCTGAACATAAAAAACACTAGATTCAGAAGGACCGTTTAGCTAATTTCATGGTCTTTCCCAAAGTTAATAAAGACGTAGATACTTTAGGCGCGATTAATGATATTACATTCCTAATACGGGTGCACATTTATGTAACCCAAATCCAAATCCCGGCGAAGTTAAAATGCACTAAAGTTACAGGCGTACTGGTACGGTGTGACTCGAAATGCGTTTTCGCAACATCACAATTCTTCAAAAAATGACAAAGCGGGACACTAATAATGCATAGAAATGAAGCATATGAAAAATTAGATTAAAAAAAAACAACAGTTGAGTGACCGTGCTAGAATCATGGAATCCGGGAGTGCCTAACACCTTCTCCCAGGTTAACAGAATTCCTTATCCAGATTTTTGATTCGCAGACTGTAATAGAGTCATAATTTCCTCGGTTCGAGATTATACCGGTGACTTGTGACACCATTCTCCCAAATGGCGACTCTCAAATTTAATAAATAAATATCGTTCCGACTGTCCTTTAATTGGAAAAACTCCTTCCTTTTTATTATTATATCCCTTCCCAGGGTGTAGTATTAATAAGCGGGTATAAGTAGAAAAAAGGAGGTGTGACAGTGTCTGTGCTCCGGATGTATGTCGGGGTCCGTATCATGTATTGGACTTCAGTACGATTCAGCTTGATGGTGATCTATCTGATGATACGGAGCCGGTGGCTATTCTGGGTCGACATGTTCGGAAATTGAGGTCCAAGGATATTGCTTTAGTAAAGGTGCAATAGAGATACTGGCCTGTGGAGGAATCTACTTGGGAGACCTAGCAGGAGATGCGGAGTAGATTTCCCCACTTATTTGAGACTCCAGGTATCTTTCATGGCCCGCTCAAGGACGAGCGTTTGTTTTAGTTGGGGAGAATGTGATGACCCGGTCCATTGTCACATGAATTACCACCCTATTCTCCCCGTTATATGCTATTTCATGTTTCAATATCAAGACAGTAAGAAGGAATATCGGGTCCTGCGGACTCTGCAGCTACCTCGAATATCCACAAACGTCGCCTCGCACGACTACTGGATCACTGCTGAGAGGTACCTGGATCTGCACACAAGGTGCATGGAGTAAAATGAGTACTGCCAGACTCAGTGGTAATTAACAAGGGTAAGACAACGCAGATAAGAAATCCGCAATAAAGCACTATGTAAAACTATAATCAGCTACCCTGTCATAGAATCAATATTCACTGTACCTGTACCAACAAATACCAATAAATAGCATAACAACTAGCAGATGTAGCTAAATGCAATGCAATGCATGATATGACCGCTACGGCGCGTAGCCCGATCCAATTTGGGTACCCGTGCTCACTGTGGGGGTTCAGACTCCGGAGGGGCTCCTACAGCCCAAGCACAATATCACTGCGGCGTGCAGTCCGATCCAACATGTATACTGCTGCGGCGTGCAGCCCGATCCACTACCAGTCAGCTAATATCCAAATACAGCCTCGCAGGCTCAAAAGTAGTTTGAAAACATCTTTTATCATTTTTCAGTTGAAAACAGTAATATCAAGTTCCAGAGATTGGAAATAGCATGATAACAGAAATAGTTACGGACTGGTAGTAACTAACATGTCAATATGATAAGACAATGATAACGATCCTCGTGGGATCCAATAACTGGCTCACGGCCCACATGTATACTCAACCGCCCAAGAAGGGGGTTGCTCGGCTCAAGAGTGGCCATTATCACAATATATAATATGCAACCATCCGAGAAGGAGGTTCGACGGCTCTAGAATAGCCAATAATACAGTATCAACAGGTTGGACTAATATGTAGTCTCCAGTTCATGATCGACCCCGCACTCTCGAGAGTGTGCGTGTCTCGCCGCTATACAGCGTCACAAAGTGGTATACCGGGGTTTCGAACCCGCTGGTCATCACCCACATCTATTACTCACCTCTAGCCGGTCGAAGCCTTATTCCGCCTTGCGCTCGCCTCGCAATTCAATCACCTTGAATGCCGAATCTGCTCAAAATCAATGAGAATACATCAATATGGGCTAATTAAACACAACCCATTCGAAATAACTCAATTTACATCAAAATTCCCAAAGTTGTCAAAACCCGAGCCCCGGGCCCACATTCCGAAAATTTACAAAATTCACATTTCTGGAACCCTCGTCTCGCCACGAGTCCATACATATAAAATTTACCAAAATCGGACTCCATTTGCCCACTCAAATCGGTGTTTTTCTTCAATTTAGGCTTAGGGCTCAAACCCACATTTAATCTCCCATTTACAGAGAATATTAACCAAGGATTTCATGTTAAAATGATGTAATTAAGCCACAAAACTTACCTCCAACGAAACCCCGATGATTTCCCGGCAATCTCCCGTCAATTTCTCCTCTTGGAACTCAAAAATGGAGTTTTGGGTTAATGAACCCGTATGTGAAATGTTCTGTAATTAAACTCACTGCCAGAGCAATTTGCTCTACGCGTTCGCGATGGTCTCCACGCGTTCGCGGTGCTTGGCTTCCAGTTACTCTACGCGAACGCGACAAATTCCCACGCGAACGCGTGGCCTCGCCAACTCCTTCTTCGCGATCGCGGCCTAGACCCACGCGAACGCGATGCGTTCCAACACTCTCATACGCGAACGCGACATTTACCCACGCGTTCGCGATGCTTCCCAACCTTTCCAATACGCGAACGCGTTACCTCCCTCGCGAACGCGATGACCATTTCCCCTCAGCCTACGCGAACGCGGGCCTAGCCCTCGCGAACGCGAAGGCTTAACTGGTGCCCAGTGGTCTGCAATTTACAGCAGACCATTCCTTGTTCCAAAGTGCCGGATGATAGTCCGGATTCACCGCGAGGCCCCCGGGACCCCAACGAAAACCACCAACAAGCCCCAAAACACGATACGGACTTGTTCCAATCATAAAAATATCATCCTAGACATCTAAATCACCAATTACACACGGATTCAAGCCTAAGTTTCTTCAAAACTTTCAAAACTAACATTCGATCAAAAACCCGACCAAACGACCTCCGAATGACCTGAAATTTTGCAGGCACATCCAAAATCACTTAACGGAGCTACTGCAACTGTCGGAATTCCATTCCGACTCCCGGATCAAAATCTCACCTAACGATCGGATTTCGCCAAAATTCAACCTTAGCCAATTCAAGCCTATTTCTACACCGGATCTCCAAATTCAATTCCGATTGCTCTCCTAAGTCATAAATCACCTCCCGGAACTAACCGAATCATCAGAATCCGATTCCGAGCCCTCTAACCAAATAGTCAACTCCGGGTTGACTTTCCTTATTCAAGTTTCCTTCACAAAGGCTATATGCCTCATTTTAAATCCCATTTCACTCCTAGCTCACCCGATAGACTCTAACACTGATATAAAATCATCAAACATGCATTCACAATATAACGGGGTGGTAATTCTCGTGACGACGGGCCGGGTCGTCACATTCTCCCCAACTTAAACAATCGCTCGTCCTCGAGCGTACTCAGAGTTGTACTAGAAGCAACCCAATAGCTGAATGACCTTACCAAGTATATATTAGGGCGATCATACGTCACCCTTATCTCACATAAGTCCGAAAACACCATATAGTCAAAATTTCACAGACCATCTTAACCATAAAGCACATTGTACTCTCTGAAATCATATGCCAATTGCAAATCCCATGCCTATACTCAGGATACACTTGAATCCACTACAATAACCCATATTCACTACTCCGGGTGAGATCATATGATGTATCACACAACCCAATCACTCGAGACGATAGTCTCTAATCACAACAACTGGCCACAATCACCAAATACTAGCTGAAAAACCTTTTCTATTAGATAGAGTCTTGTTCCAACGCCTTCATATCATGCCCACGGCAACCAAACACGCGATATATCGAACCCATCTCTCAGGTCAACCATTCATGAATCCATTTCACTTTTAACTGATACCACAACAGATTTCGGACCCAAATCTCGGTATTACCTTTCTAACCAACTGAAATCACATATACTCACATTCATTATTGGCTCCAACGACCATTTCGATTATAACACACCGCACTGGTGATAAGACACCTCAACACCGGCCTAAGCCACGACGAGCACAACATAGGCTCAAATAGAAACGTATGCACACACTCGAATCATGACAACTCAATTCATGACAACTGTCTCCAGCAAATAGAGCTGCAATTTAATCCCTCTGTGCCATCATAATATAGAACTGAGACCGCGTCTCGCATTATAGAAATAAAGTACCTGAATCCTCCTCGAGAGGTCATAACATTACGCGGCCTTGCCACGATTCATGATTTTATCCAAACATTATTATTCATGAAGCACCCCAATTTACCAAGCTCAAAACGATCAGCCACACACATATTTAGGTCTGAACCCAAGCAATCAATCTCACCCACGGTGAAACAATTAACGTATGCTATCAAATCCTGAAAGAACACAACCGATGTGCCATTCGCCAAGCGATACTCAATACAGACTCTTCCTCAGAAGCCAGGAGGTATTGTATACCAGGTAGCATATAACTAGCTATATTTTCACAATATTCTGTTGCGGCGTGCAACCCGCTCCAATGACATACCCGTGGCGGCGTGCCACCCGATCTAGATACCATACCTGTGGCGGCGTGCCACCCGATCCAAGTAACCCTCGTCAAATGAATACGCGTCGAGTCAAGTTGCTCATCATAATAAACATATATAGCCTCAAGTTTGGCCACATGAAACGCATCTGACAACGTTTCTCAATACTGGAACTGAATCAATGGTAGATACTTCTACACTAACATCCGCCACTAAGGTCCAACTGACAAAGCAATGCCTACCGGCCGTCCGCTGGTCCTGTGTACAACTACTCTGTTGGAGCATACTCTGATGTTCTATGCTACGCAATTTGTGCCATTTTCCGACATAGCCCATATCACATTAGTCTAGACGACCTGGCTTATGTCAACCAGTCTGAAATAAGGTATCATAACCCAAATTCATCATATCAAGCTAAGAGCTAAACGGTGCTAATACACACGATATACAACCACTGCATAGGCGGATTACGAGAACTTCCAGACTCTAACACATGTATATGGATCACTATGCCTGATCCCACACTCCACCGTACGAATACATAACGCACATCAAGCGTCCATCCATACCACGAAAGCCATACAGAAATTTCCTTATGCCATTTACAACTCAATCATCAATGTCAATCTAACAAGAGGATACCACCACACCACTAAATATTATCGGTTTATATTACCTGGCCCTTTTTGGACCATATTCCCTGCCAAATTACAAGAATAGTAGTACCATTTTCTTAAATCATCAGAAAGATCGATTCTTAATTCACCTGCAGCTGTCCGCGCTGCTCAATAATTTTATTAACTTCCCATATATTATGAACTGATCTAAAAACCTAGAATATACCATTATCAACTTTCCGTAACACATCGTGTATACCATATCACACTAAGACAACATGGAAATTCATATCCCTTTCCTCCGCTGCAAACATCGGTGCACTCAACTCATCAAGGGCTTTCATGATCCTATATAGAGAAAACTCATTACACATTCCAAGCCTTGCATACCAACAGGAAATACACTCATTTTTCAAACCCCATTAAAACACATTATAAACTCTTTCTCCAAATTACATTGCATAAGTTAAACTGCCAGGACTGAGTCCTTATACACATATTATACCCATATCGGGTTACACGACTGTCAACACTCAAAAGCTTTATTGCACAATATCTACAAGACTCATTACTTCAACCACATACCAGGAATTAGTCGTATTCCTTATCATACCATTCTGGTTTATTAACAAGTTGTTCCATTTACCCAGTTTCCTTTCTGATTCATCTTTGATTTAATATTAGCCACTACTGTAGCACCATAACACATGAACTCATTCCACACGAGACTCGTACATAAGACCACACGGTCTGAGACATATAGGCCACTGAATACTCTCTCAAATTTCCAGAAGGATCACATCTTACAATACTTTATTTTGAAGAACCTCTTGCGATTTGAATTAGTTATCATTACCTTCTAATACGGATTACATAGAATCCCGTCATTCACATAATATAACACAAGTACCGATCTCTTCTAACGAAACCACCATCTTTAGCCACATGCACAATTTTGAAACACCTGACTGTTACAAGTAAAATCTTGAACACCGTAAACAATTCTCGGGCGTCATTCACCCTTATTCAGCTGTAATTCCACTGTCCTATTGAGTAGAACCACTCGTGTTTTGTTAGAACTCTGACATCGCAGAACATGATTACTCACAGGTACAATTCGCTATCTTTCTTTTCTATACACCGAACATTCCATTACCAACCTCAGTTCAAAATACCCTAGTATTTCTTCACGTCTACGAAGCACCATAACCTTTATCAGAATTTTCCCAACATACTTAGAGACAGAATCAACATAGCACACAATAGTGCAATCAATTAATCAATAGCAACCTCCCCAACTTAGCTCGAAGCCATTCATCAAAGCACTTCCAACCACTCATATCAGTATTACTCAAGTGATGCCGAAATGTTAGTATGATATTAAACTCAAGTCATTTACAAGCTTCGGCGGAGATTCGAATCATCGGGAATATTAACTCTTTTGCAATTCTTGCATTCATTCACACACAACAGTTACGCCCCCTCTTTAGGTGACAAAATCTTTTCTAAGTCCCGAATTTTCCAAAAATTTCGGCAGAGTTTCCTTTGTAAATTGGCCTATCCACCTGCCAGAGAATCACCAAACCATTCTAACAATACATCCACAATGTATTTCAACAACATTAAATCTCAATACTACACGAATCATATTATCACAATTTATACTTGAACCTGCGATGTATCTGCTCAAATCATAACACATATCAATACCTTTCAATTACACATGAGAATCAACCCACCTACCTCGCCTCAATTTAGCATTTCAGCACAATACCTTCCACCAGGATACACATAGCATAATCATTTTAGTCTTCCTGAGTTTAAACTTGTTCCACTACACCTAAGGCACTTTACCTTCCAATTACGAGATATGATAATTATTCACCATGCCCATAGCTCGGGGCTACACAACAGTTTAGATAAGAGTCGAACAATTAACAACTCATCCATTAGTAAACCTTCCATAATACTCTACAGATCGGCACAAGGCCCCAAACATGGCTACTAGCCCAAGTACATAGATATAAGCCCAGTCTTAGTCACTTTACACAGTAATTTATCAATTGGGAAGGATCAAGTCCAAATCCCCGGTCACAATACCACCACGCTCGTCACATGACGCGTATTCCCTCTCAGCACAACACTGTATAGTGCAAAAATACGGAATTTCAAACCCTCAGTACATCATCTTTTGCCTCCACTCACAAAATCAGCACCTCGATGCTCAAGTCATAAACAAGGTCCAGCCTCAAGTCATCCTGACTGGCCCAACATGAACTCACCGAGATTATATCTCGCCCCTCGTTCGAGGAAATCATAAGCCATAAGGCAATTACATTACTGAGCGCTCGATGCGTACACGGACGTACGGAAGGAATTTCAAAATTATATCTCAAGCTGAATCAAATACGCACGATAAGAATTCCAAGAAATGTGAAGTGTTTCCTAAAGGTTCGCAGCCTCCCGAGGATAAGTACAGGCGTCCCCGTACCGATCCACAAGACTCTACTAACCGGCTCAAGACTCATGAGGCCTAGTAAACCTAGGCTTTGATACCAACTTGTCACGACCCCAAATCCGGTCGTGATGGCGCCCAGCACATTGCTAAGCCAGCCTGACCAATCAATATAAACAACGGAGCTAGACGCTCTCTTTAGCCCATTTAAGCATATTAAATCACGAAGCAATAGCGATACAAATAACGAAAACAGGGAACCAAGTCCCAAAATATACTAACTCCCATAGACCGAAGGGTCAAGAGTCATGAGCCTCTAAAGAACATAAGTGTATAAAGGTTTACAAGATACCAAGTGCGGAAAGAAAAGTCAATACAACATCAAAAGACAGTAGAAAGGAATATCGGGTCCTGCGGACTCTGCAGCTACCTCGAATATCCACAAATGTCGCCTCGCACGACTACTGGATCACTGCTGAGAGGTACCTGGATCTGCACACAAGGTGCAGGGAGTAAAATGAGTACTGCCAGACTCAGTGGTAATAAACAAGGGTAAGACAGTGCGGATAAGAAATCCGCAATAAAGCACTATGTAAAGCTATAATCAGCTACCCTGTCACAGAATCAATATTCACTATACCTGTACCAACAATTACCAATAAATAGCATAACAGCTAGCAGATGTAGCTAAATGCAATGCAATGCATGATATGAACGCTACGGCGTGTAGCCCGACTCCAATTTTGGGTACCCGTGCTCACTGTGGGGGTTCAGACTCCGGAGGGGCTCCTACAGCCCAAGCACATCTCATAGAGATATTCCTGCGGCGTGCGGTCCGATCCAACATATATCTCGCTGCGGCGCGCAGCCCGATCCACTACTAGTCAGCTAATATGCAGATACAGCCTCGCAGGCTCAAAAGTAGTTTTTGAAAACTCTTTTATCATTTTTCAGTTAGAAAACAGTAATATCAAGTTCCAGAGATTGGAATTAGCATAATAACCAAAAATAGCTGCGGACTAGTAGTAAACTAGCATGTCTATGTGATAAGACAATGATAACGATCCTCGTGGGATCCAATAACTGGCTCACGGCCCACATGTATACTCAACCGCCCAAGAAGGGGGTTCCTCGGCTCAAGAGTGGCCATTATCACAATATATATATATATATGCAACCATCCGAGAAGGAGGTTCGACGGCTCTAGAATAGCCGATAATACAATATCAACAGGTTGGACTAATATGTAGTCTCCAGTTCATGATCGACCCCGCACTCTCAAGAGTGTGCGTGTCTCGCCGCTATACAGCGTCACAAAGTGGTATACCGGGGTTTCGAACCCGCTGGTCATCACCCACATCTATTACTCACCTCTAGCCGGTCGAAGCCTTAATCCGCCTTGCGCTCGCCTCGCAATTCAATCACCTTGAATGCCGAATCTGCTCAAAATCAATGAGAATACATCAATATGGGCTAATTAAACACAACCCATTCGAAATAACTCAATTTACATCAAAATTCCCAAAGTTGTCAAAACCCGAGCCCGGGCCCACATTCCGAAAATTTACAAAATTCACATTTCTGGAACCCTCGTCTCGCCACGAGTCCATACATATAAAATTTACCAAAATCGGACTCCATTTGCCCACTCAAATCGGTGTTTTTCTTCAATTTAGGCTTAGGGCTCAAACCCACATTTAATCTCCCATTCACAGAGGGAATTAACCAAGGATTTCATGTTAAAATGATGTAATTAAGCCACAAAACTTACCTCCAACGAATCCCCGATGAATTACCAGCAATTCCCGTCAATTTCTCCTCTTGGAACTCAAAAATGGGGTTTTGGGTTAATGAACCCGTATGTGAAATGTTCTGTAATTAAACTCACTGCCAGAGCAATTTGCTCTACGCGTTCGCGATGGTCTCCACGCGTTCGCGGTGCTTGGCTTCCAGTTACTCTACGCGAACGCGACAAATTCCCACGCGAACGCGTGGCCTCGCCAACTCTTCTTCGCGATCGCGGCCTAGACCCACGCGAACGCGATGCGTTCCAACACTCTCATACGCGAACGCGACCTTTACCCACGCGTTCGCGATGCTTCCCAACCTTTCCAATACGCGAACGCGTTACCTCCCTCGCGAACGCGATGACCATTTCCCCTCAGCCTACGCGAACGCGGGCCTAGCCCTCGCGAACGCGAAGGCTTATCTGGTGCCCAGTGGTCTGCAATTTACAGCAGACCATTCCTTGTTCCAAAGTGCCGGATGATAGTCCGGATTCACCGCGAGGCCCCCGGGACCCCAACGAAAACCACCAACAAGCCCCAAAACACGATACGGACTTGTTCCAATCATAAAAATATCATCCTAGACATCTAAATCACCAATTACACACGGATTCAAGCCTAAGTTTCTTCAAAACTTTCACCACCCTATTCTCCCCGTTATATGCTATTTCATGTTTCAATATATGTATTTGGTGAATTTGAGTCAATTCGGATTGAGATTGGTAGGAAATGGGACAAGTAGTCTCTTTGATGAAGGAATAGTTTGGAAAAGTCAACTAGATGTTGACTTGTGAGTTAGAGGGCTCAGAATCGAATTCGGATGGTTTGGTTAGCTTCGGGGGATCATTTGTGGCTTAGAAGAGCGATCACAATTGAATTTGAAGGTCCAGTGTAGAAATAGGCTTGAATTGGCAAAGTTAGAATTTCACCGAAATTCGGTCGATAGGTGAGATTTTGATCTGGGAGTCGGAACAGAATTCTGTCAGTTGCAGCAGCTTCGTTAGGTAATTTTGGATATGTCTGCAAATTTTAGGTCATTTAGACATCGTTTGGTCGGGTTTTTGATTGGATGTTGGTTTCAGATGTTTTAGTTGAAACTTAGGCTTGAATCCATCTTAATTTGATGATTTTTGTGTTTAATGATATGTTTTAATGATTGGAACAAGTTTGTATCATGTTTTGGAGTAGGTTGGTGGTTTTTTTTGAGGTCCCGGGGGCCTTGGGGTGGATCCGGGGGTCCAAACGGATCATTTTTGGCAAAGTGAGAGATCAGGTTTGCTGTTATAATGATATTTGTTTCATCGCGTTCGTGATGAGTGTCACGCGAATGCGTAGAGTAATCTGGTAAGGCTGGGGATTTTTCCTTTGCATTCGTGAAGGAGGTGATGCAAATGCTTAGGCTTAGGATATCTGTGGTATGTGTTCGCGACTGGATGCCCGCATTCGCGTAGAGTGGAGGAAATAGATCCACGCGTTCGCGACTGGGAGTACGCAATTGCGTAGAGTAAAAATGGGCTGAAGTCGGATTGTTCATTGTGAACGTGTGAAGAAGAGTCGCGTTCGCATAGAGTAAAGTGTGACTGGACAAAAGGGTTTTAAAAAACATTTCAGTCACGATTTCATTCATATGTTCCTCCATTTTTGAGCACCTTGAGACCTAAGTGATAGAATTTGAAGGGGATTTTATCGGGAGGTGATTGGAGCTAAGTCCCGTGGTCTTAATACATCATTTTATCGAAAAGTCTTCCATTAATTCTCTAAAATTGTGTATAAATTAAGAGAGTTAGGGCTTGGATTTTTGCAATGAAAAATCATGACTTTTCGGCTCATTTGAAGTTTGATTTTGATTAATTTTATATGTATGGACTCGTGGCGATATAAGGATTCTGAAAATGTGATTTTTATGATTTTTCGAGAAGCAGGCCCGGGGCTCGGGTTTTGGCAACTTCGTGTTTTTGGATGTATTTCAAGTCCTTTCAGTTGGGTTATGATTCATTAGCCTATATTGATGTATTCTTATTGGTTTTGATTAGATTTGGAACCCTGAGGAGGTCGATTTGCGTGGAAAGTGCAAGGCGATCTAGGACTATAGCCGGTTCGAGGTGAGTGGTAGTACTGAATGATATACTGAGGGTTTGAAACCCTATATTTGCACTATACATTGCTATGTTGGGATGATACATGCATCATGTGATAAGCGTGGTAATATTATAACTTGGGATTCGGACTTAGTCCATCTCGATTGATGGTTTACTGTACTTATTGATTGAGACTGAGCTTATATCCGTATATTTGGGCTAGTTTCCATGTTTGGGTCCTCGTACCGATCTGTAGATCCTTAGGGAAGTCGGTGGAGCTAAATGACCCTTATATCTGTTGAACACATACTCTTAGTCATATTCTTAGCTGTATAGCATAACATGTACTGATACTTGTAATGTACTCTGAATGAGAACACCTGGGGCTGAATACCCTGTTCAAGCTGAGTGAGCCCGAAAGGCCAAGTCTGTATTGACTGAAAGGGGTCGAGGACCCATGGTGAGGTATTGATATATATACCGGATCAGGCTGCACACCGCAGCAGTATTAGTAAGGATTTGCCTGTACGCCACAGCAGTGTTGGATCAGTGCTGGATCAATGTGGGATCAGTGTGAGACACTAGTAGACTGAGACTGGACTTTTCACTTTAGAGATGATTTACCTGTACTGTTCTCCTTAGAACTGTTTAGTGTTCTTACAGGAGTTGTTACTTTCAATAGTTATTTATTGTTACTAGTTACTGAGTTTTAAGTACTCACTCTACTCCCCACACCTTGTGTGCAGATACATGGATCCAGGAGGGTAGTTGAGTTATATACTACTGTCTTTCCAGCTGTTGAGGAGACTTCGGGGTAGCTGCCGGTGTCCACAAGACCCGGTCCCTCATTTACTCTATCTATCATTTGTTTATTCTGCTCTAGACTTGGTTGTATAGACTTTATTTTATTGTTAGAGGCTCAGACTTATGACACCGGATCTATTGGGCTATATTTTTCAGTTGTTTCCTATTCCGCACTTGTTATTATTATTACGAAAGCAGACTATTTGACTTTAAATGGAACATTTTTATTAAATAAATGAACTGGTTATCTGAAAATGGTCGGGCTTGCTTAGCAATGCCTTGGGCTCCATCACAACCGGGGTTTGGGTCGTGACATATTCAGGTTCGAAAAATTCATCATAAGTTTCTCAGATTAAAAGTTAATTCATATAGAGGTCCAGATAATTAATTTGATGGTGATTATTTAATTTTTGTGCTTGAGCCATTTGAGTCATTCGAATATTGTGCTTTAGACAATTCGAGTCTTTGAGAAACTCTGCTTTAAGTAGCTTGAATCATTTTGGAACTAAAAATGGATTGCAAAAACACCCATAATACGTATTTAAAAGCTTTCATGAGTTTGCGGGCTAATCAAATATTGAGACGTGATTGAATCTAATATTTGACAATATGTTTCCTTGTAATCGATGAAACATATTTATGATAGGATAAACGTAAGAGAAAAAGATTCATTCTCTTCATAAACAATAGGAGGTAGAACCAATAAAGATCTCTTCATCCTTAACTAGAGGTTTTATGTTTAAATTTTCCGAATATGAACAAGTTTGGTAGGAAGCAAGTTGGTGTCCCATATCGGTGTGGCATGAAACAATATGCTTCCTTATATGGTCTTGAACAATCTCACCCTAACTTTTGGAGTTTAATTAGGACCAAGATCCATTTCTTTATTATGGTATTAGACCTAAATTCATTCCAATTCATAGTTTACCCTATGCTAAAAATAGCATGGGCTAGCTAATTTTCGGACTCATTCAAAAATAGCCAGCATTTGAAAAGTTATTGAAAATAGCCACTATTTTGCTACAACATGGAAGTTCCCATATAATATAATGAAGATTGGTGCCCCACGTAGAAATTTCCAATATAATACTCTCCAGGTGGAACTCCAGTATAATATGCTAGAGTCTCAGTATATTAAACTGGAATTTCAGTATATTATATTGGAATATTTTTTCGGATTTTGAATAGGATTTTTGTCCAAATTTATACAAGAAAAATGACTAAATTTCAATTACTTTTGGAACTGTGGCTATTTTTCCATAATCACTTATAAAGCTGGCTATTTTTGAGTTTCTCCCTACCCGATACCCATCCAAATTTAGTATAATGAGCCTTTGTAGGCGAAAGAGTCGTCTAGAGGAAATTTCTAATATATGCCATCTGTTATAAATAGAATTCTGTTTATGGTGAATGTCCATATTTAGAGAGATTGTAGGGTTTATTACTTGGTGGCTAAGTCAATCTCTCCCTATAAATAGAGGGTTCTATTCCATTGTAAATCATCCTAAAATGCACTAAGAATTCCCTCTTCTCTTTCTTTGTAATATTGTTCTTGTTATTAAATTATTTTATAACACGTTATCAGCACGAGACTCTAACCAATTGAGTAGAAGCTTTGGAATTGAGCACAATTATTGTCAATTTCACCATGAACTTCCTTCATGATTAAATTTTAGATTTAAGTTAAGTATTTTTTACTTTTCTCTTTAAAATTCTTGACATTTTATTATTCGATTTTAAATACAAGCAAAGACGATAAATTTTGATTGCAACTCTAATGGTGTCACGACCCGGATTTTCCCCCAACATCGGGATCGTGATGGCGCCTACTCGTGGTAGCTAGGCAAGCCACTGGATTCATACTATACTGTCTTTAACACAATTTTTAATTAAATAAATGCGGAATACTTTATCAAAATAGAAATAACTAATTACAAGGTGAAAATCATACTGAAATCCTCTACCCAAGACGTGGAGTCACCAACTCACGAACTACTATGGAGTACTACACATAAAAGTCCGAAAGAAATATAACATAATTCTGTTTGTCTCGGAACAAAGAGACTCCAGCTAATAACATAAATAAAGAGAGAGACGTCGGGCCTGCGGACGTCTGCAAGCTACCTCGGTCTCAAATATGATCAACTCCCACGCAATCGATTTACTGCTGCTAATGCTCCTGACCGTAACCTGGACCTGTGCAAAAACGCACAGAAGTGTAGTATCAGCACAACCGACCCCATGTGCTGGTAAGTGCCTGGCCTATCCCGGCGAAGTAGTGACAAGCCTAGGACCAGACACCCACATAAACCTGTGCAATTCAATATATATGTATACCACAGAATAACAAGAAATAACTAGGTAATAACACAATAAGGAATATCTCAAATAATTTAACAATTAACCACAGTTAATAAATTCACAAGGAAAAACAAAGTATAATGTAAACACAATTAATATCAAGTCAAGGAATAGCAAGCAGTTGCACGACATCACCCTTCGTGCTTTTACTCTCATCCTCACCAAATAAGCAAATAAAGTACACGGCATCACCTTTCGTGCTTTTACTCTCATCCTCACATCCATAGTACGGCATGATCCTTCGTGCATGGTTCAATAACAGGGGCACGGCATGATCCTTCGTGCATAATCAATAAAACATGGCACGGCATTAACCTTCGTGCATAAATAAATAAACATGGCACGGCATTAACCTTCGTGCATAAATAAATAAACATGGCACGGCATCACCCTTCGTGCATTATCACTCTTCCTCACCCAAATAACAATCACGGTTAAGGGCAAAGAAAGAAACAGTAATTCATAAACCGTCCCATCAAGGGCAATCAATAATTATCTTCACAACAAGTCCCAACAAGGGAGAACTATAATCCTATTCCCTCAAGCTAGGATAGAACAAACACTTACCTCGAGTGTTTATGAACAATTCAATCCGTGGAAATGTCTTTTTCTTTCAAATTTGGCTCCAATCCAATCGTATCTATACACAATTGATTTAATATCATCAATACTACTCAACAAACTAATTCTTAAGACCAAATACAACTTTTACAACATTCCGCCCGGAATAGTGAATTTCAAACCCCGGGCCCACATGGTCGGAACTCGGGGTTAGGACCAAAATCCGGTTACCCATCCTCCCACGAGTTCATGTATATGATTTGTTTCAAAATCGGACCTCAATTCGAGGTCCAATTCCCCAATTTATGAAAAACCCTATTTTCTAACAAAAACAAGAATTCTACCATGAAAATCTTCGATTTCTTATGAAAAACATGTTTAATGATGTTAGGAATTGAAAGAATTAAGTAAAAATTGACTTACAATCGTTTTGATGAAGAAGAAATCCGTGAAGAATCGCAAATGGGTGTTTTTGTTTTGTAAAAAGTGAAGAAATGAACTTAAAATCGTGTTTTACAGAGTCTCCGTGTTCGCATTTGCGAACATGGGTTCGCAATTGCGAACCCCGACCAATTTCTGGAGTTTGAAAAATAAGCTAAAGGCTGGGAAGTTCGCATTTGCGAACTTTTGTTCGCATTTGCGAAGCCAAGGCAAAAGCTGGGGCTTCGCATTTGCGAACATATGTTCGCATTTGCGAACCAAGCTAGGAAGGGCGGTGTTCGCATTTGCGAACTAATGTTCTCATTTGCGAACACAGGCATTTAAGGGCAGTGTTCGCATTTGCGAACTAATGTTCGCATTTGCAAATACAGGCAGTAAAGGGCAATGTTCGCATTTGCGATCAGGGTTCGCATTTGCGAGCCCTGCCTTGTACTGCCCCCTTCGCAATTGCGAGAAATACTTCGCAATTGCGAAGCCAACAGCTGGGTGAAAAACCAGCAGTGCAAAAATTCAGAATTTCATCCAACGGCCTATCAAATCTTTACCCGAGCCCCCGGGCTCCAAACCAAACATGTACACAACCTCAAAAACACATTATGAACTTGTTCGTGCGATCACATCGCCAATATCACCTCGTTTTCATCAAATCAAGCCTCAAATTCATGATTTTCATACCTTTGGTTTTCAAAAATTTCAAACTTGGGACTCAAGGTCCAAAACATCTCAAACGACATCCAAATGTCACCAAACTTTACAGAAATCACATATATAATATTTAAGACTTGTACCGAGCGTCGGAACCAAAATACGAGCCCGATACCAAGGTCAATTAATTCATTTCCTTTAACAATTACATCAAAAACAATTTCATAGAAAAATTCATAACTTGGGCTCTAGGCCTCAGGAATTCGACTCCGGACACATGTCCAAGTCCCATATTTTCCTACGGACCTCTCGGGACCATCCAATCTCGGGTCCGGATCCGTTTACCAAAAATGTTGACCAAAGTCAACCATATCAATATTAATATCATTTTTATCCAAATTTCTCATAGAATTCATATTTTCTATCACAAAATCTTTCCGGCTACATGCTCGGATTGTGCACGTAAATCGAGGCAATATGGAATGAGGTTTTCAAGGCCTCGGAAGCTCGAAATGATTATTAAAATAAGTGATGACCCTTTGGGTCGTCACAAATGGAGTTTGACAGAAATTATAACCACCCAAAGTGGTAAAGTTTCTATGCCTTGCCATGATTAAATTCATATATGATTGTGGGCAAAGAATTGAAAACCCGACCCATTGAATTTGCTCCATTCTCATTCCCTTTAGAGAATGTGATAGAAGTATGTGATATGTCACGACCCCAAAACCCGATTGTGATGGCGCCCAGCATATTGCCAGGCCAGCCTGACCAACCAACTATAACTCAGAGCTATCAGCTCACTCTTTACCCTTTTTAAACATAAACAATAATAGTATGATGAAATAACATCCAACACATCGTGATTAGACATCCCAAAATCAGCATAAACCTCCCACCAAATCAGGAGTCATAAGTCATGAGCCTCTACCAGAAAATAAATCTGTGATAGTATATACAACTGTGTCAACTAGTGCAGAATAGTCTAGGAAAGTAAAGATAGACTGGAGAGTCAAGTCCTGTGGATGCTGGCAGCTACATCGACTGTCCAAGTGAAGCTCTCCGAGCAGATGAAGTCTCAGCTCTGCTGTGATGTACCTGGATCTGCACACATGGTGCGGGGAGTAGTGTGAGTACTTCCAACTCAGTGGTAATAAGCAAGGGTAAGACAGCGAATGTAAGAAAACCCAATACAACACTAAGCAAGGCTATACAACAATAACCTGTACCAGTTATCAACATGAGCAGTATCAGAAACCAACAATATCAGCTATCAAAATAATAGGTATAGCTAAATGCAAAACAATGCATGAATATGATCGCTACGGCGCGTAGCCCGATCCATTTGGGTACCCATGCTCACTGTGGGGGTTTAGACTCCAAAGGGGCTCCTACAGCCCAACCACATTATCATGATATGTTGTGGCGCGCAGCCCAATCCACTACCAGTCCAGCTACAATGCAATGCAAGCCCTACAGGCACAGTAATAGTATTTGGAATCTCTTTTTTTCATTTTCAGTGGAAAATAGTGTTTTAGAAATTCCAAAGTTTGGAAAACCATTTTAGACAGTAATAGCTCAGGACTGGTATCAAAATAACATGCCAATATCATAGAAACAATAGCAACGATCCTCGCGGGATCCAAATAACTGGTTCATAGCCCAAGATATCCACAACCGTCCAAGTAGGAGGTTCACCACCTTAATAATAGCCAACAACACAGTATAGTATTACCAGGTCGGACTATGCCATAGTCCCCAATCACATTCGACCCCGCACTCACAAGAGAGTACGTTTCTCGCCTAAATACATCGTCACATAGTGATATACCAGGGTTTCGAACCCGCTGGTCATCACCCACACCCATTACTCACCTCGACTCGGCTCAAAGACTAGTCCACAATGCCCTTACCAGGAGAATCAGCCTCCACGGGTGTAGAATCTGATCAAAATCAATTGAAATGCATCAAAATAGGCTAAAAGGACATTACCCAATTGAAATAAATCGAATTATACCCAAAACCACAAAGTTTCCAGAACCCAAATTTTGGTACGCTTCTCGAAAAATTACAAAAGTTATATTTTTAGAATCCTTATCTCAGCACGAGTCCATGCATATAAAGTTTATCAAAATCGGACTCCGCCCATTCAAATCGATGATTTTCAATAACCCAGGCTTAGAGCAAAAACCTCAAATAATATACCTCTAATTCTTCCAATTTCAGGTATAAACTCCATAATTTAGCAAGACAATAACATAATTTAGGTCCATGAATGATTACCTGAAGAATCCCTTGGATTTCCTCTTAAAATCTCCCCAAATCACCTCTTAGTTTTAGCCCTTTGCGTGATATAACATTTTGAAATTTTAACCTTTTGATCCTTTATCACTTATACGTTTTCCACTTCTGCGGTCATAGACTCGCATAAGCGATTCCACTCCCTGCGACTATTTTTTCACTTCGGTGAGAAATCAATTAACTTCCAATATTGCTTTTGCGGTCCAGGTCTCGTACCTGCGAGACCACTTAAGTGAAGAATACTCCGCTTCTGCGAAGTTCACCTAGCCGCCTTCTTTCACTTCTACGGCCATGGGTTCGTAGAAGCAAGCCCACGCCTGCGATTAAGCTGCCGCTTCTGCGGTATTAATCGTCCAGGTCCAAAGTCACTTCTGCAAGAAGCTCATCGCCTCTGCGGATCTGCTTCTGCGGCTCCCCATCCGCAAAAGCTTAATATCTGCTACATTCCATGACATAAGTCCCTTAATGCCAAAATTCTTCCGGTTGACCTCCAGGAATCATCCCGAGGTCCCCGGGACCTCAACCAAAAATAAAATTCTACTATAAATCATCATACAAACTTGTTCCAATCATAAACACACACCCTTAAACACACGAATCATCAAATTAAGGCTGGTTCAAGCCTAAGATTCAACTAAAACTTCCGAAACTTACATTCTATAGAAAACCCGACCGACCGATATCCGAATGACCTGAATATTTGCAGACATATTGAAAATCACCTAACGAAGCTAATGTAATGATCGGAATTCCATTCCGACTCCCGGATCAAAATCTCACCTATCGATCGGATTCCGCCATATTTCTAACTTAGCCAATTCAAGCCTATTTCTACACCGGACCTCCAAATTCAATTCTGATCGCTCCCCTAAGTTACAAATCACCTTCCGGAACTAACCAAATCATCAAAATTTGATTCCAAGCCTTCTAACCACATAGTCAACTCCAGGTTGACTTTTCATAAACAAGCTTCACTCAACAACGCTATATGCCTCATTTTCAACCAGAATCAATCCCAATTCACTCAATAGACTCTAAGACATACATAGAAACATGAAACACATAAATGAAGAGTAACAAGGTGCTAATTCTCATGAGGATGGGTCAGTTCGTCACATGATAAGTTTGAAAGAAGATAAAATTATTTCCGTGAAGGTATCAATGATGTGGACATGGCAATAGACGAAATTATCATCATCATTGTGATAATGAGAATATTAAGGATTCTCAAAATAATCCTTCACTTTGTGAAGATAATATTTTTCATCGATTTGACGTGAGATTTTATATAGCACATATAGATGATTATGGTCCATTTATGATAGGAATGTGATAACATCTGATTTATGAAGACATATTCATTCTTGAAAGAATATCAACAAGCTATTGGTATTGAATATACCACACTCACCTCTAGAAGGAGGTTTGAGATGAAATAAAAAAATAATTTCATTATTATGGGATGAATGGTAATTGATCACGTACCTATTGTGATTAGCCAAAATATTATGGCAGTAGATTATTACATGGAAAAAGTAATAGAATTTTGCCTATAATGATTTTGACCATGGCCATAATGGTATAACTTTCTCTTTAAAAGAGATATTCACCACTTGGATGTTGATGAATCTGTGGTAGTACAAAATTAAATTGAGAGCTCTAGAAGATCAAATTATTACTATTTTGCAGAAACGCAATTAATTACCAATAAGATATTGTATTGTAGTAAGTCTTAAAGAAACTTATTCAGTTTCCAAATACGTGAAAGCGATTGATTATATTGAGACTATAAGTAAAGAACATTTGATATCTTCTATTACTACATCTTGTGGTGGGGTAATATGTATGTGAAAAGCTACCCATTTAATTCTGCAATTTGTACGACATAAACAAAAGAATACCACAATAAAGTGGATCTCTATTGATATAAAAACCCATACCATAATAAACTTGGAGTTTATTGATAATTGCACAAGTCATGGTGTACAATTGAAGTTTATCAATATTGCTAATTTATCCAGTTGGCATAATTGATTTAGCCATGTTAATTCAAGTATGATGTGCAAAAAATAAAAGAGAATTACATGGGTAAATATTAATGAACTAGAAAGTTCTTTACATATTCTCTTACACATTACTTGTTCTCATTAATTAATAGATCAATTAAAATTGGGATTGAATCCAATGAATGCTGGAAATATAAAAGGAGAATATGGGCAAATTCACCCGCCATGTATACCACATAAGATGCATCTATGAGATGGTTACATGTGCAATTATTATTAACCCGCAACCTGCCCGGTGTGTGCGAGGTAACTTGCTCAATAATTTGATTTAGAGCATAATATCAAGATTTTCTATTCAAGAAGTTCATCTTGATAAGTTGGTCTATATCACAGCTGGTTTAGTAAAATGATTTATTGAGTGCCTCCACTTAATAGCTAAATTATTCCTTATTGTGACGACCCGGCCCGTCGTCACGGGAATTATCACCCTGTTATGTTGTAATTCAATGTTTTATGCTTTTATATCAGTGTTAGAGTCTATCTGGTGAGTTAGGAGTGATTTGGATTGAAAATGAGGCATATAGCATTTTTGAAGAAAACTTGAATAAAGAAAGTCAACCTGGAGTTGACTATTTGGTTAGAGGGCTCGGAATTGAATTATGATGATTCGGTTAGTTCCGGGAGGTGATTTGTGAGTTAGGGGATCGATCGGAATTGAATTTGGAGGTCCGGTGTAGAAATAGACTTGAATTGGCTAAGGTTGAATTTTGGCGAAATCCGATCGGTAGGTGAGATTTTGATCCGGGGGTCGGAATGGAATTCCAACAAATCTTGTAGCTTCGTTATGTGATTTTGGATATGTCCGCAAAATTTCAGGTCATTCGGACGTCGTTTGGTCGGGTTTTTGATTGATTGTGTAATTCGGAATGTTTTAAGGAATTTAGGCATGAATTCGATGTGAATTATGGGTTTTGATGTTGTTAGACGTGTTTTGAGGATTGGAGCAAGTTTGAATAAGGTATTAGGATGTGTTGGTGTGTTTGGATGAGGTCCCGGGGGCCCCGGGGTATTTTCGGATGGCTAAACGGGAGAAAATGTGGAAAATTGCAGGTTTGTGATTCTGTTATGTTGTTTTCGCTCCTGCGGAAAAGGGGGCGCAGGAGCGAGTCCGCAGGAGCGGACAAGAAGGCGCAGAAGCGGAGGTGACCGCTGAAGCGGAGCCTGGCCCGCAGGGGCGGCTTCGCTGGTGCGAGAGGGCGATCGCAGAAGCGGGAAAGAGGCGTGATGGAGGAGTCCGCAGAAGCGGATAGTTGATCGCATAGGCGAGTCCGCATGAGCGGACTCTTGTCCGCAGAAGCGGGAAAGACCGCAGGGGCGGAGGGGATTCCGCAGGAGCGGACCCGCAGGCGCGGTCAATGGGATCGCAGGTGCGGAAATGGCCAAGTAGGCATGGGTTCGCAGAAGCGACCATTTGGTCGCAGAAGCGGTTTCGCAGGGGCGAAAATGGTCCGCAGAAGCGAAAATCGCAGTGAGTTAAGTGTATCAGAAGTTAGAAAATTTCAGAAACATTTCACACATTTGGGTCTCGGCTTAAGGAGGCGATTTGGACGATTTTGAAGAGAAACTCAAGGGAAATCATCAGGTAATCAACTATGGACTTAAACTATGATTAGTATTGATAATATTGTGCAATTATATCATGAAAATGGAGGAATTTGGGGTGATTCATGGAAGATTTAACCCTAGGCTTGAACTTTAGAAAATCAAGTTTTTGAATGGGCAAATGGAGTCCGAATTTGGTAAAATTGATATGCTTAGACACGTATTCAGATGAGGGTTCCGAATATGTGACTTTTGTAATTTTTCGAGAAGCGTACCGAAAGTTGGGTTTTGACAACATTGGGAATTTTGATGTAAATTGAGTTGTATTGATTGGGTGTCGTTCCATTGGCCTAATTTGTTGTGTTTCTACTGTATTTGATCAGATTCTACGCGTGTGGAGCTTGATTCTCGTGGCAAGGGCATTGCGGAGTACTCGTCGCGCCGTATTGAGGTGAGTAATAGATGTGGGTGATGACCAGCGGGTTCGAAACCCCGGTATACCACTTTGTGATGCCGTATAGCGGCGAGACACGTACTCTCATGTGAGTGCGGGGTCGATTGTGATTTGGGGACTATGGCTTAGTCCGACTTGCTAATACTGTGTTATGATATTAGGCCATTCTTGAGCCGTCGAACCTCCTTCTCGGATGGTTGCATACTATATATTGTGATATTGGCCACTCTTGAGTCGAGGAACCCCCTTCTTGGGCGGTTGAGTATCTTGTGGGCTGTGAGCCAGTTATTTGGATCACGCGAGGATCGTTATCATTGTCTTATCATATTGACATGTTAGTTACTACCAGTCCGTAGCTATTTCTGTTATCATGCTATTTCCAATCTCCGGAACTTGATATTACTATTTTCAACTGAAAAATGATAAAAGAGTTTTCAAAAACCACTTTTGAGCCTGCGAGGCTATATTTGCATATTAGCTGACTGGTAGTGGATCGGGCTGCGCGCTGCAGCGGTATATATGTTGGATCGGACTGCACGCCGCAGTGATATTGTGTTTGGGCTGTAGGAGCCCCTCCGGAGTCTGAACCCCCACATTGAGCACGGGTACCCAAATTGGATCGGGCTACGCGCCGTAGCGGTCATATCATACATTGCATTGCATTTAGCTACATCTGATAGCTGTTATACTGTTTTGCTGGTACTTGTTGGTACAAGTACAGTTGATATTGGTTCTGTGACAGGGTATTCGATTACAGCTTTACATAGTGCTTTATTGCGGATTTCTTATCTGCGCTGTCTTACCCCTGTTTATTACCACTGAGTCTGGCAGTACTCATTTTACTCCCTGCACCTTGTGTGCGGATCCAGGTACCTCTCAGCAGTGATCCGGTAGCTGTTCGAGGCGACATCTGTGGGATATTCGAGGTAGCTGCAGAGTCCGCAGGGCCCGATATTCCTTCTTACTGTCTTTTGATTATGTATTGACTTTTCTTTGCGCACTTGGTATCTTGTAAACCTTTATACACTTATGTTCAGTAGAGGCTCATGACTCTTGACCCTTCGGTCTATGGGAGTTCATATATTTTGGGACTTGGTTCCCCGTTTTCGATATATGTATCACCGTTGCTTCATGTTTTGATATGCTTAAATGGGATAAAACGAGCTTCTAGCTCCATTCTTGTTATTGATTGGTCAGGCTGGCTTAGCAATGTGCTGGGCGCCATCACGACCGGATTTGGGGTCGTGACAAGTTGGTATCAGAGCCTAGGTTTACTAGGCCTCATGAGTCTTGAGCCGGTTAGTAGAGTCTTGTGGATCGGTATGGGGACGCATGTACTTATCCTCGGGAGGCTGTGAACCTTTAGGAGACACTTCACTTTTCTTGGACTCTATCGTGCGATCGTGTTGTTCTGAGAACTGAACTTCTATATTCTATTCTCTCGTAGATGGCAAGAACGCGAGCATCAGGACAAGGTGGACGACCTCCATTGCCACCTGTTACGACCTCCATTGCCACCTGCTAGAGGCCGTGGGTGCGGTCGTGGTAGAGGTAGCTGACCCGCCCGTTGTACCTGTTCAGGAGCAGCCCCGGTGGTTGATGCTCCAGCAGCCCCAGTTCAGGCCCAGACTGTATCTATTGCCATTCCTGGTCTTCAGGAGACTCTGGCCCAGATATTATTAGTGTGTTCCGGATTGGCTCAGGTAGTATCAGCTACCGCTACTACAGCGACATCTCAGACGGGGGGTGGTCAGCAGACCCCTGCAGCTCGCACACCTGAGCAGGTGGTTCAGGGACTTCAGACGCCGGAGGCGGTCCCCGCTCAGGTGGTTGCACCGGTTATTCCTCCAGCTGCACCAGCTCCAGCTCCAGCTCCAGAGCATATGGTTCAGGTTATGCCCGACGACGAGCAGCATCGTCTTGAGAGATTTGGTAGACTTTAGCCACCTCATTTCAGTGGCGTTGAGGGCGAGGATGCCCAGGGTTTCTTGGACAAGTGCCAGAGGATGCTGCGGACGGCTGGTATTCTTGAGTCCAGCGGAGTTTCATTTACTACCTTCCAGTTCACTGGCCCCGCATTCGATTGGTGGGAAGAGTTTGAGAGGCGTAGGCCTGCAGGAGCAGCACCTCTCACATGGCAGCAGTTCTCTACTCTCTTTCTAGAGAAATATGTACCTCGGTCTCGTCGCGAGGAGCTATGTCGCCAGTTCGAGTGGTTGGTTCAGGGCAACATGTCTGTGACTCCAGTATGAGTTTAGATTCACACAGTTGGCTAGGCATTCCACATGGATGATCCCTAATGATAGGGAGAGGATGAGGAGGTTCATTGATGGTCTCAACTACTCTATCCACATTCTTATGACCAGAGAGAGAGTTTTGTCATCATCATTTGAGCAGGTTGTTGATATGGCACACTCCATTGAGGCGGATCATCGCCGAGAGAGAGAGGAGCGGGAGGCTAAGAGGCCTCGTGGTTCTGGCAGTTTTAGTGGTGCTCCATCTAGAGGGCATTCCCAGCAGAGCAGATGTCGCTCATCTAGACCATCTCATCCAGGCCGCCCAGAGCAGAGCGGAGGTTTTTATGGTCGTGGTCGACAGGGGTTTCAGCAGGGTCAGTCATCACTTAGTGCCCTTCTAGCTCAGAGTGCAGCACCTACTTCTTCAGCCGAGGGTTCTTCTGCGGCGAGGGGTTCCCTTCTGTCCCCTTCTCCAACACCAGGTACATATTATGAGTGTGGTGAGTTTGGCCACATGAGGAGACAGTGCCCTCGACTCCGTAGGGACAGGACTCAGCAGAGGGATCATCCCTCCTCTTCAGCACCATCTCAGTCTAGTAGAGGTGGAGGTCAGTCTTCTCGTGGTCGCCCCAGGGGCGAGGAGAGATCCGGTGGAGGCCAGGCACGGTTCTATGCACTTCCTGATAGGCGTGATGCAGTTGCCTCCGATGCTGTGATTACAGGTATCATTTCTGTCTGTCACAGAGATGCCGCTAGTCTATTTGATCCAGGGTCCACATATTCATACATGTCCTCTTATTTTGCACATCATTTGGGTGCGACTCGTGGTAGTCTTGACTTACTTGTTCATGTATCCACCCCCGTGAGTGATACGATTGTTGTGGATCATGTCTATAGATCCTGTGTTATATCTATTGTGGGTCTGGAGACCCAGGCAGATTTGTTATTGTTGGGGATGGTGGACTTTGATGTTATATTGGGTATGGACTGGTTGTCTTCGTACCATGCTATATTGGACTGTCATGCTAAGACAGTTACGTTGGCCATTCCTGGTATTTCTCAAATTGAGTGGCGGGGTTCGACCGATTTCGTCCCTAGCCGTGTCATTTCGTTCTTAAAAGCTCGGAAGATGGTCGAAAAAGGGTGTTTATCATACTTGGCTTTTGTGAGAGATGTGGGAGCTGAGTCTCCTAGCATTGATTCTGTACCTATTGTGAGGGACTTTCCAGATGTATTCTCCTCAGACCAGCCGGGCATGCCGTCGGATAGGGATATTGATTTTGGCATTGATTTGGTGCCGGGCACTCAGCCCATATCCGTTCCTCCTTATCAGATGGCACCAGCTGAGTTGAAAGAACTGAAATAGCAGCTTTAGGAGCTTCTGGATAAGGGTTTCATCCGTCCTAGCGTGTCCCCGTGGGGTGCGCCGGTATTATTTGTTATAAAGAAAGATGGTTCCATGCGAATGTGTATTGATTATAGGCAATTGAGCAAAGTGACAGTGAAGAACAAGTACCCTCTGCCGCGCATAGATGATTTGTTTGACCAGTTACAGGGTGAGAGGGTGTTTTCTAAGATTGATCTTCGTTCAGGCTATCATCAGCTGAAGATCAGGGACTCGGATATTATGAAGACTGCATTCAGGACCCGATATGGTCATTATGAGTTTCTTGTGATGTCTTTTGGGCTGACCAACGCCGCAGCAGCATTTATGCATCTGATGAACAATGTGTTCAGGCCCTATTTGGATTCATTTATGATTGTGTTCATTGATGATATTCTAGTTTACTCCCGTAGTCAGGAGGAGCATGCTCAGCATTTGAGCGTTGTGTTGCAGAGATTGAGGGAGGAGAAGCTATATGCTAAATTTTCCAAGTGCGAGTTTTGGCTCGAGTCCGTAGCATTTCTGGGACATGTGGTGTCTCGTGATGGTATTCAGGTTGATCCAAAGAAGATAGAGGCGGTGCAGAGTTGGCCTAGAACGTCCTCAGCTACAAAGATTAGGAGTTTTCTTGGCTTGGCGGGATATTATCGCCTGTTTGTTCAGGGATTTTCATCCATTGCTTCTTCATTGACTAAATTGACTCAGAAGGGTGCACCATTCTTTCAGAAGCTCAAGACAGCTTTGACCACATCTCCAGTGTTAGTATTGCCATCAGCTTCAGGTTCATATACTGTTTATTGTGATGCCTCGAGAGTGGGGATAGGTTGTGTGTTGATGCAGGAAGGTAAAGTGATTGCTTATGCTTCTCGGCAGTTGAAGCCCCATGAGAAGAACTATCCCGTTCATGATTTGGAGCTAGCCGCCATTGTTCATGCCTTGAAAATTTGGAGGCACTATTTGTACGGCGTGTCTTGTGAGGTGTATACCGACCGTCGTAGTCTCCAGCACTTGTTCAAACAGAAAGATCTTAATTTGAGACAGCGGAGATGGCTTGAGTTGCTTAAGTATTATGACATTACTATATTATATCATCCGGGGAAGGCCAATGTGGTGGCCGATGCTTTGAGCCGGAAGGCGGTCAGTATGGGGAGCTTGGCATATATTCCAGCTGAGGAGAGGCCATTTGCTTATGATGTTCAGGTGCTAGCTAATCGGCTAGTGAGGTTAGATATTTAGGAGCCCAGCCGGGTATTGGCTTGTGTTGTATATCGGTCATCTCTATATGATCGTATTCGTGAGCGCCAGTATGATGATCCACATTTGGTTGTCCTTAGGGACAGAGTTCAGCATGATGATGCTAGAGATGTCAACATTGATAGTGACGGCATATTGAGGATGCAGGGCCGGATATGTGTGCCCAATGTTGATGGCCTTCGTGAGTTAATTCTGGAGGAGGCCCATAGCTCGCGGTATTCTATCCATCCAGGAGCCGCGAAGATGTATCAAGATTTGAAACAACACTATTGGTGGAGAAAGATGAAAATGGACATTGTCAGACATGTAGCACGGTGCCTCAACTGTCAGCAGGTTAAGTACGAGCATCAGAGGCCCGGTGGTGTATTTCAGCGCATTGATATTCCCGAGTGGAAATGGGAGAGGATCACTATGGACTTTGTTACTGGACTCCCTCGGACAGCGAGGAAGTTTGATTCTGTTTGGGTGATTGTGGATAGGCCGACCAAGTCAGCTCATTTCATTCCTGTGTGTACTATGTACTCCTCAGAGCGGTTAGCTGAGATATTCATTCGGGAGATCGTTAGATTGCATGGAGTTCCAGTGTCTATCATATCCGACAGGGGTACTCAGTTCACTTCTCAGTTTTGGAGAGCATTTCAGCGAGAGATGGGTACGCGGGTTGAGTTGAGTACGACATTTCACCCCCAGACAGATGGGCAGTCTGAGCGTACTATTCAGATTCTGGAGGATATGTTGCGAGCATGTGTCATTGACTTTGGTGGTTCGTGGGATGACTTTCTACCACTTGCTGAGTTTGCTTACAACAACAGTTATCAGTCGAGTATTCAGATGGCCCCGTATAAGGCATTGAATGGCAGACGGTGTAGATCCCCCGTGGGATGGTTTGAGCCTGGTGAGGATAGATTAATAGGGACTGAGTTAGTTCAGGATGCTCTGGATAGAGCAAAGTTGATCCAGGAGAGGCTTCGTACAGCACAGTCTCGCCAGAAGAGTTATGCAGACCGTAGAGTTCGAGAGTTGTCTTTCATGGTTGGTGACAGAGTATTGTTGAAGGTTTCACCTATGAGGAGTGTCATGAGGTTCAGGAAGAAAGGAAAGTTGAGTCCCAGGTACATTGGTCCTTTTGAGATACTCAGGAGAGTTGGAGAGGTGGCATATGAGTTGGCCTTGCCGCCCAGCTTATCCGGCGTTCATCCGGTATTCCATGTGTCTATGCTCCGGAAGTACATTGGAGATCCGTCTCATTTATTAGACCTCAGTACCATTCAGCTTGATGTTGATTTATCCTATGATGTGGAGCCTATTGTTATTTTGGGTCGTCAGGTGAGAAAATTGAGGTCCAAGGAGATTGCATCAGTTAAGGTTCAGTGGAGAGGTCGACCCGTGGAGGAGGCCACTTGGGAGATCGAGCGGGAGATGCGGAGCAGATATCCTCACTTGTTTGAGACTTCAGGTATGTTTCCTGACCCGCTCGAGGACGAGCGTTTGCTTAAGAGGGGGACAATGTGACGACCCGGCCCGTCGTCATGGGAATTATCACCCCGTTATGTTGTAATTACATGTTTTATGCTTTTATATCAGTGTTAGAGTCTATCTGGTGAGTTAGGAGTGATTTGGATTGAAAATGAGGCATATAGCCTTTTTGAAGGAAACTTGAATAAAGAAAGTCAACCCGAAGTTGACTATTTTGTTAGAGGGCTCGGAATTGAATTCTGATGATTCGGTTAGTTCCGGGAGGTGATTTGTGACTAAGGGGATCGATCGGAATTGAATTTGGAGGTCCGGTGTAAAAATAGCTTGAATTGGCTAAGGTTGAATTTTGGCGAAATCCGATCGGTAGGCGAGATTTTGATCCGGGGGTCGGAATGGAAATCTGACAATTCCTGTAGCTGCGTTATGTGATTTTGGATATGTCCGCAAATTTCAGGTCATTCGGACGTCGTTTGGTCGGGTTTTTGATTGATTGTGTAATTCGGAATGTTTTAAGGAATTTAGGCATGAATTCGATGTGAATTATGGGTTTTGATGTTGTTAGACGTGTTTTGAGGATTGGATCAAGTTCGAATAAGGTATTAGGATGTGTTGGTGTGTTTGGATGAGGTCCCGGGGGCCTCGGGGTGTTTTCGGATGGCTTAACGGGAGAAAATGTGGAAAATTGCAGGTTTGTGATTCTGTTATGTTGTTTTCGCTCTTGCGGAAAAGGGGGCGCAGGAGCGAGTCCGCAGGAGCGGACAAGAAGGCGCAGAAGCGGAGGTGACCACTGAAGCGGAGCCTGGGCCGCAGGGGCGGTTTCGCTGGTGCGAGAGGGTGATCGCACAAACGGGAAAGAGGCGTGATGGAGGAGTCCGCAGAAGCGGATAGTTGATCGCATAGGCGAGTCCGCAGAAGCGGGAAAGACCGCAGGGGCGGAGGGGATTCCGCAGGAGCGGTCAATGGGATCGCAGGTGCGGAAATGGCCAAGTAGGTCTGGCTTCACAGAAGCGACCATTTGGTCGCAGAAGCGGTTTCGCAGGGGTGAAAATGGTCCGCAGAAGCGAAAATCGCAGTGAGTTAAGTGTATCAGAAGTTAGAAAATTTCAGAAACATTTCACACATTTGGGTCTCGGCTTAAGGAGGCGATTTGGACGATTTTGAAGAGAAACTCAAGGGAAATCATCAGGTAATCAACTATGGACTTAAACTATGATTAGTATTGATAATATTATGCAATTATATCATGAAAATGGAGGAATTTGGGGTGACTCATGGAAGATTTAACCCTAGGCTTGAACTTTAGAAAATCAAGGTTTTGAATGGGCAAATGGAGTCCGAATTTGGTAAAATTGATATGCTTAGACTCGTATTGAGATGAGGGTTCCGAATATGTGACTTTTGTAATTTTTTTAGAAGCGTACCGAAAGTTGGGTTTTGAAAACTTTGGGAATTTTGATGTAAATTGAGTTGTATTGATTGGGTGTCGTTCCATTGGCCTAATTTGTTGTGTTTCTACTATATTTGATCAGATTCTAGGCGTGCGGAGCTTGATTCTCATGGCAAGGGCATTGCGGAGTAGTTGTCGCGCCGTATTGAGGTGAGTAATAGATGTGGGTGATGACCAGCGGGTTCGAAACCCCGGTATACCACTTTGTGACGCTGTATAGCGGCGAGACACATACTCTCATGTGAGTGCGGGGTCGATTGTGATTTGGGGACTATGGCTTAGTCCAACTTGCTGATACTGTGTTATGATATTAGGCCATTCTTGAGCCGTCGAACCTCCTTCTCGGATGGTTGCATACTATATATTGTGATATTGGCCACTCTTGAGTCGAGGAACCCCCTTCTTGGGCGGTTGAGTATCTTGTGGGCTGTGAGCCAGTTATTTGGATCACGCGAGGATCGTTATCATTGTCTTATCATATTGACATGTTAGTTACTACCAGTCCGTAGCTATTTCTATTATCATGCTATTTCCAATCTATGGAACATGATATTACTGTTTTCAACTGAAAAATGATAAAAGAGTTTTCAAAAACCACTTTTGAGCCTGCGAGGCTATATTTGCATATTAGCTGACTGGTAGTGGATCGGGCTGCGCGCCACAGCGGTATATATGTTGGATCGGACTGCACGCCGCAGTGATATTGTGCTTGGGCTGTAGGAGCCCCTCCGGAGTCCGAACCCCCACAGTGAGCACGGGTACCCAAATTGGATCGGGCTACGCGCCGTAGCGGTCATATCATGCATTGCATTGCATTTAGCTACATCCGATAGCTGTTATACTATTTTGCTGGTACTTGTTGGTACAGGTACAGTTGATATTGATTCTGTGACAGGGTATTTGATTACGGCTTTACATAGTGCTTTATTGCGGATTTCTTATCTGCGCTGTCTTACCCCTGTTTATTACCACTGAGTCTGGCAGTACTCATTTTACTCCCTGCACATTGTGTGCAGATCCAGGTACCTCTCAGCAATGATCCAGTAGCTGTGCGAGGCGGTTTCTGTGGGATATACGAGGTAGCTGCAGAGTCGGCAGGACCCGATATTCCTTCTTACTGTCTTTTGATTATGTATTGACTTTTCTTTCCGCACTTGGTACCTTGTAAACCTTTATACACTTATGCTCAGTAGAGGCTCATGACTCTTGACCCTTCGGTCTATAGGAGTTCATATATTTTGGGACTTGGTTCCCCGTTTTCGATATATGTATCACCGTTGCTTCATGTTTTGATATGCTTAAATGGGATAAAACGAGCTTCTAGCTCCGTTCTTGTTATTGATTGGTCAGGCTGGCTTAACAATGTGCTGGGCGCCATCACGACTGGATTTGGGGTCGTGACAAGTTGGTATCAGAGCCTAGGTTTACTAGGCCTCATGAGTCTTGAGCCGGTTAGTAGAGTCTTGTGGATCGGTACGGGGACGCCTGTACTTATCCTCGGGAGGCTGCGAACCTTTAGGAAACACTTCACTTTTCTTGAACTCTGTCGTGCGATCTTGTTGTTCTGAGAACTGAACTTCTATATTCTATTCTCTCGCAGATGGCAAGAACGCGACCATCAGGACGAGGTGGACGACCTCTATTGCCACCTGTTAGAGGCCGTGGGCGCGGTCGTTCTAGAGGTAGAGGTAGGGCAGCTGAGGCAATGCCAGCTGACCCGCCCGTTGTACCAGTTCAGGAGCAGCCCCCAGTGGTAGATGCTCCAGCAGCCCCAATTCAGGGCCAGACTGTATCTATTGCTATTCCAGGTCTTCAGAAGACTCTTGCTCAAATATTATCGGTGTGTTCCGGTTTGGCTCAGGTAGTCTCAGCTACTGCTACTGCAGCGATATCTCAGACAGGGGGTAGTTAGCAGACCCCTACAGCTCGCACACCTGAGCAGGTTGTTCAGGGACTTCAGACGCCAGAGGCGGTCCCCGCTCAGGTGGTTGCACCGGTTATTCCTCCAGCTGCACGAGCTCCAGCTCCAGCTCCAGAGCATATGGTTCAGGTTATGCCCGACGACGAGCAGTGTCGTCTTGAGAGATTTGGTAGACTTCAGTCACCCCATTTCAGTGGCGTTGAGGGCGAGGATGCCCAGGGTTTCTTGGACAAGTGTCAGAGGATACTGCGGACGGCTGGTATTCTCTAGTCCAGCGGAGTTTCATTTACTACATTTCAGTTCACTGGTCCCGCATTTGATTGGTGGGAGGAGTTTGAGAGGCGTAGGCCTGCAAGAGCAGCACCTCTCACATGGCAGCAGTTCTCTACTCTCTTTCTAGAGAAATATGTACCTCGGTCTCGTCGCGAGGAGCTACGTCGCCGGTTCGAGTGGTTGATTCAGGGCGACATGTCTGTGACTCAGTATGAGCTTAGATTCACTCAGTTGGCTAGGCATGCCACATGGATGATCCTTAATGATAGGGAGAGGATCAAGAGGTTCATTGATGGCCTCAACTACTCTATCCGCATTCTTATGACCGAGAGAGAGTTTTGTCATCATCATTTGAGCAGGTTGTTGATATGGCACGTTCCATTGAGGCGGATCATCGCCGAGAGAGAGAGGAGCGGGAGGCTAAGAGGCCTCGTGGTTCTGGCATTTTTAGTGGTGCTCCATCTAAAGGGCATTCCCAGTAGAGCAGATGTCGCTCATCTAGACCTTCTCATCCAGGCCGCCCAGAGCAGAGCGGAGGTTCTTATGGTCGTGGTCGACAGGGGTTTCAGCAGGGTCAGTCATCACTTAGTGCCCTTCTAGCTCAGAGTGCAGCACCTACTTCTTCAGCCCAGGGTTCTTCTGCGGCGAGGGGTTCCCTTCAGTCCCCTTCTCCAGCACCAGGTGCATGTTATGAGTGTGGTGAGTTTGGCCACATGAGGAGACAGTGCCCTCGACTCCGTAGGGACAGGACTCGGCAGAGGGATCAGCCCTCATCTTCAGCACCATCTCAGTCTAGTAGAGGTGGAGGTCAGTCTTCTCGTGGTCGCCCCAGAGGCGAGGAGAGATCCGGTGGAGGCCAGGCACGGTTCTATGCACTTCCTGACAGGCGTGATGCAGTTGCCTCCGATGCAGTGATTACAGGTATCATTTCTGTCTGTCACGGAGATGCCTCTGTTCTATTTGATCCGGGGTCCACATATTCATACGTGTCCTCTTATTTTGCACATCATTTGGGTGCGACTCGTGGTAGTCTTGACTTACCTGTTCATGTATCCACCCCCGTGAGTGATACGATTGTTGTGGATCATGTCTATAGATCCTGTGTTATATCTATTGGGGGTCTGGAGACCCAGGCAGATTTGTTATTGTTGGGGATGGTGGACTTTGATGTTATATTTGGTATGGACTGGTTGTCTCCGTACCATACTATATTGGACTGTCATGCTAAGACAGTTACGTTGGCCATTCCTGGTATTTCTCGGATCGAGTGGCGGGGTTCGACCGATTTCGTCCCTAGCCGTGTCATTTCGTTCTTAAAAGCTCAGAAGATGGTCGAAAAAGGGTGTTTATCATACTTGGCTTTTGTGAGAGATGTGGGAGCTGAGTCTCCTAGCATTGATTCTGTACCTGTTGTGAGGGACTTCCCAGATGTATTCCCCTCAGACCTGCCGGGCATGCCGCCGGACAGGGATATTGATTTTGGCATTGACTTGGTGCCGGGCACTCGGCCCATATCCGTTCCTCCTTATCGGATGGCACCAGCTGAGTTGAAAGAACTGAAAGAGCAGCTTCAAGAGCTTTTGGATAAGGGTTTCATCCGTCCTAGCGTGTCCCCGTGGGGTGCGCCGGTATTATTTGTTAAAAAGAAAGATGGTTCCATGCGAATGTGTATTGATTATAGGCAATTGAACAAAGTGACAGTGAAGAACAAGTACCCTGTGCCGTGCATAGATGATTTGTTTGACCAGTTACAGGGTGAGAGGGTGTTTTCTAAGATTGATCTTCGTTCAGGCTATCATCAGCTGAAGATCAGGGACTCGGATATTATGAAGACTGCATTCAGGACCCGATATGGTCCTTATGAGTTTCTTGTGATGTCTTTTGGGCTAACCAACGCCCCAGCAGCATTTATGCATCTGATGAACAGTGTGTTCAGGCCCTATTTGGATTCATATGTGATTGTGTTCATTGATGACATTCTAGTTTACTCCCGTAGTCAGGAGGAGCATGCTTAACATCTGAGCGTTATGTTGCAGAGATTGAGGGAGGAGAAGCTATATGCTAAATTTTCCAAGTGCGAGTTTTGGCTCGAGTCCGTAGCAATTTTGGGACATGTGGTGTCTCGTGATGGTATTCAGGTTGATCTGAAAAAGATAGAGCCGGTGCAGAGTTGGCCTAGAACGTCCTCAGCTACAGAGATTAGGAGTTTTCTTGGCTTGGCGGGATATTATCGCCGGTTTGTTCATGGATTTTCATCCATTGCTTCTTCATTGACTAAATTGACTCAGAAGGGTGCACCATTCGTGTGGACGGATGAGTGCGAGGAGAGCTTTCAGAAGCTCAAGATAGCTTTGACCACAGCTCCAGTGCTAGTTTTGCCATCACCTTCAGGTTCATATACTATTTACTGTGATGCCTCGAGAGTGGAGATAGGTTGTGTGTTGATGCAGGAAGGTAAGGTGATTGCATATGCTTCTCGGCAGTTGAAGCCACATGAGAAGAACTATCATGTTCATGATTTGGAGCTAGCCGCCATTGTTCATGCCTTGAAAATTTGGAGGCACTATTTGTACGGCGTGTCTTGTGAGGTGTATACCGACCATCGTAGTCTCCAGCACTTGTTCAAACAGAAAGATCTTAATTTGACACAGCGGAGATGGCTTGAGTTGCTTAAGGATTATGACATTACTATATTATATCATCCGAGGAAGACCAATGTGGTGGCCGATGCTTTGAGCCGGAAGGCGGTCAGTATGGGGAGCTTGGCATATATTCCAGCTGAGGAGAGGCCATTTGCTTATGATGTTCAGGTGCTAGCTAATTGGCTAGTGAGGTTAGATATTTAGGAGCCCAGCCGGGTATTGGCTTGTGTTGTATCTCGGTCATCTCTATATGATCGTATTCGTGAGCGCCAGTATGATGATCCACATTTGGTTGTCCTTAGGGACAGAGTTCAGCATGATGATGCTAGAGATGTCATCATTGATAGTGACGGCATATTAAGGATGCAGGGCCGGATATGTGTGCCCAATGTTGATGGCCTTCGTGAGTTAATTCTGGAGGAGGCCCATAGCTCGCGGTATTCTATCCATCCAGGAGCCGTGAAGATGTATCAAGATTTGAAATAGCACTATTGGTGGAAAAAGATGAAAATGGACATTGTTAGACACGTAGCACGGTGCCTCAACTGTCAGCAGGTTAAGTACGAGCATCAGAGGCCCGGTGGTGTATTTCAGCGCATTGATATTCCTGAGTGGAAATGGGAGAGGATCACTATGGACTTTGTTACTGGACTCCCTCGGACAGCGAGGAAGTTTGATTCTGTTTGGGTGATTGTGGATAGGCTGACCAAGTCAGCTCACATCATTCCTGTGTGTACTATCTACTCATTGGAGCAGTTGGCAGAGATCTATATTCGAGAGATTGTCCGATTGCATGGGTTCCCAGTGTCTATCATATCCGACAGGGGTACCCAGTTCACTTCTCAGTTTTGGAGAGCATTTCTGCGAGAGATGGGTATGCGGGTTGAGTTGAGTACATCATTTCAACCCCAGACGGATGGGCAGTCTGAGCGTACTATTCAGATTCGGGAGGATATGTTGCTAGCATGTGTGATTGACTTTGGTGGTGTGTGGGATGAGTTCCTACCACTTGTTGAGTTTGCTTACATCAACAGTTATTAGTCGAGTATTCAGATGGCCCCGTATGAGGCATTGAATGGCAGACGGTGTAGATCCCCCGTGGGATGGTTTGAGCCTGGTGAGGATAGTTTAATAGGGACTGAGTTAGTTCAGGATGCTCTGGATAGAACAAAGTTGATCCAGGAGAGGCTTCATACAGCACAGTCTCGCCAGAAGAGTTATGCGGACCGTAGAGTTCGAGAGTTGTCTTTCATGGTTGGTGACAGAGTATTGTTGAAGGTTTCACCTATGAGGGGTGTCATGAGGTTCGGGAAGAAAGGGAAGTTGAGTCCCAGGTACATTGGTCCTTTTGAGATACTGAGGAGAGTTGGAGAGGTGGCATATGAGTTGGCCTTGCCGCCCAGCTTATCCAGCGTTCATCCAGTATTCCATGTGTCTATGCTCCGGAAGTACATTGGAGATCCGTCTCATTTATTAGACTTCAGTACCATTCATCTCGATGTTGATTTATCCTATGATGTGGAGCCTATTGCTATTTTGGGTTGTCAGGTGAGAAAATTGCGGTCCAAGGAGATTGCATCAGTTAAGGTTCAGTGGAGAGGTCGACCCGTGGAGGAGGCCACTTGAGAGATCGAGCGGGAGATGCGGAGCAGATATCCTCACTTGTTTGAGACTTCAGGTATGTTTCTCGACCCGCTCGAGGACGAGCATTTGCTTAAGAGGGGGAGAATGTGACGACCCGTCCCGTCGTCACGGGAATTACCACCCCGTTATGTTATAATTACATGTTTTATGCTTTTATATCAGTGTTAGAGTCTATCTGGTGAGTTAGGAGTGATTTGGATTGAAAATGAGGCATATAGCCTTTTTGAAGGAAACTTGAATAAAGAAAGTCAACCTAGAGTTGACTATTTTGTTAGAGGGCTCGGAATTGAATTCTGATGATTCGGTTAGTTCCGGGAGGTGATTTGTGACTAAGGGGATCGATCGGAATTGAATTTAGAGGTCCGGTGTGGAAATAGCTTGAATTGGCTAAGGTTGAATTTTGGCGAAATCCGATCGGTAGGCGAGATTTTGATCCAGAGGTCGGAATGGAATTCCGACAATTCCTGTAGCTTCGTTATGTGATTTTGGATATGTCCGCAAAATTTCAGGTCATTCGGACGTCGTTTGGTCGGGTTTTTGATTGATTGTGTAATTCGGAATGTTTTAAGGAATTTAGGCATGAATTCGATGTGAATTATGGGTTTTGATGTTGTTAGACGTGTTTTGAGGATTGGAGCAAGTTCGAATAAGGTATTAGGATGTGTTGGTGTGTTTGGATGAGGTCCCGGGGGCCTCGGGATGTTTTCGGATGGCTAAATGGGAGAAAATGTGGAAAATTGCAGGTTTGTGATTCTATTATGTTGTTTTCGCTCCTGCGGAAAAGGGGGCGCAGGAGCGAGTCCGCAGGAGTGGACAAGAAGGCGCAGAAGCGGAGGTGACCGCTGAAGCGGAGCCTGGGCCGCAGGGGCGGCTTCGCTGGTGCGAGAGGGTGATCGCAGAAGCGGGAAAGAGGCGTGATGGAGGAGTCCGCAGAAGCGGATAGTTGATCGCATAGGCGAGTCCGCAGAAGCGGGAAAGACCGCAGGGGCGGAGGGGATTCCGCAGGAGCGGACCCGCAGGAGCGGTCAATGGGATCGCAGGTGCAAAAATGGCCAAGTAGGCCTGGCTTCGCGAAGCGACCATTTGGTCGCAGAAGCGGTTTCGCAGGGGCGAAAATGGTCCGCAGAAGCGAAAATCGCAGTGAGTTAAGTGTATCAGAAGTTAGAAAATTTCAGAAACATTTCATACATTTGGGTCTCGACTTTAGAGGCGATTTGGACGATTTTGAAGAGAAACTCAAGGGAAATCATCGGGTAATCAACTATGGACTTAAACTATGATTAGTATTGATAATATTATGCAATTATATCATGAAAATGGAGGAATTTGGGGTGATTCATGGAAGATTTAACCCTAGGCTTGAACTTTAGAAAATCAAGGTTTTGAATGGGCAAATGGAGTCCGAATTTGGTAAAGTTGATATGCTTAGACTCGTATTGAGATGGGGGTTCCGAATATGTGACTTTTGTAATTTTTCGAGAAGCGTAACGAAAGTTGGGTTTTGACAACTTTGGGAATTTTGATGTAAATTGAGTTGTATTGATTGGGTGTCGTTCCATTGGCCTAATTTGTTGTGTTTCTACTGTATTTTATCAGATTCTATGCGTGCGGAGCTTGATTCTCGTGGCAAGGGCATTGCGAAGTAGTCGTCGCGCCGTATTGAGGTGAGTAATAGATGTGGGTGATGACCAGCGGGTTCGAAACCCCGGTATACCACTTTGTGACGCTGTATAGCGACGAGACACGTACTCTCATGTGAGTGCGGGGTCGATTGTGATTTGGGGAATATGGCTTAGTCCGACTTGCTGATACTGTGTTATGATATTAGGCCATTCTTGAGCCGTCGAACCTCCTTCTCGGATGGTTGCATACTATATATTGTGATATTGGCCACTCTTGAGTCGAGGAACCCCCTTCTTGGGCGGTTTAGTATCTTGTGGGATGTGAGCCAGTTATTTGGATCACGCGAGGATCGTTATCATTGTCTTATCATATTGACATGTTAGTTTTACTACCAGTCCGTAGCTATTATTGTTATCATGATATTTCCAATCTCTGGAACTTTGACATACTGTTTTCAATCGAAAAATGATAAAAGAGTTTTCAAAACAACTTTTGAGCCTGCGAGGCTACATTTGCATATTAGCTGACTGGTAGTGGATCGGGCTGCGCGCCGCAGCGATATATATGTTGGATCAGACTGCACGCCGCAGTAATATTGTGCTTGGGCTGTAGGAGCCCCTCCGGAGTCTGAACCCCCACAGTGAGCACGGGTACCCAAATTGGATCGGGCTACGCGCCGTAGCGGTCATATCATGCATTGCATTGCATTTAGCTACATCCGATAGTTGTTATACTATTTTGCTGGTACTTGATAGTACAGGTACAGTTGATATTGATTCTGTGACAGGGTATTTGATTACAGCTTTACATAGTGCTTTATTGCGGATTTCTTATCTGCGTTGTCTTACCCTTGTTTATTACCACTGAGTCTGGCAGTACTCATTTTACTCCCTGCACCTTGTGTGCAGATCCAGGTACCTCTCAGCAGTAATCTGGTAGCTGTTCGAGGCGACTTTCGTGGGATATACGAGGTAGCTGCAGAGTCCGCAGGACCCGATATTCCTTCCTACTGTCTTTTGATTCTGTATTGACTTTTCTTTCCGCACTTGGTACCTTGTAAACCTTTATACACTTATGCTCAGTAGAGGCTCATGACTCTTGACCCTTCGGTCTATGGGAGTTCATATATTTTGGGACTTGGTTCACCATTTTCGATATATGTATCATCGTTGCTTCATGTTTTGATATGCTTAAATGGGATAAAACGAGCTTCTAGCTCCGTTCTTGTTATTGATTGGTCAGGCTGGCTTAGCAATGTGCTGGACGCCATCACGACCGGATTTGGGGTTGTGACACATATAAGAACAAAGTTATCTATATCAGTTTGATATAGGTTATATACGAAAGTATATTACATTCTCCCCTCACAAGTGTTTCGGGATCAGGAACCAAATAATTCCATCTTAATATTATTGATGTACATTGTATATTTTGATTAACACTATAATGCACAAAGATGTGATCTCAAAGTTGAGGAAACAAGTTAGTTTTTCTGTCATTAATGGGAGACATGATAAACAGTTGAGAAATGTTACCGGGAATAAATTATCGTTTCTGCATCTAGATCCTCGAATAAAATAATATAAACTTGAAGTTCATAAAAGGATAATTCATGCGCAATTTATTGCAAAGCATGTCAGACGCACTTGCTGACTCTAAGAAAGTAAGTGTATTCTCACTGCAAATGTCCAAATTATAATAAGTCCTAGAAGGACAAAGTCTATGGTAAGCTTAAAGCATATAGACAATCAATATCAAATAAATTTCTTGATAAAGAAGATGAGCAAATGATCAAAATGATCATAATAAAGAGGCAAGTGATCTGGAAGATCACATGACATAACACTCCATAAAATCTCATCGGAGATTCAGGTACCCGAATATATGAATGAAGAGATCTCTATTTTATGTCATTATGAAAATACATTGAAACTGATATAAGATCTTTGTCGACGTCAACCTTCAAAAAGCTAGTGCACAAGATTGCGATGTGAAGGCTCAAGGATGTGAATTGATGTTATCATCAGGGGGAGTTAATGCACGTTGAACTCTTTTTCCCTTATAAGGGTTTGTCCCACCGGCTTTCCTTGCAAGGTTCTTAACGAGGCAACCAATAGGCGCATTTCTAAACATGTGTAATCTTTTTCCATTTCTGGAAAAAAATTTCCCATTGGGTTTTATTTTAATTAAGGTTTTAACGAGGCACATTATCTGTTGAATAGACATTCATGGGGAGTGTTATAAATAGAATTCTATTTATGGTGAATGTCCATATTTTAGAGGGATTCTAGGGTTTATTACTTGGTGGCTAAGTCAAACTCTCCATATAAATAGAGGGTTCTAGTCCATTGTAAATCATCCCAAAATTTAATAAGAATTCTCTCTTCTCTTCCTCTGCAATATTGTTCTTGTTCTTTTATTATTTTATAACACCATCGAAGTATTTTCATTTATTGCAACAGGCACTGAAAATCTTAGCTCAATTATTTGGTCAGGTTTCTTGTATCTTATTTTTTGGTGAATAAGATATATACAACTTAACAACTCTGTTAGAGCTTGATCTTATGTATATATATATATATATATATATATATATATATATATATATATATATATATATATATATATATATATATAAGATCAAGCTCTAACGGAGCTGTTAGGTTGATGCATTAGAGGCATTTTACATTACTACTTGCAAAACCAAACAAAGGTTATCCCTTAGTGGGATAACCATAAGATCCTAATACATCCGTAGCATTACTATTTACAAAAGACAACTAAAACTACTACTAGTTGTTATACCTCCTTTTTTACACATCCTACCCCAAAGGGTTAAATATATAAAAGGGGAGTTTTTCCAATTAAAGTAACATTATTTGAATTGTGATTATTTATTTATTTTTTAGAGTCGCCACTCGGAAAAGGATTGACTTTTGGTGTCCCCAGTCACTGGTTTAAATCCCAAATTGAGGAAAAATGTAATTAAAGTAACATTATTTGAATTGTGATTATTTATTTATTTTTTAGAGTCGCCACTCGGAAAAGGATTGACTTTTGGTGTCCCGAGTCACTGGTTTAAATCCCAAATTGAGGAAAAATGTTTGACTTCCAAATCAGAGTCGTTGACCCGAAGAAAGGAGTTAGGCACCCACAGATCCCGTGGTTCTAGCACGGTCGCTAAAATTATCATACTTGGATAAAATTCTAATTTCTTATACATGCTCCAATTTATAGTATAATTTTATAATTATTTAACCGCTTTTGATTATTTTTACGAAAGTGAACGTCGCCTAAAGATATGTTTTCGGATCACATCACATGAAATGCACCGGGATCCTCGACACATCTTTTCTTGACATTTTCGAATTTGGATTTGGGTTGTATGAAATACACACCCACATTAGGAGAGTAAGATAAATAAAAATGCGCCTAAAACGTTTAACGTGTTGTTATCTTTTGGGAAGGCCGTGAAATTTACTAAACGGCCCATCCCGAGTCTCTAAGTGTTTTTTAATTAAGTAATTAATGAGGGCCCTACAATGGTTTCTTTTGATTTGGCGAGGCTCGTCTCATATTTATTATTTAAAAGGTCATCCTAAAGCAAACTAAATTTCTCTATTTATTATTTTTCTCTAAGGGCTACTTAATTTACAAAACCTTAACTAAGAAATTAGCTACTCATGATCAAAGAAACAAGAATAATAATTGAATTCATAATCAAAAAATTAATATAAAACAAAGAAATAAGTTGAGAGAGTTCTCTCGTACTAATAATCTTGCAAAAGTAGGAAATAATACAATGCTAGCCTCTCTTGGGCGAAATCTTGGCTTATATAGAGGGTTTATGTCACAAAAATTGAGTTTTGACAAAGTTAGCCTTCAAATTTTAGGTGTCGTTCGCGGTCGCGAATTGACCGCGAAAAATCAGGCTCTCTGAAGTTCAAAAATCTTCTGCAGGCTTCTTTTTTCGCGGTTCATTCGTGGTTTCGAAGAACCGCAATTTTTCACCCTGTTCCGTTTGGAATTTTGAAAACCTCAGAACATGATAGTTTTAGCCCTTTGGGTTATCTTTCCAACAATATATTAGGGAGCCAAAATTGAGTTCTGAGAGAAAAGATAAGTCCAATTTACTAGACAGTGCGCAATATGCCTCATCCATTCTTCGCTTATACTAAACTATCAAATTTGACCCCCGAACACGATCCCGGATAAATTCCTTGAGCATTTACTCAGACTTCAAAGCTCCAAATCACTTAAATTAATTCCATAACATCTATGTAGCTCGGAATCACACCTTCCCGGCTATTTTTTACATAATCTCTTGACTTGTACCACACTTTGGCCTTTTTCACCATCTTTTGACTTCAAAACTTGCTCTTTTAGTCTTCATTAGCTCATGTGCACCTATAACACAGAAAGAACACTAATAAAAGCATTTTGTGATCATAAACAATATCAAAACAACAATAAAGCGTGATTATTTAGGGCATAAATATAGTCAAATTCACCTATTATTAATACCCCACACTTAAACCTTTGCTCGTCCTCGAGCAACCTTAATCACACTTTAGGCCAATTTTATTAATGTCTCCCCTAAAATATGTCACAAAATCTATGTTTCATGATTAACCTAAGACATGCACAATCCGTACCTAACCGTAAACTCACATGCCAGCACATTATTGCTTACTCTAGTTATTATCACAAACTTGCAAATTTACCTTTTTCTTCCTGAGTTACATGCCCTCACACAATTTATTGAGAGAAGTACCCACACATAAACAATTTAGAACTTGGAACATATAGATATAGGAAAAATTCACTCACTCTCAACAAAGAACATTCATATGCATCATACAGACACACCATAGGCTTGCCCCTAGTGTAATACTCCACTAATCAAGTTATTCAATCACAGATCAAGAGGTGTTTAAGGGTTGTAATGCTGACTACGGGACGGGTAGGATTCTTTTGGTTATAGTGGCTAACCTCCCTAAGGACTTTTATTTCTTTTTCACAACTTCCCTTTTAGCTTTCTTCCTTATGTCTCCCCTAAATATTCCTTCACCTTTATTTACTTTTAATCCCCAATTTTCTTTTGTTGGTGTAACTAGCCTTCTACTTTACATATATACATTGATATATCTGTTTTTTTATATCATTGCTTTTCAATGCATTTACATTATTTTGCCAGTTAACCATTTTCTACCATTCATTCTTGATTTTCCCTATTTCAACTTCCCTTCACCCCACACTTAGACTTTTGCATATTCATTACAATACAAGTGCTTCTAGGAGGTAAAGTAGAACAATATAGGATTTTGATTTTTTATGAACATTCAAGGGTTATCAAAGAATAGGCTTTAAGCTCAAAGGGGTTAACTAGGATATTATGTACAGGTGAATTCATGTCTTATTGATTTATGGGGTTACACAAAGAAATGCCTCTATCATCTCTACAACCAAACAACTTCTATTTCGCTTTGCAAACACACAGGGCAAGCTCTTGGTATCATGTAAAATATATAATGTAATTAAAACCTCACACACACATAGCATGCAACTCATTTAGAATCCGGTTCATCTACAAAGTCCTATCAATGTTCAAGCAAGTTGTATTGTGCAATTTAAGGCATATCCTAGAATCTACAGTCAAGCTTAGATAATACATTCTCAAGTTCAATTAAGTTTTTCTAATGTGCATACTTAGGGTTACATGTTAACCTTTGTCCTGTAATCCTAAAAAGAAAAAAATCTACCTAACCCTGTTGAATAAAAACCCTTAGAAAAGAACCGTGGTCAAAATAAAAACCAAGGTGGAGGTGATACACTACCTAAAAAAAGAAAATAAAAGAAAGAAAAATTCCTACATGGACTACTTCCCTCAAGAGTACTTGTCCGAAATAGCCCATCATCAGGAAGAGCCCTTTACTCATATTTTTGGATTTTTCAAATTTTTTATTTTTTGTGTGTTTTTATTCCGACTTAGACCCTTAAGAAACCCATCGCCAAGTGTCAATCATCGGGCCAAGCCAACTAATCTAATTTACAGCTATATCTACTATATACAATATATACAATATAAGTTTCCCACCCCACATTTAAAATCATGCCATGTCCTCATGGCATAATAATCAATGTACTACACAAAAGGGTGAGAAAACTTACATGGGACCTACCCCGTGTCTAGCAACTTTATCACTTTCTTTTTCACTATATCCTTCATATTCGGGTTCAGCCTTCTTTTGCATTTCCTGGAGGGTTTGTGTCCCTCTTCTAGGAGAATCTTGTGCATGCAGTATACGGGGCTGATCCCCTTTATGTCTGCCATGGTCAAACTAATGGCAGTTCTACATTCCTTAAGTACTTGTAATAGCTTTTGAGCTTGTACATCTAGCAAACCAGATAAGATAATAACAGGTAAAGTGGAGTTAGAGCCTCGAAATTCATACCTGAGATGAGCTGGTAGTGGTTTAAGCTCTAGCTTTAGTGGCTCTTCTATGGATGGTTTTGCTGGAGGGGTCTCTCTTTTCTCTAAATGTAGAGGTTCAAACTCCAACTCTATATCCCAAAACCCCATACCTTCTGGAGATAGCACACACTCTGCCAGGCTTTTACCATTTGCCTCTTCTAAGTTCATCAAGCATGCCTGAAGTGGATCTTCAGTAGTCAATTCTATATCATTAGTCTCCACTATCACATCCACCGCATAATTAAGAGAGCAATTCGTGAACTCGCTTGGGCGCCTCATGGATTTTTTCACATTGAATATGATCTCATCATCATTCAACCTCATCTTGAGCTCCCTAGTCTCACAATCAATCAATGCTCTCCCTGTGGCTAGGAATGTCTTCCTAAGATTATAGGAATCTCCTCGTCCACCTTGTAGTCAAGGATCACAAAATTGGCGGGAAACACAAACTTCCCTACCTGGATGAGCACATCATCTAATATACCAAATGGACGCTTAACCGTCCTGTCAGCAAGCTACAATAACATGGAAGTAGGCCTGGCTCTACCGATGCCCAGCCTCTTATAAATCACCAAGGTCATAAGATTTATGCTTGCCCCCAAATAACACAATGCCTTTGCAAAGGCAAAGTTTCCTATAGTACATGGAATGGTGAAGCTACCTGGGTCAGATAACTTCTCAGCAATAGGTCTAGAAACCACTGCACAACAAGTCTGAGTAAGAGTCACGGTGGCCGAGTCATGGAAATCAAATTTCCGCGACATCAAGTCTTTCAACATCTTAACATACCCAGGCATTTCTTTCAAAATTTCAATTAAAGGAATGTTTACCTGGATTTGCTTGAGCATATCAAAGAACCCTTTTGTATTGCTCTTATTTCTGGTGCTTGGCCAACCATTGGGGGAATGGTGCTGGAGGCCTCTTCTTCCCAATCACTTGGGACTTTTCTTTCTCTTTCACTTTCTCCTCAAACTGATGCTCTACCTATTCAGCTACTTTCGCCATTCCCTGTTGCACATCTTTATTTTCAGCTACTGGCTGGAGTGTAACCTCTATCAACCCAGTGGACTTATCCAGTTCAATGGGCACTGGAGTGAGTGTCTCAGCTTGTAAATTGCCTCTCTCTCTTTCTTGCTCAGCATCAAGATCTCTTCCACTTCCCAGATTAACTGCCATTAGCTTCTTTGGGATTTGATCCTTTGGGTTTGTTTGTGTATCTGCAGGCAATATTCCTTGAGGACGATTGTTAAGTGACATAGCAATCTGGCCCACCTGTACTTCAATATTCTTGATAGATGCATCATGTGCATTTATCCTCTCATTGGTTTTGGCATGTGACCCAATTACCTGCTGCATCATAGCTTCCAACCTTGCGAACCCATCATTATGTCTACCCCCATGCCGTGGTGCCCCTACTGCTGATTGTTGAAATTCTGAGATCTAGGATATGGAGCCATGTTTTTTGGTGGCCTCATACTTGTTGCATTATATTGTGGCTGAGGAGGCCTGTACTACCGTGGAGCCTGCTGACAACAACTCTGCTTTCCTTGTCGCTGCCCTCCATAATTAGCCACATAATTCATGTCTTCATGCTGATGATGATGTTCTTGGTCTGCAGCCCATGGATTACCTATGGGTTGGCTAATGCAAGATGTGCATAAACAGCCATTGGTAGTGTCTACAATATGAACCTGCTGCTTGACCCCTGATTCTTCCACCTTGTTTGTCAGGATGCTCATTTGTGTCAATAAAGTTGCCATGTTCTCCTCCATAGTGTTGGATGGATTAAGAAATACCGAGTATACCATTGGAGAGATAGGAGCATTTCTGGTCGTCCACCCGGAGTTTTGAGCCATCTTGTCAAGAACATTTTGGCCTTCTCTCCAAGTCTTGCTTAGAAAAGCCCCACCTGCTGAAGCATCTACAATATTCTTCACACTATCTGAAATCCCCAGGTAGAACCTTTGACCCAACATCTGCTCAGGGATCCCATGGTGAGGACACATAACAAGCATACCTTTGAATCTGCCCCAAGTTTCATGTAATGTCTCCATTGGTTTCTGCTTGAAGCTTACAATATCATCAATTTGCTGAGTTGTCTTGTTATGTGGATGAAACTTGTTGTGGAATTGCTTGACGAACTCATCCCAAGTTGTAATAGAGTTTATGGGGAGTGAGTTTAGCCATACCTGCACAGCCCCTATAACTGAAAACGAAAATAGCAATAGTCTTATGGCTTCTAGTGTCACATTCGGTTGCCTCTGTGTCTTGCATATTGGGAGAAAGTTCTTCAGGTGTTGTTGTGGATCTTCAACCTAAGACCTAGAGAATAATCCCTTGTTTTGCAACAAGTGTAGCATGTTGTTAGTAATTTGGAAAGACTCAGCTCGAATCGCTGGCACAATAATGGCAGTTGCCCAATTATTCGTTGTTGCTCGTGCCTAGTCAAATAGTGCACCTTATTGCGCTTCCTGTGCCTCTTGCATGTTCAACCCAGCTTGCTGGATTGGGTCGTTCATGTCTCCCATGTTGAAATCTAGTTTGATTGATTGCTAAGATTGCTGAATTTATTTGATTGTCCTGTTATGTGCCCGAAAAGTTTGCTCTGGGTCTGCGAGTCCTTCAATTAGTTCTCCAGTCCTTGCAGATTTTCTAGGCATGCACCTGAGTACCCAATTCAACAACCGTCAAAAAGTTCAATGTAAAGTGTAGAAAGAACCTGACTACACAAGAATCTTGCAGTTCTGTCAATGGCAATTGTTATTCTGTTAATTCCCCGACAACGACGCCTAAATTGATTCACGTCCAAGCAATGGTCGTAGTCAATATAACCTGGTCAAATAAGTCCAGAATCGATCCCATAGAGAATTAACCTACCAACTGCAACTTTCACAACCCAAGAACACTTCTGAAGCAAGTTCCCAAACTTTGAATATATATTTGTGAAGGTTTTCTAACAACTAAAATTGAATATTGGGTAAAGAGTATAGAGAAGGACTAAGGTATTGATTTCCCCTATTGATGGAATCCCTTCTATTTATGCTCATACAAATTGTCAATATATTCTATTAATTATGAACGCTATTTTTACCGTAATTCTCTCCATAGCGACTACAATAATTTACTAGTGCACTCTCCCGAGCTACCCTAGCTAGCTTTAATTTGAATAGTTCTCTTTAGATTGCACCCAAGGCTTTGTTATTCCTAATCCCACCTTTACGCCTAAAGTTATAGATTCCTCCAATAACCTAGGTGTGGTGTTGTTCAACAATATACCTAAATATGCACTATTTTCCAAGTTATGCACACTAAATAGGCACAACTAATTAGGAGCTCTACCAATTAACTACAACAAGAACAAAGTTGAACAAATAGAAATCTAGCTAATAATTTGTAATCACATAAACGAGAAGTTCATCACCCAATAGGTTCCATCAAAACCTTAGATAAGGAATTATCTACTCATGATCAAAGAAACAACAATAATAATTGAATTCATAATCAAAGAATTAATATAAAAGAAATAAATAAGTTGAGAGAGTTCTCTCTTACTAATAATCTTGCAAAAGTAGGTAATAACACAATTCTTGCCTCTCTTGGGCCAAATCTAGGCTTATATAGAGGGTTTAGGTCACCAAAATTGAGTTTTGACAAAGTTAGCCTTCAAATATTCTGCGTCGTTCGCGGTTCGTTCGCGGTCGCGAATGGACTGCGAAAAATCAGGCTCTCTGAAGTTCAAAAATCTTCTGTTGGATTCTTTTTTCACCCTGTTCAGTTTGGAATTTGGAAAGCCTCAAAACATAATAGTTGTAGCCCTTTGCGTTAGCTTTCCAACCATATGTTATACAGCCAAAATGGATTTCTGATGTAAATGTTATGTCCAATTTACTAGACAGAATGCAATATGCCTCATCGATTCTTCGCTTGTACTAAACTATCAAATTTGACCCCCGAAGACGATCACAGCTTAATTCTTTGAGCTTTTACTCAGACTTCAAAGCTCCAAATCACTTAAACTCATTTCATAACATCTATATAGCTCGGAATCACACTTTCCAGGCTTTTTTCAACATAATCTCTTGACTTGTACCACACTTTGGCCTTTTTCACCATATTTTGACTCCAAAACTTGCTCTTTTAGTCTTCATTAGCTCATGTCTACCTATAACACACTAAGAACACTAATAAAAACATTTTTTCATCATAAACAATATCAAAACAACAATAAAGCGTGATTATTTAGGGCATAAATATAGTCAAATTCACCTATTATCAATGAGCACAATGCAAAACGAACCTTTTTCACTAATGAATAAGATTCCTTTGGAGTTACCATTATGGTGGAATGATTTGGGCCAAGATGGACAAGATTGGGTCAAGAAATATTTGAAAGATCTTACTGGGTTGCTTGATATCATACCCCGAGGTGACATTATTCGAGCAGTAGTCACCCTCTGGGATCCCGCACACAATATGCTCCACTTTTCGGACTTTGAGCTCACTTCGACGCTAGAAGAGATTGCTAACTACATCAGAAAAGATGAGGTCCCCTTAAAAGACAAGTATCCGGTTGCTCCAAGAGCTATCATTGTACACAAATTCCTCGACTCTTTGAAAATAGCATGAAATGTTCACAATGAAGATTTGGTCCACGGGTTTTGCTCCATGAACTTTATATACCGCAGATATGGCCACGTTGGAGGATTTAATGTTCCAACGAATAAACTTTGTAGCAAAGCAAATGGGAGGAACATAGGTGCTTTGCCTTCATGGTAGCCTTTATGGGGTTAATAATATTTCCAAGGAAAGATGAAAACATCGACATCAGAGTTGCCGGGATTGCCAGTACCCTTCTTACACAGTACAACAGTACTTTGGCGCCAATGATAGCGGTCGATATCTTCCGTGCTATCACAGCCTACAAAGCGAGAGAAGATTTATTCAAAGGGTGTAATCTACTACTTCAGATGTGGATGATCGAACATTTATGTCATCACCCTCAGTTTTTGAATATGGATCGTCTGAAAAGACTTGTATCGAAGAATTCTACATGAGGACAAAAGAGTCCAAGTTTCCGGAAGGGTCAAAAGGTTGGATTACATACTTCCGATCACTTACTGGTAGTCCGATAGAATGGTTATTCGGATGGTTGCCCATCAATAAAGTCATACACATGCCAGCAGAAGGATCATACTTTCGTTTAATGGGTCTCAATAGTATCCGACCTTATGCGCCATATCGAGTGTTACGGCAACTCGAAAGGTATCAAATTGTGCCAAAAGATGGGGATCTCACCCTTCAAGCAATAGAGATTAGTCCCGATGGGCAATTTCCTGAGGCAAAAGTCCGACAAATATGGGATAAGTGCCAATGTCTGAGAGTGGACACTTGTGTAAGGGATCGGGCTAGAGGTGAAGTGTCACCTGGGTATTCCGCATGGTACTGAAGAGATTTTTAGCATGAAAGATCGACGAAGAGACCTCACATTCAAGAATTTGCCAAGTTATCAAAGGAGCAATAGGATTGGCTGGCCAAGAAGAATGAATACCGAGCATAAATCAGTGTGTTGGAAAAATGAGTTCAGGACCTCAAATTTGAAAGCAGCTTACAAGCAGCGTCCGATAAGAGTGAAAAGAAATAACTGATTAAAAAGAATGAAACATTGAAAGCTCAGATTGTGAAAATGAGAGCTGCAACCGAAACCACAAGTCGACATGCCCGGAATGAAAAACTAATTGATAATTGGCGGCAAAAGGTGAACGACTAAAGCTTTGATTTAGATAAAGCCGAGAAAGAATTAATTGGGGTTCAAAAACAATTTGCCACGAATGCTTAAGAAAGGGCTCGGATGATCCAACAGTTAAAGGATGAACATAATCTTGAAGTTGCTCGGCTGAAGAAAAAGATTGTCACGACCGAGGTCAAAAGTAGCAAACAAGCAAAAGAATTTGACATGGAAAGAGAACTCTACTACATGGCCATGGCTCGATTCGAATTGGAGCTACAACCACTTCAAAAGAAGAGCCAGCAAGCCTTGGATGATAGTGCCGAACAGAACGGGAGGTTGCTTCAAGAGAAAGGAATTATTAGAGAAATAATTGTCAACATTGCTCACTATATTACACGGAAATGTCATATGTGCGAGGATATGACCCAGGCCACATTTGCCACAACATTAATGATCTCTGTAAAACAAGTGATGACAGACTTTGATAAACTCCAAAAAGGATTAGCATATAGGCCCGTGGTAAGACCGAACAATGTCTCACAGGCACTAGGAGCTTTAATGTAATCATAGGACATGCATTTTTCTGTATTTTTATTTGTCAAGGTTGTATTACAACATCATCTTTTATAATCAATGATTGAGTACCAGTGAAAGTGTAGATCCAAAAGTTGTCACTATTTTTCCTTACATGCAATTGCTTGTGTGATAGGCAAACATATAGGATCGAAAAATAAAAAGAGAAAGGAAACAATGAAAACAAAAAAATATATATGTAATGAAAAAAAGAGAATATGGGTGGAAGCAAAGAAAAGGAAAAGCCGAAAAAGAAAAGAAAATTGGCGGATTAAAAGAAAGACAATAATGCCGGGATGAAGCATATCTCCAGACAAAAGTTGTGTTTTTAAAACATATGATGTTCAGGCTTGGTCGAGGGGACAACCCTTACCTACCTACCCAGCCAATCCCACATATATTCCTCCACCCGTCCCGAACCAACATCCACCCACAATGAACTCATTTTCTACATACCCACACTATTACGCCACTACATCACAAGCACCACCCTCAATTCCTAAACAAGCTACACCACCACCACCTCAGGCTGCTCCAGTATATATGGCACCATCACCAGCTGCTTTACACAAATCCTCTAGTGAGCCTATGTTTCTTATCCAGGATAATCATTACTACCCTCCAGAACCCACCTTCAGACAACATGATTCTTATACCCCACTTATCGATATGATGGAAGAGGAGAAACCCGTTAGAAATCCTAAACAAGAGGAGATGGCCAGGAAAATGAAGAGCCTTGAGCAGTTGTTTTGCAATATACAGGGTTCAGAAGGCCAAGATAGTGTGGCATACAAGCACTTGTGTTTGTTCCCCGACGTACAACTACCAGCTGGGTTTAAATTGCCAACATTTGACATGTATGATGGCCATGGTGATCCAGTGTCCCATCTGATAGGATATTACAGCAAAATGCGTGGAGCTGGGGGAAAAGAGGAACTACTTATGGCTTATTTTCGGTCAAAGCCTCAATGGCTCGGCCATTGAATGGTACACCTGTCAAGATCATACCCGATGGTCCATTTGGGATGATTTGGCTCAATTATTTGCGAACCATTTTCAATATAATCTGGAAATCATCCCGGACAGGTTGTCATTGACCAAACTAGAATAGAATCCCGGAGAGAGTTTTCAGGAGTATGGTTTCAGGTGGAGAGAACAAGCGGCTCGTGTGGATCCACCAATGAAAGAAGGAGAAATGGTAGATTGTTTCTTACAAGATTTGGAGCCGACATACTACGGCCATCTGGTGTCTGCAATCGGAAAGACCTTCAATGAGGTGGTAAAGATGGGAAGCTTTGTTGAAGAAGGATTGAAAACAGAGAAAATCATGAGTTATTCAGCTATTCAGGCTACAAATCAAGCAATTCAGACGGCGACAAGAGGAGCAATTGGAAAGAAAAAGAAAGAAGAAGTGGCAGTTATAGAGGGAAGGTCTTGGTCCTGGGGCCCCAACCCATATCACCATTAGCCTCGTCCATATCAACCTTACCAACCAACATCGTATAACCCACCTCAACATTATTACCCTCCGACCTCTCCTCAGTTTTCTGTCCATCATGCCCAATTTTACCCACCACCTCCTCCTTTATGGCGAAACCCAGCACCTCAGAATGTCTACTATGCCCAAAATACATACCCGCCACCAAAAACTTATAAAAATCCAAACAGAACCAGTTTCCGTCCCGACCCTAAAGTAAAAAACAACACTGCTAAAAGAATGAAAACATTCACTCCTCTGGGAGAATCATATACTAGCCTTTTCCACTGATTAAGACAACTGGGGATGCTGAGTCCTATTGAGCCTAAAATTCCTAATCCTCCACCGAGAAACTTAGATCAATCCATCCATTGTAACTATTGTTCAGGGGCACAGGGACATGACACAGAGAAATGTTGGCACCTAAAATCTGCAATTCAAGAACTCATTTGACTCCAGAAGAATTGAGGTACAAGCCCCCGAAGCTCCCAACATAACGCAAAATCATTTGCCTGTGTACCATGAAACACATATGATAGAGCTAGTACAAGGAGAAAGCTGCAAAAATCCATATTAGACTGTGATGACAATCAAAGAAAACAACAAGACATAGGAGAAAGTCGGGAGTGAGAAAGTATCAGTTGAGCCACCTGTAATTCAGCCAACAGTGGTAGTTGAACCTGAGCCTGTAAAAGTGATAGTACCTAGGGTGAAACCCATATTGACTGTGAAAGGGGCACATATAGAACCAGTTGTTATCAAGCCAGTCGTTCAAATGTCGATTGTGAACATCAAAGCCGTACCTTGGAACTATGACAAGGTAACTATCATGTACAAAGGAAAAGAAGTCATGAGTGAGATTTGTGAAACCCATGGTTTGACCCGGTCTGAGAGATGTTTGCTCCTAATGATTTGAGGAAGATGAGAGTTGTGAAAGAAAATCCGGCCCATGTGAAGAAAGCAGTTACCGAAGAAGAAGCCGAGGAATTCCTAAAGAAAATGAAAGCTCAAGATTATTCCATAATCGAGCAACTGAGAAGACACCAGCTCAAATATCTTTGCTATCTTTGTTATTCATTCTGATGAACACCGAATGGCGTTAATGAAGATCCTAAATGAAGCTCATGTACCAGAAAAGATCATAGTGTGTCATTTGGAAAAGATTACAAACAAAATCTTTGAGGCGAAAAGGATAACATTCTCAGATGATGAACTGCCATTGGAAGTAACATAGCACAACAAGGCGTTATATCTTACAGCAAAGTGCGAGGAATCAGTGGTGACCCGTGTCCTGGTCGACAATGGGTTGAGTGCTAATATTTGTCCTTTATCTACTCTGGGAAAACTAAAGATTGATCACAAAAGAATCTACATAAACAACATATGTGTGAGAGGATTCGACGGAGGCGAAAAGAACACTGTTGGAGATATCATATTAGAACTCACCATCGGACCGGTGGAATTCACCATGGAGTTTCAAGTGTTGGACATTGCTGTGTCCTATAATCTCCTGTTAAGACGACCATGGATCCATGCTACAAAAGCGATGCCTTCTTCACTCTATCAAATGGTGAAGTTTGAATAGGTTCAGCAAGAGATAGTAGTGTATGGTAAAGATAATGTTTGTAATGCCATAACGCCATTCGAAGAAGTCGAGGGTGACAAAGGTCCTTGGGTGTACCAAGTGATAGACATTGTTTCTGTGAACAAGATATCTGAATGAGAAAGCATCCCAGTACCCAAAGTTACCCCAACGGTGGTCATGGTTGCTAACAAAATGATAAAGAACGGGTTCTCTCTGAGAAAAGGTCTAGGAGTTGCCCCGCAAGGAATAACACAACTAGTTTATCTTCTGGGTAGCACTAATACTTTCTGCTTGGGTTTTAAGCCAACCATCACCGATATACAGAGAGCCAAAAGATTGAAAAAGAAAGGATGGACCCTCCCCAAACCTATCACACAACTTTCCTATTCCTTCGTCAAGCCTGGTACACAAAGACGTCTGGCGATGGTCATGCCGGGCCATGCAAAGATAAGACCAGATGAAGAGCTATTAGAAAGTTTTGAGAGGTTGTTTGAAGGTGTGAATATGATAGAGGCAGTCGAGGGAACAAGAAAGATGGACGTTCAGTTTGTTAGACCCCAGATCAGGCTAAATAACTAGGAAGCTACTCCTCTTCCAATCAGAAGGGAGTTGTGGTAGTTAGCTTTAATGTTCCATTCCTAAATTTGTCTTGAAATCCTATGTTCTGTCTAGTTAAATGTATCCAAACCTTGTTAACTTTCAAAGTTTAATGAAATGCAATTTCTTTCTTCCTCTATTTTTGTAGCCTTATTTTATTTTCTTTTATTTTCCTGTACTATCCAGTTTTCGCTGATTTCCATGGTGTGTCATGCATGAAGGATTCTCGGTCCAGTCTTGATAATCAGATTGTTATACAAGAAATTGAATATGATAATGAAGTTGAATATGAGGATGAGGAAGTTTTGGAGGAAATTAGTAAGGATTTTAGCCACTATGAAGAGAAACCCAAACCACACTTAAATGAGACGAAGTCTATTAATTTGGGAGATGAGGAGAATATTCGAGAAACAAAGATTAGTGTGCACTTAGAGGCCTCACTAAGAGAAGACTTGATCAAGTTATTACATGAGTACAAAGATATATTTGCCTGGTCTTATGATGACATGCTAGGGCTCAGTACTGATTTGGTTGTAAATAAGCTGCCCAATGCCGGCCTGTTAAGTAAAAGTCGAGAAAGTTCAAAACAAATATTAGTATGAAAATGAAAGAAGAAGTCAACAAGCAGTTTGAGGCAAAGGTCATACGGGTCACCAAGTACCCCACCTGGTTAGCCAATGTTGTACCTATTCCAAAGAAAGATGGAAAAACCAGAGTGTGCGTTGATTATCGAGACCTTAATAAAGCAAGTCCGAAGGATGAATTTCCATTGCCAAATATCCACATATTAATTGACAATTATGCCAAACATGAGATTGGTTCTTTTGTGGATTGTTATGCGGGTTATCATCAGATCTTGATGGATGAAGAAGACCCAAAAAAGACAGCCTTTATCACACCCTAGGGAACATATTGCTACAGAGTGATGGCGTTTGGGTTGAAAAATACTGGAGCTACATATATGAGAGCAATGACCACTATGTTTCATGACATGATACATTGAGAGATTGAAATGTATGTGGGTGATGATATTATTAAATCTAAAAAGCAGTGCGATCATGTCAAAGACTTGAGGAAGTTCTTCCAGAGTCTTCGGAGATATAATCTAAAGCTCAATCCACCAAAATGTGCTTTAGGAGTACCATCAGGAAAGTTATTAGGGTTCGTGGTAAGACGGCGTGGTATTGAACTGGACCCGTCAAAGATAAAGGCAATTCAGAATTTGCCTCCGCCAAAAAGCAAGAAAGAGCTAATAAGTTTGTTGGGCGGGTTGAATTATATTAGCAAATTTATTGCTCAGTTGATATTGACCTGTGAGCCTATTTTCAAATTATTGAAGAAATATGTTGCGGTGAATTGGACTAAGGAATGTCAAGATGCATTTGACAAAATCAAGGAATATCTGACCAATCCTCCTGTGTTGGTTCTTCCAGAACCTGGAAGGCCCTTGATCCTTTATTTGACCGTATTGGATAATTCCTTTAACTGTGTACTGGGGCAGCATGATGAAACGGGGAAGAAGGAGCAACTAATATACTACCTCAGCAAGAAATTTACATCTTACGAGGTAAAATACCTTCAGCTGGAAAGAACATGTTGTGCTTTAACATGGGTTGCATAGAAGTTGAAACATTACTTGTCGGCTTACACTACTTATCTCATATCTCCTTTGGATCCACTAAAGTACATCTTCCAGAAGCCTATGCCGACAGGAAGGCTCGCTAAATGGAAAATTCTGCTTACTGAGTTTCATATCATTTATGTAACTCGCACTGCAATGAAGGCACAAGTAGTCGCTGATCATTTGGTAGAAAATCCAATCAATGATGAGTATAAACCACTGAAGACATACTTTCTTGATGAGGAGACGATGAATATTGAAGAATTGGAACAAGACGAAATGTCGGGTTGGAAATTATACTTTGATGGGGCCGTCAATAGCAAAGGAGTCGGAAATGGAGCTATGCTTATTTCAGAAACGGGTTAGCATTATCCTGTTACCGCTCAGCTCAGCCTTTTCTGTACTAATAATATGGCCGAATATGAAGCATGTATATTGGGATTAAGAATGGCAATAGACATGGGTGTTCAAGAGATTTTGGTCATGGGTGACTCGGATCTCTTGATACATCAAATTTAGGAAGAGTAGGAGACAAGGAATTTGAAGCTTATACCGTACCGACAATGTCTACATGAACTATGTCAAACATTTCAATCCATAGAGTTCAAGCATATCCCAAGAATGCACAATGAAGTTGCAGACACTCTGGACACATTGTCATCCATGTTGCACCATCTGGATAAAGCTTATGTAGATCCATTACAAATACAAGTTCATGATCAGAATGCTTATTGTTTTACGGTAGAAGAGGTACTTGATGGTGAACCATGGTTCCATGATATTAACGAATATTTGAGGATGAGGGTGTACCCAGTTCAACCTACGGGAGATTAGAAAAGGGCTATAAGATGACTAGCAAGTGGATTTTTCTTCAGCGGAGGGATTGTATACAAGATAACCTCGGATTTGGTCTTATTAAAATGTATAGATGCACAGCAGGCTGCTACAATCATGGCTGAAATGCATGCAGGAATTTGTGGACCTCACATGAGTGGATATGTTTTGGCCAAGAAAATACTAAGGACTGGATATTAATTGCTCACTATGAGCGAGATTGCATCAGATATGTACGGAAATATCATCAATGCCAGACACACGGGGACTTGATTCATTCTCCGCCGTATGAGTTGCATACAATGTCAGCACCATAGCCTTTTGTCGCCTGGGGCATGGATGTCATCGGTCCGATAGAACCAGCATCATCTAACAGGCACAGGTTTATTTTGGTAGCCATTGATTATTTCACTAAATGGGTGGAGGCGAAGACATTTAAAGTAGTAGCAAAGAAGGCAGTAGTGGATTTCGTACATACAAACATCATTTGCCGCTTTGGAATTCCCAAGGTGATTATTACATATAATGGAGCCAATCTTAATAGTCATCTCATAGTGGAGACATGTCAGAAGTTTAAACTCTCGTATCGCAATTCTGCACCTTATCGGCCTAAAGCAAATAGAGCAGTTGAAGCTGTAAATAAGAATATTAAAAAAATCCTTCGAAAAATGGTAGAGGAGTCAAGATAGTGGGATAAAAAATTACCATTTTCTCTAATGGGTTATCGCACTACTGTGCGTACTTCAATTGGTGTAACTCCTTACTCATTGGTGTATGGAACGCGGGCAGTAATACCTACAGAAATTGAAATACCTTCCCTTCGAATTATAGTTGAGGCTAAAATTGAAGATGATGAATGGGTAAAGGTCTGGTTAGAGCAATTGAGCTCGATCGACGAGAAAAGATTGGAAGCAGTATGTCACGGACAGTTGTGCCAACGGAGGATGGCTAGAGCATATAACAAAAAGTACGTCTACGGAAATTCGAGGTTGGACAATTGGTGTTAAGACGTATTTTACCACACTGGGCAAAAGCAAAAGGATAGGTCTCGCCTAATTGGTAGAGGCCGTTTATGGTATCGCGGGTGTTGTCCAATGGAGCTTTATATCTGACAGATGTAGAAGGGAAATGTGTAGAGACTGCCATTAACTCTGATATTACATATGATTCCTTTCATGTATACAATTGTATTTTTCATAATTTTGAAATTGAAATGATGAAGGCACTTTATTTCTCGGTCCAAACACTTTATCCATTGCTACCCCCTTTGAGCCTGATTATGTTATTCTTTCATACCCGTCTCTCAGAATAAATAATGAAGTCAAAAATAAATGATGAAATGAAAAGGAAAAAAAAAGATATGAAAAAAAAGAGAAGAGAAAAGTATATACAAAAGAAGAAAATCGGGAAAAAGTCAAACGACAAGGAGATCTTATGGTATGAACTATGTCTGACTTTATCCTGAAAGGGTACGTAGGCAGCCTCAATGAGGTTCAGTCACGATAGAAATAAAATCCAAGTTTTCCAAAAATTGAAACTGGGGCAGAAGTTATGTTTTTATGATTCCGAGAGCTGTAATTCTTTTGAAACCATGTTGTAAATTTGAGCCTTTATACCCTTCTTTCTAAACCCATCTAAAAGCCACATTACGGTCCAAAGAAATACCTTCTGATTAATTTCAAGGGAATGATAATGCAATGAGAATAAGGAAAACATATCATGGACAATACCCGGGAGCTTGAAGATGGAAAACATATAAATAAATAAAAATGAGAGAGTTTCATCGGTGATAATCCTCACAGGCACCATAAGGCGAATGTGAGATGAGATATATAAGTGTCTTATTATTGAAAACCCTCACGGGCACCGTAAGGCGACGTAAGTCTGAGAGAAAATAAATGAGAGTGTCTTATTGGTGAAAATCCTAACGGGCAGCATAAGGCGAAAGTGAGGAATGATTTGGTGAAATGAAAGTGGCAAGTCAAGTAAGGTTTGGGTTTATGAAAGAAGAAATCAAAGTCAGCAAGGATTTGGACGGACAGACTGGGTCAGATATCCAAATGCATGGCATCGTCAAAGGAATCAACCTTCCTACCCACATAAGTTCTGTCTTTTACTTAAAAAAAAAATATCCCCACCCCTAAATTCAAGGTCATTGCATTTCATTTTCTTTGTTCAAAACCCGTTGCCAGCCGAAAACTAATTACCAGCTTCTCATGTTAGATGGCACAATGATACTGGGTCCATCAAAGGACAAGTGAAATAGAATAACACATGACGGTCATATAGCCAAGGGGAATAAAAGAAAAGGAGAAAACAAAAGGGGATTAGAATGGAAGAATTGGGAAAAACAATCAGGAAAATACGGCAAAGCAGTACAAAGCAAGATGAGGAAGATGGTGGAAGCAAGACCAACAAGAATGCCAGTTGCTAACCATCATTTTATAACTAACAAGTTTTTCGCTGATTAAGACAGGGACAAAAGATTGAAATTCTTACTAATCACTTTAAAGTGAATGTGACTAATGTGGGAGAAATAATCAAAGGAAGTAACAATGAAGGAAGGAATCCATGATGGAAGGATCAATAATCAGGAACCTACTAGAATAATGAAGGAGGTATTACCTGTTATTTTTAAAGCAACACCCAGTTATCAAACTGAGGGAATAGTTTTCTGCATTTTTAAATTTTTGCTCAGGCGCCCACCTGGATAACAAGGGAATATTTTTCTGCATTTTTAATTTTTGCTCAGGCGCCCACCTGGATAACAAGGGAATATTTTTATGCACTTTTAAATTTTCGCTCAGGCGCCCACCTGGATAACAATGGAATATTTTTCTGCATTTTTAAATTTTTTCTCAGGCGGCACCTGGATGACAAAGGAAAACGTTTTTGCATTTTTAAATTTTTGCTCAGGTACTCACCTGGATAACAAGGGAATATTTTTCTGCACTTTTAATTTTTGCTCAGGCGCCCACCTGGATAACAAGGGAATATTTTTCTGCACTTTTAAATTTTTGGTCAGGTGCCCACCTGGATAACAATGGAATACTTTTCTACATTTATATATTTTTGCTCAGGCGCCCACCTGGATAAAAAGGGAATACTTTTCTACATTTTTAAATTTTTGCTCAGGCGCCCACCTGGATAACAAGGGAATACTTTTCTGCTTCTTTAAATTTTTGCTCAGGCTCCCAACTGGATAACAAGGGAATACTTTTCTGCATTTTTAAATTTTTGCTTAGGCGCCCACCTGGATAACAAGGGAATACTTTCTGCAAAATGAAAATTTTCTTTTATCTAACAATTAATAGCATGATAGATTGTAAGCCCCATACTGGGGTAGAAAAAGTTTTTCTTTATTTTTGTAGTAAGCAGGCACCAACCCGGAGAATATGGAAGTACATTTTGAAGTTATACAAGCAGAATAAAGCAATATATTTGAAGCAAGTTGCAAGCAGAGAGGTTCATCGAAGAATGGAAGACGCAAATAAAAAGAAAAAAATGCAAGATGAAAGATCAAGGCAATACAAGACACAAGGCATAGAAAGGATTTTTTGTAATTCATAGACCATAGCTTAGGCTAGTTTCTTTTATTATTATTTTTTCTTACAATGGTGTAACAAGGGTTAAGTCAACAACAACAATAGCAACAACAGTGAAATCACAGTCCCTGGTAATTCCGGCTAGCAGACATTCCCAAACTACAGTGACCTGATTCTTGTATAGCCCGGGATATGTAGGCAATCCTTGAAGCTGGATGCGGTCAAAACTTTAAAAAAATGCTTCATACGGAATATGGGAGTGAACAAAAATCCCACATTACTGCTCACTTATCATTGCACTGAGACTCTGCGTGTTCCCGAGCAAAGAGGAGCAGCTGTGAGCACGTGATTTTCGCCCCAAGCAATTAATTCCAAAATAAAAAAATACAAAAATTATTATTGATTTCAATTTGTTTGATTAGTGTATAGAAAATACCAGTGTTTGTTTTATATGTTAACAATAAAGTAAAAGAAATTTGAAATGAAATACAAAATGAGATTAATTGAAAAATATCAAAAAATATAAGATAATTACTAGGAAATTGGAAAATCAAGGAAGAATACAAAAATTTGAAAATAAAAGAAAATACATCAGTATAAAAATATACAAGGAAAGTAAGTTTAAAATACAAGGGAAAATAATGAAATTAAATAAATAAATACAAGTTGGAAATACAAAATAGGATATATAACAAAAATACAAAAATACTAAGAAATTGGGCCAAATACACAAATTTTATAGCCAAATTAATGCAATACAGACCGAGCCCAAAGAATTTAACTGGCCAGTCTCACAATATAACCAAACGATACCGTATAACACAACAGATCTGGGTTGTTGATGATTTGAATCGAAAGGATCAAATAAAGCAGTTGCCTTGTAAATCAAACGACGCTGTTAAGGAAAGAAATCAAGGTCGTTCATCTCGTCAATCCAACGGATGAAAGCAATGTCTCATTAAAGCCAAATGACATAGCTTAAGCAATTAAATCGCAGCCGTTTAATAATCTATTCTAACGGATGTGGGTAAGGGTTCATTAAAACTATACGCTATCGTTTTAAGGGCAAAATGAACTGGACCGTTCATCCTAGCCAATCTAACGGCTGTTAAACAATAACACAAATATAATATATAAACCAGACCCCCCCGTTCATTTAGATCATTACACACACACACATCTCACAATGAAACCTTAGGCGTCTCTGTACCCTTCTTTCCCCCCTCCTTCTCTCCCAAGACCACCGGAACCCTACCGGTGGTCAGCCTCCTGTCACCTTCTCCGGCTCAGGCCACTACCCTGAATACCCCTCTCCTTCTTCTCTTCGGCTCAGGCCACTACCCTAAATACCCCTCTCCTTCTTCTAACACCCTTATTTCCATTAACCCCGTTCAAAAATCCCATTAGTTCTCCAGTTCTTGAAACTCCGGTCACCGGAACCCTAGCCGGCGACCACCAAACTATGAATCAACTCTCCACCTTATCACCCCAAAACCACAACAAAATGATATTTAACCCTATCCTAGCCCTATATCTCGAATATAACCCAAACTCTTCAAATATTAATAAGTGTCTCGCTGGAACCCTACTCCGGCAGACACCCAAAACTAATACCTTTCAAAACCACACCCATGGTCCTGAAATACCCCCTTTCACGCACCAAATCAGACTTCCAAAAGTCTGCCTGGAAGATCTATCATCTAAGAGACTCCAAGTCTCTGAAACACTGGATCTTAAACCTTTGTTTTGTGCTTTTGTGTTCTTATTCAGATCTGTTGCATGTTTAGAAAAATCTATGTACATGTTTAAAATTTATTAAGTACTATGAACCCATCTCTATTCTATGCTTTGTTCTTTTGTGTTCATATTTGCTAAAAACCTGAGCTTATTACATGTGTATGCCTGAAATCGACTAAGTATTCTTAGTTCTGGTTTTAACTACCTGTAAATCATATGCTATTAGTTCTTTTATGCTATTGTTTGATAGATCCTGTCTCGACTAGGGGTTTGATAATTGGAATTCAACCATTATCAATTTGTCTCTCTGAGTTTTGATTAATTTTAAAGCTAGTCGTAATTAAGGCTCTTTGTGCAAGACTAAGTAAAACTGGTTACATTTACAATATGATTTATATGTTTGTTTCTTCAGAACTTCTAAGTGCTTAGTCACATTTACGTTATATGTGTAAATTAATAATTGTGTTTATATTTGCACTATAGTGTGAGTCTTTGATTTTGTAAAGTTTATTTGTGTCTATCTTTGTAAGAGTGGTTAATTCTGAAATGGTTACTTAGTCTGAAACTGGCTAAAAAATTAAATTAGGGTCTCAGGGGTTACATTTTAAATATGTTTAATTACCCAAGTCTTAACCGACCTAATAGTAGGTCGGGTAAATATTGTTGAGTTTAAGGGGTAAAAGAGGAAGATAAATTGGTATTTTTGTAGATTATATAGAGGTAATGGGGGTATAAATGACATTGAGGCTTGATTTTACTGAAAATACATGAACAATAAGGGGTAATGGGTGTTTCCGTTAGAATTATGCTATACCTAACTGATTGAATTAAAAAAGAGTTGGCGTGGGAAATAGGAATAACTAATTCACAATTCCCTTCCAAATTTATTCTATAAATAGGTTGTCTCAAGCTTGAAAAAGGGGGTTCACAATTTCAGGGTTCCAACTTTAGAGAACTCGATTTCTGTGACGACCCGGCCCGTCGTCACGGGAATTTCCACCATGTTATGTTGTAATTTCATGTTTTATGCTTTTATATCAGTGTTAGAGTCTATCTGGTGAGTTAGGAGTGATTTGGATTGAAATGAGGCATATAGCCTTTTTGAAGGAAACTTGAATAAGGAAAGTCAACCCGGAGTTGACTATTTGGTTAGAAGGCTCGGAATCGGATTCTGATGATTCGGTTAGTTCCAGGAGGTGATTTGTGACTTAGGGGAGCAATCAGAATTGAATTTGGAGGCCTCGGTGTAGAAATAGGCTTGAATTGGCTAAGGTTGAATTTTGGCAAAATCCGAACGGTAGGTGAGATTTTGATACAGAGGTCGGAATGGAATTCCGACAGTTGCAGTAGCTCTGTTTGGTGATTTTGGATATGTCCGCAAATTTTCAGATCATTCGGACGTTGTTTAGTGGGGTTTTTGATTGATTGTGTAATTCGGAATGTTTTAAGGAATTTAGGCTTGAATTCAATGCGAATTATGGGTTTTGATGTTGTTAGACATTTTTTAAGGATTGGAGCAAGTTCGAATAAGGTATTAGGATGTGTTGGTGTGTTTGGACGAGGTCCCGGGGGCCTCGGGGTGTTTTCGGATGGCTAAACGGGAGAAAATGTGGAAAATTGCAGGAAGTGTTCTGGTTCTGTTGTTTTCGCTCATGCGGAAATGGGGGCGCAGGAGCGAGTCCGCAGAAGCGGACAAGGAGGCACGGGAGGGCTTGTCTTCGCAGAAGCGGGATCTTTTCCGCTGAAGCGGCGTCGCTGGTGCGAGTGGGTGACCGCAGAAGCGGACTTGATGAGTAAGGGGAAAGTCCGCAGAAGTGGATTCTTGATCGCCTGGGCGAGTCTACAGGAGCGGACTCTGGAGCGCAGAGGCGAAAGTCACAGCATGAGCGGTTATGTTTTCGCGGAAGCGAACCGCTGAAGCGGTTTTATGTTCGCAGAAGCGGAATTTGGCCGGCTAGGTCAGGAATCGCAGGAGCGACCATCTGGTCGCGGGTACGGACCCGCAGGAGCGGAATTTTATCCGCAGAAGCGAAAATCGCAGTGAGTTAATTGTATCGAAGTTAGAAAATTTCAGAAACATTTCACACATTTGGGTCTCGGCTTAAGGAGGCGATTTGGGCGATTTTGAAGAGAAACTCAAGGGAAATCATCAGGTAATCAACTATGGACTTAAACTATGATTAGTATTAATAATATTATGCAATTATATCATGAAAATGGAGGAATTTGGGGTGATTCATGGAAGATTTAACCCTAGGCTTGAACTTTAGAAAATCAAGGTTTTGAATGGGCAAATGGAGTCCGAATTTGGCAAAATTGATATGCTTAGACTCGTATCGAGATGAGGGTTCCGAATATGTGACTTTCGTGATTTTTCGACAAGCGTACCGAAAGTCGGGATTTGGCAACTTTGTCATTTTTGGTGTAAATCGAGTTGTATTGATTGGGTGTCGTCCCATTGGCCTAATTTATTGTATTTCTACTGCATTTGATCAGATTCTACGCGTGCGAAGCTCGATTCTCGTGGCAAGGGCATTGTGGACTAGTCGTCGAGCTGTATTGAGGTGAGTAATAGATATGGGTGATGACCAGCGGGTTCGAAACCCCGGTATGCCACTTTGTGACGCTGTATAGCAGCGAGACACGTACTCTCATGTGAGTGCGGGGTCGATTGTGATTGGGGACTATGGCTTAGTCCGACTTGTTGATACTGTGTTATGATATTAGGTCATTCTTGAGCCGTCGAACCTCCTTCTCGGATGGTTGCATACTATATTATGATATTGGCTACTCTTAAGCCGTTGAACCCCCTTCTTGGGCGGTTGAGTATATTTGTGGGCCGTGAGCCAGTTATTGGATCCCGCGAGGATCGTTATCATTGTCTTATCATATTGACATGTTAGTTACTACCAGTCCGTAGTTATTTCTGTTATCATGCTATTTCCAATCTCTGGAACTTGATATTACTGTTTTCAACTGAAAAATGATAAAAGAGTTTTCAAAAACTACTTTTGAGCCTGCGAGGCTGTATTTGCATATTAGCTGACTGGTAGTGGATCGGGCTGCGTGCCGTAGCGGTATATATGTTGGATCGGACTGAACGCCGCAGTGATATTGTGCTTGGGCTGTAGGAGCCCCTACGGAGTCTGAACCCCCACAGTGAGCACAGGTACCCAAATTTGATCGGGCTACGCGCCGTAGCGGTCATATCATGCATTGCATTGCATTTAGCTACATCTGCTAGCTGTTATACTGTTTTGCTGGTACTTGTTGGTACAGGTACAGTTGATATTGATTCTGTGACAGGGTATTTGATTACAGCTTTACATAGTGCTTTATTGCGGATTTCTTATCTGCGCTGTCTTACCCCTGTTTATTACCACTGAGTCTGGCAGTACTCATTTTACTCCCTGCACCTTGTGTGCAGATCCAGGTACCTCTCAGCAGTGATCCAGTAGTTGTGCGAGGCGACATCTGTGGGATATATGAGGTAGCTGCAGAGTTCGCAGAACCCGATATTCCTTCTTACTGTCTTTTAATTCTGTATCGACTTTTCTTTCCGCACTTTGTATCTTGTAAACCTTTATACACTTATGTTCAGTAGAGGCTCATGACTCTTGACCCTTCGGTCTATGGGAGTTGGTGTATTATGGGACTTGGTTCCCCGTTTTCGTTATATGTATCGTTGTTGCTTCGTGATTTGATATGCTTAAATGGGCTAAAGAGAGCTTCTAGCTCCGTTATTGTTATTGATTGGTCAGGCTGGCTTAGCAATGTGCTGGGCGCCATCACGACCGGATTTGGGGTCGTGACAAGTTGGTATCAGAGCCTAGGTTTACTAGGCCTCACGAGTCTTGAGCCGGTTAGTAGAGTCTTGTGGATCGGTACGGGGACGCCTGTACTTATCCTCGGGAGGCTGCGAACCTTTAGGAAACACTTCACTTCTCTTGAATTCTGTCGTGCGATCTTGTTGTTCTAAGAACTGAACTTCTATATTCTATTCTCTCGCAGATGGCGAGAACGCGAGCATCGGGACGAGGTGGACGACCTCCATTGCCACCTGTTAGAGGCCGTGGGCGCGGTCGTGCTAGAGGTAGAGGTAGGGCGGCTGAGGCAGTGCCAGCTGACCCGCCTGTTGTACCAGTTCAGGAGCAGCCCCCAGTGGTTGATGCTCCAGCAGCCCCGGTTCAGGGCCAGACTGTATCTATTGCTATTCCTGGTCTTTGGGAGACTCTTGCTCAGATATTATCGGTGTGTTCCGGTTTGGCTCAGGTAGTCTCAGCTACTGCTGCTGCAGCGACATCTCAGACAGGGGGTGGTCAGCAGACTCCTGTAGCTCGCACACCCGAGCCGGTTGTTCAGGGACTTCAGACTCCAGAGGCGGTCCCCGCTCAGGTGGTTGCGCCGGTTATTCCTCCAGCTGCACCAGCTCCAGCTCCAGAGCATATTGTTCAGGTTTTGCCCGACGACGAGCAGCGTCGTCTTGAGATATTTGGTAGACTTCAGCCACCCTATTTCAGTGGCGTTGAGGGCGAGGATGCCCAGGGTTTCTTGGACAAGTGTCAGAGGATGTTGCGGACGGCTGGTATTCTTGAGTCCAGCGGAGTTTCATTTACTACCTTTCAGTTCACTGGTCCCGCATTTGATTGGTGGGAAGAATTTGAGAGGCGTAGGCCTGCAGGAGCAGCACCTCTCACATGGCAGCAGTTCTCTACTCTCTTTCTAGAGAAATATGTACCTCGGTCTCGTCGCGAGGAGCTACGTCGCCGGTTCGAGTGGTTGATTCAGGGCGACATGTCTGTGACTCAGTATGAGCTTAGATTCACTCAGTTGGCTAGGCATGCCATGTGGATGATCCCTACTGATAGGGAGAGGATCAGGAGGTTCATTGACGGCCTCAACTACTCTATCCGCATTCTTATGACCAGGGGGAGAGTTCTATCATCATCTTTCAAGCAGGTTGTTGATATGGCACGCTCCATTTAGGCGGATCGTCGCCGAGAGAGAGAGGAGCGGGAGGCTAAGAGGCCTCGTGGTTTTGGCAGTTTTAGTGGTGCTCCATCTAGAGGGCATTCCCAGCAGAGCAGAGGTCACTCATCTAGACCTTCTCATTCAGGCCGCCCAGAGCAGAGCGGAGGTTCTTATGGTCGTGGTCGACAGGGGTTTCAGCAGGGTCAGGTCATCACTTAGTGCCCTTCCAGCTCAGAGTGCAGCACCTACTTCTTCAGCCCGGGGTTCTTCTGCGGCGAGGGGTTCCCTTCAGTCCCCTTCTCCAGCACCAGGTGCATGTTATGAGTGTGGTGAGTTTGGCCACATGAGGAGACAGTGCCCTCGACTCCGTAGGGACAGGACTCAACAGAGGGATCAGCCCTCATCTTCAGCACCATCTCAGTCTAGTAGAGGTGGAGGTCAGTCTTCTCGTGGTCGCCCCAGGGGCGAAGAGAGATCTGGTGGAGGCTAGGCGCGATTCTATGCACTTCCTGACAGGCGTGATGGAGTTGTCTCCGATGCAGTGATTACATGTATCATTTCTGTCTGTCACAGAGATGCCTCTGTTCTATTTGATCCAGGGTCCACATATTTATACGTGTCCTCTTATTTTGCACATCATTTGGGTGCGACTCGTAGTAGTCTTGATTTACCTGTTCATGTATCCACCCCCGTGGGTGATACGATTTTTGTGGATCATGTCTATAGATCCTGTGTTATATCTATTGGGGGTCTGGAGACCCAGGCAGATTTATTATTGTTGGAGATGGTGGACTTTGATGTTATATTGGGTATGGATCGGTTGTCTCCGTACCACGCTATATTAGACTGTCATGCTAAGACAGTTACATTGGCCATTCCTGGTATTTCTCAGATCGAGTGGCGGGGTTCGACCGATTTCATCCCTAGCCGTGTCATTTCGTTCTTAAAAGCTCAGAAGATGGTCGAAAAATGGTGTTTATCATACTTGGCTTTTGTGAGAGATGTGGGAGCTGAGACTCTAGCATTGATACTGTACCTGTTGTGAGGGACTTTCCAGATGTATTCCCCTCAGACCTGCCGGGCATGCCGCCAGACAGGGATATTGATTTTGGCATTGAATTGGTGCCGGGTACTTAGCCCATATCCGTTCCTCCTTATCGGATGACACCAGCTGAGTTGAAAAAACTGAAAGAGCAGCTTCAGGAGCTTCTGGATAAGGGTTTCATCCGTCCTAGTGTGTCCCCGTAGGGTTGTCACGACCCTAGTTCACCAATCGTGAACATGTCATGACGGCACCCAGTCCCCACGACTAGGTAAGCCTAACACGTTGCGGAATCTATAAGTTATAAATACTTAAATAAGAAACAGCGAAAAATAACATAAAAGATATGTAATCCGTGCCGCTTGGCACATACATCCGTCACACAATGAATAAAGCACTACCAAGATCCGGAACCCCACGGTAACACAGACTAAAAGGGAAATACAACTGTGGCTCTATGTGTAAAGAGTATCTAACAACGAAATGAAGAAAAATGTCAACTAGTAATACTAGAATAGAAGGGAAGCCTCCGGATCCGCGGACGTAGCAGATCATACCTCGAAGTCTCCCAGAAAACTGCAGAATCACCTAGTACGAGCCTGCTCTGATGTACCTGGATCTGCACAACAAAAGTGTGCAGAAGAGTAGCATGAGTACACCACGGCGGTACTCGGTAAGTGCCAAGCCTAACCTCGATGGAGTAGTGACGAGGTAGGTCAGGGCCCTACTGAGAAACAATAATATAATGATGAAAACAAAATAAACAGTTTAAATGATAATAATTTCCGAAATAACAACATTATGATGATTACTGCAACTGTCTACAATCAAGCTAACAACAATTAACCAACTCAAATAAACGAATCCAGGATCTGTGGGAATTGAACCCACAGTCCCATTCTCAGTACCTCTGGGTCTCCGGAATCGAACCCGCAGCCCATGTCTCAATAATATATCAATAACTCAGGATCTCCGGGAATCGAACCCGCAGTCCACATTTCAATAATCTCAGGATCTCGGGAATCGAACCCGTAGTCCACATTTCAATAATCTCGGGATCTCGGGAATCGAACCCGTAGTCCATATTTCAATAATCTCGGGATCTCGGGAATCGAACCCGTAGTCCACATTTCGATAATCTCAGGATCTCGGGAATCAAACCCGTAGTCCACATTTCAATAATCTCAGGATCTCGGGAATCAAACCCGTAGTCCCTACCAATAACTCAGGATCTCGGGAATCGAACCCGTAGTCCCTACCAATAAATATCAAGATCTCCGGGAATCGAACCCGAAGTCCACATCATTATCACTCCGGGTCTCTGGGAATCGAACCCACAGCCCTGGGATCTCCGGGAATTGAACCCGCAATCCACAAACACAGCAAGTAAAGGAATACACAGAGAGAAATATAATATGCTTAACTATAACTTCACCGATAAACAGCGCCAGCGATTACCAAGAAAACTCAAGTAAGACAATTAGGCAACTAGACGGTTGAATACTACCTAATCATGTTTTTCTAACTGCTACCGGGTAGGAATATTGAATTTAACAGCTAAAAACAGGAATATCACTCATCGAGCATTTTAAGTAAAGTATGTGTTCAACGACCAGCGCATGTACACGCCCGTCACCTCGCGTACAAGGCATTTAAAATATCACATAATATCCTAGGGGTGAAAGTCCCCCACACGAGGTTAGACAGGCCACTTACCTCAATTCCGGTACAAAACCGCTAAGAAATAATCCCTCTTGCCGTGAATGTCGGCCTCCACAAGTGTAGTATCTAATAAAAATTAATAGAATCACATCAAAATAGGCCAATTGGGCATTACCCAACCAAAACAATTCAAAATACACAAAACCCACAAGTTGCCAAAACCCGACTTTCGGTACGCTTCTCGAAAAATTACGAAAGTTATATATTCGTGTTCCTTATCTCAACACGAGTCCGTTCATATAAAATTTATCAAAATCGGACTCCGTTTGCCCATTCAAATCAAAGATTTCCTAAAAATTAGGCCTAGGGCTCAAACCCTCCATTAATCTTTCATTAGCAGTGAAATAATCATGGAGAAACATCAAAATAAAGTTCTTATATTTACCTCCTTGATGAGACGAGAACAACACCGCGAAAATCACCTCAATCGGAGCTCTAGAACTCAAGATATGCCCAAAATACTAAACTTCTCGGTTTTAAACACTGACCAGGCCCATTTTCCGCTTTTGCTGAAACTTTTCGCATAGGCGGGACCGCTTTTGCGGTTCTATTTCCGCTTTTGCGGTTCCGCATCCGCGGTCAAATTCCGCTTCTGCGGTTCTGACAGACACCAGCATTTTCCTCGGCACGGAAATGAGCATAACTTCCTCATACGATGTCCAAATTCGATGATTCTTTTTGCTATGGCTCCGAAATTACGATACGGATCTAATGGTTCAAACAAAACTGAATTTGGAGATCATTTACCTAATATGGTACCCCTTTATGTTCAAAGAAGCAAAGGTTGAAACATCAAATAAGAGCGTGATCACAACCCGAAACACACCCGAGGCCCCGAACCCCAATCAATCATACCAACCAACCCCAAAACACATTACGGAATTGCTCGAGGCCTCAAACCACATCAAACAACTCTAAAACCATGAATTACACCCCGATTCAAACTTTATGAACTTTGAAGTTTCCAACTTCTATTTCCGATGCCGAAACCTATCAAATCGCATCCGATTGACTTCAAATTTTGCACACACGTCCAAAATGATATATCGAAGCTACAGAAACTTTCGGAATTCCATTCTGACTCTCGGATCAAAATCTCACCTATCAACCGAAATTCGCCAAAATACTAACTTTGCCAATTCAAGCTTAATTCTACACCGATCATCACAAAAATATTCCGGACACACTCCTAAGTCCCAAATCACCTAACGAAGCTATCCAAACCATAAGATTTGCATTTTGAGTCCGATATCAAAATTTCCACTTCCGGTCAAATTTTCTCAAAAACCTTCAATTTTCTATCTTTAGCCAAACGACTCCAAAATGACCCACGGACCTCCGAATTCACTTCCGATCGCGCTCCCAAATCCAGAATAACCATACGGAGCTACTCCTAGTCTCGGAATCCCAAACGGACATCAATAACACTAAAATGCATTTTAAGCCAAATTGATGCAATTTCTTCTAAAATGCTATCTTCCATAATATGCGCCAAAACGCTCCCGGGTTATCCAAAACCCGATCCAGGCATACGCCCAAGTCCGAAATCATCATATGAACCTGTTGGAACCTTCAAATCTCAATTCCGAGGTCGTATACTCAAAATTCCAATCCTAGTTCATTTCTTCAATTTTAAGCTTTGGAAATGAGAATTTTCATTTAAATTTAACTCCAAACTTCTTGAATTTTAATTCTGACCATACACACAAGTCAATATACTTGAGATGAAGTTTCTCATGGCCTCAAACTGCTGAATGACGCGCCGTATCTCAAAACGACCGATTGGGTCGTTACAGGGGTACGCCGGTGTTATTTGTTAAAAAGAAAGATGGTTCCATGCGAATGTGTATTGATTATAGGCAATTGAACAGAGTAACAGTGAAGAACAAGTACCCTCTACCGCGCATAGATGATTTGTTTGATCAGTTACAGGGTGCGAGGGTGTTTTCTAAGATCGATTTTCGTTCAAGCTATCATCGGCTGAAGATCAGGGACTCGGATATTACGAAGACTGCATTTAGGACCCGATATGGTCATTATGAGTTTCTTGTGATGTCTTTTGGGCTGACCAACGCCCCAGCAGCATTTATGCATCTGATGAACAGTGTGTTCAGGCCCTATTTGGATTCATTTGTGATTGTGTTCATTGATGACATTCTAGTCTACTCCCGTAGTCGGGAGGAGCATGCTCAGCATTTGAGTATTGTGTTGCAGAGATTGAGAGAGGAGAAGCTATATGCTAAATTCTCCAAGTGCGAGTTTTGGCTCGAGTCCATAGCATTTATGGGACATGTGGTGTCTCGTGATGGTATTCAGGTTGATCCGAAGAAGATAGAGGCGGTGCAGAGTTGGCCTAGACCGTCCTCAGCTATAGAGATCAGGAGTTTTCTTGGCTTGGCGGGATATTATCGCCGGTTCGTTCAGGGATTTTCATCCATTGCTTCTTCGTTGACTAAATTGACCCAGAAGGGTGCACCATTCGTGTGGTCGGATGAGTGCGAGGAGAGCTTTCAGAAGCTCAAGACAGCTTTGACCACAGCTCCAGTGTTAGTATTGCCATCGGCTTTAGGTTCATATACTGTTTATTGTGATGCCTCGAGAGTGGGGATAGGTTGTGTGTTGATGCAGGAAGGTAAGGTAATTGCTTATGCTTCTCGGCAGTTGAAGCCACATGAGAAGAACTATCCTATTTATGATTTGGAGCTAGCCGCCATTGTTCATGCCTTGAAAATTTGGAGGTACTATTTGTACGGCGTGTCTTGTGAGGTGTATACCGACCATCGAAGTCTCCAGCACTTGTTCAAATAGAAAGAACTTAATTTGAGACAGCGGAGATGGCTTGAGTTGCTTAAGGATTATGACATTACTATATTATATCATCCGGGGAAGGCCAATATGGTGGCCGATGCTTTGAGCCGGAAGGCGGTCAGTATGGGGAGCTTGGCATATATTCCAGCTGAGGAGAGGCCATTTGCTTATGATGTTCAGGTGCTAGCCAATCGGCTAGTGAGGTTAGATATTTCGGAGCCCGGCAGGGTATTGGCTTGTGTTGTATCTCGGTCATCTCTATATGATCGTATTCGTGAGCGCCAGTATGATGATCCACATTTGGATGTCCTTAGGGACAGAGTTCAGCATGATGATGCTAGAGATGTCACCATTGATAGTGACGGCGTATTGAGGATGCGGGGCTGGATATGTGTGCCCAATGTTGATGGCCTTCGTGAGTTGATTCTGGAGGAGGCCCATAGCTCGCGGTATTCTATCCATCCAGGAGCCGCGAAGATGTATCATGATTTGAAACAGCACTATTTGAGGAGAAAGATGAAAATGGACATTGTCAGGACATGTAGCACGGTGCCTCAACTGTCAGCAGGTTAAGTACAAGCACCAGAGGCCCGGTGGTGTATTTCAGCGCATTGTTATTCCCGAGTGGAAATGGGAGAGAGTCACTATGGATTTTGTTACTGGACTCCCTCGGACGGCGAGGAAGTTTGATTCTGTTTGGGTGATTGTGGATAGGCTGACCAAGTCTGCTCACTTTATTCCGGTTAGCACTACCTACTCATCGGAGCGGTTGGCAGCGACCTTTATTCGAGAGATTGTCCGGTTGCATGGGGTCCCAGTGTCTATCATATCCGACAGGGGTACCCAGTTCACTTCTCAGTTTTGGAGAGCATTTCAGCGAGAGATGGGTATGCGGGTTGAGTTGAGTACAACATTTCACCCCCAGACAGATGGACAGTCTGAGCGTACTATACAGATTCTGGAGGATATGTTGCGAGCATGTGTGATTGACTTTGGTAGTTTGTGGGATGAGTTCCTACCACTTACTGAGTTTGCTTACAACAACAGTTATCAGTCGAGTATTCAGATGGCCCCATACGAGGCATTGTATGGCAGACGGTGTAGATCCCCTGTGGGATGGTTTGAGCCTGGTGAGGATAGATTGATAGGGACTGAGTTAGTTCAGGATGCTCTGGAGAGAGCAAAGTTGATCTAAGAGAGGCTTCGTACAGCACAGTCTCGTCAGAAGAGTTATACAGACTGTAGAGTTCGAGAGTTGTCGTTCATGGTTGGTGACAGAGTATTGTTGAAGGTTTCACCTATGAAGGGTGTCATGAGGTTCGGGAAGAAAGGGAAGTTGAGTCCCAGGTACATTGGTCCTTTTGAGATACTTAGGAGAGTTGGAGAGGTGGCATATGAGTTGGCCTTGCCGCCCGGCTTATCCAGCGTTCATCCGGTATTCCATGTGTCTATGCTCCGAAAGTACATTGGAGATCCGTCTCATGTATTAGACTTCAGTACCATTCAGCTTGATGGTGATCTATCCTATGATGTGGAGCCTATTGCTATTTTGGGTCGTCAGGTGAGAAAATTGAGGTCTAAGGAGATTGCATCAGTTAAGGTTCGGTGGAGAGGTCGACCGGTGGAGGAGGCCACTTGGGAGATCGAGCGGGAGATGCGGAGCAGATATCCTCACTTGTTTGAGACTTCAGGTATATTTCTTGACCCGCTCGAGGACGAGCGTTAAGAGGGGGAGAATGTGATGACCCGGCCCGTCATCACGGGAATTTCCACCCCATTATGTTGTAATTTCATGTTTTATGCTTTCATATCAGTGTTAGAGTCTATCGGGTGAGTTAGGAGTGATTTGGATTGAAAATGAGGCATATAGCCTTTTTGAAGGAAACTTGAATAAGGAAAGTCAACCCGGAGTTGACTATTTGGTTAGAAGGCTCGGAATCGAATTCTGATGATTCGGTTAGTTCCGGGAGGTGATTTGTGACTTAGGGGAGCGATCAGAATTGAATTTGGAGGCCCGGTGTAGAAATAGGCTTGAATTGGCTAAGGTTGAATTTTGGCAAAATCCGAACGGTAGGTGAGATTTTGATCCAGGGGTTGGAATGGAATTCCGACAGTTGCAGTAGCTCCGTTTGGTGATTTTGGATATGTCCGCAAATTTTCAGATCATTCGGACGTTGTTTAGTCGGGTTTTTGATTGATTGTGTAATTCGGAATGTTTTAAGGAATTTAGGCTTGAATTCGATGTGAATTATGGGTTTTGATGTTGTTAGAAGTGTTTTGAGGATTGGAGCAAGTTCGAATAAGGTATTAGGATGTGTTGGTGTGTTTGGACGAGGTCCCGGGGGCCTCGGGGTGTTTTCGGATGGCTAAACGGGAGAAAATGTGGAAAATTGCAGGGAAGTGTTCTGGTTCTGTTGTTTTCGCTCCTGCGGAAATGGGGGCGCAGGAGCGAGTCCGCAGAAGCGGACAAGGAGGCGCAGGAGCGCTTGTCTTCGCAGAAGCGGAATCTTTTCCGCTGAAGCGGCGTCGCTGGTGCGAGTGGGTGACCGCAGAAGCGGACTTGATGAGTAAGGGGAAAGTCCGCAGAAGCGGATTCTTGATCGCCTGGGCGAGTCCGCAGGAGCGGACTCTGGAGCGCAGAGGCGAAAGTCACCGCAGGAGCGGTTATGTTTTCGCGGAAGCGAACGCGCGGAAGCGGTCTTATGTTCGCATAAGCGGAATTTGGCCGGCTAGGTCAGGAATCGCAGAAGCGACCATCTGGTCGCGGATACGGACTCGCAGGAGCGGAATTCTATCCGCAGAAGCGAAAATCGCAGTGAGTTAATTGTATCGAAGTTAGAAAATTTCAGAAACATTTCACACATTTGGGTCTCGGCTTAAGGAGGCGATTTGGGCGATTTTGAAGAGAAACTCAAGGGAAATCATCAGGTAATCAACTATGGACTTAAGCTATGATTAGTATTGATAATATTATGCAATTATATCATGAAAATGGAAGAATTTGGGGTGATTCAAGGAAGATTTAACCCTAGGCTTGAACTTTAGAAAATCAATTTTTTGAATGGGCAAATGGAGTCCGAATTTGGTAAAATTGATATGCGTAGACTCGTATCGAGGTGAGGGTTCCGAATATGTGACTTTCGTGATTTTTCGACAAGCGTACCGAAAGTCGGGATTTGGCAACTTTGTCATTTTTGGTGTAAACCGAGTTGTATTGATTGGGTGTCGTCCCATTGGCCTAATTTATTGTATTTCTACTGTAATTGATCAGATTCTACGCGCGCGGAGCTTGATTCTCGTGGCAAGGGCATCGCGGACTAGTCGTCAAGCTGTATTGAGGTGAGTAATAGATATGGGTGATGACCAGCGGGTTCGAAACCCCGGTATACCACTTTGTGACGCTGTATAGCAGCGAGACACGTACTCTCATGTAAGTGCGGGGTCGATTGTGATTGGGACTATGGCTTAGTCCGACTTGTTGATACTGTGTTATGATATTAGGCCGTTCTTGATCCGTCGAACCTCCTTCTCGGATGGTTGCATACTATATTGTGATATTGGCTACTCTTAAGCCGTTGAACCCCTTCTTGGGCGGTTGAGTATACTTGTGGGCCGTGAGCCAGTTATTGGATCCCGCGAGGATCGTTATCATTGTCTTATCATATTGACATGTTAGTTACTACCGATCCGTAGCTATTTCTGTTATCATGCTATTTCCAATCTCTGGAACTTGATATTACTGTTTTCAACTGAAAAATGATAAAAGTGTTTTCCAAAACTACTTTTGAGCCTGCGAGGCTGTATTTGCATATTAGCTGACTGGTAGTGGATCGGGCTGCGCGCCGCAGCGGTATATATGTTGGATCGGACTGCACGCCGCAGTAATATTGTGCTTGGGCTGTAGGAGCCCCTACGGAGTCTGAACCCCCACAGTGAGCACGAGTACCCAAATTGGATCGGGCTACGCGCCGTAGCGGTCATATCATGCATTGCTTTGCATTTAGCTACATCTGCTAGCTGTTATACTGTTTTGTGGTACTTGTTGGTGCAGGTACAGTTGATATTGATACTGTGACAGGGTATTTGATTACAGCTTTACATAGTGCTTTATTGCGGATTTCTTATCTGCGCTGTCTTACCCTTGTTTATTACCACTAAGTCTGGCAGTACTCATTTTACTCCTTGCACCTTGTGTGCAGATCCAGGTACCTCTCAGCAGTGATCCAGTAGCTGTGCGAGGCGACATATGTGGGATATACGAGGTAGCTGCAGAGTCCGCAGGACCCGATATTCCTTCTTACTTTCTTTTGATTCTGTATCGACTTTTCTTTCCGCACTTGGTATCTTGTAAACCTTTATACACTTATGTTCAGTAGAGGTTTATGACTCTTGACCCTTCGGTCTATGAGGGTTGGTGTATTATGGGACTTGGTTCCCCGTTTTCGTTATATGTATCGCTGTAGCTTCGTGATTTGATATGCTTAAATGGGCTAAAGAGAGCTTCTAGCTCCGTTATTGTTATTGATTGGTCAGGCTGGCTTAGCAATGTGCTAGGCGCCATCACGACCAGATTTGGGGTCGTGACAATTTCTATTTCCAATTTTAAGAGTTCATATACTGAAATACATTAATACTTCTATTGTTTCTTTGATGTTAGTTTGAGTGGTACTTTGGGATTTTTGTTCTTCATTGGTTTTGACTGAGTTCGCTGGGTTTCTCCTATTTGCTTGGTTGATTTTGTTGGGTTCTATATTCTGAAGTTGTCCTTGCTGCTGTGATATTTACTTCTGCAGTTGTTGATATTTGGTTGCTGCTATTGCCGATTCTCTCTTCTCTTTCATCCCTTAGAACTCATTGTTTCCTTTCATTTGATCAGGTACACTACTATCTCCTGAAGATGTAATTGAAATGCGAGGAAGGAATGAAAATTATTGATTAATTTTATTTGTGGTTGAATTTCTGTTTTGATTTTTTGTAGCTATAATACTTAGATTTCATGTAATTTGTTAGGAATTGGTTGTAATAAGGACTGGATTGCATGAATTCAATTTAGAATTATAGTAGTAGTATATAAAGTAGGAAATAACTTAAATAGGTTAGTTAAAATTATCACCTAAATTTGAAACTAAAACTGGTTAAGCCTAGTTGATTCGCTTGTAGATTTATATATGTCTGAAATTAGACATGTAATACTAGTAATTAGCTATTTTGTTAATTAAGTTCTGAATCAGAATTAATTAATTCGAAAAAAGCATTAGTGTTGAGTTCTAAATGTTACTTTTTTAACATCACTGAAACTAGATTAGCTATAAAATTGTATTCAACTTTGTAAAATGGCAATCTAAAATATAATTGTAATCTGAACTTGCTTTAGCTAAAAAATGTAAGTGTTGTTTTCAGTCAAAGTGGATAGATAACTATGCGATTAGTGTTGTTAATTAAAGAACGATATCATACTCTGTTAGTTTACCAATTGAGTAACAACATTGATTTAAACTAGATATTAAGGTTCATAGTTGATTGTCAAACATTGAACTCAGTAGTGATTAAATGCAAACTGACATTAATAGAAACAGTTAGACATTGATGTTGATTAATATATGTTATAAAATTTTGGTCAACCCTTATCCTGCTTTAGATATAAATGATTTGGGCCTAATTGTGAATCCAGGCCCGGATCAAATCAAAATGGCATTCATGCCTCTGAACAGAAGCGAAAATATATGTTGGGCTCTAGAGGTCCAGCACACCTTTGCAAACTGCTGAGCCAGTTCAAGGTCCAGGACCAGTAATAAATAATGGCTCGGACTCTAATAATCAATAATCTGAGATTGATACAAAAACAGTTATATTAGGTTGAAAACCCAAAAATAGAAAATGTAGCCCATTTAAGATTAGACTTTAATAAAATGGAGATGAGCCTCACTAAACCACAAATACTTAATTGTGGGGCCCTCAAATAAATCTCAACATAAAAAACTTTAGATTCAGAAGGACCGTTTAGCTAATTTCATGGTCCTTCCCAAAGTTAATAAAGACGTAGATAATTTAGGCGCGATTAATGATATTACATTCCTAATACGGGTGCACATTTATGTAACCCAAATCCAAATCCCGGCGAAGTTCAAATGCACTAAAGTCACAGGCGTACTGGTACGGTGTGACTCGAAATGCGTTTTCGCAACGTCATAATTCTTTAAAAAATAACAAAGCGGGACACTAATAATGCATAAAAATGAAGCATATGAAAAATTAGATAAAAACAAAAACAACAGTTGAGAGACCGTGCTAGAATCACGGAATCCGGGAGTGCCTAACTCCTTCTCCCAGGTTAACAGAATTCCTTATCCGGATTTTTGATTCGCAGGCTGTAATAGAGTCATAATTTCCTCGGTTCGAGATTATACCGGTGACTTGTGACACCATTATTCTCCCAACTGGCGACTCTGAAATTTAATAAATAAATATCGTTCCGACTGTCCTTTAATTGGAAAAACTCCTTCCCTTTTATTATTATATCCATTCCCGGGGTGTAGTATTAATAAGCGGGTATAAGAAGAAAAAATGACGTGTGACAGTGTCTATACTCCAGATGTATGTCGGGGTCCGTATCATGTATTGGACTTCAGTACGATTCAGCTTGATGGTGTTCTATCTGATGATGTGGAGCCGGTAGCTATTCTAGGTCGACATGTTCGGAAATTGAGGTCCAAGGATATTGCTTCAGTAAAGGTGCAATAGAGATACCGACCCGTGAAGGAAGCTACTTGGGAGACCAAGCAGGGGATGCGGAGTAGATATCCCCACTTATTTGAGACTCCAGGTATGTTTCATGGCCCGCTCAAGGACGAGCGTTTGTTTTAGTTGGGGAGAATGTGATGACCCGGTCCATTGTCACATGAATTACCACCCTATTCTCCCCGTTATATGCTTTTTCATGTTTCAAAATATGTATTTGGTGAATTTGAGTCAATCCGGATTGAGTTTGTAGGAAATGGGACAAATAGTCTCTTTGATGAAGGAATAGTTTGAAAAAGTCAACCATATGTTGACTTATGAGTTAGAGGACTTGGAATCGAATTCCAATGGTTCGGTTAGCTTCGGGGGATCATTTGTGGCTTGGAAGAGCGATCAGAATTGAATTTGAAGGTCTAGTGTAGAAATAGGCTTGAATTGGCAAAGTTGGAATTTCAGCGAAATCCGGTCGATAGGTGAGATTTTGATCTGGGAGTCGGAACGGAATTATGTCAGTTGCAGCAGCTTCGTTAGGTGATTTTGGATATGTCTGCATATTTTAAGGTCATTTAGACATCGTTTGGTCAGGTTTTTGATTGGATGTTGGTTTCAGATGTTTTAGTTGAAACTTAGGCTTGAATCCGTCTTATGATGATTTTTGTGTTTAAGGATATGTTTTTATGATTGGAACAAGTTTGTATCATGTTTTGGAGTAGGTTGGTGGTTTTTGTTGAGGTCCCGGGGGCCTCGGGGTGAATCCGGGGATCCAAACGGATCATTTTTGGCAAAGTGAGAGATCAGGTTTGTTGTTATAATGATATTTTGTTCATCGCGTTCGCGATGAGGGTCACGCGAATGCGTAGAGTAATCTGGTAAGGCTGGGGATTTTGCCTTCGCATTCGCGAAGAAGGTGATGCGAATGCGTAGGCTTAGGATATCTCTGGTACGTGTTCGCGACTGGATGCCCGCGTTCGCGTAGAGTGAAGGAAATAGATCCATGCGTTCGCGACTAGGAGTACGCAATCGCGTAGAGTAAAAATGGGCTGAAGCCGGATTGTTCATTGCGAACGTGTGAAGAAGTGTCTCGTTCGCATAGAGTAAAGTGTGACTGGACAAAAGGGTTTTAAAAAACATTTCACTCACGATTTCATTCATATTTTCCTCCATTTTTGAGCACCTTGAGACCTAAGTGATAGAATTTAAGGGGATTTCATCGAAAGGTGATTGGAGGTAAGTCCCGTGGTCTTAATACATTATTTTATCGAAGAGTCTTCCATTAAATCTCTAAAATTGGGTATAAATTAATAGAGTTAGGGCTTGGATTTTTGCTATGAAAAAACATGATTTTCCGGCTCATTTGAATTTGATTTTGATTAATTTTATATGTATCGACTCGTGGTGAGATAAGGATTATGAAAATGTGATTTTCATAATTTTTCGAGAAGCAGGCCCGGGGCTCGGGTTTTGGCAACTTCGTGTTTTTGGATGTTTTTCGAGTCCTTTCGGTTGGGTTATGATTCATTAGCCTATATTGATGTATTCTTATTGGTCTTGATTCGATTTGGCACCCCGAGGAGGTCAATTTGCATGGAAAGTGCAAGGCGATCTAGGACTTTAGCCGGCTCGAGGTGAGTGGTAGTAATGAATAATATACTGAGGGTTTGAAACCCTGTATTTGCACTATACAGTGCTATGTTGGGATGATACATGCATCACGTGATAAGCGTGGTAATATTGTAAGTTGGGATTCGGACTTAGTCCATCTCGATTGATGGTTTACTGTACTTATTTATTGAGACTGAGCTTATATCCGTATATTTGGGCTAGTTGCCATGTTTGGGGCCTCGTACCGATCTGTAGAACCTTAGGGAAGCCGGTGGAGCTAAATGACCCTTATATCTGTTGAACACATACTCTTAGTCATATTCTTAGCTTTATAGCATAACATGTACTGGTACTTGTAATGTACTCTGAATGAGAATACCTGGGGCTGAATACCCTATTCTAGCTGAGTGAGCCCGAAAGGCCAAGTCTATATTGACTGAGAGGGGTCGAGGACCCATGGTGAGGTATTGATATTTATACCGGATCAGGCTGCACGCCGCAACAGTATTAGTAAGGATTTGGTTGTACGCCGCAGCAGTGTTGGATCAGTGCTGGATCAATGTGGGATCAGTGTGAGACAGTAGTAAACTGAGACTGGACTTTTCACTTTAGAGATGATGTACCTGTATTGTTCTCCTTAGAACTGTTTAGTGTTCTTACAGGAGTTGTTACTTTCAGTTGTTATTTATTGTTACTAGTCACTGAGTTTTAAGTACTCACTCTACTCCCCACACCTTGTGTGCAGATACATGGATCCAGGAGGGTAGTTGAGTTATATACTGCTGTCTTTCCAGCTGTTGAGGAGAATTCGGGGTAGCTGCCGGTGTCCACAAGACCCGGTCCCTCATTTACTCTATCTATCTTTTGTTTATTCTGCTCTAGACTTGGTTGTATAGACTTTATTCTATTGTTATAGGCTCGGACTTGTGACACTGGATCTATTGGGCTATATTTTTCAGTTGTTTCATATTCCGCACTTGTTATTATTATTACGAAAGCAGACTATTTGACTTTAAATGGAACATTTTTATTAAATAAATGAACTGGTTATCTAAAAATGGTCGGGCTTGCCTAGCAATATGTTGGGCGCCATCACAACCGGGGTTTGGGTCGTGACATATTCATGTTCGAAAAATTCATCATAATTTTCTCAGATTAAAAGTTAATTCATATAGAGGTCCAGATAATTAATTTGATGGTGCTTATTTAATTTTTGTGCTTGAGCCATTTGAGTCATTCGAATATTGTGCTTTAGACAATTCGAGTCTTTGAGAAACTCTGCTTTAAGTAGCTTGAATCATTTTGGAACTAAAAATAGATTGCAAAAACACCCATAATACGTATTTAAAAGCTTTCATGAGTTTGCGGGCTAATCAAATATTGAGACGTGATTGAATCTAATATTTGACAATATGTTTCCTTGTAATCGATGAAACATATTTATGATAGGATAAACGTGAGAGAAAAAGATTCATTCTCTTCATAAACAATAGGAGGTAGAACCAATAAAGATCTCTTCATCCTTAACTAGAGGTTTTATGTTTAAATTTTCCGAATATGAACAAGTTTAGTAGGAAGCAAGTTAGTGTCCCATATCGGTGTGGCATGAAACAATATGCTTCCTTATATGGTCTTGAACAATCTCACCCTAACTTTTGGAGTTTAATTAGGCCCAAGATCCATTTCTTTATTATGGTATAAGACCTAAATTTATTCCAATTCATAGTTTACCCTATGCTAAAAATAGCATGGGCTAGCTAATTTTCGGTTTCATTCAAAAATAGCCAGCATTTGAAAAATTATTGAAAAATAGTCACTATTTTGCTACAACATGGAAGTTCCAATATAATATAATGAAGATTGGTGCCCCACATAGAAATTTCCAATATAATACTCTCCAGCTGGAACTCCAATATAATATGCTGGAGTCTCAGTATATTAAACTGGAATTTCAATATATTATATTGGAATATTTTTTCGGATTTTGAATAGGATTTTTGTCCAAATTTATACAAGAAAAATGACAAAATTTCAATTACTTTTGGAACTGTGGCTATATTTCCATAATCACTTATAAATATGGCTATTTTTTAGTTTCTCCCTACCCGATACGCATCTAAATTTAGTCTAATGAGCCTTTGCAGGCGAAAGAATCGTCTAGAGGAAATTTCTAAAATATGCCATATGTTATAAATAGAATTCTATTTATGGTGAATGTCCATATTTAGAGAGATTGTAGGGTTTGTTACTTGGTGGCTAAGTCAATCTCTCCCTATAAATAGAGGGTTCTATTCCATTGTAAATCATCCCAAAATTCAATAAGAATTCCCTCTTCTCTTTCTCTGCAATATTGTTCTTGTTCTTTAATTATTTTATAACACGTTATCAACAAGAGACTCTAACCAATTGAGTAGAAGCTTTGGAATTGAGCACAATGATTGTCTATTGCTCCATGAACTTCCTTCATGATTAAATTTTAGATTTAAGTTAAGTATTTTTTACTTTTCTCTTTCAAATTTTTGACATTCTATCATTTGATTTTAAATACAAGCAAAGATGATAAATTTTGATTGCAACTCTAATGGAGTTTGAAAGAAATTATAACCACCCAAAGTGGTAAAGTTTCTATGCCTTTCCATGATTAAATTCATGTATGATTGTGGGCAAAGAATTGAAAACCCGTCCCATTGAATTTGCTCCATTCTCATTCCCTTTAGAGAATGTGATAGAAGTATGTGATATGTCATGACCCCAAAACCCGGTTGTGATGGCGTCCAGCATATTGCCAGGCCAGCCTGACCAACCAACTATAACTCAGAGCTATCAGCTCACACTTTACCCTTTTTAAACATAAACAATAATAGTATGATGAAATAACATCCAACACATCGGGATTAGACATCCCAAAATCAGTATAAACCTCCCACCAAATCAGGAGTCATAAGTCATGAGCCTCTACCAGAAAATAAAGCTGTGATAGTATACACAACTGTGTCAACTAGTGCAGAGTAGTCTAGGAAAGTAAAGATAGACTGGAGAGTCAGGTCCTGCAGACACTGGTAGCTACATCAACTGTCCAAGTGAAGCTCTCCGAGCAGATGAAGTCTCAGCTCTGCTGTGATGTACCTGGATCTGCACACATTGTGCAGGGAGTAGTGTGATTACTTCCAACTCAGTTGTAATAAACAAGGGTAAGACAGCGAATGAAAGAAAACCCAATACAACATTATGCAAGGCTATACAACAATAACCTGTATCAGTTATCAACATGAGCAATATCAGAAACCAACAATATCAGCTATCAAAATAATAGGTATAGATAAATACAAAACAATGCATGAATATGATCGCTACGGCGCGTAGCCCGATCCATTTGGGTACCCGTGCTCACTGTGGGGGTTCAGGCTCCAAAGGGGCTCCTACAGCCCAAGAACATTATCATGATATGCTGCGGCGCGCAGCCCAATCCACTACCAGTCCAGCTACAATGCAATGCAACCCTACAGGCACAGTAATAGTATTTGGAATCTCTTTTTATCATTTTCAGTGGAAAATAGTGTTTTAGAAATTCCAAAGTTTGGATAACTATTTTAGACACTAATAGCTCAGGACTGGTATCAACATAACATGCCAATATCATAGAAACAATAGCAATAATCCTCGCAGGATCCTAATAACTGGCTCATAGCCCAAAGATATCCACAACCATCCAAGTAGGAGGTTCACCGGCTTAATAATAGCCAACAACACAGTATAGTATTACTAGGTCGGACTAAGCCATAGTCCCCAATCACATTCGACCCCGCACTTATAAGAGAGTACATGTCTCGCCTCAATACATCGTCACATAGTGATATACCGGGGTTTCGAACCCGCTGGTTATCACCTACACCCATTACTCACCTTGACTCGGCTCAAAGACTAGTCCACAATGCCCTTGCCACGAGAATCAGCCTCCACGGGTGTAGAATCTGATCAAAATCAATATAAATGCATCAAAATAGGCTAAAGGGACATTACCCAATCGAAATAACTCGAATTATACCAAAAACCACAAAATTGCCAAAACCCGAATTTTGGTACGCTTCTCAAAAAATTACAAAAGTTATATTTTCAGAATCCTTATCTCAGCACGAGTCCATGCATATAAAGTTTATCAAAATCGGACTCCGCCTATTCAAATCGATGATTTTCAATAACCCAGGCTTAGAGCAAAAACCTCAATTAATATACCTCTAATTCTTCCAATTTCAGGTATAAACTCCATAATTTAGCAAGACAATAACATAATTTAGGTCCATGAATGATTACCTGAAGAATCCCTTGGATTTCCTCTTAAAATCGCCCCAAATCACCTCTTAGTTTTAGCCCTTTGCGTGATATAACATTCTGATATTTTAACCTTTTGATCCTTTATCACTTATACGTTTTCCACTTCTGCGGTCATAGACTCGGATAAGCGAGTCCCTCCTGCGACTATTTTGTCACTTCTGCGAGAAATCAATTAACTTCCAATATCGCTTCTACGGTCCAGGTCTCGTACCTGCGAGACCGCTTAAGCGAAGAATACTCCGCTTCTGCGAACTTCACCCAGCCGCCTTCTTTCACTTCTACGGCCATGGGTTCGCAGAAGCAAGCATGTGCCTGCGATTAAGCTGTCGCTTCTGTGGTATTGCTCGTCCAGGTCCAAAGTTTCTTCTGCGAGAACCTCATCGCCCCTGCGAATCCGATTCTGCGGCTCCCCATCCACTAAAGCTTAATATCTGCTGCATTCCATGATATCAGCCCCTTAATGCCAAAATTCTTCCGGTTGACCTCCAGGAATCATCCCGAGGTCCCCGGGACCTCAACCAAAAATAAAATTCAACTCTAAATCATCATACAAACTTGTTCCAATCATAAACACACACCCTTAAACACAAAAATCATCAAAATAAGGCCGGTTCAAGCCTAAGATTCAACTAAAACTTCCGAAACTTACATTCTATAAAAAACCCGACCGACCGATATCCAAATGACTGGAATATTTGCAAACATATCCAAAATCACCTAACGAAGCTAATGTAATGATCGGAATGCCATTCCGACTCCTGGATCAAAATCTCACCTATCGATCGGATTCCGCCATAATTCCAACTTAGCCAATTCAAGCCTATTTCTACACCGGACCTCCAAATTCAATTCTGATCGCTCCCCTAAGTTACAAATCACCTTCCGGAACTAACCAAATCATCAAATTTTTATTCCAAGCCTTCTAACCACATAGTCAACTCAAGGTTGACTTTTCATAAACAAGCTTCACTCAACAAGGCTATATGCCTCATTTTCAACCAGAATCAATCCCAATTCACTCAATAGACTCTAACACATACGTAGAAACATGAAACATATAAATGAAGAGTAACAGGGTGGTAATTCTCATGAGGATGGGTCGGGTCGTCACATGATAAGTTTGAAAGAAGACAAAATTATTACCGTGAAGGTATCAATGATGTGGACATGGCAATAGATGAAATTATCATCATCATCATCATTGTGATAATGAGAATATTAAGGATTCTCAAAATAATCCTTCACTTTGTGAAGATAATATTTGTCATCGATTTGACGTGAGATTTTATATAGCACATATAGATAATTATGGTCCATTCATGATAGGAATGTGACAACATCTGATTTATGAAGACATATTTATTCTTGAAAGAATATCAACAAGCTATCGGTATTGAAATACCACACTCACCTCTAGAAGGAGGTTTGAGGTGAAATAAAAAAATAATATCATTATTATAGCATGAATGGTAATTCATCACGTACCTATTGTGATTAGCCAAAATATTATGGCAGTAGATTATTACATGGAAAAAGTAATAGAATTTTGCCTATAATGATTTTTACCATGGCCATAATGGTATAACTTTCTCTTTAAAAGAGATATTCACCACTTGGATGTTGATGAATCTGTGGTAGTACAAAATTAATTGAAAGCTCTGGAAGATCAAATTATTACTATTTTGCATAAACGCAATTAATTACCAATAAGATATTGTATTGTAGTAAGTCTTAAAGAAACTTATTCAGTTTCCAAATACGTGAAAGCGATTGATTATATTGAGACTATAAGTAAAGAAAAGATTTAATATCTTCTATTACTACATCTTGTGGTGGGGTAATATGTATGTGAAAAGCTACCCGTTTTATTCTGCAATTTGTACGACATAAACAAAAGAATACCACAATAAAGTGGATGTGTATTGATATAAAAATCCATATCATAATAAACTTGGAGTTTATTGATAATTACACAAGTCATGGTGTACATTTGAAGTTTATCAATATTGATAATTTATCTAGTTGGCATAATTGATTTAGCCATGTTAATTCAAGTATGATGTGCAAAAAAATAAAAGAGAATTACATGGGTAAATATTAATGAACTAGAAAGTTCTTTACGTATTCTCTTACACATTGCTTGTTCTCATTAATTAATAGATCAATTAAAATTGGGATTGAATCCAATGAATGCTGGAAATATAAAAGGTGAATATGGACCAGTTCACCCGCCATGTATACCACATAAGATGCATCTATGAGATGGTTACATGTGCAATTATTATTAACCCGCAACCTGGACGGTGTGTGCGAGGTAACTTGCTCAATAATTTGATTTAGAGCATAATTTCAAGATTTTCTATTCAAGAAGTTCATCTTGATAAGTTTGTCTATATCACAGCTGGTTTAGTAAAATGATTTATCGAGTGCCTCCACTTAATAGCTAAATTATTGCTTATAAGAACAAAGTTATCTATATCAGTTTGATATAGGTTATATACGAAAGTATATTACATTCTCCCCTCACAAGTGGTTTGGGATCAGGAACCAAATAATTCCATCTTAATATTATTGATGTACAGTGTATATTTTGATTAACACCATAATGCACAAAGATGGGATCTCAAAGTTGAGGACACAAGTTAGTTTTCTGACATGAAGGGGAGACATGATAAAAAGTTGAGAAAAGTTACGGGGAATAAATTATCGTTTCTGCATCTAGATCCTCGAATAAAATAATATGAACTTGAATTTCATAAAAGGATAATTCATGCGCAATTTATTGCAAAGCATGTCAGGCGCACTTGCTGACTCTAAGAAAGTAAGTGTATTCTCGCTGCAAATGTCCAAATTATAATAAGTCAAAGAATGACAAAGTCTATGGTAAGCTTAAAGTGTATAGACAATCAATTTCAAATAAATTTCTTGATAAAGAAGATGAGCAAATAATCAAAATGATCATAATAAAGAGGCAAGTGATCTCGAAGATCACATGACATAACCCTCCATAAAATCTCATCGGAGATTCAGGTACCTGAATATATGAATGAAGAGATCTCTATGTTATGTCATTATGATAATACATTGAAACTGATATAAAATCTTTGTCGACGTCAACCTTCAAGAAGCTAGTGCACAAGATTGCGATGTGAAGGCTCAAGGATGTGAATTGATGCTATCATCAAGGGGAGTTAATGCACGTTGAACTCTTTTTCCCTTATAAGGGTTTGTCCCACCGGGTTTCCTTGCAATGTTCTTAACGAGGCAACCAATAGGCGCATTTCTAAACATGTGTAATCTTTTTCCATTTCTAGAAAAAAATTTCCCATTGGGTTTTATTTTAATTAAGGTTTTAACGAGGCACATTATCTGTTGAATAGACATTCAGGGGCAGTGTTATAAATAGAATTCTATTTATGGTGAATGTCCATATTTTAGAGATATTCTAGGGTTTATTACTTGGTGGCTAAGTCAAACTCTCCATATAAATAGAGGGTTCTAGTCCATTGTAAATCATCCCAAAATTCAATAAGAATTCTCACTTCTCTTTCTCTGCAATATTGTTCTTGTTCTTTTATTATTTTATAACACCATCGAAGTATTTGCATTTATTGCAACAGACAATGAAAATCTTAGCTCAATTATTTGGTCATGTTTCTTGTGTCTTTTTTTTTTTTTTGGTCAATAAGAAATATACAACTTAACAACTCTGTTAGAGCTTGATCTTTTATATATATATATATATATATATATATATATATATATATATATATATATATATATATATATATATATATATATATATATATATCAAGCTCTAACGGAGCTGTTAGGTTGATGCATTAGAGGCATTTTACATTACTACCAGCAAAACCAAACAAAGGTTATCCCTTAGTGGGATAACCATAAGATCCTAACACATCCGTAGCATTACTATTTACAGAAGACAACTAAAACTACTACTACTTGTCACACCTCCTTTTTTACACACCCTACCACAAAGGGTTAAATATATAAAAGGGGAGTTTTTCCAATTAAAGTAAAATTATTTGAATTGTGATTATTTATTTATTTTTTAGAGTTGCCACTCGAAAAAGGATTGACTTTTGGTGTCCCGAGTCACTGATTTAAATCCTAAATTGAGAAAAATTGTTCGACTTCCGAATTAGAGTCTGCTAACCAGAAATTCTGTGTAAGGAATTATGTTGACCCGAGGAAAGGTATTAGGCACCCCCGGGTCCCGTGGTTCTCGCACGGTTGCTAAAATTATCATACATGGATAAAATTCTAATTTCTTATGCATGCTCCAATTTATAGTATAATTTTATAATTATTTAACCGCTTTTGATTATTTTTACGAAAGTGAACGTCGCCTAAAGATATGTTTTCGGATCACATCACATGAAATGCACCCGAATCCTCGACACATCTTTATTTGACATTTTCGGATTTGGATTTGGGTTGTATGAAATACACACCCATATTAGGAAAGTAAGATTATTAAAAATGCGCCTAAAAAGTTTAACGTGTTGTTATCTTTTGGGAAGGCAGTGAAATTTACTAAACGGCCCGTCCTGAGTTTCTAAGTGTTTTTTAATTAAGTAATTAATAAGGGCCCCGCAATGGTTTCTTTTGATTTGGCGAGGCTCGTCTCATATTTATTATTTAAAAGGTCATCCTAAAGCAAACTAAATTTCTCTATTTATTATTTTTATCTAAGGGCTAATTAATTTACAAATACAAATTCGAGCCACGAATTCCAGTCCGAATTCAAACAAAACGGAAATACCCTTTTAGCTTGAAACTGCTACCTAATTCAAGACACGAGTTTTATATTTGTAAGTTAACACCCCCCTGCATTCCTAATATAATTTTTAAGGGTTTTCTTCGACTACAACAAACTACGAATGTTTATTAATGATTTTTTCCCAAGCTACGATGAGATCACCATAAGGGCATGAATTATGGAAATAACTTCGTGCCCAAATAATTACTTGTGAACTAGTCGCACACAACGAGCAAACCCAACTGATACAATCTATTCATATTGCCAAAAATAAAGCAACGCTGATTATCAATTTGAGAAGAGGACCAAAGCTAAAAACCTAACCACTAATGCATGATAAGAGTAATCACACAGAAGAAAAGAAAACATACTGATCCGACCAAAAGCAACACTCAAATTTAGTCTATTCTCCAATTGTTAAGTTCAGAACCAGATAATGAAAGTAGAGTCATGAACATCACAAGACAACGAGAGCTAAAAATGCAGAATCTGTGGCTCAAGATTGTGCAAATTTGCTGCCTAAATAGTGCAAAAAAGGCCAGCTTTTCAGTTGGCTATCAATCCAAACAAATGCCCCAAAATACTGCAGGTTATTGGCTCAACTTACTGCTGAAATCAGATTATTTAGCAACTCAAAATAGCAAAATTACTATGACTGTAACAGGGCCGACGGAGTCTGGACAACAGAGGAAAAATAGAGCAAGGATGGGCATACACGATCAGCGAAACAGTTTGACTTCACTCCCCCTTTAGACAAACAGAAAACTAAATCAAACAGAGGATATTTCACATATTGGAGGGAAATGGAAACTCTCATCAACCTGGGCCAATGTACAAAGGATTCAGACAGAAAACTCCTTAGCCAAAGCTTGGACTTCAAAGGCATACGATTAAACTCGAATCAATTTTACTTAAAACGAATTGCACGAAAGGAATACAATGAATCTCGATACTCATGCGACAATTATGGACTAAGAGGTTCTTACAAATCAATCTACAACAGATTTTATACACTAATCTTCAATTTAATCACCAAAAGACCAATCACATCATTCTAGCAGTCCATATATGTCAGAGAATAATAGGAAAGCATGAGGCAAAATACCTATAATTTGTTTATAAATGAGCTTACTGTAAGTTTTTATAAGAACAGCAGGTCGCATCATATACGTATTTTCAAGATCCAAATCAAAATCAGCTAGACAGTGAAGATTTCAATTTCACTCAAACTTAGCAAAGATGATCGATCACCAATATATAGAGAATCCCAAACAATGTTTTTAGCCTTTCATGCTTGAACTAGTGTGTTTGAAACCAAGCCAACAGTCATGAATTAAATTGTCAAATGCAAGAAGCTGGGAACAGAATTACAAGTGTCTTAACTAAGTGTATTTATCAACAAACATAAGGGAAAGAGGGCAAAACTATAGTAGCAAGATAGTATATATTTGATTTCATTCAAATCTATGAAGTATGCAAATTTTGCTAAGCTATTACAAATCAACTACCACGAACATGGAAATTGTGCATTTGATAGGGAACTTCTCCATCTACTTCTAACAATAACCTAACATGCCTCAACAACTCACATAGTCACACAATTGAATCGAGCCTCAATCAACCATGTTGGAGTTTGAATAGATTTCATATAGACGTTCAAATATCAAAAGAAAACAAGGCACACAGGAGCAAATGTTTTTCAGAGAAGGCAAACAAACGATATGCAATTTGTGTCCCTAGAAATAAAACGATCGATTTCCATACTCACACCATAATACTCAGAATCAAGCAAGCTTATGAGCCAACGTTCCAATTCCAGCAGGTGAGAGCAGTTTCACAATGACAGACCAACCAAACTATAACAGCTATTTGAAAATGACAAAATTTGGATTCAGATGAAGGTTTGACATCACAATAACCGTTAAACCATAGAAAATGACCACTCAAAATCATCTTCTACTTACTGAAGATGCTCAAATACGTCATACCATAGAGAATTGTAACGACCTGATCGGTCATTTTAAGCTCCAACGAGTCATTCAGCAGATTGAGGCCATGAACAACTTCATCTTAGGTATATTGACTGTGTGTATGGTCAGAATTAAAATTCAGGAAGTTTGGAGTCAAATCTAAATGGAAATTCTCAATTTGAAAGCTTAAAGTTGAAGAAATAAACTAGGATTAGAATTTTGAGTAAATGACCTCGGAATTGGGATCTTAAAGTTCCAGCATGCTCGTATGATGATTTTAAACTTGGAAGTATATCCGGATTTGGTTTTTGATAACCCGTGAGCATTTCGGCGTATATGGTGGAAGTAAGTATTTCAGAAGGATTTCATAAATTTGGGTTGGAAGGCATTTTAGAGTTATAGATGTCCGTTTGGGATTCTGAGTCTGGGAATAGATCCATATGGTGATTTTGCAGTTGGGAACACGATTGGAAGTGAATTCGGGTGTCCGTAGATCATTTTGAAGTCATTTGGCTAAATATACGAATTTGAAGGTTTATGAGAAAATTCGACCGCAAGTGAAAATTTTGATATCGGGGTGGGAATGCGATTCAAAAAGTTGGTGCAAGTCCATAATGTCGAGTGTGACTTGTGTGCAAACTTTGAGACAATTCGGATCGATTTTGGTAGGAAATGGGACAATTAATCTCTTTAAGGAAAGCTTAAGTTGGAAAAGTCAACTCAATGTTGACTTATGAGTTAGAGGGCTTGGAACTGAATTCCGATGATTCGGTTAGTTTCGGGTGATGATTTAAGACTTAGGAGCGCAATCAAAAGTAATTTTGGAGGTCCGGTGAAGAAGTTAGCCTATTTTGGCGAAGTTGGAATTTTGGCGGAATCCGATCGATAGGTGAGATTTTGATCCGGGAGTCAGAATGGAATTCCGACGACAGTTGCAGTAGCTCCGTTAGGTGATTTTGAATGTTATTGAAAAATTTCAGGTCATTCGGAGGTTGTTTGGCCGGGTTTTTGATCGAATGTTGGTTGCGTAAGTTTAAATGAAAACTTAGGCTTGAATTTGCTTGGATTCGATGTTTTCCGTGTTTAAGGGCACATTTTTATGATTGGAACAAGTTTGTATCGTGTTATGGAGTATGTTGGTGGTTTTCATTGGGGTCCCAGGGGCCTCGGGAGGAATTCGGGGGTCCAAATGGACCATTTAGAGCCAAAGTGAGCAGCTGATTGCTGCACTAAATTGCAGCAGATTTTCAGCAATTTTCGGCTACTTTGAGAGCTAATATCTTGTAATCTATAAGGAAGCACAGAAAGTGCAAAACATGAAAGTTGTAGACCATCGTGTCTAATTTCAAGAAAGTAAAATAACTCGTAATGTAGACATCTGTACTAGAAGTTATGAACGACGGAAAATGACTGCTGGAGCAATAAGATGTACAATTTGTACAGCGCAGGTGCAGGGTACAACCCGAAGAAGCACGGGCAGATTCTTTATTACACGAAATTGGGTTATTTCTTTCATTCATTTCATTTCGTTTGGATGATTTTGGAGTGCTTCAAGAGGGGATTTAACCGAGTAAACATTACAGGTAAGTTTTGTGGTTTAATTACGCGTTTTTATCATGAAATCCTCCTATATTTTGCTGAAATTGGGGGAAATTATTGGTGAATTTAGCCTAAGCCTGGGCTTTGGTAAACTGTCGATTTTAGTGGGCAAACGGAATCCAATTTTGGAAAACTTTATATGCATAGACTCGTGTTGAGACGAAAATTCCGAATATGTAACTTTCATAATTTTTCGAGAAGCGTACCAAAAGTCGGGTTTTGACAACTTCGTGGGTTTCGGTGCAATTTGAGTTATTTCGAATTGGTTGTGTGTTATTAGCATATATTGATGTATTCTATATGATTTTGAGAAGATTTGGCATCTGAGGAGACTGATTTGCGAGGAAAGCACAAGGCGGAGTGAGGCTTCTACCGGTTCGAGGTGAGTGGTGATAGTAAATAATGTACTGAGTGCTTGAAACCCCGTACTAGCACTTCACAGTGCTATGTTGAGATGAGACACGCGTCTTGTGATGGGCGTGGTAACATTGTGATTGGGGGTTTGGACTTGGTCCTTCCCGGCTAATAGAATACTGTGTATAATGAGCGTTAATGAGATTATGACTATGTAATTGGGCTAATAGCCATATTGGGGCCTTGTGCTGATCTGTAGAGCATTAGGGAACCTGTAGAGCTAGGTGACCCTTATATCGTGTTGGAAACTTACACTTAGCCATAAAACTAGCTGAATAGCCTATTAAGAGCCAGTACTAGATGTGTACTATGAGAGATAGATTACTTAGGGTGGAAGTTCCCTGATTTAGCTAAGTGGGCCTAAAAGGCCAATCCTATACTAATTGAGACAGGGTCGAGGACCCGTTAGGAGGTATTATATACATATATATAAATATTGGATCGGGCTACACGCCACAGCAGTATATATATTGGATCGGGCTGCACGCCGCAGCAGTGTATTTATTTGATCGGGCAGCATGCCGCAACAGTATACATATTGGATCGGGCTGCACGCCGCAGCAGTATACATATTGGATCGGGCTGCACGCCATAGCAGTATATATATTGGATCGGGCTGCACGCCACAGCAGTTTTTATATTGGATCGGGCTGCACGCCGCAGCAGTATATATATTGGATCGGGCTGCACGCTACAGCAGTATATATGTTGGATTAGACTGCACGCCGCGGTATTATTGCGCTTGGGCTATAGGATCCCCTTCGAAGTCTAAGTCTGCACACATTCTCAGTGAGTGCTGGTGTATATTATGGGATCGGGCTGCACGCCACAGCAGCAATATATGTATATATATATATATATATATTGGATCGGACTTCACGTCGGAGTAATATACGTGTGGATCGGACTGCACGCCGTAGTATCATAGCGCTTGGGCCTAAGGAGCCCTTCCGAAGTCTGTATACACCCCCAGTGAGTGCCATTGACGTTAAATGGAGCGGGGTGCGCACTGCAGCGATATATGTATTGGAGCGGGCTGCACGCCGCAGCATTATACTTATACATATCCATATACGTACTTAAATACTTATACATTATAGACATATGTATATATTTACATACATTGAGTTGGCTATACACCGTAGCGGTACGAGTGAGGATTTGGTCAGTATGGGACCTTGTTGAGATAGATGTGGATTGGAGATGAGAGTATTCACCGTAGTGATGACTTACATGTGGGGTTGCCTTAGAACTGTTTAGTGATAGTACCGGAGTTCTTCTTTTCAGTTATTATTTATTATTGTTACTCACTGAGTCAAAATATACTAGCCCCACTCCCTTGCACTTTTTGTGCAGATATACAGGTTCAGGAGGGCAGTTGAGCTATCGCAACTGCTTTATTATCCCCATTCCGTGGAGACTTCGAGGTAGCTGCCAACGTCCGCAGTACTTGACCTCTTCCCTTTTATCATTTTGTTGTCTCCATTCTGCTTAGACTTGATTGTGTAGTATATCTCATTTGTAGAGGCTCAGACATGCGACACCACGATTTGGTTGGGACTATATTCGTGTATTTCATTTCTACACTTCTTGATTTGTTATGAAAATAGGCTAATTGCGCCGATTAATCAGTATTAAGTTATAATTGGCTAGTTTAAGTGGATAAGATGGTCAGGCTTGCCTAGCAATGTGTTGGGCGCCATCATGATCAGGGTTTGGGTCGTGACAAGAATGAATTCATTCAACACGAGATTCGATCCTAGCACAACAGAGCACTTGAGAGAGAAATATGTAGCTCAAAGCACTGAAACGAAACAGAATTGCAAGGACAGAGAGATGAAGATTGAACCTGAAATTTTGAAGTTCTTTTGATAACAGAATCAAAGGCTATTACACAGTTTCGACACAAAAATATATTCAAGGTTTAGCAACAAATCAGCGAAGCAATAGTAGAAACCAAGCTCGAACTTCAATTTGTATCTCCCTGAAGCTCAAATTTCAGGTTCAATCTTGTCAAAGAAGAAAGACAAACTCAGAAAACATTAATTCTAGAATCCTTTTAACTTTTCTTCTCTAAATATTTTAGCCGACCCCCAAAAATCTTCTTTAAAAATGAGCCCAGAGCACCCATTTTATACCCAAACCTAGAAGCTTCCTTCAAAAATCCAAAAATATTCACCTCTAGAACGAATTCGGACAGATAGAGAGAGGGGATTGATCCAAAATCAATCCACGATCCCCATTTCTCCGAATTCATTCTCAACAAGCACATGAGAGACGAAAATCTATCAGAGACCATTAGAATCATGCTGACATGATGAGATAAGGTGCATGTGAGGTTAAATTGAGCTCACTCGCCTGAAATTGGCGAGTTTGGACATGGTTGAGATGAAGAAGAGAATGAACAGAAAGGGGCATCGCTTTTTTTTGGGCTTTAGGATTAGGTTACTTGGAAATGGGTCGGGTCGTGGTTCCTGGGCGTGGGTCTAGGCAGTTTTAGTGAGAAGAAGAGGGGTTGGGCTTGGGGTTATTAAAGAATAAATGGGCTCAGCAAATTTGAGGCCCATGTTAGCTCTAAGTCCAAATTTCCTTTTCTTTGCTTTATTATTTCTCCCTTTTCCTATAATTAATTAAAATCCACAATTAACTCCTAAATTTAACTTATCTTTAAAGAGGATAATTATCTAAAAAAATTAATTACTCCTAAATTAAAAGAGTAAATTACTAATTTAAAACTAAAAAGCCAAAAATGCAAAAGTATGCCATTTTGGGTGATTTTTCCATTTATAAAACAACTAACTTAAAAAGTAACCTAAAAATGTAAAAATAAACCCCAAATGCAATGCAAGATATTTTTTTTGTCATTTTTCATGATTTAAATAAAACTCAAACATGTGCAATAATGTAAATAATAAAATAAAAATCCTACAAAAGTCCCTAAAATTGCAGATAATTAAAGGAAAGACCTAATTATTGGAATCCTGTAGGAGTAACCATATGGGGCAAAAATCACATGCTTACAGCTGCCCCTCTTTGCTTGGAGACACGAAAGGTCTTCGGGCAAAGATAAAATGAGCAATTATGAGCGATTTTTGCTCGTTTGGAACTCCATGAGAAGAATTTTTGAAAACGGTATGTCCCAACCTTGCTCCAAAAGGTTACCTACATATCCTTGGCTATAAAGGAATCAGGTCAGTGTTGTTCTGAAAGTTTTGGTAGCTGAGACTGCCAAGAAGCTGTGATTTTGCTGATGTTGCTGTTGTTTTCTGCTGGCTAAGCTCCTTATTACACCAAAAGGAAAATCAAAGCTAAGCTAGCTATGCCTAACAACTATGAGTTACAAGATTCCTATCTACAATTCTCTTGAAACTTGATTTTGAGTCTTAGATGTTTTTGTCGCGGACTTCGATATGAATCTTGATGCTCACACGTTGTAGGTGTCTACTTCTTCCTGTAGCATTAGGTTGAAACGGGATTAGCGGAGTTTGTGACTTTGATCATACTTTGAACACTCCGTAACCTTTCTTGCTTCACATTTGAGTTCTTTTTCTTTTTTGTTCTTTTTCTTCTTTTCATGATTCTTGACTGCGACTCATTCTTTTGGTCATCTCGAATCCTGTGCCTTGAGGTAAGATCTGCTTAAGACATCAAAACAAACAAACGAACTAAATTTTCTAGCCTATTTTGCGCTAGAAAAATTTCGTGAGTTAGTTGTGATACATGTCTAAGTGATTAAATCAGGCTTATGTATTTTGATGAATGCTAAAAGGTAACTGGGTTATGCCGGAAAAATAAAAAAGCTCCTTGGGTTATGTCAGGGAGATGGAAAAGAAAAAGGCTCATTGGGTTATGCCAGGGAGATCCACGGGTTATGCCGGGATTTGGAAAGAACAACCTTATTGGGTTATGCCAGGGAGATCCACTGGCTATTCCAGGATTTGGAAAGAAAAATCCCCTTGGGTTATGCTAGGGGGATCCACGAATTATTCCGGGATGGAAAGAAAAAAGCTCCTTGGGTTATGTCAGGTAGATCCACGAGTTATACCGGGATTTGAAAAGAAAAGGCTCCTTGGGATATGTCAGGGAGATCCACAGTTTATGCCATAAGAAAGAAAAATCCCCTTGGGTTATGCTAGAGGGACCCACGGGTTATGTTGGGATTTGGAAAGAAAAAGCCCCTTGGGTTATGCCAGGGAGATCCACGGGTTATGCCGGGATTTGGAAAGAAAAATCTCCTTGGGTTATGCGAGGGAGATCCACGAGTTATGCCGGGATTTGGAAAGAAAAAACCCATTGGGTTATGTCAGGGGATCCACGGGTTATGCCACAATGGAAAGAAAAAAGCTCCATGGGTTATGCCAGGGAGATCCTCAGGTTATGCCGGGATATTTAAGGAATGGAGTCCTATGTTACCATGATGATTTTTTTCTGCACTTCTTTTCTCCTTCTTTTCTTCTTATTTTATTTTATTCTTTTCAATTAGCCAAAATGCATGAAAGAGTTTCGGGAAGCTTCCCTTTTAGTTGCTTTCCTGCTGGAAAGTAGTTTCAACGTTTGCACATTTCATTTATTTTTTGGGTTGCACTTGCTTCTTGCACGGTTGCTATGAATAGAACCTGTTTTCAACAAAGAACAATTTATTAGTTTGAAACAATGGTTGGTTTGTGGCCTTGATTATCCCAATTGCTTGATTCTGGCCTCCTTTCCATTGAGAAGATGCTACTTTTGGCCTTGAGGGTGAATCTCTTTCAGGTTCGACTCTCAGAGTTTCACTATAAATTTCCCATGTGGGCTCTGACCTTTTCACTTTGTTCAGCTCTTAAGACCTTTGCCTCCGCATTTATTTTTTTTCAAATGTCTTTATTGTAAAAGCAATCGACCCTCATGGTCAATCGAAATTGGACTGACTCACTTGCTGAGGCTGAGCATTTTCTTCGACTTTGACCAGGCGGAGCCCTGTGAAGCCGGTCCTACCACCGTTTTTTTCATAGTTTTAGATTTAGAGTTAAACCAAAAGGGATTCAAATAAAAATCATGCACAAGGCAAGCATATGAGTTTAAAGAGAAGCATCCCTTTCGGGGAAAATAAGGACTTATCTAGGGTGCATGCTGGCTTCAAATGAACATGACATGCTTCTTGGACTGGACGCCCGCCCCACTCAAAATTTCCAGCTTCACATGAACCCATTGATATGCATTTGAAAACCAGGGAACCTTGCCAGGACTTTTTAGTGATGAGGTGTTTGTCTTTTCGGTCGGCAGTACCCTTTGCGGGTTTTCGCCAATCGACCTCTCTCATTTGTCTTCTCACTGTCCCCCGATAGTGCTCTTTGCGCGTTTTCACTAAACGGAGTCTCTCATTTTCAGTTTCTCTACTCACCGTCGCTTTATGGTGCCCGAATGTTTTCACCGATAAGACTCTCTCATTTTATCTCTTTCAATTCAGGTTGTATCAGATTCCATCAATGACATTTTTCACTTTCCTGCCTTTGCCAATTGATCTGAAGAACTTGAACAAGGTCTTTCGGTAAGAAGGATTTTGAATGGAATTACAACTTTGGAACCATCTCGATGGATTTAAACCGAACCGTCATATCATCTGCCGTAGTTTCAATTTTGGGGGAAATTGGGATTTTTGTTTTGGTGTGACTGAACCTCTTGGAGAGGCTGCCTACGTACCTTTTCGGGATCAAGTCAAAACGTAGTTCATGCAACATTTGTTTTTGTCTTTTTGTTTTTGTTTGGTTTTTCTTTTTCATTTTATCTTTTTCTTTTTATCTTTCTTTTTCTTTTTGCTTCTTTTTTTTCCTTGTTTTTTTCTTTTTCTTTTTTCTTATTTTTCTGTTATTTTCTTTTTGTTTCTTTTCTTCTTTTTCTTTTCTTTTTTTCTTTTGTTTTCCTTTTCTTTTTCTTTATTCTTTCTTTTTCCTTTTTGTACTTTTGGGTTCCAAAAGTGTAACTGGCTCAAAGAGTTTACGAAGGGTTGATAGTGTTTGGAGTAGTCGGAAAGAAAGCTTTCATCATCTCAATTACACAAAAGTCATCACCCTTTTATGCATCCACGTTGACTGCTATTCCAGGATCATTTCCCTTTTGCTTCCTGTGATGAGGAAGAATGCGCCTTAACATTAGTTGTCCTATTTCAAGAGTCCTAGCCACACTTTCTTGTTGTAAGCATGGGCCACACTTTATTGGTACAACTACTGGGTGTTTCCTGAGTACAATACACTCTTTTGTTGTAATGTACGCGAACCAATTTTCCTTCAATTGCTCAAATTCTTTTTTTTATTTTCTCGAGGTTACTTTCTTTGCATTTCGAATCTTGATTCTTTATTTCAAAATCTGACAGTATTTCGGGATCTAGGCATGAAGTCCACAAGCATGTCATGTTATTTAAAGCTGCATTATTAGCACTAAAAAGAAGAAATTGTCACGACCCTAGTTCACCAATCGTGAACCTATCATGACGGCACCCAATCTTCACGACTAGGTAAGCCTAACATGATGTGGAATATACAATTTCATGAAATAAATGATAAGATAATAGCAGAATAATGTAAATGAAATGTAATGAGTGTCGCGCAGCACATACACTTCGCCAAAACGCACTAAGTGACATAATACCAAGACTCGGAAACCCACGGGCAACACAAACTAAAAGAAGAGTACAATTGTGGCTCTATACATCAAGAATGTCTAAACAACGAGAATAAGAAAAAATAGCTGCTATCACTAAAGAGAATATAAGGAGACTCTCTGGATCCGCGGACATAGCAGATCGTACCCCAAGTCTCCTGAAGTGCTACTAGATCACCTGAAATGAGCCTGATTCGATGTACCTGGATCTGCACAACAAAAGTGTGCAGAAGAGTAGTTTGAATACACCACGGCGGTACTCAGTAAGTGCCCAACCTAACCTCGATGGATTAGTGACGAGGAAGGTCAGGGCCCTACCGATAGACAATAACATAATGATAATAACGGTAATAAGCAGTTTAAATAAGAACGATCCTGAAATAACAATAATGAAGTAATTACTGCAACCATCTACAATTAAGCTAACAACAAGTAACCAACACAACATAAATTCAAATCAACAAGTCCAGTATCTACCGGAATTGAACCCACAGTCCCTCTCTATATCCAACAACTCAGGATCTTCGGGAATTGAACCCGCAGTCCCTACATCAGCATCTAAGGATCTCTGGGAATTGAACCCATAGTTCGTGCCTCAATAGCTTAGGATCTCCGGGAATTGAACCCGCAGTCCGTATCTTAATATCTCAATAAACTTCGGATCTCCGGGAATTGAACCTACAACCATTGGATCTCCGGGAATCGAACCCGCAGTCCCCAAACACTACAACTCTGGGTCTCCGGCAATCGAACCCGCAACCCTTGGATCTCCGGGAATTAAACCCGCAGTCCACCAACACAAACAATAAAAGGAAAGCACAGCGAAATATGATATACATAACTACAATTACACCAAAACCAGTATCAACAAATATCAAGAAGTTCAAGTAAGACAATTAGGCACTTAGACAGATAAATCTTATCTAAGCATGCTTCTCTAACGAATATCAGGTAAATGTTACAACTTAATCAGCTAAAGAACAGAAATATCACGATTTGAACAATTCAAGTAAAGTGTTTTAATACTTACACCCCCGTCACCTCGCGTACAAGGCATTTAAACTAACACATAATATCCTAGGGGAGAAGATTCCCCCACACGAGGATAGACAAGCCACTTACCTTGACTCCGGTACAAAACCGCTAAGAGAAAACTCTCTTGCCACAAGTATCGGCCTCCACAGGTGTAGTATCTGATCAAAATCAATAGAAATACATCAAAATTGGCCAATTGGGCATTACCCAATCGAAACAATTCGAAATACACCAAAAACCACAAGTTGCCAAAACCCGACTTTTGGTACGCTTCTCAAAAAATTACGAGGGTTACATTTTCAAGTTTCTTATCTAAACACGAGTCTATTCATATAAAATTTATCAAAATCGGACTCTGTTTGCCCATTTAAATCGACGATTTACCATAACCCAGGCTTAGGGCAAAAACCCCTCATAAATTCTCCCATTTACAGTGAAATAATTGAAGATTCTAAGATAAAATCATGTATTTGTGCCATAAAACCTACCTCCAATGATTACCCGGTGAAACCCCTGCAATTTCCTGTCAGTTTCTCTCTCTAAGACTCAACAATGGAGGTTTTTGTGTGAATGGCTGCGACTGAAATGTTCTGGACTTAAATTCACTGTCAGGCATTTTTACTCTATGCGATCGCATGAACACTGTTGCGATCCCATAGAACAAATTTTTGACCCTCGCCAAACTACCCTATGCGATCGCATAGTCCTCAATGCGATCGCATTGTTCATCAAAATAGACCTATGCGATCGCATACCCTGCTCCGCGATCGGATAGAACAAAATGCTGGGCCTGGGACCCCATACTCTTTACACTATTCTATCGCAGAGCACAGCCATCCAAAACTATGCGATCGCATAGCCTTGCCCGCGATCGCATAGATCCAAAACCTTCGATGCCATCGCATCAGCCCATTGCGATCGAATAGAACATTCGTCTGCAGCATATACCAACAATTAACAGCACTTCTAAAATGCATAAATTTGTCCGATTGGACCCCTGGATTCATCCCAAGACCCCCGGGACCCCAACAAAAACCACCAACCTACTCCAAAGAATGATACGAACTTGTTCCAATCATAAAAACACACCCTTAAACACGGAAATCACCAAATCAAAGGGAATTCAAGCCTAATTCATCCTAAACTTCCGAAACCAACATGCTATCAAAAACCCGACCAAACGATGTTCGAATGACCTGAATATTTGCAGACATGTCCAAATTCACTTAACGAAGCTATTCCATTCTGACGCCCAAATGAAAATCTCACCTACCGATCGAATTTCCAAAAATTTCAAACTTCGGCATTTCAAGCCTAGTTGAGCTACAGACCTCCAAAATACATTCCGAACGTGCTCCCAACCCCGAAATCACCTAACGAAGCTAATGGAACCATCAGATCTCAATTCCGACGTCATCTTAGAACTGTTCCGAATACGGGCCATTTTTCAACTATAAAGCTCTCATTTAAGGACTAAGTGTCCCAAAACGCTTCAAATTATAGAACCTAACCTCCCAGCAAAGTACAATAGCAGAAATGAACTTAGGGGAATAGTTAAATTGGGGATCGGGGCGTAAATTTCAAAAACGACCGGCCGTGTCGTTACATCTTCCCACACTTAAAAGATTTGTTCGTCCTCGAACGAGCATAGAGAATATACCTGGAGTGGTGAAGAGATGAGGGTACTTGCTGCACATATCCTGGTCGGTCTCCCAAGTCGCCTCCTCGGTCGGCTGACCGCGCCACTGGACCTTTACTGAAGCGATGATCTTTGACCTTAGCTTCCCGATTTGCCTGTCCAGAATGGCCATTGGCTCGTTAACATAAGACAGATCCTCGTCTAGCTGAATAGAAGTGTAATCCAACATGTGCGACGGGTCACCATGGTATCTCCAGAGCATAGAAACATGAAATACGGGATGGACTCCGGCTAGGCTGGGAGGTAAGGCCAACTCATAAGCGACCTCCCCAACACGCCTCAAAATATCAAAAGGGCCAATGAATTTAGGACTAAGCTTCCCCTTCTTTCCAAACCTCAAAACGCCCTTCATGGGCGAGACCAAAGCAGAACCCACTCGCCAACCATAAAAGCCACATCGTGGACCTTCTTGTCCGCATAACTCTTCTGTGTAAACTGGGCTGCACGAAGTCTATCTTGAATCACCTTAACCTTGTCCATTGCATCCTGGACCATCTCAGTACCTAGCAGCCTGGCCTCGCCCGGCTCGAACCAACCCACGGGAGACCTGCACCTCCTACCATATAGGGCCTCATGCAGTGCCATCTGAATACTGGACTGGTAGTTGTTGTTATAAGAAAACTCCGCCAGTGGCAAGAAATGATCCCATGAACCTCCAAACTAAATCATGCATGCACGGAGCATATCCTTCAAAATCTGAATAGTGCGCTAGGACTAGCATCAGTCTAGGGGTGAAACGCTATGCTCAGGTCCACCCGAGTGCCTAACTCCTACTGCACGGCTCTCCAGAACCGTGAGGTGAACTGAGTGCCTCTATCTGAAATGATGGAAACTGGAATACCATGCAGCCCAACTATCTCGCTGATGTAGATCTCCGCCAGTCGCTCCGATGAGTAAGTAGTGCTCACCGGTATGAAATGGGCAGACTTGGTCAGCCGATCCACAATGACCCAAATGGAATCAAACTTCCTCATAGTCCGTGGAAGCCCAGATAAAAAGTCCATGGTGATGCGCTCCCATTTCCACTCTGGAATCTCAATCTGCTGCATTAACCCACCCGGACGCTGATGCTCGTACTTCACCGGCTGGCAGTTGAGGCACCTAGAAACATAATCAACTATATCCCTTTTCTTCTGCCTCCACCAGTAATGCTGTCTCAAGTCCTAATACATTTTCGCGGCACCCGGATAGATGGAATACTGCAAGCTGTGGGCCTCTACTAGAATCAGATCTCGACGATCATCTACATTGGGCACATAAATACGCCCCTGCATCCTCATAACTCCATCATCCCAGATGGTAACATATCGAGCATCACCATGCCGAACTCTATCTTAGAGGAAAAGCAAATGAGGGTTATCAAACTGACGCTCCCTGATGCGATCAAATAGAGAAGACCGAGAAACCACACAGACCAGAACCCAGATGGGCTTCGAAAGATCCAGTCTAACAAACTGCCTGGCTAAATCATGAACATCCATCGCCATAGGCCTCTCCGAAGCTAGTAAATATGCCAAACTCCCCAAACTCTCTGCCCGGTGACTCAAGGCATTGGTAACTACATTGGCCTTGCCCAGATGATAGAGAATAGTAATATCATAGTCCTTCAACAACTCCAACCATCTTCTCTAACGCATGTTGAGGTCCTTTTGCTTAAGCAAGTGCTGCAAGCTCCAATGATTAGTGTAGATCTCACAAGGAACTCCATACAAGTAATGATGCCAAATCTTCAAGGCGTGAACAATGGCAGCTAGCTCAAGATCGTGAACAGGGTAGTTTTTTTCATGTACCTTCAGTTGTCTGGATGCGTAGGCAATCACCCTACCGTCCTGCATCAATACTGTACTAAGTCCAACTCGTGAGGCATCACAATATACTGTAAACGACCTCGAACCTGTAGGCAACATCAAGATAGGGGCCGAAGTTAAGGCTGTCTTGAGCTTCTGAAAGCTCGCCTCACACTCCTCTATCCATTGGAAAGGGGCACCCTTTTGGGTCAACCTGGTCATAGGTGCTATGATCGAAGAGAACCCCTCTACGAAATGACGGTAATAACCCGCCAAGCCAAGGAAACTACGAATCTCAGTAGCTGAGGAGGGTCTGGGCCAATACTGCAGGGCCTCCACCTTCCTCGGATCCACTCGAATACCATCATTCGACACCATGTGGCCAAGAAATGCCACTGAACTCAGCCAAAATTCACATTTAGAGAACTTTGCATATAATTGCTTCTCCATTAGAGTCTGAATCACTATCTTCAGATGCTGCTCGTGCTCTTCTTGACTCCAGAATATACCAGAATATCATCAATGAAAACAATCACGAACGAGTCCAGATATGGCCTGAACACACTGTGCATCAAATGCATAAAAGCTGGGGCATTAGTCAGCCCGAAAGACATGACGACGAACTCGTAGTGAGCATGCCGAGTCCTGAATGCGGTCTTCGGCATATCTGGCTCCCGAATCTTCAGCTGATGATAACTAGAGCACAAATCAATCTTGGAGAACACTTGTGCACCCTGTAGCAAGTCAAATAAATCATCAATACGTGGCAAAGGATACCGGTTATTCACTGTAACTTTGATCAACTGACGATAGTCAGTACACTTACGCATAGAACCGTCCTTTTTCTTCATAAACAACATAGGAGCACCCCAAAGCAAAACACTGGGTCGAATGAAACCCTTACCCAATAACTCCTATAACTGATCCTTCAACTCCTTCAACACAGGAGGAGCCACACGATACGATGGGATAGAAATGGGCTGAGTGTCCGGCAATAAGTCAATACCAAAATCAATATCTCTGTCGGGCAGCATGCCCGGGTGATCTGCTTGAAATACATCAGAGAAAACACGTACCACTGGAATAGAATCAATAGGAAAAGTGTCAATACTGACATCCCACACATAAGCTAGATAAGCAGCATAACCCTTCTCAACCATACACTGAGCTTAGAGAAAGGAAATAAGACGGCTGGGGGTGTGATCTAGAGTACCACTCCACTCAATACGTGGAATGCCTGGCATAGCCAGTGTCATGATCTTGGCACGACCATCAAGAAAAGCATAATGGGGCGACAACCAGTCCATGCCCAGAATAATATCAAAATCGACCATCCCGAGCAACAATAGATCCGCTCTGGTCTCAAAACCACAAATAGTGACAAAACACGACCGATACACACGGTCAACAACCAAAGAATCTCTCACCGGAGTAGAAACATAAATGGGGGCACTCAAAGAATCCCGAGGCACACCCAGATGTGAAGCAAAATAAGAGGACACATATGAAAAAGTGGAACCAGGATCGAATAGAACCGATGCCTCTATGTGACTAACCAAAATAATACCTGTAATAATAGAATCAGAGGCAACAGCTGCAATGCGATCGGGAATAGCATAAAATCTAGCCTAACCCCTCTCTTGAGGGTGACCTCTGGCACCCTAATCCCCGCCCCTGGCAGAAGGGCTGGTGGAGTGGCTGCTGGGGCTGGAATGATGGCCTGCTGCCCCTGTGAACCACGCTGAGGCTGCAAAGTCTGTGGAGGTGCTCCTCTCCTACGCTTGGAGCACTCCCTAACCAGATGGAGAGTATCCCCGCACTCAAAATAATCTCTGGGAGGACGTGGTGGCTGTGACTGACCGACCTCACCCCCACTAGTCTAACCCCTGGAGGTACCCCGCGCAGGAGGCGCACTGGAAATTAGGGGAGCATAATAAGGCTCCTGAGGTACTGGAAGAGTTGGAGTATTACCAGCTACTGGCAATGCCGAATGAACTGGACGACCGGAATAACCCCTGCCAAAATGACCGTCTGCTGAAGTGTGGGCACCAGAGAAATGGCCCAACTCACGAGACCTCTTGGCCTCCCTCTTTCCCCGCTCTCTAGGTAGCATACTCTCGATCCTACTAGCAATGCTCACTATCTGCTGAATCGGTATATCTGTCTCCAATTCCCTAGCCATAATGGATCGGATCGGCAGAATAAGGCCCTCAATGAATCTCTGCACTCTCTCCTGGACCGTGGCTACCAAGGCCGCTGCATGCTTGGCTAGACGGGTGAAACTAATAGCATACTCCGATACTATCATGGAGCCCTGACACAACCGCTCAAACTCTGATCGCCAAGAATCCCTAAGGCTCTGGGGAACAAACTCCCTAAAAAACATATCAAAAAACTGCGTCTAGATCATTGAAGCAGACTCATCTGGACTATCCAACTCATACGTGCGCCACCAATCATAAGTGGCCCCACGAAGCTAAAAAGCAGTGAAGGAAACCCCGCTAGTCTCCACTATTCCCATGTTACGAAGGATACAATGACACTCCTCCAGAAAACCCAATGCATCATCTGTAGCCAAACAACTGAACACTAGAGGATCATATTTCTTGAACTTCTCTAATCTACGCTGCTCATCCTCGGAGGCAGCTGGCCCACCTCCGGGCTATACTGGGGCGGTTGGAGGCATAGAAAGAATCTCTAAAACCTACCCCACAGGCACTTGCTGCTCAGGTGTAGCAGCTGCGGGAGTCTGGGCCCTCCCCCGGCCTGAGATGTAGCTATAGTGAGAGGAAATAACCCCGCCTGAGCTAAAGTAGTATACATGCTCATAAATTGGTCCAGGGTCTCCAGGAGTACTGGAGTAGTAGCAGCTGTAGTTGGTGTACCACGTGCCTACGCTCCAACCTGATCTACTGGTGGCGCTTCAGCGGCAACACGCGTAGGTGTTGTGGCTGTACCTCGGGCGCGTCCTCGTCCTCTACCATGGCCCTGGCCTCTGGCGACGATATTAGGGGGTGCATGTGCCTGATCCTTACGAGTAGCACGTGTCCTCACCATCTGTGAGAGAATAGAAAGCAGAAGTTTAGATTTGGTGCCAAAATATCGCACGACAAGGAATCCAAAATAAATAAAGATTTTCCTAAATAGTTACATAACCCCTCGTAGATAAATACAGACGTCTCCGTATCAATCAGAGAGAATCCAAGTAATCGGTCTGTGTCCCGTGACTCCTATGAACCTAGAAATCTGATATCAACTTGTCACGACCCTAGTTCACCAATCGTGAAGCTGTCATGATGACACCCAATCTTCACGACTAGGTAAGTGTAAGGCCCCGTAAAATTTTGTGCTTAAAACCTAGTAGCTGTGGTGTCATGGTCCGAATAATGTGTTAGGAATGAGTATAATTCTTCACGGCGAGCTTGCTCGCTGTCGTTCGGACCTTTGGTAGTGATTTAAGTTTCAAAAATTTAAAGAATCAATTTTTCCAAAAAGTGTCGATTCTGCTGTCAGGAATGCAACCGCAGATCTGCTATTTGGACCGCATTCCTACCGCATAGCTTAACAGAATGTTTTCAAAAATGGTGTTGAAAATGCGGTCGATATGCGAACACAGAGTGGATTCTGCGGACCACAGATCTACCGCATAATTTCTCGATGATTTTTGAGTGTCGAATCTGCGGTGCATTCTGCGACCGCAGATCAAGAATGCGGACCGTATTTTGGTCGCATTCTGTAACAGAACCTGTGAAAATTTTGAGGCAATTCTACGGTCATTATGCGGACTGCATGTTGGTTCTGCGATCGTAGATGCAATCGCATAATTGACTCGGCCCAGATTTTTGTAAATTTTTGACCCGACCCATTCTTTAATAAAACACCTTTCTCCTTCATTTTATCATGTCTTCTTACCAAAATTAGAGAGAGAAGAGAGGGATTTTAGAGATATAAGTCTATCATCTTCAAGAATTTTTCCAAACATTTAGTCCAAAGGATCCTAAGGCCAAGATTCAACTTCCCCAATCTTTACAAGGTAAAAACCCTAACTATTTTCTCTGATTTTTAGTTTTAAAATGGGTAAAGAAAGGTTTGCATATAATAGCTTTTGAAAATAGAATTTAACATTCATGCATGATTATTGAACTTGGTTTTTAGTAAGAAAAGGTGAGTAGAAGTAAGAGTCTACAAGAACGATGTGGGCAAACTAGAATAACTTGGGTAAGCACAAAGTAGGAGGTTAAAGGAAGAAAACCCGACACCAGGTACGTATGGCTAATTTTGATTCTTGTAAAATCACCCATATGTGTGAAATTGTTTTTGGGATATGTTAATTTGAGAGATTATGTGTAATTCTTGATTCCATTGTTGGGTATTCAATTGATGTTGAACTACATGTGGTGTGGTAAGAAATATGAATTGAAAGATAACAATGGAATTAGAATTGGTAAAGCACTGAGAACAATTGTTGTAGCGGCATATATGATTTCTGGTCGAAAGGGATGAAACACTTGAATTGTGGTAAATTGTTGGACATATTTGTGTGGGTACTCTCGAATATGGAAACATGGTAACTTGGTTGTGACATCAGTTTGAAAATGTATTTGAGAATATGAACCAAATTGTAAGTTGCTTACTTGAACTTGTTGTAGTTTTGTGAAGTGCCTTATTTGCTGTTTGTGATTGTTATGTTTGAAACTGTACGGCGGGATCGGGTTGCACACCACAACATGAAGAAATAAGGGGTGGGTTAGGGTGATAAGGTTGGCCGAGGTAATAAGGGTGGATGAGGTAATAAGGATAGAAAGCGATCGAAATCGCTAATGAAATTGATATAAAATCATTGATATGAAATTTGTGAAAGGAGATAGCAAGAGAGTTTGCAACCTGTGGGGCACTGATTGCCCCTTTGTTTGACTACTTGTGTTTTACATGATTGATTTGTTGTTGTTCTACTTGTTGATCTTAAACGTGCTTTGTGTTGAGAATTATCTGAAATGAGGAAAAATGTGGAAAACATGGTTGGTTGGCTTAATTGATTCTTGATGTAATTTATTGGCTCTCTTATCATCATGATTACTTGTTTAATGGCTTGAGTTTACTAGGGACAAAGTTTGCCCATATTTACCAGTACAATTCCAGTGTACTGACGTCCCTTTTGTCGGGGATGCTACATTCGTGTTATGATTGTAGGTGGATCAGTAGCAAGCACTTCAGCTCGTCGGCAGTAGTATTCTTCATCTTCCACTGCCCGTCTTAGTGAGCCCCTTTCTTCCCGAGGGGCCCGGTGTGGCTCAAGCCACTTTTGTTGTAGACTTCATTTTGATTTTTGAAAGGTATAACCGAAGCCTTGATACCGGCAAGTATTGTATTCCCTTTTGTATCCTTGAGGCTCTGTAGACATGTAAACTGTGGGATTCTAGTCTTATGTATTTATTATGTTGGGCGTTGTAAAAAACTGTAAACTTGTTAATCAATCACTCGCATTGTTATGTTTGTATATTATGAAATCCATTATAATTGGTAAGATATTTGTTTAATGAGAAACAATCAGCACGGGGGTAAGGCGTGGGAATGAAAGGCACCCAGGTCCGCTTGACTGGGGCTACCCAGTCAAGCGCCGGACATGTCCCTCGATTTGGGGCGTGATAAACTTGGTATTAGAGCCAGTTTTTTAAAGTGTCCTAGGATGTCTCGGAGCCGTGTCTAGTAGTGCCCTTCCTATCGGTGTATTGTCGACCACACATATAAGTTGGGGGCTGCACGGACATTTAGGAATTCACCTATTTCTTTGTTAATCTATATCATGCGGTCAAGTGCAGGGTGGAAATATTTGTGTCTAATTCGCGCCTTGTTCAAATTATTTTAGAATATAGCGCCTAAGAAGAAGCCAATGTCGGCCCAAGTGCGGCTGCAAATCATATACCCAATGCCGTGGGAGAGAATGACCCACCAGTCCTGAACCTGCCTGGACCATCTGTTCAAAACCCAAGTGTCCCTATTCCAGCTGCGGCAGAGGATGCCACCATCCCTCCTGCCAGTGTTCCTGACTCTGATACAGTTCCAGCTTCTGGTTCTTGTATCTCTAACGAAGATCTTAGGGGAGCCATTCACATGTTAACACAGTTAGTGGCCGCCCATGCCCTGAGATCCTATGATACCCCTGCATCCAGAGGCTATCCCACAAGATTTCCTTGAAGAGATATACAAGACCCTCAGAGTGATGAAGGCAACAGAAATAGATGGGGTAGAGCTGGCCTCGTACAGGCTGAAGGAAGCGGTACGTTCATGGTTCGAGATTTGGGAGGATTCTCGTGAGGAGGCGAGCCCTCCGGCTAGATGGGAGGAGTTTGTAGATGCATTCATGGACCACTTCTTGCCTGCCGAGACGATGGCAGTCCGTGCCACTGAGTTCGAAGTCCTCAAACAGGGTAGTATGAGTGTTTGGGAGTATCACGTAGAGTTCGTAAGGTTGTCTAAGTATGCTTGCCGGCTAGTATCAACCATTGATGCTCGGGTTCGACGGTTTGTTCAGGGCCTTAGCCCTTTAGTAGTGAATGAGGCCGCCACAGCAGCTTTGCACTCAGATATGAACTATAGGAGGTTTGTGGGGTTTGCTCAGGCCACAAAGGCAAGGAAATTGAAGATTCGTGCAGAAAGAAAGAGTAGCAGCAATTCCCGATCAATGGGTCATTTAGGGAGATCACTTCCAAGGAGAGGGTCATTAGGGCCATCCCAGTCATATGCTCAGTCCTCCGCGAGTGCACCTCCATCTGTGCACAATCATCAGCAGGGCAGTCATTCGAGACCAGGTTCAGACAGCAGGAGGTCTCGCCAGTCTGATGGTCTTGCGGCGAGGTCCCAGCTGTAGGGGAGACCTACATGCCCTAAGTGTGGGAGATTTCATAAAGAGACCTGCTACCTTGACATCCCTGTATGCTTCAGGTGCGGGGTGAGTGGTCACATTCAGCGAGACTGCGGTGCACCTAGTCAGGGTATGGGTAGGGGATCTGCTTAGTCATCTGGTTCTTCGGGTGCAACATCATCAACGCGTCCTCCAGCATCAGCAGGGCATGGTGCAGCTAGGGGTGGAGCTCATGGTAGGGGTGGACCTAGCTGATTCTATGCGTTGAGTGGCCGCCAGAGTGCTGAGTCTTTTCTAGATGTTGCCACAGGTATCTAGTCTATTCAGAATATTGATTGCTATGCCCTCATTAATCTGAGGTCTTCCCTATCTTATGACACCCCGTTCATTGCTTCATGTTTAGGGTAGAACCGGAACAGCTTCACGAGCCATTCTCTGTATCGACTCTGGTTGGTGATTCTATTTTAGCCTCACGAGTCTATAGAAATTGTGTTGTTACGGTGAGTGGTCGTGTTACCACAGCTGATCTTATTGAGCTAGTGATGGTAGATATTTATGTAATTTTGACGATGGATTGGCTCTATTCATGCTTTGCTAAGCTTGACTGTCGGACAAGATTCAGGAGGCTCGTGTTCCCTAACGAACCAGTTATTGAATGAAGAGGAAATGTTATAGTGTCGAGGGGTAGGTTTATTTCCTACCTTAAGGCTTCGAAGATGATTAAGAAGGGATGTATCTATCATTTGGTCCGGGTGACGGACACCGCCTCATATATGCCTACCCTCGAGTACGTGCCAATTGTAAATGAATTTCCCGAGGTATTTCTGGATGAGCTTCCAGGGATCCCGCCAGATAGGGAGATCGATTTTGGGATTGATGTATTGCCAGATACTCAGCCAATATCCATTCCACCATACAGAATGGCGTCAGCAGAGTTAAGGGAGTTAAAGGAGCAGCTGAGGGATTTATTAGAGAAAGGGTTCATACGATCGAGTGTGTCGCCGTGGGGTGCTCCGGTTCTTTTTGTCAGAAAGAAGGATGGATCACTTCGAATGTGTATTGATTATCGGCAGCTCAACAAAGTCACCATCAAGAATAAATATCCTTTGCCTCGAGTGGATGATCTGTTTGACCAATTGGAGGGAGCAAAGTTCTTCTCAAAAAGTGATTTACGGTCCGGGTACCACCAGTTGAAGATCAGGGAGCAGGATATTCCTAAAACCTCTTTCAGAACTTGTTATGGTCACTTCGAGTTTTTGGTCATGTCTTTTGGGCTAACCAATGCCCCAGCAGCTTTCATGGACCTCATGAATCGGGTTTTCAAGCCATTCCTAGATTCTTTTATGATTGTTTTCATTAACGACATCTTGATCTACTCTCGGAGCAGGGAAGATCATGCCGTTCACCATAGAGAAGCATTGCAGACCCTTCATCAGCACCAACTGTATGCCAAGTTCTCAAAATGTGAGTTTTGGTTGGTGTCCGTAGCCTTTCTGTGGCATGTTATTTCCAGTTAAGGGGTTCAGGTGGATCCTCAGAAGATTGCGGCTTGAAAGATTGGCCTAGACCCACGACCCTGACAGAGATTGTTAGCTTCTTGGGTTTGGCAGGGTACTATCGGAGGTTTGTGGAGGGATTTTCAACCCTCGCCTCCCTATTGACTAAATTGACGCAAAAGGCAGTTAAATTCCAGTGGTCCGATGCATGTGAGAAAAGTTCCCAAGAATTGAAGTCGTGATTGACCTCGGCACTGGTATTAGCCTTGCCAGAAGGCACAGAGGAATTTTTGGTTTATTGTGATGCCTCCAGAGTCGGTTTGGGGTGTGTATTGATGCAGCGCGGAAAGGTCATAGCTTATGCTTCCAGGCAACTCAAGAACGATGAGAAGAATTATCCGACGCATGATTTGGAGCTTGCAGCTATTGTGTTTGCTTTGAAAATATGGCAGCACTATCTTTATGGGGTTCTTTTAGATGTGTTCTCAGACCACAAGAGCCTCCAGTATTTTTTCAAGAAGAAGGAGCTGAATCTGAGACAGCGACGGTGGTTAGAATTGCTCAAGGACTATGATATGAACATATTGTACCATCCAGGGAAGGCAAATGTGGTAGCTGACGCTCTTAGCCGAAAATCCATAGGTAGTTTGGCTTATTTGGGTGGGGATCAGACCCCTCTAATTCTGGAGGTTTACAATTGGTTAGTTTGGGGGTTCGTATCTCGGCATCAGATGAGGGGAATGTTTTGGTGCATAATAGAGCAGAATAATCATTGGTTGCGGAAATCAAGGAAGAGCAATTTATGGATCTAGTATTGGCTCGGGTGAAGGAAGCAGATATGAATGACAAGACCTCGGCATTTGTACTTAGCAGCAAAGATGGTGTATTGTAGTGTCAAGGTAGACTATGTGTTCCGGACGTGGACGAGCTTCGGGAAAGAGTGATGGCAGAGGCACATATTTCTAGGTATTCGGTGCACCCAGGTTCCACGAAAATGTATCATGATCTCAAGTAGATTTACTGGTTGAACGGTATGAAAAGGGATGTGGCAAGCATTGTAGCTAAATGCTCGAACTGTCAGCAAGTGAAGGTCGAGCATCAACGGCCCGGTGGATTAACTCAGCTTATAGAAATACCAAGGTGGAAATGGGAGATGATCATTATGGACTTCGTAGTGGGGTTACCTCGCACTCAGCATAAGTTCGACTCAATATGTGTGATAGTTGATCGACTCACCAAATCAGCTCACTTCCTGCCAGTCAAGTCCACTGATACTGCGGAGCAATATGCAAGGTCATATATCAAGGAGATAGTAAGGGGCTTCATGGCACTCCACTTTCTATTATCTCGGATCGCGGGGCTCAGTTCACGGTAAATTTTTGGAAGAAGTTTCAGCAAGGTATGGGAACTCAGGTAAATCTCAGCACAACCTTCCATCCCTAGACCGACGGTCAGGCCTGAAACGGACTATTCAGATGCTTGAAGATATGTTGCGGGCTTGTGTCTTAGATTTCAAAGGTAATTGGGATGAACACTTGCCACCGATAGAATTTACTTATAATAACAGCTTTCATGCTAGCATTCAGATGGCCCCGTTTGAGGCACTGTACGGGAGAAGGTGTAGGTCACCAATTGGGTGGTTTGAGGTAGGTAAAGCGGAATTGCTAGGGCCAAATCTGGTGTACAAAGCTATGGAAAAAGTTAAGGTTATTCAGGAGAGGATGAAAACTGCACAGAGTCGCCAAAAATCTTATGCAGATGTTCGCCGACGAGATTTGGAGTTTCAAGTCGATGATTGGGTGTTCTTGAGGGTATCTCCTATGAAGGGAGTCATGCGATTCGGAAAGAAAGAGAAATTGAGTCCTGGGTTTGTTGGGCCATATCGGATCGTTCAAAGGATTGGTCTATAGGCAGGAGTTGCCTCCTTAGATGTCATCAGTGCACCCAGTGTTCCATGTGTCCATGTTGAAGAAACTGATTGGAGACCCATCATCCATCATGTCGGCCGAGGCTATTAAGGTAAAAGAAGATTTGTCATATGAAGAGGTTCCGGTTGCCATCCTTGATAGGCAAGTTCATAAGTTGAGAAATAAGGAAGTTGCCTCTGTCAAAGTATTGTGGCGAAGTCAACTAGTTGAGAAGGCCACATGGGAAGCAGAAAAAGAGATGAAGGAGAAGTGCCCCCATTTGTTTGATCAAGCTTAGAAGAAATTAAGTGATCCTTCTACTCCTAGTAACTATCATCTTGTCCAAGTTGTTTCCCTCTTCGTGTTAGTAAAGTTTCCATCATTTTGTAATGAGTTATATGTGTTGTTACCTTGGGTCACTTAAACCTTCCTAGATAAATGGAAACCTTATAAAGATTCATGTGTTAAATAAACAACTAATGGTAAGTGTAGATCGATAATTGTTTATTTATGTGTACATGGCGTATTGAGATGGTTAAATAAGGTAAGAACTCATTGAAATGACTAGTTTATGTGCAATTGTAACAATGTGATGGAATATGTGCAGTCATTGAGGTAAGAAAGTGTATACAAGCTGTGGAAGGTGTTGTAATTATGTATTTTTGAGTAGTAATGTGTTTTGGGGGCCTTCTGACAGTGAATACGTCCATAATACAAAGGAAACTCTGGCAAAAATTTTATAAAATATAAGAGTTATTTAAAATTTTGACAGTTTGCATATCATGTCTTTCAAAACCAACTCATTTTTCTTTTCAAATTCCTCATTCGAGTATGAATGATCTTAAAGGGGGGGAGGATGTAAGGCCCCATAAAATTTTTGTGCTTAAAACCTAGTAGTTGTGGTGTCATGGTCCGAATAATGTGTTTGGACCCTTGGTAGTGATTTAAGTTACAAAAAGTTAAAGAATCAATTTTTCCAAAAAGTGTCGATTCTGCGGTTAGGAATGTGACTGCAGATCTGCTATGCGGACCGCATTCCTACCGCAGGGCTTAATAGAATGTTTTTAAAAATGGTGTTGAAAATGCGGTCGATATGCGATCGCATAATGGATTGTGCGGACCGCAGATCTACCGCATAATTTCTCGAAGATTTTTGAGTGTCAAATCTGCGGTGCATTCTGCGACCGCAGATCAAGAATGCGGACCGCATTTTGGTCGCATTCCGTAACAGAACTTGTGAAAATTTGGAGGCAATTCTGCGGTCATTATGCGGACCGCATGTTGGTTCTGCGATCGCAGATGCGACCGCAGAATTGACTCGGCCCAGATTTTTGTAAATTTTTGACCCGAACCCTTCTTTAATAAAACACCTTTCTCCTTCATTTTATCATGTCTTCTTACCAGAATTAGAGAGAGAAGAGAGGGGTTTTAGAGAGAGACGTCTATCATCTTCAAGAGTTGTTCCAAACATTTAGTCCAAAGGATCCTAGGGCCAAGATTCAACTTTCCCAATCTTTACAAGGTAAAAACCCTAACTATTTTCTCTTATTTTCAGTTTTAAAATGGGTAAAGAAAGGTTTGCATATAATAGCTTTTGAAAATAGAATTTAACATTCATGCATGATTATTGAACTTGGTTTTTAGTAAGAAAATGTGAGTTGATGTAAGAGTCTACAAGAACGAAGTGGGCAAACTAGAATAACTTGGGTAAGCACAAAGTAGGAGGTTAAAGGAAGAAAACCCGACACCAGGTATGTATGGCTAATTTTGATTCTTGTAAAATCGCCCATATGTGTGAAATTTGTTTTGCAATATGTTAATTTGAGAGATTGTATGTAATTCTTGATTCCATTGTTGGGTATTCAATTGATGTTGCACTACATGTGGTGTGGTATTAAATATGAATTGAAAGATAACAATGGAATTAGAATTGGTAAAGAACTGAGAACAATTGTTGTAGCGGCATATATGATTTATGGTGGAAAGGGATAAAACACTTGAATTGTGGTAAATTGTTGGACACACTTGTGTGGGTACTCTCGAATATGGAAACATGGTAACTTGGTTGTGATATCAGTTTGAAAAAGTATTTGAGAATATGAACCGAATTGTAAGTTGCTTATTTGAACTTGTTGTAATTTTGTGTAGTGCCTTATTTGTTGTTTGTGATTGTTGTGTTTGAAACTGTATTGTCCAGTGGGATTGCGTGCTGCAACACGAAGAAATAAGGTGTGGGTTGGGGTGATAAGGGTGGCCGAGGTAATAAGGGTGGACGAGGTAATAAGGATGGAAAGCGATTGAAATCGCTAATGTAATTGATATAAAATCATTGATATGAAATTTGTGAAAGGAGACAGCAGGAGAGTTTGCAAATGTAACGACCCACCCGGTCGTTTATGAAATTTACGCCCCGATCCCCAATATAACTATTTCCCTAAGTTCATTTCTGCTATTGTGGTTTGCCGGGAGGGTCGATTTTGGAATTTGGAGTGCTTTGGGACACATAGTCTCTAAATGAGAGCCTTATAGTTGGAAAATGGCCCGTATTCGGAATAGTGTTAAGACGACCTCGTAACAGAAATCTGATGGTTCTATTAGCTCCGTTAGGTGATTTCGGGGTTGGGAGCACATTCGGAATGTATTTTGGAGGTCTGTAGCTCAATTAGGCTTGAAATTCCGAAGTTTGAATTTTTTTGGAAATCCGATCAATAGGTGAGATTTTGATCCGGGCATCGGAATGGAATTCCGACAGTTGAAGTAACTTTGCTAGGTGATTTTGGATATGTCTGCAAATGTTCAGGTCATTCGGACGTTGTTTGGTCGGGTTTTTGATTGAATGTTGGTTTCGGAAGTTTAGATGAAATCATAGGCTTGAATCCACTATAATTCGATGATTTCTATGTATAAGGACGTGTTTTTATGATTGGAACAAGTTCGTATCGTGTTTTGCAGTATGATGGTGGTTTTCATTGGGGTCCCGGGGTCCTCGGGGTGAATTCGGACCATCATCCGGGGACTTTTGAACTATGATATATGCAGAAAATTGCAGCAGTAGTGCAGCAGGGATTTGGCCTTCACATTCGTGAGGTTTGAGCCGCATTGGCGTAGGACTGGTCAAGGTTGTCATCGCGTTCGTGTACTGAATGTCGCGTTCGCGTAGGAGGGGTTTGAGACGCATCGCGTTCGCGTCTGGGCATGTCGCGTTCGCATAGTACAAAATCTGGCGGCTGAGGATTTGTTCATCGCGAACGCGTGAAGCGCGTCACGTTTGCGAAGGGTTAGCCTGGCAAAGCATCGCGGATGCGTGGGGTCAAACGCGAACGCGTAGGGTAATTGTTCAGTCAGTGAATTAAATATCAGAACACAGTCCAGTCGCGGAAATAGTCACAAAAATGCCATTTTTGAGTCCTAGAGAGAGAAACTCACGGGGAATTATTGGAGAATCATTGGGTAATCATTGGAGGTACATTTCTTGGCCTAATTTCATTCTTTTATCATGAAATCCTTGAGTATTTCACCGTCAATGGAAGATTAATAGGGGGTTTTAGCCATATGCCTAAATTATGGTAAATCGTCGATTTGAATGGGCAAACGGAGTCCGATTTTGGTAAATTTTATATGCATGGACTCGTCTTGAGATAAGCAACCCGAATATATAACTTTTGTAATTTTTCGAGAAGCGTACCGAAAGTCGGGTTTTGGTAACTTGTGGTTTTTGGTGTATTTCGAATTGTTTTGATAGTGTAATGCCCAATTGGCCTATTTTGATGTATTTCTATTGATCTTGATCAGATACTACACCTGTGGAGTCGATATTCATGGTAAGAGAGTTGTCTCTTAGCGTTTTGTACCGGAGTCAAGGTAAGTGGCTTGTCTAACCTCGTGTGGGGGAACCTTCAACCCTAGGATATTATGTGATAATTTAAATGCCTTATACGCGAGGTGACGGCCGTGTACATGCACAGATTGTTGGAACTCACTTTACTTGAATTGTCTAGTTCGTGATATTACTGTTCTTAGCTGCTTAGATTGTGACATTAACCTGATATTCATTAGAAAAGCATGATTAGATAGGATTTATCTGTCTAATTGCCTAATTGTCTTACTTGAACTTCTTGATAAATTGTTGGTACTGTTTTGGTGAAGTTGTAGTTATGCATATCAAATTTCTCTGTGCGTTCCTTTTATTATCTGTATTGGTGGACTGCGGGATCGATTCCCGGAGGTCCAAGGGTTGTGGGTTCGATTCCCAAAGACCCGGAGTGTTATTGTTGGTGGACTGCGGGTTGGATTCCCGGAGATCCAAGGGTTGCGGTTTCAATTCCCAGAGACTCGGAGTTTATTAAAATATTTATTGAGATACAGACTGCAGGTTCGATTCCCGGAGATCCTGAGATATTGAGATACGAGCTGCAGGTTCAATTCCCGGAGACACAATGATACGGATATTGGGACTACGAGTTAAATTCCCGGAGATCCTGAGTTGTTGGATATAGAGGGGGACTGTGGGTTCAATTCCCACAGGTCTTGGACTTGTTGATTTGATTTTATGTTGTGTTGGTTACTTGTTGTTAGATTAGTTGTAGACTATTGTAGTAATTACTTATTTGTTTCCATTTCAGACTCATTCTTATTTAAATTTCTTATTATTGTTATTACCATTATGTTATTATCTCTCGGTAGGGCCCTGACCTTCCTCGTCACTACTCCATCGAGGTTAGGCTTGGCACATACTGAGTACTGTCGTGGTGTACTCATGCTACTCTTCTGCACACTTTTGTTGTACTGATCCAGGTACATCAGGACAGGCTCATCCTAGGTATTCAGTAGCACATCCGGAGACTCGAGGTATGATCTGCTATGTCCGCGGATCCGGAGAGCCTCCTTCTATTCTTATAGTGATTGTAGTTATCTTCCCTCATTTCGTTGTTTTTAGATATTCTTGGTGTATAGAGCCACATTTGTACTCTCCCTTTTTAGTCAGTGTTACCCGTGGGATTCCGGGTCTTGGTGGTATGCTATATGGTGTGGTTGATGGGTGTATGTGCCAAACAGTACTTGTTACATTCCTTTTATATTGTTTTTCCACTATTTTCTTATTTAATGTTCATAAACTTGTATATTCTGCATCGTGTTAAGTATACCTAGTCGCAGAGACTAGGTGCCGTCATGAAAGGTTCACGATTGGGGAACTAGGGTCGTGACAAGTTGGTATCAGAGCTCTAGATTCATAGGAGTCATGAGACACAGACCGGTTACTTAGAGTCTCGCTGATCGATACCGAGACATATATATTTATCTACAGAGGCTATGTAACTATTTAGGAAACTCTTCATTTCTTTTGGATTCCTTGTCGTGCGACATTTTTGGCACCAAATCTAAACTTCTGCATTCTATTCTCTCACAGATGGTGAGGACATGTGCTACTCGCGAGGATCAGGCACACTCGCCCCGTGTTGCCACCGTCAGAGGCCGGGGCCGTGGTAGAGGATGAGGACACGCCCGAGGTGTAGCCACAGCACCCGTGCACGCTGCCGCTGAGGTGCCACTGGTGGATCAGGTTGGAGCGCAGGCACCTGGTACACCGACTACAGCTGCTACTACTCCAGCACTCCAGGAGACCCTAGCCCAGTTCATTAGTATGTACACCACTTTAGCTCAGGCAGGGTTGCTTCCTCTCACTGCAGCTACATCTCAGGCCGGGGGAGGGGCCTAGACTCCCGCAGCCGCTACACCTGAGCAACGAGTGCCCATGGAGCAGGTTCCAAAGATTATTATTATGCCTCCCGGCGCCCTAGTACAGCCTGGAGGTGGGCCAGCTGCCTCCGAGGACGAGCAGTATAGATTAGAAAGGTGCAAGAAATATGATCCTCTAGTGTTCAGCAGTTTGGCTACAGATGATGCATTGGGTTTTCCGGAGGAGTGTCATCGTATTCTTCGTACCATGGGGATTGTGGAGACCAGCGGGGTTTCCTTCACTACTTTTCAGTTTCGTGGGGCCGCTTATGATTGGTGGCGCACGTATGAGTTGGATAGTCCAGATGAGTCTACTTTATTGACCTGGGCGCAGTTTTCTGATCTGTTTCTGAGGGAGTTTGTTCCCCAGAGTCTTAGGGATTCTTTGCGATCGAAATTTGAGCGGTTGCGACGGGGCTCCATGACAGTATCAAAGTATGCTATTATTTTTACCAGTTTAGCCAAGCATGCACCGGCTTTGGTAGCCACGGTCCAGGAGAGAGTGCGGATATTTATTGAGGGCCTTATTCTGCCTATCCGGTCCACCATGGCCCGGGAGTTGGAGATGGATATACCTTATCAGCAGGCAGTGATCATTGCCACGAGGACGAGAGTATGCTCCCTAGAGAGCGGGGAGAGAGGGAGGCCAAGAGGTCTCGTGAGTCGGGCCATTTCTGTAGTACTCGCACTTCAGTAGCCGGTCATTTTGGCAGAGGTTATTCTGGTCGTCCAGTTTATTCAGCATTGCTAGCAGCTGGTAGTACTCCAGCTCTTACAGCACCTCAGGAGCCTTATTATGCTCTCCCAATTTCCAGTGCGCCTCCTGCGTGGGGTACCTCCAGGGGTCAGACTAGTGGGGGTGAGGCCGGTCAGTCGCAGCCACCGCGTCCTCCTAGAGCTTGTTTTGAGTGTTGGGATACTCGCCATCTGGTTAGGGAGTGCCCCAGGCGTAGGAGAGGAGCACATCCACAGTCTTCGCAGCCTCAACGTGGTTCGCAGGGTCAGCAGGCCATCATTCCAGGCCCAGCTGCCACTCCATCTGCCCAGCCAGCTAGGGGCGGGGATCAAGGTGCCAGAGGCTGCCCTCGAGAGAGGGGTCAGGCCAGATATTTGCTATTCTTGATCGCGCTGCAGCTGTTACATCTGATTCTGTTATCACAAGTATTATTTTGGTTAGTCACATAGAGGCATCGGTTCTATTCGATCCTGGTTCCACTTTTTCATATGTGTCCTCTTATTTTGCTTCTCATCAGGGTGTGCCTCGGGATTCTTTGAGTGCCCCCATTTATGTTTCCACTCCGGTGGGAGATTCTTTGGCTATGGACCGTGTGTATCGGTCGTGCTTGGTTATTATTTGTTGTTTTGAGACTATAGCAGATATGTTGTTGCTCGGGATGGTCGATTTTGATATTATTCTGGGCATGCACTGGTTGTCGCCCCATTATGCTATTCTTGATTGTCATGACAAGACTGTAACGCTGGCTATGCCAGGTATTCCACGTATTGAGTGGAGTGGTACTCTAGATCACACCCCCAACCGTGTTATTTCCTTTCTCAAAGCTCAACGTATGGTTGAGAAGGGGTGTGCTGCTTATCTAGCTTATGTGCGGGATGTCAGTATTGACACTCCTTCTATTGATTCTGTTCCAGTGGTACGTGATTTCGCTGATGTATTTCCAGCTGATCTCTCGTGCATACCGCCCGACAAAGATATTAATTTTGCTATTGATTTGTTGCCGGGCACTCAGCCCATTTCTATTCCACCATACCGTATGGCTCCTTCGGAGTGAATGATCAGTTACAGGAGTTATTGGGTAAGGGTTTCATTCGACCGAGTGTTTCGCTTTGGGGTACTCCTTTGTTGTTTGTGAAGAAAAAGGACGGTTCACGCGTATGTGTATTGACTATCGTCAGTTGAACAAAGTTACGGTGAAGAACTGGTATCCTTTGCCACGTATTGATGATCTATTTGACCAGCTACAGGGCACACAGGTGTTCTCCAAGATTGATTTCGCTCTGGTTATCATCAGCTAAAGATTCGGGAGCTAGATATCCCGAAGACTGCCTTCAGGACTCGGCATGGTCACTATGAGTTCCTCGTAATGTCTTCCGGGCTGACTAATGCCCCAGCAGCCTTTATACATTTGATGTACGGTGTTTTCAGGCCATATCTGGACTCGTTCGTTATTGTATTTATTGATGATATTCTAGTATATGCTCGTAGTCGGGAAGAGCATGAGCAGAATCTGAGGATAGTGCTTCAGACTCTAAAGGAGAAGCAGTTATATGCGAAGTTCTCTAAATGTGAATTCTGGCTGAGTTCAGTGGCATTTCTAGGCCACGTGGTGTCGAGGGATGGTATTCGAGTGGATCCGAGGAAGGTAGAGGTCATGCAGAGTTGGCCCAGACCCTCCTCAGCTACTGAGATTCGCAGTTTTCTTGGTTTTGCGGGTTATTATCGTCGCTTCGTAGAGGGGTTCTCTTCGATCGCAGCACCTATGACCCGATTTCCTAACTCCTACAGTTGATTAGGTTTCTAGGTGCCTCAACTGCCAGCAGGTGAAGTATGAGCATCAGCGTCCGGGTGGGTTATTGTAGCAGATGGAGATTCCTGAGTGGAAATGGGAGCACATCACCATGGACTTTGTATCTGGGCTTCCACGGACTATTAGGAAGTTTGATTGCATTTGGGTTATTTTGGATCGGCTGACCAAGTTCGCCCATTTCATACCAGTGAGCACTACTTATTCATCGGAGCAACTCGCGGAGATCTACATCAGGGAGATAGTTTGGCTGCAAGGTATTCCAGTTTCCATCATTTCAGATAGAGGCACTCAGTTCACTTCACGATTCTGGAGAGCCGTACAGTAGGAGTTAGGAAATCGGGTAGAGTTGAGCACAGTTTCACCCCCAGACTGATGGCTAGTCCAAGCACACTATTCAGATTCTGGAGGATATACTCCTTGCGTGCGTGATTGAGTTTGGAGGTTCATGGGATCATTTCTTGCCACTGGTGGAGTTTTCTTATAACAACAGCTACCAGTCCAGTATTCAGATGGCACCGTGTGAGGCTCTATATGGTAGGAGGTGCAGGTCTCCCATGGGTTGGTTCGAGCCGGGTGAGGCCAGACTGCTAGGTACTGAGATGGTCCAGGATGCAATGGAGAAGGTCGAGGTGATTCAGGATAGACTTCGTGCAGCCCAGTCTAGACAAAAGAGTTTTGCAGACAAGAAGGTCCGATGTGGCTTTTATGGTTGGCGAGCGGGTTCTGCTTCGAGTCTCGCCCATGAAGGGCGTTATGAAGTTTGGGAAGAAGGGGAAGCTGAGTCCTATATTCATTGGCCCTTTTGAGATTTTGAGGCATGTTGGGGAGGTTGCCTATGAGTTGGCCTTACCTCCAGCCTAGCCGGAGTCCATCACGTATTTCATGTCTCTATGCTCCGGAGATACCATGGTGACCCATCGCACGTGTTGGATTTCACTTCTGTTTAGCTAGACAAAGATCTATCTTATGCTGAGGAGCCAGTATCCATTCTGGACAAGCAAATTAGGAAGCTAAGGTCAAAGAACATTGCTTCAGTAAAGGTCCAGTAGCGGGGTCAGTCGGGCGAGGAGGCGACTTGGGAGACTGAGAAGGATATGCGCGACCAGTACCCTCATCTCTTCACCACTCCAGGTATGTTTTCTATGCTCGTTCGAGGACGAACGAATCTTTTAAGTGTGGGAAGATGCAACGACCCGGCCGGTCGTTGTTGAAATTTACGCTCTGATCCCCAATCTAACTATTTCCCTAAGTTCATTTCTGCTATTGTGGTTTGTCGGGAGTGTCGGTTTTGGAATTTGGAGTGTTTTGGGACACTTAGTACCTAAATGAGAGCCTTATAGTTGGAAAATGGCCCGTATTCAGAACAGTTTTAAGACGACCTCAGAACGGAAATTTGATGGTTCCATTAGCTCCATTAGGTGATTTCGGGGTTGGGAGCGTGCTCGGAATGTATTTTGGAGGTCTGTAGCTCAATTAGGCTTGAAATGCCGAAGTTTGAATTTTTTTTTAAATTCGATCGATAGGTGAGATTTTGATCCGGGCGTCGGAATGGAATTCTGACAGTTGCAGTAACTTTGCTGGGTGATTTTGGATATGTCTACAAATTTTCAGGTCATTCGGACGTCGTTTGGTTGGGTTCTTGATTGAATGTTGGTTTCAGAAGTTTAGATAAAATCTTAGGCTTGAATCCACTATAATTTGATGATTTATGTGTTTAAGGACGTGTTTTTATGATTGGAACAAGTTCGTATCGTGTTTTGGAGTATGTTGGTGGTTCTCGTTGGGGTCCCGGGGGCCTCGGGGTGAATTAGAACCATCATCCGGGCACTTTTGAACTATGAAATTTGCAGAAAATTGCAGCAGCAGTGCAGCAGGGATTTGGCCTTTGCGTTCGCAAGGCTTGAACCGCGTTCACGTAGGCCTGGTCACATTAGTCATCGCGTTCGCTTACTGAATGTCGCGTTCGCGTAGGAGGGGTTTGAGACGCATCGTGTTCACGTCTGGGCATGTCGCGTTCGCGTAGTAAAAAATCTGGCGGCTAAGGATTTGTTCATCGCGAACGCGTGAAGCGCGTCGCGTTCACGAAGGGTTAGCCTGGCAAAGCATCGCGAACGCGTGGGGTCGAACGCGAAAGAGTAGGGTAATTGTTCAGTCAGTGAATTAAATATCAGAACACAGTCCAGTCGCGAAAATAGTCACAAAAATGCCATTTTTGAGTCCTAGAGAGAGAAACTCACGGGGAATTATTGGAGAATCATTGGGTAATCATTGGAGGTACGTTTCTTGGCCTAATTTCGTTCTTTTATCATGAAATCCTTGAGTATTTCACCGTTAATGGAAGATTAATAGGGGGTTTTAGCCATATGCCTAAATTATGGTAAATCGTCGATTTGAATGGGCAAACGGAGTCCGATTTTGGTAAATTTTATATGCATGGACTCGTCTTGAGATAAGGAACCCGAATATATAACTTTTGTAATTTTTCGAGAAGCGTACCGAAAGTCGGGTTTTGGTAACTTGTGGTTTTTGGTGTATTTAGAATTGTTTTGATTGGGTAATGCCCAATTGGCCTATTTTGATGTATTTCTATTGATTTTGATCAGATACTACACTTGTGGAGGCCGATATTCATGGAAAGAGAGTTGTCTCTTAGCGGTTTTGTACCGGAGTCGAGGTAAGTGGCTTGTCTAACCTCGTGTGGGGGAACCTTCACCCCTAGGATATTATGTGATAATTTAAATGCCTTATATGCAAGATGACGGGCGTGTACATGCGCAGATTGTTGGAACTCACTTTACTTGAATTGTCTAATTCATGATATTCCTGTTCTTAGCTGCTTAGATTGTGACATTTACCTGCTATTCTTTAGAAAATCATGATTAGATAGGATTTATCTGTCTAATTTCCTAATTGTCTTACATGAACTTCTTGATAAATTGTTGGTACTGTTTGGTGAAGTTGTAGGTATGCATATCATATTTCTCTGTGCATTCCTTTTATTGTCTGTATTGGTGGACTGCGGGTTCGTCTCCCAGAGATCCAAGGTGTCACTACCCTAGTTCACCAATCGTGAACATGTCGTGATGGCACCCAGTTCCCACGACTAGGTAAGCCTAACACGTTGCGGAATATACAAGTTATAAACATTTAAATGAGGAATAGCGGAAAAATAGCATAAAAAGAAATGTAATCTGTGTCGCTTGGCACATACATCCGTCAACACACTGTATGAAACACCACCAAGATCCGGAATCCCACGGGTAACACAGACTAAAAGAGAATATACAACTGTGGCTCTATGTATAAGAGTATCTAACAATGAAGTGAAGGAAAAATATCTACCAGTACTATCAGAATAGAAGGAAGGCCTCCGGATCAGCGGACATAGCAGATCATACCTCAAGGTCTCCCCAAAGCGCTACTGAATCACCTGGTATGAACCTGTCCTGATGTACCTGGATCTGCACAAAAAAGGTGTGCAGAAGAATAGTAGCATGAGTACACCACAGCGGTACTCAATAAGTGCCAAGCCTAACCTCGATGGAGTAGTGACGAGAAAAGTCAGGGCCCTACTGAGAGAAAACAGTTACAAAATGGTAATTACAATAATAAGTAGTTTAAATGATAATAATCCCGAAATAACAACAATAAAATGAATTATTGTAACCGTCTACAATTAAACTAATGATAAGTAACAAACTCAATTACCAAGTCCAGGACCTGTGGGAATTGAACCCACAGTCCCATTAACAATACCCCTGGGTCTTCGGGAATCGAACCCACAGCCCATGTCTCAATAATATCTCAGGATCTCCGGGAATCAAACCCGCAGTCCATATCTCAATAATATATCAATAGCTCAGGATCTCCGGGAATCGAACCCGCAGTCCATAGCTCAATAACATTGGGATCTCCGGGAATCAAACCCGCAGTCCATATCTCAATAACATCAGGATCTCCGGGAATCAAACTCTCAGTCAATATCTCAATAACATCAGGATCTCTGAGAATCGAACCTACAGTCCACAACAATAGCACTCCGGGTCTTTGGGAATCGAACCCACAGCCCTGGGATCTCCGGGAATTGAACCCGCAGTCCACCAACACATCAAATAAAGAACACACACATAAAGAACATAATATGTTTAACTACAACCTCTTTGAATCTAGTGCCAACAATTTATCAAGAAGTCCAAGTAAGTCGACTAGGTAATTAGACATGTTGAATCCTAGCTAATCATGATTTTCTATCTAATACCGGGTAAAGTAATGATTTAATCGGCTAAGAGCAGGAATATCACAAATCGGACAATTCAAGTAAAGTATGTGCTCAACAACCAGCGCATGTACCGCCCGTCACCTCGCGTACAAGGCATTTAAACTATCACAAAATATCCTAGGGGTGAAAATTCCCCCACACGAGGTTAGACAAGCCACTTACCTCAATTCTAGTACAAAACCGCTAAGAAACAACTCTCTTGCCGCGAACGTCGGCCTCAAAAGGTGTAGTATCTGATAAAAATCAATAGAATCACATCAAAATAGGCCAATTGGGCATTACCCAATCAAAACAACTCCAAATACACCAAAACCCACAAGTTGCCAAAACCCGACTTTCGGTACGCTTATCAAAAAATCACGAAAGTTATATATTCGGGTTCCTTATCTCAATACGAGTCCGTGCATATAAAATTTATCGAAATCGGACTCCGTTTGCCCATTCAAATCAAAGGTTTTCTAAAATTTAGGCCTAGGGCTCAAACCCACCTTTAATCTTCCATTTTCAGTGAAATAATCACGGATTTCATGATAAACTAACGAATTAAGGTCATGAAACTTACCCCCGATGATTTCCCGATGATATCCCAGCGTTTTCCCTTCAATTTCCTCTCTTGGAGCTCAACAATGGCGGTTTTTGTGTGTTAGGCCGCGACTTAAATGTTTCTGGACTTAAAGTCACTGCTAGGCCAATTAACTCTACGCGATCGAAGCACTGGGCTCGCGACCGCGATTCACAAATCTTGGGCCTCTATGCGATCGCGTGGTCCTGGACGCGATCACAGTGAACAACTTAGCAACCCTACGCAATCGCAATGATACGAACGCGATCACGAAGAACAAACTCGGCCGGCTCCCCAAACTACCCTACGCGATCGCATACTAGGCATCACGATCGCGATGCATTACCACCACACCTTACGGGATCGCATGGCCATTTCCGCGATCGCGAAGAGCAAAATTGCTCTGCAATTATTGCAGCATAAACAGCAGTGCCTTTGGCACAAATTGGTCCGTTTGGACCTCCGAATTCATCCCGAGGCTCCCGGGACGCCAACGAAAACCACCAACATACTCCAAAACACGATACGAACTTGTTCCAATCATAAAAACACCATCCTAAACATCAAAATCACCAATTACATACGGAGTCAAGCCTAAGTTTCTTCAAAACTTCTGAAACTAACATTCAATCAAAAACCCGACCAAACGACGTCTGAATGACCTAAAAATTTGCAGACATATCCAAAATCACATAACGAAGCCACAGAAATTATCGGAATTCCATTCCGACCCCGGATCAAAATCTCACCTATCATTCGGATTCGCCAAAATTTCAAACTTCGGCATTTCAAGCCTAATTGAGCTACAGACTTCCAAAATACAGTCTGAACGCGCTCCCAACCCTGAAATCACCTAACGAAACTAATGGAACCATCAAATTTCCGTTCCGAGGTCGTTTTACCACTGTTCCGGCTATGGACCATTTTCTAACTTTAAAGCTCTCTTTTAGGGACTAAGTGTCCCAAAATGCTCCAAAATTTCAGAACAGACTCTCTCGGCAAACCACAATAGCAGAAATGAACTTAGGGGAACAGTTAAACTGGGGATTGGGGCAAAATTTTCTAAAACGACCGGCCGGGTCGTTACATCTTCCCACACTTAAAAGATTCGTTCATCCTCGAACAAGCATAGAAAACATACCTGGAGTGGTGAAAAGATGGGGGTACTGGCTAAACATATCCTGCTCGGTCTCCCAAGTCTCCTCCTCGACCGACTAACCCCGCCATTGAACCTTTACCGAAGCGATGTTCTTTGACCTTAGCTTCCTGACCTGTCTGTATAGAATGGCTACTGGTTCCTTAACATAAGACAGATCTTTGTCTAGCTGAACAGAGGTGAAATCCAACACATACGACGGGTCGCCATGGTATCTCCGGAGCATAGAGACATGAAATACAGGGTGAACTCCGGCTAGGCTGGGAGGTAAGGCCAACTCATAAGCAACCTCCCCAACACGCCTCAAAATCTCAAAATAAACCTAGGACTCATCTTTCCTTTCTTCGCAAACCTCATAATGCCCTTCATGGGTGAGACTCGAAGCAGAACCCGCTCACTAACCATAAAAGCCACATCGCGAACCTTCTTGTTTGCATAACTCTTCTGTCTAGACTGGGCTGCACGAAGTCTGTCTTGGATCACCTTAACCTTGTCCATTGCATCCTAAACCATATCAGTACCTAGCAGCCTGGCCTCGCCCGGCTTGAACCAAACCACGGGAGACCTGCCCCTCCTACCATATAGGGCCTCATACGGTGCCATCTGAATACTGGACTGATAGCTGTTGTTGTAAGCAAACTCCGCCAGTGGAAAGAAGTGATCCCGTGAATCTCCAAACTCAATCACACACGCACGGAGCATATCCTCCAAAATCTGAATAGTGCGCTCGGACTGCCTATCAGTCTGGGGGTGAAAGGCTGTGCTCAGCTCTACCCGAGTACCTAACTCCTGCTGTACGGCTCTCCAGAACCGTGAAGTGAACCGAGTGCCTCTATCCGAAATGATGGAAACTGGAATACCATGCAGCCGAACTATCTCCCTGATATAGATCTCCGCCAGTCGTTCCGATGAATAAGTAGTGCTCACCGGTATGAAATGGGCGGACTTGGTCGGCCGATCCACAATAACCCAAATGGAATCAAACTTCCTAACAGTCCGTGGAAGCCCAGATACAAAGTCCATGGTGATGCGCTCCCATTTCCACTCGGGAATCTCAATCTGCTGCATCAATCCACCCGGACGCTGATGCTCATACTTCACCTGCTAGCAGTTGAGGCATCTGGAAACATAATCAACTATATCCATCTTCATTTGCCTCCACCAGTAATGTTGTCTCAAGTCCCGATACATCTTCGCAGCTCCCGAATGGATGGGATACCGCGAGTTATGGGCCTCTGCTAGAATCAACTCTCGAAGATCATCTACATTGGGCACACATATAGGCCCATGCATCCTCATAACTCCATCATCCCAAATGGTAACGTCTCGAGCATCACCACGCCGAACTCTATCCTGAAGGACAAGCAAATGAGGGTCGTCGAACTGACGCTCCCTGATGCGGTCAAATAGAGAAGACCGAGAAACCACACAAGCCAGAACCCGGCTGGGCTCCGAAAGATCCAATCTAACAAATTGCCTGGCTAAAGCCTGAACATCCATCGCCATAGGCCTCTCCGAAGCTGGTAGATATGCCAAACTTCCCAAACTCTCCGCCCGACGACTCAAGGCATCGACAACCACATTAGCCTTGCCCGGATGATAGAGAATAGTAATATCATAGTCCTTCAGTATCTCCAACCATCTTCTCTGTCGCATATTCAGGTCCTTCTGCTTAAGCAGGTGTTGTAAGCTCCAGTGATCAGTGTATATCTCACAAGGAATCCCATATAAGTAATGACACCAAATCTTCAAGGCATGAACAATGGCAGTTAGCTCCAAATCATGAACAAGATAGTTCTTCTCATGCACCTTCAGCTGTCTGGACGCGTAGGCAATCACCCTACCGTCCCGCATCAATAGTGCACCGAGTCCAACTCATGAGGCATCATAATATACAGTATAGGACCCCGAACCCTGTAGGCAACATCAATATTGGGGCCGAAGTCAAAGCCTCTTGAGCTTCTGAAAGCTCGCCTCACACTCGTCTGTCCACTGGAAAGGGGCACCCTTTTGGGTCAATCTGGTCATAGGTGCTGCAATCGAAGAGAACCCCTCTATAAAACGACGGTAATAGCCCGCCAAACCAAGGAAACTGCGAATCTCAGTAGCGGAGGAGGGTCTGGGCCAACTCCGCACGGCCTCCACCTTCCTCGGATCTACTCGAATACCATCACTCGACACCACGTGGCCCAAAAATGCCACTGAACTCAACCAGAATTCACATTTAGAGAACTTGGCATAAAGTTGCTTCTCCCTCAGAATCGAAGCACTATCCTCAAATGCTGCTCGTGCTCTTCCCGACTCCGGAATATACTAGAATATCATCAATGAAGACAATCACGAACGAGTCCAGATAAGGCCTGAACACACTGTGCATCAAATGCATAAAGCTGCTGGGGCATTACTCAGCCCAAAAGACATCACGAGGAACTCATAGTGACCATAGCTAGTCCTGAAGGCAGTCTTCGGGATGTCTGGCTCCCGAATCTTCAGCTGATGATACCCACAGCGCAAATCAATCTTAGAAAATACATGTGCGCCCTGTAGCTGGTCAAATAAGTCATCAATGCGAGGCAAAGGATACCGGTTCTTCACTGTAACCTTGTTCAGCTGACGATAGTCAATACACATACGCATAGAACCGTCATTTTTCTTCACAAACAACACAGGAGCACCCCAAGGCGAAACACTGGGTCGAATGAAACCCTTACCCAATAATTCCTGTAACTGATCCTTCAACTCCTTCAACTCAGGAGGAGCCATACGGTATGGTGGAATAGAAATGGGTTGAGTGCCCGACAACAAATCAATAACAAAATCAATGTCTCTGTCGGGCAGGATGCCCGGGAGATCAGCTGGAAAACAACAGCAAAGTCACGTACCACAGGAATGGAATCAATAGAACATAACTAGATTAAAACTTACATTGTTATATGAAACTATTAAAATCAATTCCTAAAATGGCTACATTTTTATGAATTTATCTAAAAAAATAAAAGGAAATGAATTTTCTTTATTAAACAACGTGATTGGAATTATAACTTATTAAACAGATTAAAATAGGCGCAACTGACAAATTATAATTAAATTAGCAAAAAGGAAAATTATGTCATGCCTTACTAAAATCGAGTTATAGATAAAATATGGCGTGTATAAATAATATATTAAAATAAACCAATTATCCCATGCTGAACAAAATAATTAAATTTTCAATTGAATTTTACAATTAATTTAGCAAATTTCTATTAATTAAAACCTCGTCTCGTGCTACATTTTTATAAATAAGTATTACTAAAACCTGAAATGACAAATAACATAAATATATATATATATATATATCAAAATAAACTAACCATTTTTTTAATTAAATTAAATTAATCATTTTTAAAACTAAAGAAATTAATCGCTAAGGGAGGTCACTAATTAAATTAAACACTGGCTTACATATTGCCTAATAAAATTTGATACAAAGAAATCGTATGATAAAAATTAAGTACACACACACACACACACACACACACACACACACATATATATATATATATATATATATATATATATATATATATATATATATATATATATATATATATATATATATATATATATATATATATATATATATATATATACACTACTAAGGCTTAATTTGCAATTATACAAAATACGTTATTAATAACAGTTAAAGCCGCAAATGAACTAATTGAAACCTTCCATTAACCTTGCTTTTTTTTTAATTTATAAAACTAAAGTTAATTAATAAATCTCAACCTATTTTTACTATTAAGAAAATTTTGGATTGAAATTGCACGAACGCATATTCCAAATTAATTTTTAGAAATACATTTACGATTATATTAGGCGAACGTATATAATAGTAATACTACTCTAAATTGGTCATAAAGCAAAGCTATGAATATTTATCAATTTGTTAGATCTAAATTATGAGTTAAATAAGGGGAAATTTTCATAAATACAACCGTTATAAGAGTAAATTTCATTCTATGCAGCTATAGTTGAAATAATGTCTTGTACAACATTTATTATTTTTCATAAAAATCAAATGTCCATAACTAGTATCCAAAATATAATAAAATCCCTGTAATTAAGGAAATTTACTAATTATCAAATCAATTCAAACCTAAAAATCTCCTCCAGTTAGATAATAATTAACCGATTATTAAGAGATGTTATAAGTCAATTTTTTCGACTTACTTCGTATAACTTCTCTTTACAGTTATTTTAATACGGTTGATACTGAACAAAATAATTAAATTACTACTATTAACATTACATATTATGACTATTAACTATTACTTAGCATACTAATTTTATAATAAAAGAAAAATTTAACGAGGTACAACAGTCAAATAATTATATAAAGTACATTCTTAATCTTAAACACAAATCATAAAATAAACAACTCAGAATTTAACCTGAATATTATTAATACATAATTAAATTTCAGATCCAAACATTGACTATGCTTTGACTGATGTCCATGGGAATACTGAATAGCAAGAGGAGAGGAAAATAATCAATATGAGCAATAATTTCAGCAGTGTAACAATATCAACCAGCAACTCCCAGTAACAAATTTTAAAACCAGTTAAAATTTTCTAATAGCAACAAATATCAGCACCAAAACAGGTAACTAAAACAGCTCTCAACTATCAAATTCTCACTGTGCTTTTTTTTAGTATTCAAGACCTTTCAAGTGTATAAGTTATCTTCTTTTTCAGTGTGTGCTCTTTTCTTTTCTATCCGTGTGTTACCTCTTTTTTTTCCGGTCCGTATGTGTCAGATAGACAAAAATCAGTACTTTTTTTCAATTAAAAATTCTAAATCTGTCCCATTTCAACCCAATTAAAGTCCAAGTAGACACCTTTTATTTCAACCCTAAAATATCTACCCTCTTAATTAATATTAAAAGTACCCTATTCAATTATTAATCTCCTACCAGCAGCCCCTAAAATAATTGTTAATTTACTATTCAAATTTTAAACCGGTAAATTTAATTTTAAGATCAAATGTGATAGAATCAATTCAACATTATGTATTCACATTAATTCAAGATAAATAAACAACGCAACTAGTCAAACTAAATCGTGGATTGGAGAAGTGAGCAAAGCAGAAACTTCTAAGTCCAACAAAATTTGAAACAAATGAACAGTGAATCACTCATAAAATAACAATTAGAGCACGAATTGTGAAACGAAACACAACAAACAAAATATGAGATGATTCTAACAAAGAAAAGGTAAGAATGGACTTCAATGACTCATTATTGGTGGCATGTTCCACCCCATAATCAAGCATGGCTTTTAAGCCGCTGTTCGATAGTTTGCTAACGGTTCTACGGACTTCCGTTAAGTCCTTTCCAGCACAAAAATGTTCATAAAATGTATTCTTAACAAACCCCAGCATTACCTCCCTAAAAATAGGCATTTCCATGAGCTTAGAATTCATTATCCACATCCCCATATCAACCATTGGATCAATCGCTGCCATCTGTAGAGTTAGCTATGATCTTATCAACTTTGAGGTAGGAACGCCATAAAACAGCTCCTTAACATCGTTAAAATTGATAATGTTATTCTTCTCGGGGACTGTATTAATCTGTGGTACGGTGTCGACCAGATTTGGTGTTGTGACGGTGGTGGCGTTAAAATCGCCGGTGAAACTTAAAGGCGGGACGGCGGAAAGGGGAGATAGAGCTGAGTTTAAACGGCGGACATGAAATCCGAGGTTTTTGAGTAGTTTCGGACAAACAACCTTGTTGGCCATGCAACGGTGGGCGGCGGCTGGTGAGTGAAGAACGAGCAGAGGCGGCGGCCATGGATGTTAGGTGGTGGTTTTGGTAGTTGGCTGTCAAGGTGGAGAAGGGGGTGACGATGGGTGTGTTCGACGGCTGGCCGGCGGGTTAGAGGTAGGCGGCAGCGGTGTTGGTGGAGATGGAGGGGGGCTGTTTTGGCTGAAGGTTGTCGGCGGTTTTCGGTTTTTGAGAGAAGATGAAGAGGAGAAGAGGTGTTTTAGGTTTAGGGTTTTTTTTTTTAATTAGTGTGTAATGAAAAATAACAAATGGGTGGGGGGGGGGGGGTTGTTTGGTCAGATTAGGGGATGGATTGGGCTAGGGGGTTTTGGTTTGGGCCTGGGATTTTTCAATTGATACGGCCCAATTTCGATTTTATCCACTATTCTCTTCTTTTCTATTTAGTTGACTTCCTAATTAATAAAACTAAAATGCTAAGATTAAAACACAAAATTATCTTGAAATATTAATTAATTCCTAATAATAATTATCACACAAAAAATTAAACATCAATTAAAATAAAATCACACAATTTGGACATTAAAACTAATAATACTAATTTAAATTATACACTAAAATCAACTTAAAACGCAAAATTACCTAATCAAATTCAACATTTAAACTTATGAACACATGAAATCAATTTCCAATCAAATTCTACAATTAATTTCGTGAACAAACACATAATCAATAATATGCAAGAATCAAAGTTCAATTAAACTCAAAACAAACTTAATAGAACTCAATAATTAATTGCAGTACAAATTAAATCTAACAACACTACAATCAAAATAAACATCCAAGTGATTAACTACACATTCTTATGTTAAAAACTTAAAATAAATAATCAAGTTTTCATGAATAATCTGGACTCATGATGAACGACAAATCAAGAAGATAATCCAGCCAACATACAACAATTTCGGATCTGAAAATACTAACAAAATATGGACGAGAACAAAAATTGAAATCGACTAACCGGATCGAAACAACGATGATGCATATATAATCATGAGATCAGCTTCATTATATATATATATATATATATATATATATATATATATATATATATATATATATATATATATATATATATATATATATATATATATATATATATATATACAAACAGAAAAATAAAAAGAACATAAGGAGAAAGAAAATCGTATGAGGGGAGGGGTGGCTCCCGAATTACTGCTTGGTGGTTGTTCCTGGGAGGCATTCCGGTGGGTGTTGTTGGAGGGTCCGTGGTGTGTAGGTCAAAATGAAGAAGAGGAAGAGGGGGTTGTGTGTAAGGGTTGTGGCGGCTAGGGTTTTGTGGAGCGTATAATGGCTGGTCTCTACTGAGACCAAAGCCTTATATACTCGGAGCCCTCAAGGTGATCCTAGCCGTTGGATCTCTAATGATCAACGGTTAGGGCTTGGCCTAATCAAATGATGTCGTATTGACCTACATGAGGCCACAGGTCTCCTCCGTAGGATCATCTAGATTGAACGGTTGAGATCAAGTCTCTCATATTAATTAACCATTATAAATCCATTAATATTCTCAGCCGTTGGATCTGAAGAAGTGAACGACTGAGATTCTATCAATTTAAATACCTGGACCGGATCTTTTGGGCTAAAACATTGGGCCACAATTTAGACTTAATTTTGGCCCAGTTCTTATTATGCTTGTATATTTTTTTTTTGTATTTTAATTATTTTAAACAAATTTGTTTTTCTTTTTTGTGTTTTTTTGTATTTTATTTATTCTACTATTTAAAATACTTAATTTCCTACCTTCACTAATTTTTGGCATTTTTTGGCAATTTTCTACTATTTTTCTTTTTTATACATTCCGCTATTAAAGCTATATATATTTTTTTGATTTTCTTTTCTTTTAAAACTAATTAATAAAAAATGCAAGTATTTCTCCTATATATTTTTGATTTTCTAATTTTTTATATTATTTAAACACACAAAATGTATCTAATTCCAAACAAATCATGCAATTACACTCAAAAATATTATTTATTTAATTTTAGAATTTATTTGCTTAGTGCAAAAATCACGTGCTCACAGACAACATGATGGTTTTTATTAATGGAAAGATGGTGAGTAAATTGGCTTGCCTAGGCACCATCACTATCCTAATGATGGGGAATCCGGATCGTGACATCTAGGTATATCACATTTCCACCTGGACTTCCCATATACAACCTCCAATCTAAGATATTGGTACCCAATGTTAAAAGAACTGATAACTATGTACTAACAGGGAAGTCTTCTTCAAGTGGTTTTCGCCGTCGATAGTTGGCAACTTCAATCCATCTTGGATTGACCAAGTATTTGCTTTGCTGCACTGCGTAGTGTGATTTTTTGTTGTTCTAGCATTCAGAGAGACAAATGAGTAAACCTTCTGATTCACATCCAGAGAGACAACATGAGTATTTGCTTTAAAACTTGAATGTTGTTAATGTATATCATAATTGATATCTGTAACGACCCGGTCTATGGTTTTTGAAATTTACGCTCCGAACCACATCTAACTGTTCCCCTAAGTTCATTTCAGCTATTGTGGTTTGCCGGGAGGTTCTGTTCTGGAATTTGGAGTGTTTTGGGATACTTAGTCCCTAAATGAGAGCTTTATAGTTGGAAAATGGCTCATAGTCGGAACAGTGTTAAGACAACCTTGGAACGGAAATCTGATGGTTCCATTAGCTCTGTTAGGTGATTTCGGGGTTGGGAGCGCGTTCGGAACGTATTTTGGAGGTCTGTAGCTCAATTAGGCTTGAAATGTCGAAGTTTGAAATTTTGGCAAAATCCGAACGATAGGTGAGATTTTGATCCGAGGTTCGAAATGGAATTCCGACAATTTCTATAGCTTCGTTATGTGATTTTGGATATGTCTGCAAAATTTGAAGTCAATCGGACTTGATTTGATAGGTTTCGACATCGAAAATAGAAATTTGAAACTTCAAAGTTCATCAAGCTTGGATTGGAGGTTAATTCATAATTTTTGCTTTGTTTGATGTGATTTGAGCCCTCGAGCGAGTCTGTAATGTGTTTTGGGACTGGTTGGTGTTATTGCTCGGGGTCTCGGATGCCCAACGGGTCATTTTTGGAAGATTTTTGCCATTTTGAGAATAAATGTAATGATCCAAAGGTCTATTTTTAGTTCTAGAGATCCAAATTTGATTTCGAGACTTCAAAAATTTAAATCATGAATTATAGGACTGATCTGGAAATTTCAGTTTAATTTCATCGAGTCGCGATTGAGTTTTTGACGCGAAATGTGAGTTAATTGTTTAACGAGCGAAATTGATGTTAGAATAAGCAAATGAGATCCAAATTCAGTTTTTATTTAACCACTGGATCCGTATCGAAATTACGGAGCCATACGAAAAAGAATCGTCGAATTTCGAGTTCGTATGATGGAGTTAGAACCATTTTGATGCAAAATGGCTGTATTGCAATTTTTTTTTGAAAAAGCTGCTGCATTTTATGAATAGTGAACAGTACCCCGCGCGTGCACAGTAACCGCGCGGGTGAACGGTGAACAGTGTTCCACGTGCGAACATTCTGGGCAGTATATCCGCGATTTTGGGTTATTTTCCTCCATTTGTTTTAGCAACTTGAGAGCTTTTGAACAGAAATTGACGGGGAATCGCTGGGATATCATCAGGAAATCATCGGGGGTAAGTTTCTTGGCCTTAATTCGTTAGTTTATCATAAAATCCGTGATTATTTCACTGTTAATGGAGAATTTTAGCCCTAGGCCTAAATTTTAGAAAATCTTTGATTTGAATGGGCAAACGGAGTCCGATTTCGATAAATTTTATATGCACGGACTCCTGTTGAGATAAGGAACCTGAATATATAACTTTCGTAATTTTTCGAGAAGCATACCAAAAGTCAGGTTTTGGCAACTTGTGGATTTTGGTGTATTTTGAATTGTTTTGATTGGGTAATGCCCAATTGGCCTATTTTGATGTGATTCTATTGAATTTTATAAGATACTACACCTGTGAAGGCCGACATACACGGCAAGAAAGTTGTCTCTTAGCGATTTTGTACCGGAGTCGAGGTAAGTGGCTTGTCTAACCTCGTGTGGGTGAACCTTCACCCCTAGGATATTATGTGATAGTTAAAAAGCCTTGTACGCAAGGTGACGGGGGTGTACATGCGCTGGTTGTTGTAACTCACTTTACTTGAATTGTCCGATTAGTGATATTCCTGTTCTTAGTTGATTAATTTGTTACATTTACCTGGTATTCACTAGAAAAGCATGACTAGATATGATTTATCTGTCTATTTGCCTAATTGTCTTATTTGAACTTCTTAAAAATTGTTGATACGAGTTTTGGTGAAGTTGTAGTTAGGAATATTATATTTTCTCTGTGCGTTTCTTTATTTGTTGTGTTTGTGGACTGGCACTTACTGAGTACCGATATGGTGTACTCATGCTACTCTTCTACACACTTTTGTTGTGCAGATCTAGGTACATCAGGACAGGCTCATACTAGGTGATTCAGCAGCACATTTGGAGACCTCGAGGTATGATCTGCTACGTCCGCGGATCCGGAGGCCCTCCTTCTATTCTGATAGTGTTATTAGATGTTATTCCCTCATTTCATTGTTTTAGATACTCTTTACATATAGAGCCACAGTTGTATTTCTCTTTTAGTCTGTGTTTCCTGTGGGATTCCGGGTCTTGGTAGTATGTATACAGTGTGTTTGACGAGTGTATGTGCCAAGCGGCACGGATTACATTCCTATTTATATTGTTTTTCTGCTATTTCTTGTTTAAGATTCATAAACTTGTATATTCCGCAATGTGTTAGGATTACATAGTCGCGGGGACTGGATGCCGTCATGACATGTTCACGATTGGTGAACTAGGGTCGTGACAAGTTGGTATCAGAGCTCTAGGTTCATAGGAGTCATGGGACACATACCGGTTACTTAGAGTCTCGCTGATCGATACAGAGACATCTGTATTTATCTACGATAGGCTATGTAATTGTTTTGGAAACTCTTCAATTCTTTGAATTCCTTATCGTGAGAAATTTTTTCAGTTGGAGCCTATGTCATATGTTCTTTTACATCCACTCGTATATTGAAATTGCGCACTCGGTATCAAGTATGCGCCGACGGTTCGTGATGCTGCAGAGAGATCTCAAGGGAGTAAAGAATTTACTCAACCATTGTTACCGTGTGTCATCCATATTGATAATGCAAGAGAATTGAGAGATCTTCAATTGTGCACATGGGGGTGCACTAGGTTCTAATATTCGGTTGATAAGTACGGTCTTGAGAAGGTTTACTTAACTGCCTAATCGTCACAATAATGGTAGAATCGCAAGGTGGATGTACATCTAAAGATAGTTGGTGGTAATAAAGGCTATATGGTTCATATGAGATATCTATTTAGCGAAAGATTCAGCCAGCAGAGATACTGGGGGAAATGAGTTTAACTGTTTTAAGAAAGACATGTACCAAACGAATGTCTTGGGCTGTCTTATGATGAAGACGTACAAATAATAAAGGCTATTGTCAGGGATTAACAAGATGTATCTTATGGCTTCGTGCCAAGTAAAAGGATTTCACTATCAACGACCAAATTATGGGTCATGTTCATATCAAATTTGGCCTGCGATGTATCTAGGTGCTATTAAAAAGGTTCTTTGAAACTTGCGGATGGGCAAGAGTTGAGGCTCGTATGGTATGATGTTGGGACTTTTGATGTTCCTGTATCCCTAATAAATTCTACCTTTCATTATCAGCAGGGATGATTTCTGCGAAGGCTACATGGTGCTTCGTAGGTGTGAGAATCACAGTATGTCTTAAATTGTAGGGGTACCCGCATACGATTGGGTCGCATGGTTAATTACCTGTGTGAATTCTGGATACTAGCTTATTATTATGTTATTGCAGCCACGGGAAAGGACCATGTGTGGTAATTTGAGTATATGTATTATTGAATGCATGTTATGGTTAGCCATAATTGAGTTGGCATATTGGTGTCAATGATCGGTTCATGTAACGTGATCGAGTTATGCATGTGATTTATGGCGGTGCATTTGGGGCTTGTCGGCCGCAGTGATTGATGTTATTCTGAAGTATTCTTTTGTTAGGGTCCTGTTACGAGTAGGCAAATCTCGGGAAGGGTTATGGTGGCTTGGACCACTACTTAGAGATTGGCATATTCGATGGTTATGAGAATTCGCCTGTATGTTGCTATAGTTCTCCTGAAGTGAGTTAAATGGAAAGTCTTATGCGATGAAGTATTAGCCTATCGTCATTTCTAGAGTTGTGATGGAAGTCGTGTCTATCGTCTATCGGCACGTGAGGTACAGTGAGTGGTATGGAATTTGAAGTAAGGACCAAGGTCGCAGTTTGGTCAATGAATGTGATATAAATAGCTCGGATGAACAGGAAAGGAGTTACAATGTTTTGAGTAAGATGGGTATTAACATCAGTATCACTTGATATCTATGAAAAAGACTTTACATCCCGGTTAGAGACTCCTGATCGCTTTTCAGCATTAGTGCAGCCGGTAGTTTGAATGTGCATGCCCGTTAATTATTCAGAAGATGGTGGGAGCTTGTCCCACAAGAATATTGTGTAGGGTGACATGTAGTCACTTGATTAATTAGAAATTTAAACCAAGTATGAGGACCTTGGTAATATCACATTTGAGAATTTATGCCTGAAGGGCACACTGCTTATTGGGTTATAGACCTATGAAATATTATTGGCTTAGCTTGGCACGATCAGGATAGACCTAAGATCGGTGGACAAATTTAAATGTGGAAGTGATCCTTACGTCAGGCCAGCTGTGTTAATCTAAACAAAGCGCTCCTTATGGAGGGATAGTCAAGTCCTTATTTCGTGGTTAGTTAATTCATGTAAAGATATATTACACCGTACGAGTTGTGAGACGGCTTGGTAAATTCCTTATATGTTGAGGTTCTTCTCAGCGGTGATGTTATATGAGCATCATGGATCTTGAGACTTAGATTATGTATCGCACCTCAGTTGTGCTTAAGTTTGTAGCCTATAGCGCTATATGTTTTCCTTATGAATAATATCATGCACCTTAGTGTGCTTATGATCGATATTCAGTATCTTGATGTGATGAGCTGTTCAGCTCGACGTATGGATCTTTGCGTGAGTTTTATATTTGGATCGGGTGGCACGCCGCCATGGTTATATTATTTGGATCGAGTGGCACGCCGCAATGGTTATATTGTTTGGATCGGGTGGCACGCCGCCATGGCTATATTGTTTGGATCGGGTGGCACGCCGCCATGGGTATGCTGTTTGGATCGGGTGGCATGCAGCCATGGGTATTTTGTTGGGATCGGGTTGCATGCCACAACAGTGTGATGTTTATTTCAGTGTCCATACTTGCTTTTATGTGATTTGTTTCCTATTTTTCTGAGGAAGTCCATGTTAGTGTGAGAGTTAAATTGTTCTCTCTAGTGTTCGCCTTCCTTTTGTATCACGTATGAATTAGTAGCCTACTGGCACATTGTGTCATCTTGCAGGACTTTTGATTATGTCTGAGGTGGCTATTCGCCTGAGCAATTCGTATTGGGTGAGATGAGGTTATGGGATTTGGGGTCAGTGCAAACTGATTATATAAAGTATATTGTAGAAAAAAAAATCATTCTCCGGGTTAGGACAAGGCAATGGATCTTGTCAGGAGTATAGACCCAATGAATTGTTGATTCAGTAGTTGGTCATGAATATCAGCACATCTCCTCCGTCGTGTCAGTATTGTAAAAGTTAGAACAAGGCCTATGTAGATCATGAGGTGCAATGCGAGCATCTAATTTATTGAATTTTCGGCTAATTTGGTCATAAAATATTATCGTGGTCCTGTGGATTTTGTGTTGCAAGGTAAGAATCCAGCAAAGTTATGCATTCATGTTTAACGATATGGCATGTGATGAATAATTGTGTGATCACTTGATGAAAAGAGGCCTGTCATAGAATTCCAGATGTTGGAATTCGGCTCTAAGACTTATTTGTTTGAAAAAAAGGGAATATCTTCAGATTATATCAGGCTAATGTGCTCAACTGAGTCCGAGATTTATTGGCCCCTTTTTAGATTTTGAGGCGTGTTGGGAAGGTTGCTTATGAGCTGGCCTTACCCCCAACCTACCCGGGGTCCATCCCGTATTTCATGTCTCTATGCTCCGGAGATGCCATTGTAACCCGTCGCATGTGTTGGATTTCAGTATAGTCCAGCTGGACAAGGACCTATATTATGTTGAGGAGCAAGTTGCCATTTTGGAGAAGCATATCAGAAAACTAAGGTCAAAGTACATAGCTTCAGTGAAGGTCCAGTGGGGGGTCAGCCAGTCGAAGAGGCGACTTGGGAGACCGAGCAGGATATGCGCAACAAGTACCCTCATCTCTTCACCACTCCAGGTATGTTTTCTATGCTCGTTCGAGGACGAACGAATCTTTTAAGTGTGGGAAGATGTAACGACCCGGCCGGTCGTTTTTGAAATTTACACCCCGAACCCCATCTAACTGTTCCCCTAAGTTCATTTCTACTATTGTGGTTTGCCGGGAGGTTCGGTTCTGGAATTTGGAGTGTTTTGGGACACTTAGTCCCTAAATGGGAGCTTTATAGTTGGAAAATGGCCCGTAGTTGAAACAGTGTTAAGATGACCTCGGAACAGAAATCAGATGGTTCCATTAGCTCTGTTAGGTGATTTCGGGGTTGGGAGCGCGTTCGGAATATATTTTGGAGGTCTATAGCTCAATTAGGCTTGAAATGTCGAAGTTTAAAATTTTGGCGAAATCCGAACGACAGGTGAGATTTTGATCCGGGAGTCGGAATGGAATTCCGACAATTTCTATAGCTTCGTTATGTGATTTTGGATATGTCTGCAAAATTTGAAGTCAATCGGACTTGATTTGATAGGTTTCGGTATCGGAAATAGAAATTGGAAACTTCAAAGTTCATCAAGCTTGGATTGGAGGTTAATTCATAATTTTTGCGTTGTTTGATGTGATTTGAGGCCTTGAGCGAGTCCGTAATGTGTTTTGGGACTGGTTGGTGTTATTGGTCGGGGTCTCGGATGTATTTCGGATGCCCAACGGGTCATTTTTGGAAGATTTTTGCCGTTTTGAGCATAAATGTAATGATCCAAAGGTCTATTTTTAGTTCTAGAGATCCAAATTTGATTTCGAGACTTCGAGAATTTAAATCATGAATTATAGGACTGATCTGAAAATTTTAGTTTAATTTCATCGAGTCGCGATTGGGTTTTTGACGCGAAATGTGAGTTAATTGTTTAACAAGATAAATTGATGTTAGAGTGAGCAAATGAGATCGATATTCCATTTTTTTTATCCAGTGGATCCGTATCGAAATTATGGAGCCATAGGAAAAAGAATCGTCGAATTTCGAGTTTGTATGATGGAGTTAGAACTAATTTGGTGCAAAATGGCTGTGCTGTAATTTTTTGAAAAAGCTGCTGCATTTTATGAATAGTGAACAGTATCTGCGTATGAACAGTAACCGCGCTAGTGAACAATAACCGCGCGCGCGAACAGTACCGACGAAAATTCTGGGCAGTATATCCGCGATTTTGGGTCATTTTCCTCCATTTTTTTTGAGCAACTTGAGAGCTTTTAGACAGAAATTAACGGGGAATTGCTGGGATATCATCGGGAAATCATCGGGGGTAAGTTTCTTGGCCTTAATTCGTTAGTTTATCATGAAATCCGTGATTATTTCACTTTTAATGGAGGATTAATGGAGGGTTTTAGCCTTAGGCCTAAATTTCAGAAAATCTTTGATTTGAATGGGCAAACGGAGTCCGATTTCGAAAAATTTTATATGAACGGACTCATGTTGAGATAAGGAACCCGAATATATAACTTTCATAATTTTTTTGTGAAGCGTACCGAAAGTCGGATTTTGGTAACTTGTAGGTTTTGGTGTATTTTGAATTGTTTTGATTAGGTAATGCCCAATTGGCCTATTTTGATGTGATTCTATTGATTTTCATCAGATACTACACCTGTGGATGCCGACATTCGCGGCAAGAGAGTTGTCTCTTAGTGGTTTTGTACCGAAGTCGAGGTAAGTGGCTTGTCTAACCTCGTGTGGGGGAACCTTCACCGCTTGGTTATTATGTGATAGTTGAAAAGCCTTGTACGCGAGGTGACGAGCGTGTACATGCGCTGGTTGTTGTAACTCACTTTACTTGAATTGTCCGATTAGTGATATTCCTGTTCTTAGTTGATTAATTTGTTACATTTACCTAGTATTCACTAGAAAAGCATGACTAGATAAGATTTATCTGTCTATTTGCCTAATTGCCTTATTTTAACTTCTTGAAAATTATTGATACTAGTTTTGGTGAAGTTGTAGTTAAGCATATTATATTTTCTCTGTGCGTTTCTTTATTTGTTATGTTGGTGGTCTGCGGGTTCGATTCCCGGAGATCCCAGGGCTGTGGGTTCGATTCCCAGAGACCCGGAGTGGTATTGTTTGTGGACTGCGGGTTCGATTCCCGGAGATCCAAGGGCTGAGGGTTCGATTCCCGGAGACCCGGAGTTACTGATATATTATTGAGATATGGACTGCGAGTTCGATTCCCGGTGATCCTGAGATCATTGAGACACATCCTGATGTATTGAGACATGGGCTGCGGGTTCGATTCCCAGAGACCCATAGATACTGTTATTGGGACTGCGGGTTAAATTCCCGTAGCTCCTAAATTGTTGATTATAGAGTGGGATTGTGGGTTCAATTACCAGAGGTCCTGGATTTGCTGATTGAGTTTTGGTGAGTTGGTTACTTGTTGTTAGCTTAATTGTAGACGGTTGCAGTAATTACCTTATTGTTGTTATTTCAGATTCATTCTTACTTATCCCTGTTTATTACTGTTTTGATCATTATGTTATTGTTTTTTTTCTCGGTAGGGCCCTGACCTTCCTCGTCACTACTCCATCGAGGTTAGGCTTGGCACTTACTGAGTACCGCCGTGGTGTACTCATGCTACTCTTCTGCACACTTTTGTTGTGCAGATCCAGGTACATCAGGACAGACTCATACCAGGTGATTCGGCAGCGCTTTGGGAGACCTTGAGGTATGATCCGCTACGTCCGCGGATCCGGAGGCCTTCTTTCTACTCTGATAGTATTATTAGATGTTTTTCCCTTATTTCGTTGTTTTAGATACTCTTGAAATATTGAACCACAGTTGTATTTCTCTTTTAGTCTGTGTTGCCCGTAGGATTCCGGGTCTTGGTGGTATGTATACAGTGTGTTTGACGAGTGTATGTGCCAAGCGGCACGGATTACATTCCTATTTATATCGTTTTTCCGCTATTTCTTGTTTAAAATTCATAAACTTGTATATTCCACAATGTGTTAGGCTTACCTAGTCGCGGGGACTGGGTGCCGTCATGACATATTCACGATTGGTGAACTAGGGTCGTGACAATATCATAGAACTATCAGTTAATTAACTGCATATATAATTGAATGCCATATTTCTTACTAATATGATTTCTTGGGTGCAGGTGCTATAAGGAAGGAACGTGAGCAAACACATATATCTTTGTGCTCCTCTTTAGGGATTTCTAAAAATGAGGTGGGGTCTTTCCATAAAAATGCAGTTTATGCTAATCAACATATGCAAATTCCTTCTAAAAGTACAAAATCGAATTTTACCATGTTTTCTAAACAAGAAATGCGATTAGTTCATAAGAAAGAGCATATGCGAACCAATGTTTTATTGTCTCCACCTGGTGATCAAGCTATGAAAAACTCCCAAACTGTTGAAACAGGTATGACATTTTGAATCCATGGGTTATTAATTTGAAAAACTAAATTTTGTTGCTATAGTTTTACCAAATTATCCAACTGTAGGTTCATCTAATCCTGAAAAGGTAAAAAGAGTTCGAGGTAGGAACAAGTGTAAAGAAGTTGCATCACTTGGAGAAAAGTTGAAAGTAACCTTTTACAACAATCGAACGGTTGGAACAAATAGCAAACTATTTTCGAGGCACTTGGGCAGAATAGTTCGTGACTGTAATATGAGTTCGCTGGGAATATTATCGTGGAATGATATTAAGCAAGAAAAATTGAATCATATGTGGGCAGCTATTGAGGTACAATTGCGACATACTCTTTTTGTTTCCAGCAATATTGGATATGGTCCAGCATGTCTCTTTCTTGATGCTCATTTTGTGATTTAGATTGATCACTGAGGTACTGCAAACCTTGTGGAAAAAGTCTAACACTAAATTGCATTATAGATGAGTGATTTACATGAAAGGTGTTAGATAGTGCCCTTTCACATCAGTAATCTGCTTTATATTGAAGGCTTCCTAGGGTGTATCAAGTTTGACTTTAATCTCTATTGTCATTTCTGTAGTACCGTCTATAGGTTTTATCAATAAAGATTATACTTATCATTCTCTTTTGTGATTTAGCTTGGCCAGTGAGGTGCTGCAAACCTTGAGGAAACAGAAATGCAACTCTATTTCAAGGCAATGTAAAATAGAGTTGGTTTATTTGTTTTTTCAAATTATTTCTGTTTATGCTAGTATTGACATTGTTGTCAACATATACAACCATATGGAGGCAGTATAGAGTTTTGAAGGAACAATCTGTACATTAGAAGATAAAAGAAACAATTCATTAATGGAAGGAACAATCTGTATAACAGAATGTGGACATATTTTTGACATGAACAGTACATTAACTAAATGGATATTTTGATTATTGTAGGATAAATTTGAGAGTGTTGACATAAATTATCATCGGGATCATATCTTTGGATGGATCAAAGAGTTATGGAACAAACAGAGAGGACACTTGCATGCCAAATATGTGAAGGATAAGCCAATCCACCAGGCTCTTAAAAATATTCCAAATGGAGTAGACAAGAAAGAATGGGAGTGGTTAGTAAAGGAACATTTTTCTTCAGAAAGTTTCCAAGTATGCCTAGTGATTTAATAGTCTATTTTGTCAAATCATCTGTAGTTTGATTTAAGCTTATTGTTTCACAAAGATGAAAAGCAACAGAAATGCAGCAAACCGATCTAAGTTGAAGATGCTTCATCATATTGGTAGCAAGCCTATTCGAGAGATAATTTATCAAAAGGTATTATCATAAAATTTCTATTTTTTAATGGAAATATCTATGAGGTATTTTTTGACACATTTGTCTTTGATGTAAAAGGGCAGAAAAGATGGCAATCCACCGGATTTGGCAACAATTTTCTATGACACTCGTAAGAAAAATAACAAGCTTGTTGAACCTGAAGCGATTGAAAAATAAGTATATTTTGTAAATTGAATATATTTGTACAAATTATTATGGATACTCATATAAAATATTACTTTGTATGTTTTGTAGGCTCAAATTGAAGAAATGGTTCAATCAGATCCATCTCTACCTAGCATAGAGATAGTAAAAAAGTGTTGTGTACCTCAAACTCATAGTTATGTATTTGGCTTTGGGGGTGGAGTAACGGTGAAAGACTTGAAAGGTGACGCTTATTCAAAGGCTGAATTACTGTCCGCGCTACGTTCAACTCGAGATGAAAACAAATCTTTGAGTTAGGAAAACAAATCCTTACAAGATCGTTTGTCTACCTTAGAAAATGAGATAAAAGAAATGAAGAAAAATAGGGAATACTTCGCTGCACAACAATCACATGTATCGCCAACGACATCGCTAACCTGAATGACTACTTTTGTCTACGGATCAAGTTAGTAACAGTATACCTTGCTTTTAAAATTTTTTATTTTTGTTGATTTTTATATAGCCATTTCTATCTTATTGTTGTCTCTGTTGCAATATTATAAATGAATGAGCATCCAAACACACATCAGTACACATCTAGGAATGATGTCTACTAAATTGCTCCAGCAAACAGTTGCAAACCATGGAGGTTAATGGCTAAAGCACAGATGAAATCAAAGAGTAATGTAGTCACAGAGACACATATATACCAGCCTGCTATCATATTCCTTTCAAACCTTGGAGGTTAAATTAAAGGAATAAGATGCTAGTAGTAGATTGAGGCCTAACAGTACTTCACCTCAATATGAGGAGTACCTGATTGAGTTATTATTCCTGGTGGGAATTTAGGTAATAATTGACAACACCAACAAGGGTGTGACCCAAAAGGCTAATTGCTATTAAGTTGATAAACTGCTTGTAATAGATTGAAGTGAATACATAAAACAAAAAGAATGAAAACTCCATATATTAACATTATGAAGGAAACATGTAATGTAGTCTTACTATTTAATTGTATCTGTCGATTATCCATACACCCGAAAATTGACTTCCAGCAGCTTATGATGATTGTATTGAATCATTACATTGGATCAAGAACAATCCTGATGAGTTGCTGAAAACATATGCTGATTTTTCTAAGTGTTTTCTCATGGGGACAAGTGCTGGTGGTAGCATAAGTTACCATTTAGGGTTACAAGTCGTTGGAATTAGTATATACCTTAAGCTAGCTCCATCGATAGTTTTTGAATAATCAAGATCGACCTCTCCTTTTGTTCCGGCCATACTCGAGCCATAACGGAAGAGTCGAAAGGATTCTCCCCTCCCCCCCCCCGCCCAATCCATATTAGTACAGTAACTACCTAAAACTAAAAGAGTAACCTGGTCAAAAAGCACAAACATGAATTAACAACAGAAACATCTTATTTTCTTTAGTTAGCTAGCATCACTCGTTATTGTAAATAATTACTCTAGCACACAGGATTCGATTCTTTTATCGGATCGAAGTTTAATTTACCGTTCTAAAACTTTTCTAATTAATTTCCTTATATTCTTGTAGCAATATTGATGTTGTTGGATAACACTTGATGAATTTAGACTGCTTTTGGGGTAAGCGATTAACTATTACTGGTGTAAATTTGTATATATTATTTCATCAATAGTTATTCATCGTCTTTTCAAAAAAATTACTTAAAGTTTTTGAATATAGAAGCTACAAAGTCAAGATGAAAGTTTTGAAGAAACACAATTTTATTATTATTTTGCTATGAATGTTATGTAAAACATGATATCATAGCCTAGCTGAGGATGTTAGCTATATTTTTTTGTTAAGGTATTGAGCAAATATTGAAACTATATAATATCATGGGATGTTAACTCTGTAATTAATAGCTTTTTGTCAGCATCAAAATTCAGTTGACTCTATCAATTGGATATGGCTTGACTTTTGTGGCATGTCTAAGGGAAAGACGGTTCTTTAATTTATATAGCAATTTGACATTTATTGATATAAGAATACTTTTTTGTGACGTCAAGCTTTAGGATTGCTTATGGGTAATAAAATACCAGAAATACGATCGTTAAAGTTACTATAATTATTTTAAATAGGGACTAGTGCTTAACATCTCTAAAAGACAATCTACGACTAGTTAAAGGTTGGTCGCCAAAACTTGTTAACGGCCAGAAAATATATTTTCCATAATATATTTTTCGTCTATTAGGGAAGAGAATGTTGGTCGCTAAAATAGCTTAACGACGGGCTAATATATATTTTTCGTAATATCTTTACTATCTATTAGGGAGGAGAAGGCTGGTCTCTACAACTTTTTAACGACGAGAAAATATATATTTTTCATAATACATTAATCACCTACTGGGACAAGATATATGGTCTCTAAATATTTTTAGCGACCAGATAGTTTGTCCGTCGCAAACAACTATTAACGACCAGGTTGCTGAACCCGTCGTTATTGGCCTATTTCGTCAGAATCTATTACGACGGGTAGCGACCAGTTTTTGGCCATCGTAATAGCTCTATTAGGATCACAATTAGATCTTTAGGGACCAGATTTCTCTTCCTTAAAGACCTTTTTTCTTGTGGTGAATGCTATAAAAGACCGAATGTTCTGAAAGTATAACAAGTACAAGTCTATACAGTCCAATACAAATTAGACTAGTCATATCAAATACAAATTGTCATTTTTCATGTTGTATCTAATTAGATTTTAAACATAAAGCTACAAATGAAATTTTAAAACAGAAACGGGCGTCTTATTTCAATGATCCAGCTCAGAATCACATCAACGAAAGCAAATGTTTACCGGATAGAAAATATGAGAAGAATATGAATTAGATCTCTAATAGCAACCGAATCAAATCAGCAATTTCAATCACAGCTTCCGTACACTAGATTCAAACAACAAACAATAGTGTTTCAACCAGGAAATCAACTCAGCCAATCTAAATTACAACTTCATCGATTTTGAGTACTAGATCAATACAGAATTATCACACAGCTTTCAATTTTAGATCAACTAGTCAATGTAACAGTGAAATTTTGGAGTTTTCTACCGTTTTTGATATTTTATGAGTATTTTGGAAGTAATATTTTGAGAATTAGATTTGAAAAAGTAGAGAATAGTTGAAGGAAATATTTCAGATTGCCAAGCTTATAAAATAAGGCATATTGATGCCTATTTATAGAGTTAAAAATGGAGGGAATATTGAATTTTATTATTTACACTATAGCCCCTCTTTTATTTCAATTTCATCCCTATTCTTTTACTTGTAATTCAGTTAATTACCCTTTATTTGTTAAGAATTATACTAATCACCACATCTAGATCTTTCTACGCTTATGTAATTCCATATTTGCCCCTACTACACTTAAAAAATTATACTATTGCCATTTTCTTCTACCCAGAATACCTATGTTTCCTTAGGCTTATTACTGTTAAGCCTTTAAATATCCCCAAACTACCCCTGAATTTATATTATATTTGCTAAATGCCCTACTACCCCTTTTACATTTTTTTTACCCCCTGCATTATTTCACTATAATATTAATAACCCTAATTACTAACACTACTCAGGATGTTACAACTGAAATATCTAACAATTAAGAACCAAATCAGCTATAACCATACTAATTACTGTCAATACAATTAACCCTAACAAATCAAAATTTTTTACTAACTATTACCACTAACATTTATCAATTTTCATAAACTAATCATGAAAATCCTAATTATACTATCCATTTACTAAAGCAAAACTACTTAGAATCTAACATAATATAAATATAAACAATTTTAGAATCAAATCATTATCTAATAATTTACTATTCAATTACTAATCAAATAGAAATTCATGATGTGACGACAATGGGTCATCATCTCATCTGTTCCGTGCTCTTGAGGCCTTGAAAACCTCATTTTATAATGCCACTATTTTGATATTAATATGAATTTAGTTGACTTTGGTTAACATTTGGTAAACGGATCTGGACCCGAGATTGGACGGTCCCGGAAGGTCCGTAGAAAAATATGGGACTCGGGCATGCCCGGAGTCAAAAGAATTTTTCTGTCAAATTATTTTTCTGAAAGTATTAAGAAAAATAGAAATAAAAATTTATTAAAAGACTATAGTATCAAGCTCGTATTTTAGTTCTGACACCCGGTACAAGCCTTATATATTGTTTAAGCACTTCCTATGAATTTTGGTCGAAAACGGATGTCGTTTGACGTATTGCGGACCTAAATATAAAGTTGGAAGTTTATGAAGTTTGAAATGAAAGTGATGATTTTGAGGCTTGATTCAATGATTTTGATGTTAGTTTTGGTGTTTTGAGAGTGCAAATAAGTTTGCATGATCATATGTGACATGTTAGTATGTTTGTATGCGGTCCCGAGGAGCTCGAGTGAGTTTCAGATAGGTTTGGGTTGCGTTACGCTCGTTTTCTTATGCTTCGACATCATTTCTTCAAGCATAAATGATATCATTATGAACAAATGAGCTCCGATTACTATTTTAAATAAAGCATTAGATCCTATCGTAATTACAGACCCGTAGCAAAAAGAATCATCGAATTTGGACATCATATGGGGATTTTATGGCCATTTTACTAAGGTTACCCAGATTTTCATATTAATGACGAAACTATCCCTGAAGGCGTATTTAAAACCTACACTATATGCGAATCTTACAACTTACATATCTCATTCATTATAAGGTCATATTGAGTGATTCAAAAGCCTAAATTTATTAGAATTTCACAAGGAATCCATTAGGAGCAGTAAAACGTGTGAACGTTATACCTATCATGAGCAGGCCGAGTTTTCTTCATATTTTGGAACGGGAAGAAGCTTCTGAGGTAATTTTTAAGAGAGAAAATCAGTGGGTATCACTGAGGTAAATGATTTGATTATTAAAACTCATTTATGGGTGACTATAGACCACAATCTCCTTCTTTAATTCATGAAAAACAGTAGAAAAATAGGATTTTGGGGCCAGAAATTATGTGGCCTTTAGGGATCGATTTTAGGGGTCAAACGGACTCTGATTTGGTGTTCTTTATATGTACGGAATCCGAATAAGATGAAGAAAAATTTTCTGTAAAACGTTCTGAGTTTCGAGAAGTGGGCTCGGGGCTCGGGTTTTGTCTAATTTCGGGAATTGTGGAATAATGCTAGGAAATTCATATCTAGGCTATGGGATGTTACCATTGAGTCTTTATTGATATTATCTAATTGATTATGCCTAGATATCACTGAATTGGAGGTTGAATCAGGAGGTAAAGCAATAGTTCCAGACTTTAAGGCTTTGAGGTAAGTGTTTGAGTTATCCTAACTTGAGGGAATAGGATTAGAGTATAATAAATTGCTATTTGCTAAATGATCGAGTGCGGTGTATAGGCGTGGTGATGAGTATCAATACACCAGAGTCTAGCATGACGGTGGGTCATTGTTTGTACATGTTTGTGAGATAATTTGGAACTCTCTTAAGCTAAATTATAATTTGCTACAAATGTGAAGAGTCTGAGAATAAACTGTAAAATATTAATATTTTGGAGTGTTGGCTCGAATGATAACTAATATTGAGTAAAAGTTGAAAGTATTAAAAGGAGTTGTGATTGATCCATTGTTGGGATGGTTAAATATATTAAGTATTACCCTTTCCAGGATGTAAAAGTTATAGATATTGTTCCCTTGTCGGGACTCAGTTGTTAATTGTGTTGTTCCGTTGCCGGGACTCAGTTGTTAATTGTGTTATTCTTTTCCCAGGACATTCTTTATTATTGTTTATTTGTCTCGCCCATTTAGTTGTGATTGCTATTTGGGTGAGGAAGCGTGATAATTCACGAAGGGTCATTCCGTGCCATTTTTAATTATATTTGTACGAAGGATCATTCCGTGCCATTGTTAATTACTTATGCATGAAGGAAACTTTTGTGCCATGGTTGATTATATTTGCACGAAGGGTCATTCCGTGCCATGTTTTAACTATTATGCACAAAGGAACATTTTGTGCCATTGTTGATTATATTCACACGAAGAGTCATTCCGTGCTATGCTATGAGAGCGATGTGAGTAAAAGCACGAAGGGTGATGCTGTGCATTCTGTTTGATTGCTTTGGGTGACGATGAGAGTAAAAGCATGAAGAGTGATGCCGTACATTCTATTTGATTGTTTTGGGTGAGGATGAGAGTAAAAGCATGAAGGTTGATGCCGTGTAATTGTTGGATTTCCTATTTTTTGTATTTATTATTGTGCCATGTTTCTTAATTACACTGATTGCTTTTATATTCGGTTTGTGCTCCCCATAGTATGTTTTCCCTCCTTCTTACTGTTTAGTTCGGTAGTTTGTTTCCTGTTGTTGTACATATATATATTTTGAAATGCATAGGTTTATGCGAGTGTCTGGTCCTAGCATTGTTACTAATTCGCCAGGATAGCCCAGACACTTAACATCACATGGGGTCGGTTGTGTTGATTCTACACTCTACTCTCCTTTTGCGAAGATACAGGTTTCGTACAGCAACAATAGTAGTAGTGCGAGTGTTGGTACTTCGATCATCGAGACACCGAGGTAGCCTTACAGGCGTCCGCAGGACCCGTTGTCTCCTCTATTTTTGCTTTCAGTCTGTTATCTGATGTATTTGAGACAAACAATTTTATATTTCTTTCAGACAGTTATGTGTAGTACTCTTAGCAGCTTGTGAGCTAGTGACACCGGGATTTGGGTAGTGATATGTTTCAAAACATCCGCATTGTTATATTATTTGGTTAAATATAAAAGTCTTCCACATTTATTTAATTATTGATAATATTTTATTGGTGATGTTGATTGAGGATGTGTAATGTTTGGCTGGCCTAGCCCCATCAGTAGGCACCATCATGACGCCCGATGGTGGGATAAATCCGAGTCGTGCCAAGTTTGTATCAGAGCTCTAGGTTGCATAGGTCTCGCTACTCACGGACAAACTTAGTAGAGTCTGAGGGATCAATACGGAGACATCTGTATTTATCCCCTAGAGGGTACGGAGTTAGGAAACGTTTCCCTTTTGTTCTTTCCTATTATGTGAATTTATTCTTCAAATGTTAAATTGGATTTCTACTCTTGTCTTCTCATGAATGGCGAAGTCACGTACCGCTTTTCAGCTGAACAATGGCATAGGGCGGTGATAGATCAACTACGCATTTAAAAGTTTTACAGAGGTCGGATAGGTTTCACCAAACTCTTTGCTACCCCCTTCAGCGATGCATCTTTTTAGAATCCATGGGAATTTCTTGACCGAAGCTATGAGGTATTGCAGAATGTGGGAATAGTCGAAAGCGAGGGGTTGATTATACTCTACTTCGGATGGCAAATAAAGTAGTGGGACCATAATGTACGTTCTAACCAGTTGTGGTTTCAATGGACCTTGAAATTTGGTCGATTTATTTTAGTTGTGAAGGAAAAATATTGTGAATTATTGGATGTTGTGACTCTGACTTACAACCAAAAATGGGGAATTCCACTATTAGTGAATGGACTGGATGGCCATATTTTATGTCAGTTTGGCTTGGAATGTATTGATATATGGTTTGGAAAGGTCCCCCATACAAACTATACATATTTAAGGTTTGGCATTCTGCAAGGTGTAAGAATTTCCCTAAAGGATAACGAAGAGTATATGAGTAAATGGGGTACTCAGCAGTGTCGAACCAGCATAAAAAAAGGAGATTGGCCGTCGGTGGTTGTGACAAGTCTATAAATAGGGCAGACTAGGCAATGCAACACTTCCTACTCAACTCTATTTTAAGAAATGTTTTGAAGGAATTTACCTCTCGGATTCTCTGCAATTTGTGGCATATACGATCTGAACGGTTGCGCTAGGTCACCATTACAGTGTCTGAATATGTCATCATATTCAACAATTTAGTTGAGACTCAAAGGAATTGTTGTGAATGTGGTATTTTGGAGAAATGTAATTTAGGAAAGCACTCAGGCCATGTGCTCCACTGCAGTCAATATTTATTTTACAGGACCAACCAGTGGTAGAGGTCAGGATGTTAGAGGTGGAGGTGAGACTTCTAGCGGTGGAGACCCAGCTGTTGATATAATTGCTATGGTATGGTTGAGGTCACTACACCAGATGGTGTCATCATGTGTACAGTTCAGATTGTTAATAACATGATTATTTTCCTTAAGGTAATTGGGTTTCCTTTTAATATGCTTCACTCATGAGTGAGCTTCGTAACCATCAACTCTACTTATGTGAATACTCACGTTGTGCTATTATATGGAGATAACTATCCTATTATTATGTGTTGGTGAATAAGAATATTGATGAAGCTAAAAGTGACATTATATTACTTACTAAAATGTGATTTGATATAATTCCTGGAATAATTAATTTTAATTGATAATTATATGCCCTATCGGTATGAGGGTTCATTTGATGTCGCGATTTTCTTTGACGGACAATCATTGAATAGAAGAAAGAAATGAAATGATAAAAAAATAAAAACATTTAGCTGACACAATGTGCCAGTACTTGTGATTGAGAGTTGAGGATGAGGTCCTCAAATTTTTGCATAATGTGAAATATTTTTAAACCGAGCTTCAAGCTGTGGTGGATATCATATGAAGACAAGGTCATGGCGGTAAATGATTACGTGTTTAAAATTCTCCTTTTATGAAATTAAAATTTTTGTATTATATTTTAAATGAGAGTCATGCCGTTAAGCTTATTTGACAATTCATGTATATTTTCTATCTGTATTTAGCTATTGCCATTTTGTAATCGTTGAGTTTTAGCCCTTGAGACGAGCACCCAGGTAAGGATAAATATGACTCATTAATTCAGGAAAGTAATCATGACGTCTCCATACCTCATTATGAGTAAAGTGGGAGTTTTGGAATAAGGTATTTAATAACACACGGTTAATTAGCAATGCCGTAATTTAGGGACAACTCTTATGGCTAGATTCATGGTTATGTGCATATGTATGAGGTGTTCATGCCTAATCTAGACTTGTTCGTGATAGTCTTCATTGATGACATATTGACATACTCCCGCAGTCAGAAGGACCAGGTGCAGCATCTCAGACTGGCTCTCCAGACTCTGAAAAATAGTCAGCTATATGCAAATATTCCCAAACTGTGAGTTCTGGTTAAGTACAGCTCCATCCCTCAGTCATGTTATGACGATAGAAGGTATACAGGTTCATCCAAGGAAGATGGAGGCAGTCATGGACTGGCCTAGACTAACATCAGCCACAAGGATACGGAGTTTCTTGGGATTAGCAGATTATTATTGGCGGTTTGTGGAGGGTTCTTCATCTATTAGAGGAGTTAAAGGACCAGTCGCAGGATTTACTAGAGAAGGGCTTTATCAGGCTTAGTATTTCTCCTTGGGGTGCATTGGTGTTATTTGTGAAGAAGAAGGACGGTTCGATTCGGATGTGTATTGATTACCTGCAATTGAACATAGTGATGATAAAGAATATGTATCCACTGCCGAGGATTGATGATTTGTTCGACCAGCTCTAGGGAGCAAGGGTGTTATCAAAGATAGACTAGAGGTCTGGCTACCATCAGCTGAAGATTAGGGCGTCTGATGTCCATAAAATAACATTTTGCACTCGGTATGGGCACTACGAGTTTTTAGTCATGCCTTTTGGGTTGATCAATGCCCAGCAACATTGAGTTGAAGAACCGAGAGTTTAGGCCTTACCTAGACTTGTTCATGATAGTCTTTATTAGATGATATCCTAGTGTACTCCCGCAGCCAGGAAGAGCACGAGCAGTACCTCAAAGTGGTAATTTAGACTTTGAAGGATAATCAGCTATATGCTAAATTTTCAAAATGTGAGCTCTGGTTGGGTTCGGTTGCACTTCTGGGTCATATTGTATCAGTAGAGGGAATTTAGGTCCAAAGAAAATTAAGGTAGACAAGAATTGGCTTCGCCCAGCTTAAGTGACCGAGATTCAGAGTTGTTTAGGGTTAGCAGGTTACTACCGTCGGTTCGTAGAGGGGGTTTCTTCTATTGTAGCCCCAATGTCTAGGTTGACCCAAAATGGTAGCCTAGTTCAGGTGGTCAGATGAGTGTGAAGCGAGCTCTCAGAAGCTCAAGATAGCTTTGACTACAACACCGGTGTTGGTTTTGCCCACGGGTTCAGGGCCTTTCACAGTCTATTGTGATGCTTCCCATACTGGGCTTGGAGCGGTATTGATGCAGGTTGGCAAGGTTATTGCCTATGCTTTGAGACAGTTAAAAATCCATGAGAAGAATTATCCGGTTCATGACCTAGAGTTGGTATTGACCCTTCTTGCTTTGAAAATTTGGAGGCATTATCTATATGGTGTGGCGTGTGAGGTATACATGGATCACAAGAGCCTTCTGTACTTGTTCAAGCAGAAAGAGTTGAATGTGCGGCAGAGGAGATGGCTAGAGTTGTTGAAAGATTATTATGTTACTAACTTATATCACCCAGGTAAGGCCAATATGGTCGCCAATGCATTGAGTAAAAATTCTGCGCATGGGAAGTCTCGCTTATATTCCGGTTAGCCAGAGGCATCTTGATTTCGATGTTAAGGCCTTGGCCAACCAATTTTTGAGATTAGATATTTCGGAGCCTAGTAGAGTGTTGGCTTGCACAGTCGCTCGTTATTCTCTATTGGAGTGTATCCGTGAATGGCAATTTGATTATCCCCATTTGTGTGTCCTGAGAGACACGGTGCACCGTGGAGGTGCCACAAATGTAACCTTAGGTGATGATGAGGTGTTGAGATTGCAGGGGCGAGTTTGTGTGCCCAATGTTGATGGGATTCGAGAGTTGATCTTAGTGTAGGCCCACAGTTCTCGGTATTCTATTCACCCGAGTGCTGCGGAGATGTATCAGGAATTACGGCAGCATTACTGGTGCCGTAAGATGAAAAAGGACATTGTTGTGTATGTTGAATGGTGTTTAAATTGTTAGTAGGTCAAATATGAGCATCAGAGGCCTGGTGGTGTGTTTCACAGAATTGAGCTTCCCGAGTGGAAGCGCGAGTGGATTACAAAACTGGACATTAATTGACTCGGAAGAAGTTTGATGCTATTTGGGTCATTGTTGATAGGCTAACCAGGTCAGCGCATTTCATTCCAGTAGCAGTTTTCTATTCATCCAAAAGGTGAGCTAAGATTTATATACGGGAGATTGTTCGCCTACATGGGGTGCCAGTATCCATCATCTGAGATAGGGGTACACAGTTTACTTTGTGCTTCAGGAGAATGGTTCAGCAAGAGTTAGTCACCCATGTTCAGTTAAGCACGGAATTCCATCCTCAGACCGATGGTCAATCTGAACGGACTATTCAAATCTTGGAAGATATGCTCTTTGCTTGTGTCATTGACTTTGGTGGCTCATGATTCACGTCCAAGCAACGGTCGTAGTCAATATAATCCGGTCAATTAAGTTCGAGTCGATCCCATAGGGAATTAACCTATCAACTGCAACTTCCACAACCCAAGAACACTTCTGAAGTAGCTTCCCAAACTTTGAATATATTTTTGTGCATGTTTTCTAACAATTAACTATTGCAAGAATTAAAGACTTGAAAGAAAGAAATAAATGTTGGGTAAAGAATAAAGAGAAAGACTAAGGTATTGATTTCCCCTATTGATGGAATCCCTTCTGTTTATTCTCATACAAATTGTCAATATTATTCTATCAATCTTGAACACTATTTGTACCCTAATTCTCTCCCGATCAACTACAATAATTTACCAGTGCACTCCTGACCTACCCAAGCTAGCTTTAATTTGAACGGTTCATTTTAGATTGCACCCAAGGATTCGTTATTCCAAACCCTCCCCCCTTTACGCCTAAAATTATAGATTCCTCCAATAATCTAGGTGTGGTGTTATTCAACAATATACCAAAATATGCACTCCTTTCCAAGTTATGCACACTAAATAGGCACAGCTAATTGAGAGCTCTATCAATTAACTACAACGAGAACGAAGTTGAACAAATAGAAATCTAGCTAACAATTTGTAATCACATAACCTAGAAGTTCATCACTTAATAGGTTCCATCAAAACCTTAGATAAAGAATTTGCTACTCATAATAAAGAAACAAGATAGATAATTGAATTCATAATCAAAGATTCAATGTAAAAGAAAGAAAGATGTTGAGAGAGTTCTCTCTTACTAGTTTCCTTGCAAAAGTAGTGAACAATACAATACTTGCCTCTTTTGGGCGAATCCTAGAATTATATAGAGGGTTTAGGTGAAAAAATTGCATCTTGACAAGTTTATCCTTCAAATTTTCGGCTTCGCCCGCGGTCCATCCGCATTCGCAGATGGACCACGGAAAATCGACTCCTCAGAATCTATTGAGATTCCGCAAGCCCTTTCAACCACGGTCCGTCCGCATTCGCGGTTGGACCGTGGCTGAACAGTGCCGCAGATTCTTCTTCCCATTTTTCAGCACAAACTTCAATCTTGCTCTAAACTTGGCCTTGTTACCATCTTATAACTTCAAAATTGCTCTTTTAGTCTCCAATGGTTAATGTGTACCTATAACACACCAAAAACACTAATTAAAGCATTTTTTCATCATTAACAATATCAAAACAACAATAAAGTGTGATTATTTTGGGCATAATTATAGTCAAATTCACCTATTATCAATACCCCACACTTAATCCTTTGCTCGTCCTCGAGCAAACTTAATCACACTTTAGGCCAATTTTATTAATGTCTCCCCCAATATATGTCACAAAAGCTATCTTTCACGATTAATCCTAAGACATGCATAATCTTTACCTAACCGTAAACTCAAATACCAGCACATTATTGCTTACCCTAATTATTATCACAGACTTGCAATTTTACCTTTTCTTCCTGAGTTACATGCCCTCACACAATTTATTGAGAGAAGTTCCCACACATAAACAATGTAGAACATGGAACTTATAGATATAGGAAAAATTCACTCACTCTCAACAAAGAACATTCATATGCATACAGATACTCCATAGGCTTGCCCCTAGTGTAATACTCCACTAATCGAGTTATTCAATCACAGATCAAAAGGTCTTTAAGGGTTGTAATGTTGGCTAAGGGCCGGGTAGGATACTTTTGGTTATACTGGCAAACCTCCCTAAGCACTTTCTTTCTTTTCACAACTTCGCTTTTTGTCTTTCTCCTTATGTCTCCCCTAAACATTCCTTCACCTTTATTTACTTTTAATTCCCAATTTTCTTTTGTTGGTGTAACTGGCCTTTCTATTTTACATATATACATTGATAGTTTTTTTTTCATCATTGCTTTGTAACGCATCAACATTATTTTGCCAAATCACCATTTTCTACCATTCATTCTTGATTTCCCCCTTTTTCAACTTCCCTTCACCCCACACTTAGACTTTTGCATATTCGTTACAAGACAAGTGTTTCTAGGAGGTAAAGTGGAACAATATGTGATATAGATTTTAATGAACATTAAAGGGTTATCAAAGAATAGGCTTTAGGCTCAAAGGGGTTGTACAGGTGAATTCACAGTTTATTGATTTATGAGGTTACACAAAGTAATGCCTCTATCATTTCTATAACCAAACAACTTCTATTTCGCTTTGCAAACACACAGGACAAGTTCTAGGTATCATGTAAAACATATAATGTAAGTAAAATCTCACACACACTTAGCATGCAACTCATTTAGAATTAGGTTCATCTACAGAGTCCTATCAATGTTCAAGCAAGTTGTATTGTGCAATTTAAGGCATATCCTAGAATCTACAATCAAGCTTAGATAATACATTCTCAGGTTTATTTTAATTTTGCTAATGTGCATACTTGGGGTTACATGCTAACCTTTGCCCTCTAATCCTAAAAAAGAATAATCTACCTAACCCGGTTCAATAATAACCCTTGGAAAAGAACCATGGTCAAAAGAAAAACCAAGGGGGAGGTGATCCAATATCTAGAAAAAGAAAAGAAAAGAAAGAAAAATTCCTACATGGACTACTTCCCTCAAGAGTACTTGTCCATATAGTCCGTCATCAGGAAGAGTCCTCTACTCATATTTTTGGATTTTTGAAATTTTTGATATTTTTTTTTGTGTTTTTATTCTGACTTAGACCCTTAAGAAACCCGTCGCCAAGTGTCCATCATTGGGCCAAGCCAGCTAATATGATTTACAACTACAACTACTATGTACAACATATACAAGATAAGTTTCCCACCCCACACTTAAAATCATGTCATGTGCTCATGGCAAAATAATATAAGTATAGCTCAGAAGGGTAGCAAAACTTACTTGTCACTACTAAAAAATGGTTCTATTGGAACAGTTATTTCGTAACGGTTACAGAACTGTTACAATAGATTATATTTTGGGACGGTTTTAACCGTTCCAATAGAGTGAAAAGGCTTTTGGTACACTTCTGAAGAAAAACCGTCCCAATAGGTTAGTAACCGTCACCATAAAATAAGCTATGAGGACGGTTTAATGGAGCGATACTATAGGGGTATTTATAGGAACGATTGTCTAAAATAAATTATTTATGGGAACGATGTATTTTTCCTTCCCTGATTTCCCTCCACCATATTTATCAAAATAAAGTAAAAATAATTTGTGACCCCACCAAAATAATTAAATTATACTATAGGGTTAAAAGTCATAAAACCTTCGTCTCTTCTCATTCCAGTGTCCTAGATTCATCCGCCTTCAAACCTTAGTGTGGCTCTCCAAATCTCGACGAACTCCACTCCAAATCTCAACAAACTTCTCACTCCGATGAAGGAATTCCGACGAAAGACAGCCCTTTCAGCTAGTAGAAGCAAATTGCAGATGTAGATTATCGATATTTCTTCTTGTTCGTGGTTGTTCGCTTTCGCTACAATTTCGCCAGAAAAGTATTTCGCCAGAAAATTGTTTCGTCGCTTCTTCTGCTTTCTTTCTCTGGTAAGACTTCATCTAAACCCATTAAGTTACTATGTCATTTGTTTGTATTATATGATTTTCAGTTTTTGGTTTCATCTAAACCTAGAAATTTTTTGATTTACATTAAGGGCTTTCTTATTATTTGTTGCTACTTGACCTTCGTGTTATCGATCATATTTTATTTGTTAGTATTATGTGTTGTTACTGTTTTCCCTGTTGCATTTGCCTAATTTCCATGAATCTAGCCCCTTATTTCTTGCTGGAAGCCATTAACAGTGCTTAGTTCTTTCTGTATATCTAGCTTCGAGAGATGCATGTTGTTGTTGATCTGTTGTAGTTGTTGCTGCTACCATTCTTTTGTTCTTTCTGGGAATAATGTGTTTTGTTTTCTCTATCGGAATTTAGTCCAAAACTTGTCGAATCGACTGAAATTGTTAGATAACAATTGAAAATTCATTGGCTTACTTGGGATTCAGTTGAAAGAAAGTTGAAAGTTCTGTTTTGAAAGGTTTTGAGTTTTCAATTTTTTGAGTCTTGAACTGAACTTCCTTCTTGTTCTACTATGAGATCGCTTCTGTGGCAGACTGAATTAGACTCGCCTAGAGCATAAACTCAAAATTCTAAGTTCCAAGAACTGAAATCCAACCACAAATTAAGTTTATCTTATTGGCATTGGAGCTTACTGTAAAGGCATTTGTTTAGTTAACAGAAAATAGTTCTTTAATTTTTATTTTCCTGAAAGTGCTTATATATGCTGAATCTTACGTTTGAATGATCATTCTAGTTTGAAGTTCAGTTATTAACTAAACGAGAACAAAAGGAATGTTCTATCCAATTACTTCTTGCAGATACTAACAGTGTGGACCAGTAGCAAAAATAAAAAGAAGAAAGATTTAGGGCCGTTTAGTAACAACTTTAGAATTTTAAAGACAATGTTATAATACAAGTTTAGAATTTGGTGTATATATTTTTAGTGTTAGAAAACAATGACAATTCCCTGAAAAATAGTGTTTCTATGAATGGTACTAAATAGGTGCTTTCCATTGGTTATTAGTGAAATACATGTGTTGCTAATGTTTTACTCAATTAGTGATCAATCTTTTAGTAGAGCTTATGACTAATATCATGCCTCCCTCTCTCTCTCTCTCTCTCTCTCTCTCTCTCTCTCTCTCTCTTTTTTGATCAATTCATCACTAACATCAAATATAATCAAGTTTAATGCAAGGGAAATATTCCCATGCATCGGAGAAGTTTACGGACCATAATGGGAGGAGAGGAAGCCCAACCTTGGGAAATATAGATAGAATTTAGGATTAAAGAAAGTGCCAGAATAGATTGTGAGCTTCCATTTGCTATTTCTTTCAAAGTTATTGCATAGAATGTATAAAACTAACGTTGGGAAACTTCGGATCCTTTATCAGCAAAGGAAGTCTTTGTTGCTACAAGGAAAAGAAAAGTTGGGCGATCATACAAGTCCTCGGATGAAGATACAACTAGTAAAATTGTGCGGTTATATTTAATTAATGTTATATCGAGATCATTTATTTGTTTCTATTTGGTTACTTTTTATAAACTTGAATTATATTATTATAAATTTGCTTTGTAGGCTGAAATGGAGGAAATTGAAGCACAATGAAACTTAAATGGCAATGAGTCCGTAGAGGCATTTGCAATTGTCAAGGGACTTGAACATCCGGGACGTCTGAGATTGTATGGACGGGGGGTTACAAGAACTTCTTTGAGAGGGAAAGTAGGATGTTTTGAACCCTCTTCGAATACTTCAAATTCTATACAAAAATTGGAGGAGAAGATACAAAGAATGGATGAAAAAATTGAAGACCAAAAGGCAACTATCCGTCAAGAAGTTGTTGCAGATGTCCTTGCACGACTTCAACGTTCAGGAATTGATATTGGTGCTAACATTATTCTGGCGGCATTGGGTGATAATTCATTGGGAGAAGCTTCATCTGCTCAGCAAACATCATTGCAACCAATCGTCCGTCCATCTACTGGTATCGACAAAGAAGGCAAACTCATTCCAGGTATTAACTCGTTGAAAATTTAATAATTTTTGTTAGATCTACTATCTATGTTTGGTACTTCATTTGCGCATTCTATTGTATTCCTCTAGTGTACAAAATCCTTCTCTACCCCGTCAAAATTCGTTTTTGGTCCATCTTCATGTACTTTAAATTGCAGCAGAATATGTCTTTTTTCAAAGATTATAATTCTGTTAACCATTTCAAAACAAAAAGTACGACTTAAAACTTGACGAAAGCTGAGATTCTGTAGGAGTATTGGATTTTTTGAGAATTGCCTTTCGGGTGTTGTGATTTGGAAATATGAGTTTGCTGCAAAAATAGAGCTGCTGCTGGGTGAGTTTGCTATAACTATTGTTTCTTTGCAGGTGGCTCCCCCGTTTCACTATCCTTTTGTTCATGAGTTGTCTCTAGCTCCTCTTTCTTATCAGCATCTCCTTGTATTTGCTCATCGGCAGAGACGTTGTCCTTGTTTTCAGGCCCTGATCTACCATTTTTTAAGCTGCCTATTTCTTCATCAGTTTTCTCCTGATTTTGCTCAATTTCTGAAGTCTCCTCCTTAATCTGGTTCTCATCATTTCCTTTGTCTTCATCACCTTCACCGCCATCATCATCATCACTACTAGAAGAACCAGAATATGTGAAAACATTATTTTTGTTTTGAGGTTCTTCTGATAATTCCCCATGTCCTAAACTTGAATCTGTCCCCTGTATCAGTTCATCGTAAAACTGCACAAGAGGGAAAAAAAATAAGAATTTATAAAGGCATCCTAATTTTGGCTGTTTCATTTTGCTTAGTTACCCATTGAATAAACCATGTCATGGAATATAGTGAGCTAACTTACATAAATTAACTTGAAAAGCTAACAACTTATTATAGTAAACTGCAAGAATTCTTTTCCATTGATGGTACAATGCATTGTTAATCTGCGGAATAAGTTCTACTTGTCTTTTGGGATATCTTGTCACGAGAATTACATGGTAGAAGACTTATTCAGCGGAGCTAAATTTACCATAATAATTGCTCCAGTCATAGTTTTTCAAACATAAGATTTAATGTGATGGAATACCTTATTTTTGCAGGACTTTATTATTAAAGCTAACAACTCGTCTCCTACTAATTTTCTAGCTTGTTGTATGAACTTGCGCCTTGTGCTCTTCCTCTCCTGAAAAAATATATTGGACTTCAACAAATGGGATAAAAATAGGGGAAGTAGAAAAATATAGTCACATCCAAGAAATATATTTTAAATGGATATAAGGTTATGTAATCTCTTATTTTTGGTTTTCTTTTGTAGGTGCAGCGATTGCGGAAGAAAGCAGTGACGAAGACCTTACCTGAGTGTTGATCGTTCTTAAACTTTCTATATGTTCAAAGATATTTTGGTTTAGAACTTTTTGTATGCAAACATATCTATTTTGACTTTTAAATTGTTGATCAAACAATGTATTCACATTTTGTTTTTGTATATGAGTAATGCTAGTTGAATATTTAAATTTTATTATGTGGTTTATCGTTTATATAAGTTATGAGTTAAAAAATTTCATTTCATAGGAAATATTCCTCATTTTGCTTCCATAAATATTTGAAATTCAATTGTGAATTGTTGCAATAGAGCATATAACCATTCCAGTAGACCAAGCAAATAATAATAGCATCCCCTAGTAACCGTTGCAATATGTAATAATATCCGTTGCAATAGGGTTTTGAAAATTGTTCCAATATCACAAAAACCGTTGCAATATATCATTAAAACCGTTGCAATAGACTTAAAATCGCTGGAATAATTATACATCAACGGTTTATAACCGTCCCAATAGAAAAAACAACCGTTCCCATATAGAGCACTGGTAACAATACCATAACCGTTACAATACCCCATATATGGAGGCGGTTTTGAAATCGTTACAAAAGACCGTTCCAATAGACCTATTGTAACACTGAATCCCAGAACGCCTCTAAATCCGTTCAGATAGCCCTATAGGAACGACTGGTGTATCTATTGCTACGGTTATGGAAGGGTTCCCATCGACCTAATTTCTAGTAGTGTGTGACTCACTCAGAGTCGGAGTCGGTGGCGGGTCGACATTGCAAGCTTGAACCAGAGCTCGAAACCATGCCATGAACCTGTTTTCAGTCCTAGCTTGCCTTTGGGACATCGCGTCCATGCGCGTGTGTAAACCATCCACTGAGGTGCATAAATCTGCAACCTCCTCCTCCATAGACCTAAGGATAGGTCTAGTGGACTCGGACCTTGATATGCCAGCCCCATGATGAGCATGCCTAGAAGGGCCGGCGGAGTCCGTGGAATGCCGGGCCTGGACAACCGGCACAGGGTCATCCTCATTGTCTAGATCAATCGGGTCATTGCCTCTACCCATCCGGATGTAAGATGCCTTGAATGGAGCTTTTTGAGGAATCTCACCATCTGTAGGTAGTACCGGAGTCCAGTGGAAGAGGCACAGAGAATTGACAAGAGACGGGAAGTAGAATCCCTTGGATTTGAAGGGTCCCCTCAGCACCATCTCGTCACCTATCACGCGGGCGATGTCAACGTCCCGATGGGTTACAAAGCACCATGTTAGCAATGCCTTATTAAAGTTCACATTTGTTGTGTTGCTTGAGGGCAGAAAATTGTTAAAAATAATTGTGAACCAGCACTTGGCAGTATGGGTGAAGCTGTTAGAATGCTGCGTACTTTGGTCTCTTATCCAGACAGGATGACTATTGACACATAAGGCCTCAATCAAGGTGTCCCAAGTGATACCGGGCCTATCGTGGTAAAAGTCCACGTCACTAGAAAAAGCGGGCAGTCTAAGAGCCTGCCTAATAGTAGGTACATGAGCCCAGACATACATACCTCTGACGAAGACTTCTCTGGACATTCCGTAGGGTGCGTTCGCGTTGAACTCCCTAACTAGCATTTTGGTGACGACGGTCGGATCATCGAACAGGAACTCCATCTCTCATCGTCGGATCTCCTCGTACATATCGGGCTTTTCAGCCCGAAGAACCATCCTGTCGGTTGCGATCTCCTGTAGCCGAGCTTTAGTAGCCTTGGCATGAAAGTCTGCTTTCGCTTCCTAGCATGTGAATCGAGACTCATCATAGGTCGATCGCCTAGACGAGCTTGCTGCATTCCTAGATCTTTTAGGGGCCATAATCCTGCACAAAAAGAAACAACCAAAAATTTCCATCACGTTAGTATATCGGTTGGCTACTCAGACTTCTCCATCTGTGGACTACGACTATATTGCCTTTAGTGCTATCATACCATAACTCCTACTATTGACCATATTTCTAACAACTTCACCAAGTTACCTAGTGCACCCCACACTTATTTCTTGTGGCATTCCAACATCACCCAATTATACATACACCATCTCCAATTATACACAATAACAAACAACCAAAAAAATTTAGGCATTATCTCCCCCAAAAATACTACAACATATTTTTTCCAACTTTGGCCAACCCAATCACCAAATAGTTCAACCACCCTATTGGGTCTCCAAAACCAACATAAGTATCACAATTAAACACAATGGAGACCCAACAACTTGAAATACACCAACATCCCATAACTTAATATAAAACATTCATACTAATAATACACTCAAAAATTATATCTATATATTCTACTAAGTACTACAATTAAAGTGTGGTAAACTAACACTTGCTAAACTAATTATTCTACAAAAATTAAGGAGAAAAATTAAAAGAGAAAAATATAAGAAAAACTTACTAATATATGGTGGGGAGGGGTGGAAGATGAGGATGTTGGAGAAATATGGTGGAGGAGTATGAGAGACTTGGAGAAGAATGAGTAGAGAGAAGGAGGATAAAAAATGAGTTTAGAGAGAGAACAGGAAAAAAGGGGGCTGATGATTTTGTGTAGAATAGGAGGGGGGAAGGTGTTAGGGTAATTAAAAAGAGGGGGGATTGTTACCGTTTTTTTACCTAATTTTTTGCGCTGTCAGGTCTAACTGCGGTCAGCCGTGGTCGGTCCGCGTTCGCAGATGGACCGCGAAATGGAAGATTCAGTGAGGATGTTTTTCCGCAGTCCGTCCGCATTCGAGGATGGACCGCGTGCGAACAGTCTCTCTGATTCTTTCGCCTGGCAGCAGCAAAAATATTTTTTTTAGACTAACTATAATGATTACACTTACAACATTTTCGTGGGTTGCCTCCTACTTAGCGCCTAATTTAACGTCGCGACACGACTCAACTTAGTGCGTTTCAAGGCTCGCTAGACCTTTGAGGTTCCTCTAACCGAAGTTCCACCTTCTCATCGATGTCATCCATGCCAACATATAGTTTTAACCGCTATCCATTTACTTTGAATATGCGACAGCCACCAATAGTTTGTATTTCCGCAGTGCCCGACTGTAATGCTTCAATCACCCGGAAAGGGCCTGACAACCTTGATTTTAGTTTGCTCGGGAACAACCGTAACCTTGAATTACATAAAAGTACCTTGTCCCCGATTTTGAAGTTATGCTCTATGATATTCTGGTCATGAAGCTGCTTCATCCTCTCTTTGTATAGTCTTGTGCTTTCGAATGCCAGATACCGGAATTCTTCCATCTTATGCAACCCGGTGACTCTAGATTTTCCCGCTTCATCCCAGCTGAGATTTAATTGTTTTAGTGCCCACCATGCTTTGTTCTCTAGTTCCACATGTAGATGAAAAAGCTTTCCCAAACACCAATTTGTATGGTGACATGCCGATTGGTGTCTTGAATGCTGTCCTATATGCCCATAATGCATCATCGAGCTTCCTGGACCAGTCGGTCCTCGTGGCATTCACTATTTTTGTCAATACACTCTTTATCTCCCTGTTGGAGACCTCAACTTGCCCGCTAGTTTGCGGGTGATATGGAGTAGCCACTCTGTGTTTCATATCATATTTGGCCAATAATTTCTCGAATGCCCACTTGCAAAAATGAGTGCCCCCATCACTAATGATTTCCCTTGGAGTCCCAAAACGGGTGAAAATGTTCTTCTTCAGAAATCCCACCACCACCTTAGCATCATTGGTGGGTAATGCTACCGCTTCCACCCATTTGGATACATAGTCTACCACAACAAGGATGTACTTATTGCCGTATGAGCTTACAAAGGGACCCATGAAGTCTATTCCCCAGACGTCAAACACTTCCACTTGTTGAATTGGGTTCATCGACATCTCATTACGCCGGGAAATGTTCCCGGTGCGTTGACATTCGTTGCATCCTTTCACCCACAAGTGTGCATCTTTAAACACCGCTGGCCAGTAGAAATCGGCCTCAAGTATCTTGGCAGCTGTTCGCACTCCTCCGAAGTGGCCACCATATGCGGAAGCATGACATGCCTGCAAAACAGAAGATTGTTCGATTTCGGCGACGCATCTCCGGATCACGTTATCGAGGCATATCCTAAACAAATAGGGTTCATCCCAATAATAAAGCTGGATTTTGCAAAAAATTCTTTTCCTCTGGACCGATGATAGGTCATGAGGAACAATACCACTGGCCAGATAATATGCATAATCTGCATACCATGGCGCTTCAAGGAGAGTGGTAGTGTGCAGCTGCTCGTCTGGAAAGGTTTCCAGAATTTCTCCACTCTCTTTGACAATTTCAGCTCCTTCAAGTCGTGACAAATGATCAGCGACTTGATTTTCGGTGCCCTTCCGGTTACGGATTTCAAGGTCGAACTCTTGTAGAAGCAGCACCCAACGAATTAGGTGCGGCTTAGAGTCCTTTTTATCAATTAAGTACCTTAATGTTGCATGGTCAGTGTATACTATTACCTTAGATCCTATGAGATAGGACCTAATTTTGTCAAACAAGAACACTACCGCCAGCATCTCCTTTTCCGTCACTATGTTGTTCAGCTGTGCTCCACTCAATATTCTACTAGCATAGTAGATTGGACGCATCAGTTTTTTTTCCTTTGGACAAGCACCGCCCCCACTGCGTAATCACTTGCATCGCATATCAGCTCAAAAAGTTGCTCCCAGTTGGGGGAAATAATGATGGGTGCTGTGACCAACCTCTTCTTCAGCTCCTCAAATGCAATCCTGCACTCATCCGAAAATAAAAAGGGGTGATCTTTGTTAAGTAACTTACAGAGAGGGTTTGAGATGTTGGAGAAGTTTTTAATGAACCTCCAGTAAAAACTGGCATGTCCAAGATTGCCTCTATTGGCCTTGACGGATGTTGGTGGAGGCAACTTTGCAATGATATCCACTTTAGCTTGGTCTACCTCAATACCTTTGCTCGAAACCCGGTGCCCCAAAACTATACCTTCTTGTACCATAAAATGACACTTCTCCCAGTTTAGCACCAAGTTTGTCTCCATGCACCACTTCAGCACTCTTGTCAGATTGACAAGGCTTCATCGAATAAATTCCCTACCACTGAGAAATCATCCATGCACACCTCGATAATATCTTCCACTGTGTCGGTGAATATATCCATCATGCACCTTTGTAATGTGGCAGGTGCATTGCATAGTCCGAATGGCATCCTTCTAAAGGCAAAAATGCCATATAGGCATGTGAAGGAGGTCTTATCTCTATCCTCGGGAGCTATGGAGTAATTGTAGCTCGAGTACCCATCCAGGAAGCAAAAGTGTAACCTCCCTACCAACCTATCAAGCATCTGATCAGTAAAGGGAAGTGGGAAGTGGTCCTTGCGGGTGGCTAGATTTAGCTTCCTATAGTCCATGCATATTCTCCACCCGGTGACGGATCTTGTTGAGATCAATTCAATGTTCTCGTTTTTCACCACTGTCATGCCACCTTTCTTTGGCACACATTGAACTAGGATAACCCAGCTACTATCAGAGATTGGGAAAATAATTCTAGCGTCTAGCCACTTTATTACCTCTTTCCTCACCACTTCCTTCATGTTTGGGTTCAGCTTTCTTTGATGTTCCCTGGAAGGTTTGTGCCCCTCTTCCAGGGGAATCTTGTGCATGCAGTATCCGGGGCTGATCCTCTTTATGTCATCCATGGTCCACCCAATAGCAGTTTTGCATTCTTTAAATACCTGTATAAGCTTTTGAGCCTTGCAAGTAACGGTCATAGTCAATATAACTTGGTCTAATAAGTCCAAGATCGATCCCACAGAGAATTAACCTATCAATCACAACTTTCACAACCCAAGAGTACTTCCGAATCAAGTTCCCAAAATTTAGAATATATATTTGTGTGAATTTCGAACCACTACTTTGCAATAATTAAAAGTGCTTGAAAGAAAGAATTGAATGTAGAGTAAAATAATATAGAGAAGGACTAAGGTATTGATTTCCCCTATTGATGGAATCCCTTATCGTTATGCTCATACAAATTGTTAATATATTCTATCAATCATGAACGCTATGTGTATCGTAACTCTCTCCCTAGCAATTACAATAATTTACTATTGCACTCTCCCGAGCTACCCTAGCTACTCTAGCTAGCTTTAATTTGAATAGTTCACTTAAGATTGCACCCAAGACTTCATTATTCCTAACCCCGTCTTTACGCCAAAAGTTATAGATTCCTCCAATAACCTAGGTGTGGTGTTGTTCAACAATATACCTAAATATGCACTCTTTTCCAAGTTATGCACACTAAATAGGCACCGCTAATTGGGACGTCTACCAATTAACTACAACAAGAACGAAGTTGAACAAATAGAAATCTAAGTCACAATTTGTAATCACATAAACGATAAGTTCATCACCCAATAGGTTCCATCAAAACCTTAGAAAAGAATTTAGCTACTCATGCTTGAAGAAACAAGAATAATAATTTAAATCATAAAGAAATAATTGATATAAAATAAAAGAAAGAGTTTGAGATGATTCTCTCTTACTAAAAACCTTGCAAAAGTAATGAAATAAAGATTACATGCCTCTATGGGGCAAACTAGGAGTTTATATAGAGGTTTTAGGGCTAAAAAAACTAAGTTTGAGTACAATTAGGACTGCTGCTGCGGCGACTTCCGCGGTTCATTCGCGGCCGCGGACGGACCGCGAACAGTAAAACTTCAGAGAGCCTGTTTTTCCGCGGTTCATCCGCGGTCGCGGAGAAACCGCGGTGTTGCACCCTGTTCCGTTGCGAATTTGAACAAACTAAAAACATGAAAGTTGTATCCCTATGAGTTATCTTTCCAACCATATATTATAGAGCCAACATGAAGTTCTGAGCGCAAAGTTATGTCCAATTTACTAAACAGTGCACAATATGCCTCATCCATTCTTCGCTTGTTCTACACTTATCGAATTTGACCCCCGAACTCGATCCCGGCTTAATTCCTTGAGCTTTTACTCAGACTTCAAAGCTCCAAATCACTTAAATTCATTCCATAACATCCATATATCTCGGAATCACACCTTCCCGGCTACTTTCAACATAAGTTCTTGACTTGTACCACACTTTGGCCTTTTTCACCATCTTTTGACTCCAAAACTTGCTCTTTTAGTCTTCATTAGCTCAAGTGTACCTATAACCCACTAAGAACACTAATAAAAGTATTTTTTCATCATAAACAATATCAAAACAACAATAAAGCATGATTATTTAGGGCATAAATATAGTCAAATTCACCTATTATCAATACACCACACTTAAACCTTTGCTCGTCCTCGAGCAACCTTAATCACACTTTAGGCCAATTTTATTTATGTCTCCCCCAAATTATATCACAAAAGCTATTTTTTATGATTAACCTAAGATATGCACAATCCTTACCTAACCGTAAACTCTCATGCCATCACATTATTGCTTACTCTAATTATTACCAAAAACTTGCAAATTTACCTTCTTCCTCTTGAGTTACACACCCTTACATAGTTAATTGAGGGAAGTTCCCACACATAAACAATTCATAACATGGAACTTATAAATATCGGAAAAATTCACTCACTCTCAACAAAGAACATTCATATGCATACAAACACACCATAGGCTTGCCCTTAGTGTAATACTCCACTAATCGAGTTGTTCAATCATAGATGAAGAGGTCTTTAAGGGTTGTAATGTAGGCTATGGGACGGGTAGGATACTTTTGGTTATAGTGACTAGCCTCCCTAAGCACTTTTTTTTTCACAACTTCCCTTTTTGTTTACTTCCTTATGTCTCCCATAAACATTCCTTCACCTTTATTTAATTTTAATCCCCACTTTTCTTTTGTTGGTGTAACCGGCCTTTCTAATTTTCATAAATACATTGATCTAGCTCTTTTTCTCAAAATTGTCTTTTTTTCTTATTGCTTTGCAACATATTTACATTATTTTGGCCAGTTCACTATTTTCTACCATTCATTCTTGATTTTCCTTTTTCAATTTCCCTTCACCCCACACTTAGACTTTTTCATATTCAATTAAATACAAGTGCTTCTAGGAGATAAAGTAGAACAACATAATAATTTGATGAATATTTAAGGGTTATCAAAGAATAGTCTTTAAGCTCAAAGGGGTTAACTAAGATATTATGTACGGGTGCATTCATGTCTATTGGTTTATGGGGTTACACAAAGAAATGCCTCTATCCTTTCTACAACCAAACAACTTCTATTTAGCTTTGCAAACACACAGGGCAAGTTCTAGGCATCATGTAAAGCATACAATGTAAGTAAAACCTCACACACACATAGCATGCAACTCATTTTGAATCTGGTTCATCTACAAAGTCCTATCAATGTTCAAGCAAGCATTATTGTGTAGTTTAAGGCATATTGAGATTCTACAGTCAAGCTTAGAAGATACATTCTCAAGTTCAATTTATTCTTTTGCTAATGTGCATATTCAGGGTTACATGTTGCCCTTTTACCTCTAATCCTAAGAAAAGAAAAATATACCTAACCCGGTTCAAATAAAAACCCTTGGAAAAGAACCGTGGTCAAAAGAAAAACCAAGGGGGAGATGATACACTACCTATAAAAAGAAAATAAAAGAAAGAAAAATTCTTACGTGGACTACTTCCCTTAAGAGTACTTGTCCTAAATAGTCCGTCATCAGGAAGAGTCCTCTACTCATATTTTTGGATTTTTAAAATTTTATGATTTTTTTTGTGTTTTTATTCCGACTTAGACCCTTAAGAAACCCGTCGCCAAGTGTCCATCATCGGGCCAAGCCAACTAATATAATTTACAGCTACATCTACTATATACAATATACAATACAAGATAAGTCTCCCACCCCACACTTAAAATCATGCCATGTCCTTATGGCATAATAATACATGTATAGCACAGAAGGGTGAGACAACTTACCTGGGATCTACCCCGTGTCTAACCACTTTATCACTTTCTTTTTCACCCTATCCTTCATATACGGGTTCAGCCTTCTTTTGTGTTTCCTGGAATGTTTGTGCCCATCTTCTCGGAGAATCTTGTGCATGCAGTATGCAAGGCTAATCCCCTTTATGTCTTCCATGGTCCACCCAATGGCAGTCTTGCATTCTTTTAGTACCTGTATAAGCTTTTGAGCCTGCACATCTAACAAACCAGATGAGATAATAACAGGTAAAGAAGAGGGGTGACCTACAAATTTATACCTGAGATGAGATGGTAGTGGTTTAAGCTCAAGCTTTGGTGGCTCTTCTATGGATGGCTTTGCTGGTGGGCTTTCTTTTTTCTCTAATTGTAGAGGTTCGAATTCGAGCTCTCTCTGCCAGAATCCCTTGCCTTCCAGAAATAATACCCATTTGGCCAAACTTTCACCGTTTACCTCTTCCATGTTCATCAGGCATGCTTGAAGTGGATCTTCAATAGTCAATTCTGCATCGTCGGTCTCCACTATCACATCAACAACATCAATGAGAGAGCAATTTGCGAACTCACTAGGACGCCTCATGGATTTTTGCACATTGAAGATGATCTCCTCATCATTCAACCTCATATTGAGTTCCCCAGTTTCACAATCAATTATGGCTCTCCCGGTGGCTAGGAATGGTCTTCCCAGGATTATGGGAATTTCTTCGTCGGCCTTGCAATCAAGAATAACAAAATCGGCGGGAAACACGAACTTCCCATCCTTGATTAGCACATCATCTATAATACCAAATGGACACTTAACCGTCCTGTCAGCAAGCTGTAAAAGCATAGAGGTGGGTCTGGCTCTTCCAATACCTAACTCTTATAGATAACTAAGGGCATAAGATTAATGCTTGCCCCCAAATCACATAAAGCCTTAGTAAAGGCATAATTCCTTATAGTACATGGGATGGTGAAACTACCTGGATCAGATAGCTTCTCAGCAATGGCTCTAGAGACCACTGCACTACAAGTCTGTGTAAGTGTAACTGTGGCCAAGTCTTGGAAATCAAATTTCCGCGACATCAAATCCTTCACCATCTTAGCATAACCAGGCATTTCTTTTAAAGCTTCAATTAATGGAATGTTTACGTGGATTTGCTTGAGCATGTCGAAGAACTTTTTGTATTGCTCCTCTTTTTGGTGTTTGGCCAACCTTTGGGGGAATGGTGGTGGAGGCCTCTTCTTCCCGGTGACTTGGGATTTTTCTTTTTCTATCACTTTCTCATCAATCTGTTGCTCTATGTTCAGCTACTTTCTCCGTTCCTTGTTTTGCTTCTTTATTTTCAGCAACTGGCTGGACTGTGACTTTTGTTAACCCTGTGGACTCATCCAGTTCAATGGGAAATGGAGTAGGTGTCTCAGCCTGTCTGTCGATTTTTTCACTTTCATTCTCAGCATCAAGATCTCTACCGCTTCTTAGAGTCACTGCCATCATCTGCTTTGGGACATGGTCCTTTGGGTTTGTTTGTGTATCTGCAGGAAATGTCACTTGAGGACGATTGTTGAGAGACATAGCAATCTGACCCACCTGTACTTCAATATTCTTGATGGCGACATCATGTGCATCTATCCTCTCATTTGTTTTAGCATTAGACCCAATTACCTGCTACATCATAGTCTAACCTTGCAAACCCATCGTCATGTCTACCCCCATGTGGTGGTAGAGGTGGATGGTATCCATGCAATGGAACCAAAAATTGTTTCACGTCCAAGCAACGGTCGTAGTCAATATAACTTGGTCTAATAAGTCCAAGATCGATCCCACAGAGAATTTACCTACCAATTGCAACTATCACAACCCCAAAAGTACTTCCGAATCAAGTTCCCAAACTTTGAATATATATTTGTGTGATTTTCGAATATCTACTTTTGCAATAATTAAAAATGCTTAAAAGAAAGAATTTAATGTTGAGTAAAATAATATGGAGAAAGACTAAGGTATTGATTTCCCTATTGATGGAATCCCTTATCGTTATGCTCATACAAATTGTTAATATATTCTATCAATCATGAACGCTATGTGTATTGTAACCCTCTCCCGAGCAATTACAATAATTTACTAGTGCACTCTCCCGAGCTACCCTAGCTAGCTTTAATTTGAATAGTTCACTTAAGATTGCACCCAAGACTTCGTTATTCCTAACCCCGTCTTTACGCCTAAAGTTATAGATTCCTCCAATAACTTAGGTGTGGTGTTGTTCAACAATAAACCTAAATATGCACTCTTTTCCAAGTTATGCACACTAAATAGGCACCGCTAATTGGGAGCTCTACCAATTAACTACAATAAGAATGAAGTTGAACAAATACAAATCTAAGTCACAATTTGTAATCACATAAACGATAAGTTCATCACCCAATAGGTTCCATCAAAACCTTAGAATAGAATTTAGCTACTCATGCTTGAAGAAACAAGAAGAATAATTGAAATCATAAAGAAATAATTGATATAAAATAAAAGAAAGAGTTTGAGAGGATTCTCTTTTACTAAATATCTTGCAAAAGTAATGAAATAAAGATAACATGCCTCTATGGGGCAAACTAGGAGTTTATATAGAGGTTTTAGGGCTTAAAAAACTAAGTTTGAGTCCAATTGGGATTGCTGCTGCGGAGCTTCCACGGTTGGTTCGCTGCCGCAAGCTGACCGCGAACAGAAAAACTTCAGAAAGCCTGTTTTTCCGCAGTTCATCCGCGGTCTCTCATGAAACCCGATTTTGTTCCTGTTACGTTGCGAATTTGAACAGAGTCAAAACTTGAGAGTTGTAGCCCTTTTAGTTAGCTTTCCAAACATATATTATGGATCCAAAATGGCGTTATGACCGAACAGTTATGTCCAATTTACTAGATAGTGCACAATATGCCTCATCCATTCTTCGCTTGTACTTACACTATCAAATTTGACCCCCGAACTCGATCCCGGCTTAATTCCTTGAGCTTGTACTCAGAATTCAAAGCTCCAAATCACTTAAATTCATTCTATAACATCCATATAGCTCGGAATCACACCTTCCCGGCTATTTTCAACATAAGTTCTTGACTTGTACCACACTTTGGCCTTTTTCACCATCTTTGGACTCCAAAACTTGCTCTTTTAGTCTTCATTAGCTCATGCGTACCTATAACACACTAAGAACACTAATAAAAGCATTTTTTCATCATAAACAATATCAAAACAACAATAAAGCGTGATTATTTAGGGCATAAATATAGTCAAATTCACCTATTATCAATACCCCACACTTAAACCTTTGCTCGTCCTCGAGCAACCTTAATCACACTTTAGGCCAATTAACAAAAATTTGTCTCCCCCAAAATATGTTACAAAAGCTATTATACATGAACAACCTAAGATATGTAGAAGCTCTACCTAACCGTAAACTCTCATGCCCGCACATTATTACTTACTCTCCTTATTACCAAAAACTTGCAAATTTACCTTATTCCTCTTGAATTACATGCCCTTACAAAATTTATTGAGAGAAGTTCCCACACATTAACAATTCAAATACATGGAACTTATAGATATCGGAAAAATTCACTCATTCTCAACAAAGAACATTTATATGAATACAGACACACCATAGGCTTTCCCCTAGTGTAATACTCCACTAATCGAGTTATACAATCATAGATCAAGAGGTCTTTAAGGGTTGTAATGTAGGCTATGGGACGGGTAGGATACTTTTGGTTATAGTGACTAGCCTCCCTAAGCACTTTTCTTTTCTTTTTCACAACTTCCCTTTTTGTTTACTTCCTTATGTCTCCCATAAACATACCTTCACCTATCTTCAATTTTAACCCCCACTTTTCTTTTATTGATGTAACTGGTCTTTCTAAATTTTTTTATTTGATATAGCTCTTTTTCTCAGAATATCTTTCATTGCTTTGCAATACATTTACATTATTTTGGCCAGCTCACTATTTTCTATCATTCATTCTTCATTTTCCCTTTTCAATTTTCCTTCACCCCACACTTAAACTTTTGCATATTCATTACACTACAAGTGCTTCTCGGAGGTAAAGTAGAACATTATACATATTTGATGAACATTTAAGGGTTATCAAACAATAGGCTTAAGCTCGAAGGGGTTAACTAAGATATAATGAACGGGTGAATTCATGTCGATTGGTATATGGGGTTACACAAAGAAATGCCTCTATCCTTTCTACAACCGAACAACTTCTATTTCGCTTTGCAAACACACGGGGCAAGTTCTAGGCATCATGTACAACATACAATGTAAGTAAAAAAAAATCTCACACACACATGGCATGCAACTCATTTGGAATCCAGTTTATCTACAAAGTCCTATCGATGTTCAAGCAAGCATTATTGTGCAATTTAAGGCATATTGAGATTCTACACTCAAGCTTAGAAGATAAATTCTCAAGTTCAATTTACGCTTTTGCTAATGTGCATATTAGGGGTTACATGCCCTTTTACCTCTAATCCTAAGAAAAAAAATCTACCTAACCCGGTTCAATAAAAACCCTTAGAAAAGAACCGTGGTCAAAAGAAAAACCAAGGGGGAGGTGATACACTACCTAGAAAAAGAAAATAAAAGAAAGAAACATTCCTCCGTGGACTACTTCCCTCAAGAGTACTTGTCCTTAATAGTCCATCACAAAGAAGAGTCCTCTACTCATATTTTTGTATTTTTTTAAATTTTCTGATTTTTTTGTGTTTTTATTCCGACTTAGACTCTTAAGAAACCCGTCGTCAAGTGTCCATCATTGGGCCAAGCCAGCTAATATAATTTACAGCTACATCTACTATATACAATATACAATACAAGATAAGTCTCCCACCCCACACTTAAAATCATGCCATGTCCTCATGGCATAATAATACATGTATAGCACAGAAGGTTGAGAAAACTTACCTGGGATCTACCCCGTGTCTAGCCACTTTATCACTTTCGTTTTCACCCTATCCTTCATATTCGGGTTCAGCCTTCTTTTGCGTTTCCTGGAAGGTTTGTTTCCCTCTTCCCAGAGAATCTTGTACATGCAGTATGCAAGGCTGATCCCCTTTATGTCTGCCATGATCCAGCCATTGGCAGCTTTACATTCCTTGAGTACCTGTATAAGCTTTTGGGCCTGCACATCTAACAAACTAGATGAGATAATAACAGGTAACGTGGAGTTAGGACCTAGATACTCATACCCGAGATGTGATGGTAGTGGTTTAAGTTCAAGCTTCGGTGGCTCTTCTATGGATGTCTTTGCTGGTGGGCTTTCTCTTTTCTCTAAGCGTAGAGGTACAAACTCGAACTCTCTCTGCCAGAATCCCTTGCCTTCCAGAGATAGTACCCATCCGGATAAACTTTCATCGTTTACCTCTTCCATGTTCATCAGGCATGCTTGAAGTGGATCTTCAATGGTCAACTCTGGATTGTCGATTTCCACTATCACATCAATCGCATCAATGAGAGAGCAATTTGCGAACTCACTAGGGCGCCTCATGGATTTTTGCACATTGAAGATGATCTCCTCATCATTCAACCCCATCTTGAGTTCCCTAGTTTCACAATCAATTATGGCTCTCCCGGTGGCTAGGAATAGTCTTCCCAGGATTATGGGAATTTCTTCGTCGACCTTGCAATCAAGAATAACAAAATCGGTGGGAAACACGAACTTCCCAACCTGGATTAACATATCATCTATAATACCAAATGGACGCTTAACCGTCCTGTCAGCAAGCTGTAAAAGCATAGAGGTGGGTCTGGCTCTCCCAATACCTAACCTCTTATAAATAACTAAGGGCATGAGGTTAATGCTTGCCCCCAAATCACATAAAGCCTTAGTAAAAGCATAATTCCCTATAGTGCATGGGATGGTGAAACTACCTGGATCAGATAGCTTCTCAGCAATGGGTCTAGAGACCACCGCACTACAAGTCTGGGTAAGTGTTACTGTGGCCAAGTCATGGAAATCAAATTTCCGCAACATCAAATCCTTCATCATCTTAGCATAACCGGGCATTTCTTTTAAACCTTCAATTAATGGAATGTTTACCTAGATTTGCTTGAGCATGTCGAAGAACTTTTTGTATTGCTCCTCTTTCTGGCGTTTGGCCAACCTTTGGGGAATGGTGGTGGAGGCCTCTTTTTCCCGGTCACTTGGGACTTTTCTTTGTCTATCACTTTCTCATCAATCTGCTGCTCTACCTTTTCAGCTACTTTCTCCGTTCCCTGTATTGCTTCTTTATTTTCAGAAACTGGCTGGACTGTGACTTCTATCAACCCTGTGGATTCGTCCAGTTCAATGGGCAATGGTGTGGATGTCTCAGCCTGTATGTCAATCTTCTCACTTTCTTTCTTAGCATCAAGATCTCTACCGCTTCTCAGAGTCACTGCCATCATCTTCTTTGGTACTTGGTCCTTCGGGTTTGTTTGTGTATCTGCAGGCAATGTCCCTTGAGGACGATTGTTGAGGGACATAGCAATCTGACCCACATGTACATCAATATTCTTGATGGCGGCATCATGTGCATCTATCCTCTCATTTGTTTTAGCATTTGACCCAATTACCTGCTGCATCATAGCTTCCAACCTTGCAAACCCGTCGTCATGTCTGCCCCCATGTGGTGGTGGAGGTGGATGATATCCCTGCTGCTGATTTCTGAAATTCTGAGGTCTAGGATATGGAGCCATGTTGTGTGGTGGACTCATCCGTGCTGCATTAAATTGTGGCTGGGGAGGTCTGTACTGCATTGGAGCTTGTTGGCCCCAGTTTCGATTACCTTGTCGCTGCCCTCCATAGTTAGCCACATAGTTCATATCCTCATGCTGATGATGATGTTCTTGGTCTGCATCCCATGGATTACCTATGGGTTGGCTAATGCATGATGTGCATAAACCACCATTGGTAGTATCTACAATGTGAACCTGTTGCTTGACTCCTGATTCTTCCACCTTCTTTGTTAGGATGCTCATTTGTGTCAATAGAGTTGCCATGTTCTCCTCCAGAGTGTTGGATGGATCCAGAGGTACAGAGTGCACCACTGGTGAACCTGCTGCTTGACCCCTAATTCTTCCACCTTCTTTGTTAGGATGCTCATTTGTGTCAATAGAGTTGCCATGTTCTCCTCCAGAGTGTTGGATGGATCCAGAGGTACAGAATGCACCACTGGTGTGATAGGAGCATTTCTAGACGTCCACCCGGAATTTTGAGCCATCTTGTCTAGCAAATTTTGCCCCCCATTCCAAGTCTTGCTCAGAAAATCCCCACCTGCTGAAGCATCTACAATGTTCTTCATGCTGTCTGAAAGCCCCATGTAGAATCTTTGGCCCAACATCTGCTCGGGTATCCCATGATGAGGACACATAACAAGCATACCCTTGAATCTGCCCCAAGTTTCATGTAATGTTTTCATTGGTTTCTGCTTAAAGCTCACGATCTCATCAATTTGTTGAGTTGTCTTGTTAGGAGGATGAAACTTGTTGTGGAATTGTTTAACTAACTCATCCCAAGTTGCAATGGAGTTTATTGGGAGTGAGTTTAGCCATATCAGTGCTGCTCCTGTAACTGAGAACGGAAAGAGTAGTAATCTGATAGCTTCCGGAGTTACATTCGGTTGCCTTTGTGTTTTGTATATTGATAGAAAGTTCTTGAGGTGCTGTTGTGGATCTTCAACCTGAGACCCAGAGAATAATCCCTTGTTTTGAAACAAGTGAAGCATGTTGTTGGTAATCTGGAAAGACTCAGCTTGAATTGCTGGCACAACGATGGCAGTTGCCAAATTATCCGTTGTGGGTTGTGCCCAGTCGAACAGTGCACCTTCCTGTGCCTCCTGTGCCTCTTGCATATTTAGCCCGGCTTGCTGGATTTGATCGTTTATGTCACCCATGTTGAAGTCTAGTTTGATTGGTTATTGAGATTGTTGAATTTGTTTGATGGCTTTGTTACGTGCCCGAAATGTTTGCTCGGGGTCTGTGAGTCCTTCAATTAGTTCTCCAGTCCTTGCAGATTTTCTAGGCATGCACTTGAATACCCAAATCAACAAACATCAAAATATTCAATGTAGAGTATAGAAAGAACCTGAATACACAAGAAACTTGAAGTTCTGGCAATGACAATTGATAATTCTATTAATTCCCCGGCAACGGTGCCAAAATTGATTCACGTTCAAGCAACGGTCGTAGTCAATATAACTTTGTCTAATAAGTCCAAGATCGATCCCACAGAGAATTAACCTACCAATTGCAACTATCACAACCCCAAAAGTACTTTCGAATCAAGTTCCCAAACTTTGAATATATATTTGTGTGATTTTCGAATATCTACTTTTGCAATAATTAAAAATGCTTAAAGGAAAGAATTTAATGTTGAGTAAAATAATATGGAGAAAGACTAAGGTACTAATTAACCCTATTGATGGAATTCCTTATCGTTATGCTCATACAAATTGTTAATATATTCTATCAATCATGAACGCTATGTGTATCGTAACCCTCTCCCGAGCAATTACAATAATTTACTAGTGCACTCTCCCGAGCTACCCTAGCTAGCTTTAATTTGAATAGTTCAATTAAGATTGCACCCAAGACTTGATTATTCCTAACCCCGTCTTTACGCCTAAAGTTATAGATTCATCCAATAACCTAGGTGTGGTGTTATTCAACAATAAACCTAAATATGCACTCTTTTCCAAGTTATGCACACTAAATAGGCACCGCTAATTGGGAGCTCTACCAATTAACTACAATAAGAATGAAGTTGAACAAATAGAAATCTAAGTCACAATTTGTAATCACATAAACGATAAGTTCATCACCCAATAGGTTCCATCAAAACTTTAGAAGAGAATTAGCTACTCATGCTTGAATAAACAAGAAGAATAATTGAAATCATAAAGAAATAATTGATATAAAATAAAAGAAAGAGTTTGAGAGGATTCTCTCTTACTAAATATCTTGCAAAAGTAATGAAATAAAGATAACATGCCTCTATGGGGCAAACTAGGAGTTTATATAGAGGTTTTAGGTCTTAAAAAATTAAGTTTGAGTCCAATTGGGATTGCTGCTGCGGAGCCTTCCGCGGTTGGTTCTCGGCCACGAGCTGACCGCGAACAGAAAAACTTCAGAAAGCCTGTTTTTCCGCGGTTCATCCGCGGTCTCGAATGAAACGCGATTTTTCACCCTGTTCCCTTGCGAATTTCAAAACCTGAGAGTTGTAGCCATTTGAATTAGATTTCCAACCATATATTATTGATCCACAATGGAGTTTTGAGCAAAAAGTTATGTCCAATTTACTAGACAGTACACAATATGCCTCATCCCTTCTTCGCTTGTACTTACACTATCAAATTTGACCCCCGAACTCGATCCCGGCTTAATTCCTTGAGCTTTTACTCAGACTTCAAAGCTCCAAATCACTTAAATTCATTCCATAACATCCATATAGCTCGGAATCACACCTTTCCGACTATTTTCAACATAAGTTCTTGACTTGTACCACACTTTGGCCTTTTTCACCATCTTTGGACTCCAAAACTTGCTCTTTTAGTCTTCATTAGCTCATGTGTACCTATAACACACTAAGAACACTAATAAAAGCATTTTGTCATCATAAACAATATCAAAACAACAATAAAGAGTGATTATTTAGGGCATAAATATAGTCAAATTCACCTATTATCACCTGCACATCTAGCAAACCATATGAGATAATAATAGGTAAAGTGGAGGTATGACCTAGAAATTCATACCTGAGATGAGCTGGTAGTGGTTTAAGCTCCAGCTTTGGTGGTTCTTTAATGGATGGTTTTGCTGGAGGGGTCTCTCTCTTCTCTAAATGTAGAGGTTCAAACTCCAACACTCGATCCCAAAATCCCTTACCTTCCAAAGATAGTACCCACTCTGCCATGCTTTCACTGTTTACTTCTTCTAAGTTCATCAGGCATGCCTGAAGTGAATATTTAGTTGTCAATTGTGCATTATCTGTCCCCACTATCACATCTACCGCATCAATGAGAGAGCAATTCGCGAACTCACTAGGGCGCCTCATGGATTTTTGCACATTGAATGTGATCTCCTCATCATTCAACCTTATCTTGAGTTTCTAGTCTCACAATCAATCAATGTTCTCCCTGTGGCAAGGAATGGTCTTCCTAAGATTATAGGAATTTCCTCGTCCACCTTGCAGTCAAGAATAACAAAATCGATGGGAAACACAAACTTCCCCACCTATATGAGCACATTATCCAATATACCAAATGGACGCTTAACCGTCCTGTCAGCAAGTTGTAATAACATGGAAGTAGGCCTGGCTCTCCCGACGCCCAGCCTCTTATAAATCACCAAGGGCATAAGATTTATGCTTGCCCCCAAATTACACAATGCCTTCGCAAAGGCAAAGTTTCCTATAGTGCATGGAATGGTGAAGTTACCTGGGTCAGATAGCTTCTCAGCAATGGGTCTAAAGAGCACTGCACTACAAGTCTGTGTAAGAGTCACGGTGGCCAAGTCTTGGAAATCAAATTTCTACGACTTCAAATCTTTCATAATCTTAGCATACCCGGGCATTTCTTTCAAAGCTTCAATTAAAGGAATTTTTACTTGGATTTGCTTGAGCATATCAAAGAACCTTTTGTATTGCTCCTCTTTCTGGTGCTTGGAATGGGGCTGGAGGCCTCTTCCTCCCAATTACTTGGGACTTTTCTTTCTCTATCACCTGCTCCTCAACCAGCTTCTTTACCGGCTCAGCTACTTCCTCAGTTCCCTGTTGGACATCTTTATTTTCAGCTACTGGCTGGACTGTAACTTCTGTCAACCCGGTGGACTCACCCAGTTCAATGGGTACTGGAGTGAGTGTCTCAGCCTGCAAATTGCTTCTCTCTCTTTCTTGCTCAGCATCAAGATCTCTTCCACTTCTCAAATTAACTGCCATCAGCTGCTTTGGGATTTGATCCTTTGGGTTTGTTTGTGTATCTACAGGCAATGTCCCTTGAGAACGATTGTTAAGTGACATAGCAATATATCCCACCTATACATCAATATTCTTGATAGATGCATCATGTGCATCTATCCTCTCATTGGTTTTGGCATGTGACCTAATTACCGGCTGCATCATAGCTTCCAACCTTGCGAAACCATCGCCATGTCTACCCTCATGCTGTGGTGGAGGTGGATGATATCCCTGCTACTGATTGTTGAAATTATGAGGTCTAGGATATGCGGCCATGTTTTTGGTGGCCTCATACCTGCTACATTATATTGTGGTTGCGGAGGCCTGTAGTGCTGTGGAGCCTACTGACCCCAACTTTGGTTACCCTGTCACTGCCCTCCATAATTAGCCACATAGTTCATGTCTTCATGCTGGTGATGATGTTCTTGGTCCGTAGCCCATGGATTACCTATTGGTTGGCTAATGCAAGATATGCATAAACCACCATTAGTAGTGTCTACAATGTGAACCTGCTGCTTGACCCCTGATTCTTCCACCTTCTTCGTCAGGATGCTCATTGTTGTCAATAAGGTAGCCACGTTCTCCTCCAGAGTGTTGGAAGGATTCAGAGGTACATAGTGTACTACTGGAGTGATAGGAGCATTCCTGGTCGTCCACCCGGTGTTTTGAGCCATCTTATCAAGCAAATTTTGTCCTTCTCTCCAAGTCTTGCTCAGAAAAGCCCCACCTGCTGAGGCATCTACTATATTATTCATACTATCTTAAAGCCCCATGTATAACCTTTGACCCAACATCTACTCAAGTACCCCATGGTGAGGACACATAACAAGCAAACCTTTGAATCTGCCCTAAGTTTCATGTAATGTCTCCACTGGTTTCTACTTGAAACTCACAATCACATCAATTTGCTGAGTTGTCTTGTTAGGTGGATGAAACTTGTTGTGTAATTGCTTGACTAACTCATCCCATGTTGCAATAGAGTTTATAGGGAGTGAGTTTAACCATACCTGCGCAGCCCCTGTGACTGAGAACGGAAATAGTAATAATTTGATGGCTTCCGGTGTCACGTTTGGTTGCCTCTGTGTCTTGCATATTGAAAGAACGTTCTTCAGGTGCTGTTGTGGATCTTCAACCTGAGTCCCAAAAAATAATCCATTGTTTTGCAACAAGTGTAGCATGTTGTTAGTAATCTGGAAAGAGTCATCTTGAATCGCTGGCACAATAATGGCAGTTGCCAAATTATCCGTTGTTGGTTGTGCCCAGTTAAATAATGCACCTTCCCGTGCCTTATGCACCTCCTGTGCGTTCAACCCAGTTTGGGTTGTTCACACCTCCCATGTCAAAATCTAGTTTAATTGGTTGCTGAGATTACTGAAGTTGTTTGATTGCCCTGTTACGATCCTGGAAAGTTTGCTCTGGGTTTGAGAGTCCTTCAGTTAGTTCTCCAGTCCTTGCAGATTTCCTAGGCATGCACCTGAGTACCCAATTCAATAATCGTCAAAAATTTCAATGTAACGTGTAGAAAGAACCTGACTACACAAGAATCTTGTAGTTCTATCAATGGCAATTGATAATTCCTTTAATTCCCCGGCAACGGCGCCTAAATTGATTCACGTCTAAGCAACGGTCGTAGTCAATATAATCCGGTCAATTATGTTCCGAGTCGATCCCACAGGGAATTAACCTATCAACTGTAACTTCCACAACCCAAGAACACTTCTGAAGTAGCTTCCCAAACTTTGAATATATTTTTGTTGATGTTTTCTAACAACTAACTTTTGCAAGAATTAAAGACTTGAAAGAAAGAATTAAATATTGTGTAAAGAATAAAGAGAAAGACTAAGGCATTGATTTCCCCTATTGACGGAATCCCTTCTGTTTATGCTGATACAAATTTTGAATATTATTTTATCAATCATGAAAACTATTTGTACCGTAATTCTCTCCCGAGCAACTACAATAATTTACTAGTGCACTCTCCCAAGCTACCCTAGCTATCTTTAATTTGAACGGTTCACTTTAGATTGCACCAACGGTTTCGTTATTCCTAACCCCACCTTTATGCCTAAAATTATAGATTCCTCCAATAACCTAGGTGTGGTGTTGTTCAACAATATACCTAAATATGCACTCTTTTCCAAGTTATGCACACTAAATAGACACAACTAATAGAGAGCTCTATCAATTAACTACAACAAGAATGAAGTTGAACAAATAGAAATCTAGCTAACAATTTGTAATCACATAACCCAGAAGTTCATCACTCAATAGGTTCCATCAAAACCTTAGATAAAGAATTAGCTACTCATAATCAAAGAAAGAAGATAGATAATTGAATTCATAATCAAAGATTCAATGTAAAAGAAAGAAAGATGTTGAGAGAGTTCTCTCTTACTAGTTTTCTTGCAAAAGTATTAAACAATACAGTACTTGCCTCTTTTGGGCGAATCCTATAATTATATAGAGGGTTTATGTTACAAAAATTGCATCTTGACAAGTTTATCCTTCAAATTTTTGGCTTCGCCTGCGGTCCGTCCACGTTCGCGGATGGACCGCAGAAAATCCACTCCTCTGAATATATTGAGATTCTGCAAGCCCTTTCAACCGCGGTCCATCCGCGTTCGCGATTGGACCGCTGCTGAACAGTGCCGTGGATTCTTCTTCCCCTTTTTCAGCACAAACTTCAATCTTGCTCTACAGTTGGCCTTGTTATCATCTTATGACTCCAAAATTTCTATTTTAGTCTCCAATGGCTAATGTGTACCTATAACACACCAAAAACACAAATAAAAACATTTAGTCATCATAAACAATATCAAAATAGTAATAAAGCGTGATTATTTAGGGCATAATTATAGTCAAATTCACCTATTATTATCTCGTGGGACCAGTTTTTGCCTTTGGCAGAATTCGCCTACAACAACAGCTACCAGTCTAGCATTGAGATGGCTCCATATGAGGCGTTGTATGGCAGGTGATGTCGGTCTCCAGTTGGATGGTTTGAGCCGTGAGAGGCTCGGTTGTTGGGTACTGACTTAGTTCAGGAGGCTTTAGATAAGGTCAAGACTATTCAGGAGAGGTTGTGTTCAGCTCAGTCTAGGCAGAAGAGTTATTCAGACCCTAAGGTCCGAGATTTAGATTTCATGGTTGGTGAGCGAATATTGCTCCAGGTGTCGCCTATGAAGGGCGTGATGAGGTTTGGAAAAAAAAGTCAAGATTAGCCCTAGGTACATCGGTCCAATTGAGATTCTTGATCGAGTGGGAGAGGTGTCTTATAGACTTGCACGGTCACCTAGCTTATCAAACCGTGCATCCAGCTTTCCACGTATCTATGTTTCGGAGGTATCACGACGATCCTACGCATGTGTTAGACTTCAGTACTGTCCAGTTGGACAAGGATTTATCTTACGTGAAGGAGCTGGTAGCTATTCTAGACCGGCAGGTTCAACAATTGAGGTCGAAGAGCTTTCCTTCAGTGCCCGTTAAATGGAGAGGTCAGCCTCCTGAGGCATCAACATGGGAATCCGAGTCTGTTATGTGGAGCCGTTATCCATAATTGTTCCCCGACTCAGGCACTTCCTTCTTTTTTCCGTTTGAGGACGAACGGTTGTTTTAGAGGTGGAGGACGTGATGACCCAAAGGGTCATCACCTGTTTTCCTTATCCGTTTCGTGCTTCCGAGGCCTTAAAACCTCATTTTATATTGCCTCGATTTGCATGCGCAGTCCTGGCGCGTAGCCAAAATTTTTTTGTGTTGACGTACGTAAATTCTGTGAAAACTTTGAAGAATTTTGATATTAATATGAATTTAGTTGACTTTCGTCAATATTTTAGGTAAACGGATCCCGACCCGAGATTGGATCTTCCTGGAAGGTTCGTAGAAAAACATGGGACTTGGGCATGTGCCCGAAGTCGAAATCCGAGGTCTAGAACTCGAGTAAAAGAATTTTTCTGTTCAATTATTTTTCTGAAATTATAAAGAAAAATGGAAATAAAAATTGATTAATTGACTATGGCATCGGGATCGTATTTTGGTTCATTTTCCGGTACAAGTCTTGTATATTGTTTAATGCTTGCACTGAAATTTGGTCGAAAACGGACGTCGTTAAACATGTTTCGGACCTAAATATCTAAAGTTGAAAGTTTATGAAGTTTGAAATGAAAGTGATGATTTTGAGGCTTGATTGAATGATTTTGATGCTAGTTTTGGTGTTATCAGAATGCAACTAAGTTTGCATGATCATATGTAACATGTTAGTATGTTTGTATGCGGTCCTGAGGAGCTCGACTGAGTTTCAGATAGGTTTGGGTTGCGTTATGCTCGTTTTCTTATGCTTTTCGACATCGTTTCTTCAAGCATAAATGCTATCATATTGAATAAATGTGCTCCGATTACTGTTTTAGATGAAGCATTAGATCCGTATAATAATTACGGACCCATAGCAAAAAGAATCATCGAATTTAGACATCGTATGAGGATTTATGGCCATTTAACTAAGGTTGCCCAGATTTTCAAGTTAATGACGAAACTGCTCCTAACGGCGTATTAAAAACCTGCACTATTTGCAAATCTTAAAACCTACATATATCCTTCATTATAAGGTCAAATTGAGTGATTCAAAAGCCTAAATTCATTAGAATTTTATAAGGAATCCATATGGATCCATGTAAATGCTAGACTGGTAGCTGTTTTTGTAGGCGAATTCTGCTAAAGGCAAAAACTGGTCCCACGAGCCTCCTAAGTCAATGACACAAGCACAAAGCATATCTTCCAACATTTGAATAGTCCGTTCGGACTGACCGTATGTCTGAGGATGGAATGCAGTGCTCAACTAAACCTGGGTGACTAAGTCTTGTTGAACTGTTCTCCAGAAGAGCGAAGTAAATTGCGTACCCCTTTCTGAGATGATGGATACCGGCACCCCATGTAGGTGAACAATCTCCCGGATATAAATCTCAGCTCACCTTTTAGATAAATAGGAGACTGCTACTGGAATGAAATGCGCTGACCTGGTCAGCCTATCAACAATGACCCAAATAGCATCAAAATTCTTCCGAGTCAACGAAAGTCCAGTTTTGTAATCCGCTCCAATTTCCACTCGGGAATCTCAATTCTTTGGAACATACCACCAGGCCTCTAATGCTCATATTTAACCTGCTAATAATTTAATCACCGACCGACATACGCAACAATGTCCTTTTTCATCCTATGCCGCCAATAATGCTACCGCAAATCTCGATACATCATCGTGGCGCCCGGGTGAATAGAATATCGAGAACTATGGGCCTCCACTTAGATCAACTCTCGAATCCCATCAACATAGGGCACAAAAGCTAGCCCCTACAATGTCAACACCCCGTCATCATCTAAGGTTACCTTCGTAGCACCTCATCATTGCACAGTGTCTCTCAGGACACAAAAATAGGGATCATCGAATTGTCTCTCATGGATACGCTCCAATAGAGAAGAACGAGTGACCATAAAAGCTAACACCCTGCTCGGCTCTGAAATATCTAATCTCACAAATCGATTGGCTAAGGCCTGAATATCTAGAGCAAGCAGTCTCTAGCTGACCGGAATATAAGCAAGACTACCCATGCTGGCAGACTTTTTACTCGACGCACCAGCTACCACATTAGCCTTACCTGTGTGATATAAGATAGTAACATCATAATCTTTCAACAACTCTAACCATCTCCTCTACCGCACAGTTAACTCCCTTTGCTTGAACAAGTACTTAAGACTCTTGTGATCCGTGTATACCTCACATGCCACACCATATAGATAATGCCTTCAAAATTTCAAGGCATGAACAGTCGCTGCCAACTCTAGGCCATGAACCAGATAATTCTTCTCATGGAATTTCAACTGTCTTGAAGAATATGCAATAACCTTATCATCCTGCATCAATATCGCTCCAAGCCCAATATAGGATGCATCATAATAGACTGTGTAAGGCCCTGAACTCGTGGGCAAAATCAACACTGGTGTTGTAGTCAGAGCTGTCTTGAGTTTTTGAAAGCTCGCTTCGCACTCATCTGACCACTTGAACTGGGCACCCTTCTGGGTCAACCTAGTCATCGGGGCTGTAATAGATGAGAACCCCTCAATGAATCAATGGTAGTATCCTGCTAACCTTAAGAAACTCCGAATCTCGGTCACTAAAGCTGGTCGAGGCCAATTTTTGACTAGCTCAATCTTCTTTGGATCCACCTGAATACCCTCTACTGATATAATATGACTCAAAAATACAATTGAACTCAACTAGAACTCACATTTCGAAAACTTGGCATATAGCTGATTATCCTTCAGAGTCTGAAGAACCACTCTGAGGTGCTGCTCGTGCTCTTCCTGGTTGCAGGAGTACACCAGGATATCGTCTATAAAGACTATCACGAACAAATATAGATAAGGTCTTAACACTCGGTTCAACAACTCCATAAATGCTGCTGGGACATTAGTCAACCCAAAAGACATGACTAAGAACTCGTAGTGCCCATACCAAGTACGAAAAGCTGTCTTAGGAATATCAGCAGCCCTAATCTTCAGCTGACTGTAGCTAGACCTCAAGTCTATCTTTGAGAACACCCTTGCTCCCTAGAGCTGGTCAAATAAATCATCAATCCTCGGCAGTGGATACTTATTCTTTATTGTCACTTTGTTTAATTGCCGGTAATCAATACACATCCGCATCGAACCATCCTTCTTCTTCATGAATAACACCGGTGCACCGCAAGGAGAAACACTAGGCTTGATAAAGCCCTTATCTAGCAAGTCTTGCAACTGATCTTTTAACTCCTTTAACTCTGGCGGCGCCATCCGATACGGTGGAATAGAAATAGGCTGAATGCCCGGTGCCAGATCAATACAGAAATTAATATTCCTATCGGGTGGCATACCCGGCAGGTCTGAAGAGAAGACCTCAGGAAACTCCCACAATATAGGAACCGAGTCAATAGAAGTAAGATCTATGTTGGAGTCGCGAACATATGCCAAATAAGCTAAACACCCCTTCTCGACCATGCATCGAGCCTTAATGTATGAAATAACATTGCTAGTGGCGTGACCTGGGGTCCCTCTCCACTCTAGTCAGGGCAATTTTGGCAAGGCCAAGGTTACTGTCTTGGCGTGACAATCTAGGATAGCATGATACAGGTACAACCAATCCATCCCCAAATAACATCAAAGTACACCATATCTAATAGTAATAAATCGACACGGGTCTCAAGACCCTCAAACACAACCACACATGAATGATGTACCCTGTTGACTACTATGGAGTCACCCACTAGTGTAGACACATAAACAAGAATATCCAAGGCATAACTAGACATGGCCATGCATGGTAAAAAGTAGGAAGACACATATAAATATGTAGACCCAGAGTCAAATAGTACTGAAGCATCTCTATCGCAAACCAGAATGGTACATGTAATCACATCATATGATGCCTCTTCCTCTTCCTCTGGCTGGCAAAGCATAAAATCAGGGATCAGCACCACCTCCCTGAACTATGTCTCTAGGACAGTCATCCACCGGCTGATCTCTACCTCTGGCGGGATGGCCTCTACCTATACGATCTCGAACACCACCTCTATGATCCCTACCTCTACCCCTAGCTGGCTGGGTAGGTTGTGGGCCACCTAGGGCCTGAATCATGCTATGAGGGCCCTGATACTGAGAACTTCTCGATGCTCGAAGGAAAACCCTAATACGGTGACCGGGGTCACCACAACCATAACAAGACCTCAGCTGCTGCGACTACTAACCTTGACGCCCCGAATGGCCTCCACAAATACTTTAAAGAGGCTGAGCACTGATGGGCTGCTGATCTGAATACTGCTCACAAAAACCACGATCACCTAAACCACCCTGTGAAGCCTGGAAAGCTGACTGAAACGTCCTGAAAGACTAGCCACTGTCATAAAAATCCCTACCTCCAGATGAGGCACCACTAATTTTTCCAGAATGATGAGGCCTCTTATTTGAAGCATGACCACCTCCCCGAGTAAGGGACATCTCAACTCTGCTGTCCGTGTTAGCCGCCTCCAAAAAATATATGTCACTACCATCTCCCAAAGCCATCTGAAGCTGGATCGGCTGAATCAACCCAGCAATGAACCTGCGCACCCTCTCCCACTCTAAATGGAGTATCACAACTACATGTCGTGTCAAATCCACAAATCTAGTCCTACATTGAGTAACAGTCATGGAGCTCTGCTGGAGGTGCTCAAACTGCCTCTAAAGTGCATCCTACTTAGTAACGGTGACAAACTTCTCCAAAAATAGCTCTGCAAACTGGTCCCATGTCAAAGATGGGGACCCTACTGGTTGAGTTAAGCAGAAATCTATCCACCAAGTCTTGGCGGATCTTGCAAGCCTAAAAGTGCAAAAAACAACACTGTTGGATTCCACTATTCCCATAGTCCTGAGAATCTCGTGGCAATTGAATAGGAAGTCCTGGGGATCATCTGATGAAGCACCGCTGAAGGTTGTGGTAAAAATCTTGGAGAACCGATCAAGTCTCCATAGAGCATCAGAAGTCATGGCCACTCCATCTCCAGCCTGAGCTGAAGTGCCTGTCTGAGCTGCCACTCCAGGCTGAACCACTAGGGGATGAGCCTGGGGAGCTACTGGCTCCAGATTACGCGTAACAGGTGTGCGAACCCCTCCTCCAGCCTGAGAAGTGGCTGGTGCAACTGGCAGCAAGCTTGCACAGGCGATACTGTCCATAAAGCCTGCTATCCGGACCACAACCTCCTGAAGATTTGGGTTGAATATAACCTCTCCTGGGACCTGAGCTGGGCCCACTAGAGCTGCTGGAGCTGGAACCACTTCACCATTTTCAATGTGAGGCTCCATCTCTAGAACTGCTGCCTGGGGCTTAGCTCTGCCCCTACCAAGGCCTCCGGCACGACCTCGGACTCTACCCCTCGTGGGATCTGCCTGAGGCTCGGATTGCTGATAAGCGGATGAGGAAGTTGGAACTCTCCTAAGCTAAATTATAATTTGCTACAAATGTGAAAAGTCTTCGAATAAACTATGAAATATTAATATTTTGGAGCGTTGGCTCGAATGATAACTACTATTGAGTAAATATTAAAAGTATTAAAAGGAGTTATGAATAATCCCTTGCCGGGATTGTTAAATATACTAAGTATTACCCTTTCCAAGATGTAAAAGTTATTGATATTGTTCCCTTATCAGGACTCATTTGTTAATTGTGTTGTGCCCTTGTTGCGACTCAATTGTTAATTGTTTTATTCTCTTGCCACAACATTCTTTATTATTGTTTATTTCTCTCGCCCATTTAGTTGTGATTACTATTTGGGCGAGGACGCATGATAATGCACAAAGGGTCATTCTGTGCCATTTTTAATTATTTTTGTATGATGGGTCATTCCGTGCCATTTTTGATTAGTTATGCACGAAAGAACATTTTGTGCCATGGTTGATTATATTTGCACGAAGGGTCATTCCGTGCCATGTTTTAACTATTATGCACGAAGGAACATTTCGTGCCATTGTTGATTATATTCACACGAAGGGTCATTCCGTGCCATGTTATGAGAGTTATGTGACTAAAAGCACGAAGGGTGATGTCGTACATTCTGTTTGATTGCTTTGGGTGAGGATGAGAGTAAAAGCACGAAGGGTGATGCCGTGCATTTTGTTTGATTGCTTTGGGTGAGGAAGAGAGTAAAAGCACGAAGGTTGATGCCGTGCAATTGTTGGATTTCCTATTTTTCGTATTTATTATTGTGCCGTATTTCTTAATTACACTGATTGCTTTTATATTCTGTTTGTGCTCCCCATTGTATGTTTTCCCTCCTTCTTACTGTTTAGTTCGGTACTTTGTTTCCTATTGTTGTACATGTATATATTTTAAACTGCATAGGTTTATGTGAGTATCTGGTCCTAGCCTTGTTACTAATTCGCCAGGATAAGCGAGGCACTTATCAGCACATGGGGTCGGTTGTGTTGATACAGGTTTCATACAACAACAATAGTACTAGTGCGAGTGTTGGTACTTCGATCATCGAGACACTGAGGTAGCCTTACAAGCGTCCGTAGGACCCGTTGTCTCCTCTATTTTTGCTTTCAGTCTGTTATCTCATGTATTCGAGGCAAACAATTTTATATTTCTTTCAGACAGTTATGTGTAGTACTCGTAGCAGTTTGTGAGCCAGTAACACCAGGTTTTGGGTAGTGATATGTTTCAAAACTTCCACATTGTTATAGTATTTGGTTAAACATAAAAGTCTTCCGCATTTATTTAACTGTTGATAGTATTTTATTGGTGATGTTGATGGAGGATGTGTAATGTTTACCTGGCCTAGCTCTGTTAGTAGGCGCCATCACGATGCTCGATGGTGGGATAAATCCGAGTTATGACACATCAGTATCCAAAAAATTGGCTTTTTCTTTAACATAAAAGAAATTATAAATTCTCTAATGTAAACAACAATTAAACGAAAACCAATCACATGAAAAAATAAAATTAAAAACCGAAAAGGAGAAAGAAACAAGAAACATAGCTTTTTTTTTGGTTATTCGGACAGTCTCTTTTTTTCTCTTTCTTTTTAGTTATCACGTTTTCCAGCATCTAGGGGTTTTAACATTAATTTTTCTTGAATTGTTTGTCATCGGCGAACATTAAATCTTGATTCGAGGCGTTTAAGTGACTTTTAAGGCTCAAGGGTTTCAAAATAGGGTAGAAGATGGTCAGGAGGGGTTATGGTTCGATTTCAGGCTTATTTGGATGAACTAGTGTTCGCCGGAATTAGGGTTCCGGCGACAGTTTTGGAATATTCGAGAAACACGGAGAAGATTCGAAGGAAAAGGAGTTAAAGGGTAGAATCAGGGGTTAAGGGTTGTTCTGGGGTGTTATTTGTGGAGTGATTGGCATAGGATCCGTCTCCCACCGGTAGGGTTCCGACGGGGTCTGTGTGAGTGTTTAGTGGCGGCTAGATCAGACGAGGAAGGAGAAGGGATTAAAATGATTCAGGCTTATTTGGTTTTTGATATATGAAAAGAGACTTAATGAACCAGAGTCGTTGGATGAGTGTTAATGAAAGGACGAGATCTCTTGATCACCGAACAGCGTCGTTTCCTTTTAATGAAACCAACCAATACGGCCGTTGGATTAAATGATTTCAATGGTTCAGATCCTATAAGCGCAAAATGCCGTCATTTCTTTTAAATGGGATCAAACTTTGTCTGTTGGATTAATTTGATCAAGGGCTTAGACTGAATTTCCAAAATGGGGTTGTTTAGTTCATGTAGGGGCAGATCGGATAAAGGACCTTTGGGCCTGGGCGGGTGCTTTATTATTTGGGCTGGGGTATTTTGATTTTGGTTTGGGTATTTAGCCCAAATTAATTTCCTCCTTGTTCATTATTTCCTTCCCTTTTTATATTATATTTTCAGTTGTATTTTTTATTTTCTTTTTCTTTTTCAATTTTATATATTTTTTCCGATTTTATTAAATTGTTAAACTGACCAAAGCTAATTAGATTCTAATTTATTTCCTAACTATTGATAGTAATATTCAATTAAAATACTAAAAATGTTATTTTTGATTTTTTCCTTAAATTGTTTCAAAATGAATTAATACTAAAATTGTAAAATTAAAAATTCTCATACATATGCATATTATTGTATTTTTTAATATGAATTAATTAACACAAAAATTCAACAAATGAAATCATTTTTTTGGATTTTAGGAATAATTTGCTTAGGAAAAAAATCACATGCTCAAAGTGAGGTTTTGATCGTATTGATGGATTCAGAAGTCCAAAGGGTAGTTCTATGATTTATGGGCTAGACTAGATTGTGTAATTTCAACTATTTTGTGTTATCAGACCTATGCGAGATAGGGTGACGTGGGATCACCCTCAGGTATATTCTTGGTAAGTTTATTCGGCTATTGGTTGACTTCAAGGACAACTCTGGGTGTGCTCAGGATGAGCGATTATTTAAGTTGGGGAGATGTGATGACATAACCCGTCGTTTCAGGAGTTTCACCCTGTTTTTCCCATTTCATGTTTCTTCATGTTTCATTACTAGTAATTAGTGTGTTAGAGTTGATTTGTCTTGGTTTTGGTAGAAAATGAGATTCTTATTATCTTTAAGGAATGCTTGGTTTGGAAAAGTCAATCCAAGGTTAACTTATTAGTTATAGGGCTCGGATGTGATTTCCGGTGATTCGGTTAGTTTCTGGTGAAGTTAGCATTTTGGCGATTTCTGGTTGATAGGTGAGATTTTGATCCGAGGGTCGACGTGGAATTTCGAGAGTTATAGTAGCTTCGTTTGGTGATTTGAGATGTGTGTGCAAAATTTCAGTTGATTCAAAAGTGTTTTTGCTGGGTTTTTGATCGAATGTGAGTTTCGGAGGATTTGGATGAACCTAAGCTTGAATTTAATGTAATTTGCTGATTTTTGTGTTAACTATTGTATTTTGATGGTTCGAGCAAGTTTAAATAAGGTATTGGACCATATCGGTGTTTTTGATTGAGGTCCAAGGGGCCTCGGGGTGGTTTTGGATGGCCATCGGGATGAATTTTAGAGTTGTGGAATTTCTGGTTTGCTGGTATCTGGTATTTCCACATATGCGGAATTGGAGCCGCAGATGCGGTTCCGCAGATACGAAGAAGGGGTTGCAGGTGCGGCTCTTATCCATATGGAGGAGTTTCACAGATGCGGATAAATTTTGTAGATGCGGTGTCCACAGAAGCGGTCCGGAGCAGTTTTGAAGAATCCGTAGAAGCAGAAGAGATTCCACATAAGTGGTCACCGCAAATGCGGTATCTGAGTCGTAGAAGCGGAAATAGGCCTGGGCAGAAGGGTTTTAAAATAACATTTCATCTGCGAGCTAAGGGCATTTTCCTCCATTGTTGAATATCTTGAGAGCTTTTTAGCAGCATTTTAAGAGGGTTCGACTCGGATAGACTCGAGGTAAGATTCATGAGTTAAAAACATGATTATTATGTGAAATTAACCTAGAAATTCATGGAAATTAAGCCTAATATTGATGAACTAGGGCTTGAGAATTTGAAATTTGATTTAGCCATTTGAGATGCCATTGAGCTCGAATTCAAGAGTTCTTGGTATTTATAAACTCATGGTGAGATAAGGAATTCATTGATGTTAAATTTTCTAATTTCACGGAAGTGATCCCGGGGCTCGGACTTTGCTAATTTTGAGATTGTTTTGCTATTTTTTGATTATTTTTAATTAGATATTGTCCCATTGGCATATTGTGATGTATTCACTCTAATGTTGGATAGATTCGACGCGTGTGGAGGCCGATTTGAGGCAAAAAGGCGTCGAGAGCAAAGATTTAATCGGTTCAAGGTGAGTAATGATTGTAAATGATATCCTGAGGGTTTGAAACCTCGGATTTGCACACAGTAGTGCTATATTGAGGAGATTTACACGCTGGATAGTGAGTGTGGGTAGAGCACCATTGGGGATTGTGACCTGGTCTGTCCCGGTTGTTGATATTACCGCGTATTTGACTGAAACTTATTTGATATTATCATGATTTTGGTTGATTGCCATATTTGGGCTTCGTGCAAATTATCTGAACCTTTCAGGGATTTTTATCACTCTTTCCTCACTATTTGATATACTACTTGAACTCTGTCCTGTTGATAATACTATTTTTGAAAACTCAGTTATTTTAATTGATTTTGAGACATTACCGATATTTCACCGTTGTCTGCATAGATAACCAGTATTTTATTAATGCCCGAGGGGCTTATGACATTTTTTGGACTGAGTGAGGCTTTCAGGCCTTGAGCGTGATGTGAGGAGGCTTTCAGGTCTCGAGTGATAAGTGAGGAGGCTTTCAGGCCTTGAGTGATATGTGAGAAGGCTTTTAGGCCATATGTCGGTATGTATAGGCTTTCATGCCTTATGATGATATAGCGCTTGGGCTGTAGGAGCCCCTCCGGAGTCTGCACCCCCATAGTGAGCGCGGGTACCCATATGATTTTTGAGTGAGCCCAAGGGGCTGATGTTATACTGCGTGACTGATACTAAATCCGAGGGGCTGATACTGTTCTGAGTGATGTTGTTCGAGGGTTTCTTCATTTTATCACATTTTGACTTCTAGAGCTCGGTCCTTGGTGATTTTTGAAGGGATTTTCACCTGGACAATTTGGGTAAGTACTTCTCACTCAATTTACACCAATTTCCATAAATCTCCTCTTAATTTCATCCTTTAATTTCAGATTTTTAATGAAAAATGGGTAGAACTTTATAGACCGAGTTATTGACTTTTGAGGGGGTATTTGACCTCCGATTTGAGAGATTTTTATATGGTTAGACTCATGAGAGTACGAGGTTTCTAAAAATTTAAAAATTATCCGAATGTGAGATGTTGGCCTGATGGGCATTTTGGTCATTTTGCCTAATTTTGCGCTTTAGCTTTGAATTAAATAGTAGAATCAGTTGCTTGAGATGTTATTTACAACGTGTGATTTAATTGAATAGATTTTGGCCATTTAGAGTCGAGTACTCGTGGCAAGAATGTGGTTGTTAGTTGAATTTTGCCGGTTCGAGGTAATTATCTCGCCTAACCTTGTGTGGGGGACTTTTCCTTAGGATTTGAGTCTTCTTTGTTGATAATATTCCTTGTACCGAGGTGACGAGCGCGTGCTCAGATTTATTTGTGAAAATTGTCCCTTTTAGGCTCTTAGATCCTTGAAATCATCGAATACGGAGTTGTTCTGGATATGATTGAGTTTCCTGTTATTAGTCTCACTTCCACATGACTTGGAATTTATTTGCCTTTTTGGTTTATTATTGTTGCCAAATTGACTTTTACTTGTTTAACTGAAGACATATACTCTTATCTAGCCACGTTATCTTTCTTAACTGCTTGTCTTAAATTGGAAATCATTATTTCTATTACTCATGTAATTAATTGGCCCTAATTGAAAAGAAGTTAGATGCCCCATGCTTAGACGATATTTCCTTATTGAAATTTATGAAACTTATGTTAAATCCCTCATTGTTGAATTACGTATTATGGAATGGTTGCTTCGTAGTATTTCCTCCCTTGCTGAGTTTTTCTTGTTGCACTTAATATTTCCCTGTTGCTGTTATTCCTTGTGAGTTAGTTGTACCGTCTTTTGGTGAATGGAAAATCTTGAGTTGATTCTCTTACTTTGTTCTTGTATATATATATATATATATATATATATATATATATATATATATATATATATATATATATATATATATATATATATATATATATATATATATATATATATATATATATATATATATTGTCATTTGTTGTATTATACTTAAGATTATGCACGAGGTTTCCGTCGTGCGATTGTTGATATTATGATGTACGAAGTTTCTGCCATGCGATTGTTGATATTGAGATGCATGAGGTTTCTGTCGTTCGGTAGTTGCTATTGTGATGCACGAGGTCTATACCGTGCTGTTGTTGTTGAAGGGTTGCACGAGGTCTTTGCCGTGCCATTGTTGTTATTGTTGTTTTGCACATGCGGCGTAATAAGGCAGGATATGTTATATTCTTACATATGGGTTACGCATGTGGTGGAATAAGGTGGGACATTGTTATGTACGTGTGGTGAAATAAGGCGGTGCCTATTATATTGTTATTGCACACATGGCGAAATAAGGGGGGCTATGTAAGGGATTGATTGTATAGAGTTGTGACGACATGTGGAGGCATTCCTATTTGTTTAATATTGTGGTTGTGGGTTGCTTACCTATGTGAGCATTACCACTTGGGAGTCGTGAGGAAACATCGTACGTGCGGTCTGTTCTCCCTTTTTCATGTTCGCCTACTAGTAGCATTTTGTTAGAAACACTTGCATAAGCATACACGTAACTGAACACTCCTATTAGAGGTGAATTTCCTTCTGATTTTGCTAAGGGTGGAGGTACACCATTGTTTATCCATTATATTTGCGAAAGTGACCCTATTTTCCTAGTAGTTGTCAGCATGACCATGAGATTGATGGGCATAGGATGCCAATTGTTAGATTTTTAGATACTGAGTCTTTTACGTGTTGTGGTTGTTCGAGACTTGGTGGACTTGTGGATAGAGTTGAATAAGACCTTCTAGGAACATCATTGTAGGATATGAGTTATTGACCTATTTCTCCGCTTGGTGTGTTGTGACCTTAGGATTTGGATTGTGATTCTGCCTTCATTTCCTATCACCGTTTGTTATACACTCATTGTTAATTGTTGTATTTATTGCTTGTTGTGAATTGTAGCATTCTTGGTCATTGATGCAGTCTTTATCATTCATATGTAGTTACCATTTTTCAAATGATTATACTATTTATTGACCAGTAGGTGCCTTGACTATTCCTCGTCACTACTCCATCGAGGTTAGTCTTGATACTTACTGGGCCCCGCCGTAGTATGCTCATGCTACTCTTCTACACATGTTTTGTTGTGCAGATATTGGTGCTCCCGTATAGTTTTGTCAGCCTTGGAAGGAGGCATATCGGTAAGGACTTCAAGGTATATCTTCTACATCCACAGACCGAGGAGTCCCTTACCAGCTTTTCTCTAATAAGTATAGTTCTTCCAGTAATTTTTCTTTGTATAGATATTCGTGAGTCAGAGCCTCTTATTTTTCCCTTAGCTTGTCATTTGTGAGTTTTCGGGTTTTGGGTGTTCGTTAGCTTTGAGAATTGTTGCGGTATGTGTGCAGCGGCACCTTAAACATTGATTATTTTACTAGTTCAATTTTAATTATTTTTCTTCTGCAAATTTTGGTTTATCTTTCGCATTGTTAGGCTTACCTAGTCGTAGGGACTAGGTGCCATCACGACATGTTTATGAAGGGTGAACTGGGGTTGTGACAAGTTGGTATCAGAGTTCTAGGTTCATAGGAGTCACATATCACAAGCCGTTTTATTAGAGTCTCGTGGATCAGTACGGAGATATCTGTACTTATCTGCGAGAAGCTATGTAACCGTTAGGAAAATTCAACATAATTTGATTTCCCTGTCGTGCGATATTTTTGACATCTACAATCCTAAACCTCTATCTTCTACTCTCTCACAGATGGTGAGGACACGTACTACTCGAGGCGATCAGTCACCCGCGCCCCCTGCTGTAGCCGTCAAAGGTCGAGGCCGGGGTAGAGTTCGAGGATGCGCACGTGGTGCAGCGAGACTGCCTACACGAGCTACCGCCAATGTACTACCAGCAAATCCAACTGGAGTCCAGGCACCTGACACGCCCACTGCTAATACTACCCCAGCCATTCAGGAGACTTTGGCCCACTTCATGAGTATGTACACAACTTTGGCCTAGGCAGGATTGCTTCCCCTTGCTGCAGCCACATCCCAGGCCGTGGGAGGATCATAGACTCCCGCCGCCCGCATTCCTGAGCAACGAGTGCATGTTGAGCAGGTCCCAGAGATTACTCCTGCGCCGCATGCGGCACCAGTTCATCTCGAGGGAATGGCAGCGGCTTCCGAGCAGGAGCAGATAAGACTAGAGAGGTTCTAGAAGTATGATCCTCCGGTGTTCTATGGATTAGTATCAGACGATGCCTTGGGGTTTCTTGACGAGTATTCCCGTATTCTCTGTCCTATGGGTCTCTCTGGATCGAGCGGCATTTATTTTACTACTTTTCAGCTTTGAGGAGCCACCTATGGTTGGTGGCGCACCTATGAGTTAGACAGTCCAGATGAGGAAACTTCACTGACTTGGACTCAGTTTTTAGATATGTTTCTGAGAGAGTTTGTTTCTCAGAGCCTCAGAGATGGATGGCGCGCGGAGTTTGACTATTTGCGCTAGGGTTCTATGACTGTGTCGGAGTATGATGTCTGTTAAAACAGTTTGGATAGACATGCGTCAGCCTTGGTTTCTACTGTTCACGAGAAGGTTCGCCGGTTCATTGAGGGGATTATTCCTAGCATCAGGTTTAGCATGGCCTGTGAGTTAGAGATAGATATTTCATTTCAGTAGGTGGTGAACATTGCTAAGAGGATAGATGGTATGCATGCTAGAGCGAGAGAGAGAGAGAGAGAGAGAGAGCAAAAGAGATCAGGAGGGAGAGTTCGAGGAGGCGAGGAGTCCTTGTACACCGAGGAGATATCCAGGTCCTTATTTTGGAGGCAGGGTTCGTCATGGTAGAGGTTTTGCGGGTTAGCTAGTTCAGTTCACGTTTTAGACTCAGTATGGTAATTCAGGTGTTCATGGGTCTCGGGGTACCCGTACCACATAGTTCCCACTGCATCGTCAACAGAGGGTGTGCTTTGAGTGTGAAGATACTAGCCACATGGTGAGAGACTGTCCTAGACTATGGAGTGATGTGTCACGATGAGGTATTCAGGCAGGTAGAGGGCACCCAAGAAGGGGAGGCCCATCTCATTGATGCGTTTCATATGGTAGGCTTAAGGCCGGTATGCCAGTTGAGTGTCATTCAAGTATGGATTCGATCTATTATTGAGGGGTACTATCTGTAATTCATCACGGTTCTGCTTATCGGGGCAAATTTCCTTGTTTGTTGTTCCATTTCTAGGAGCACTTCATGATTTGCACTCTGTCTATGTGATTATCCTGTTGGAAGGTTGTATACGTGATAGTCGTGTCTATCATCCGTTTCTAGCTGTTATCGACAGTTATGAGGCTAGTTGTGAATTCATGTTGTCTATATCAGTAGGTTTAATGTAATCACCGAGTATTCCTGGTTAGGAGCTATAATTTCTATGCTCCACCGGTGTGGGAGCCAACATGTATTGTAATTTGTAGACGGAATTGATCTAGCGAGAGTCTCTAGATGGGTTCATGTGTGCCCTACTTTTGACTCACTGTTGAGGGTGGGACCCTCATGATTTCAAGTGATTTGATATATTGAGACCTTGCTGTGTACAACAATGAGAGTTGTATCAGTATAAGATCCTTGTGAGTCTTTTATATGATTTCATTCCTTCTTGTTAGATGTTTTTGTCGATTTGTGTTTTAGGATAATTTGTGCTAGTTTGATTTGTTGTTAGTTCCCGTATGTGCTTCCTTCTCATATTTAGTTCCGTTCTATGCTTCTTGAGATCAACTTGTGGGATGTGTACCCATTGGTGTTGGCTGAGATTTGTTTATTCGGGTGCTTATTAAGTGGTTTTCGTGATTATTGTATCAATACCAGTGTTGTGGAGGTTTGAAGAGAGTTCCTTTTGAATATGAGGCTTATGGCCTGTACTGATTTGATATCAGGCAAGTATTGCTTTTAGAAATGTTATTGTGGGCCTATGTGTGATGTGCCAAATTGTGTGGTTGTATCCTCTGTATGTTGACTTGTATTGAAATATCTGGTTGAGGCTGATACCGGATATGGATTTAAAATTGGGTCTTTTTGAGACGAATGGAAGGTGAGAAATTCTGGGTTGTAGGCCTATTGGTATTGCTAGAAAGGTTAAATTTCAGTTGAAATGGTGTCATCACGCTTAAGCGAATTGGGGTGATGTGGGATCACCCGCGGGTGTATATTGTAAGTGTGCGCTCAGTGACTTGAAGAATTTAAGTATGTTCTCTATGTCCGTTCCAGGACGAACGAATGTTTAAGTGTGGGAGGATGTAACGACCTGACCGGTTATTTTTAGAACTCATGCCCTAATCCCCTATTAACTACTTCCCATAAGTTTATTTCTATTATTTTAGTGTGTCGGGACGTTTGGTGTTGAGCATCGGAGAGTTTTGGGGCACGTAGTCCCTAAATGAGAGCTTAAGTGTTGAAAAGTGGTATGTAGTCAAAACAGTGTGAACACAACCTCGGAATGGAAAACTGATGGTTCCGTTAGGTGTTTTTGGGGTGGGGAGTGCATTCACAATGTGTTTTGGAGGTCCGTATCTAATTTTGGCTTGAAATGCTGAAGTTTGAATTTTCAAAGTCTCCGGTTCGACAGTGAGTTTTTGATCAGAGGGTCGGAATGGAAGTTTGGAAGTTTCAGTAGCTCCGTCATGTCATTTGGGATGTGTGTGCAAAATTTCAGGTCATTCGGACGTTGTGCGGTTGGATTTTTGGTTAAAAGTGTATTTTGAGGATTTTGAAGTTCATAAGCTTGATTTTTGGTTTGATCCGTCGTTTTGATGTTGTTTTATGTGATTTGAAACATTGAGCGAGTTTGTGTTAGGTGATATCACTTCTGTGTGTGATTAGATGAGGTCCCAGGAGCCTCGGGTGTGTTTCGGATGGGCTACGGGTTATTTTTCCTCCATTTTGAACTACTGTTGCTGCTTCTGGTACTCCTTCTTCGCGTTCGCGATTTGGCCATCGCGTTTGCGAAGCTTATCTTGGCCACCTGGAAAATACTTCTACGCGTTCACATTTACAGCCTCGCGTTTGTGAAGCACTGCATCTTCCTTCACCGCGTTCGCAAAGACCAGCCTTCTCCTCTTCCGTGTTCATGTCCTTGACAACGCGTTCGCGTAGGCCCATATTTGGACCCCTCTTTTTTCTTCTACGCGTTCGTGTGGCCCGCATCGCGTTTACGTAAGCCCCCAACCCATACCCTCGTGTTCACATTCTTTTATTTACGACTGCGAAGGGTAACGTCAGTCACTTACATTTTCCTTCTCCGCAAATGTGAGCCCATCTACGCGTTCGCAATGAAACATTTACTAGGCAGACAGAATTTAATCCCGAATTTGAAGGTTTCTTCATTTTATCACATTTTGACTTTTAGAGCTTGGTCCTTGGCGATTTTTGAAGGGATTTTCACCTGGAAAACTTGGATCAGCACTTCTCACTTGATTTAGACCAAATTTTCATGAATCTCCTCTTAATTTTATCCTTTAATTTCAGATTTTTAATGAAAAATGGATAGAACTTCATAGACCAAGTTATTGCGTTTTGAGGGGGTATTTGACCTCCGATTTGAGAGATTTTTATATGGTTAGACTCATGAGACTACGAGGGTTATCAAAATGTAAAAATTAGCCGATTTCGAGACGTTGTCTTGAGGGACATTTTTGTTATTTTGCCTAATTTCGCGCTTTAGCTTTGAATTAAATAGTAGAATCAGTTGCTTAAGATGTTATTTACAATGTGTGATTTAATTGAACAGATTTGGGTCATTTTGGAGTCAAGTACTCGTGGCAAGAACGTGGTTGCTTGTTGATTTTTGCCGGTTCGAGATAAGTATCTTGCCTATCCTTGTGTGGGGGACTTTCCCTTAGGATTTGAGTCTTCTTTGTTGATTGTATTCCTTGTACGCGAGGTGACGAGTGGGTGCTCGGATTTATTTGTGGAAAATTATCTCTTTTAGGCTCTTAGATCCTTGAAATCATCGATTATGGAGTTGTTCTTGATACGATTGAGTTTCCTGTTATTAGTTTCACTTCTACATGACTTACTTTGTATTTATTTGCCCTTTTGGTTTATTCTTGTTGCCTAATTAACTTTTACTTGTTTAACTAACGACATATACTCTTATCTAGCCACGTTATCTTTCTTAACTACTTGTCTTAAATTGGAAGGAGGTACAGTTCAATTCTCTCAGCCTTGGAAGGAGGCGTATCGGTAGAGATTTTAAGGTATATCTGCTACGTCCGCGGACCGAGGAGTCCCTTTCCAGCTTTTTTGTAATAAGTATAGTTCTTCTAGTAATTTCTCCTTGTATAGATATTCTTGAGTCAGAACCTCTTATGTATTTCTTAGCTTGCGATTTGTGAGTTTTCGGGTTTTGGGAGTTTGTTAGCTTCGAGAATTGTTGTGGTATGTGCCGAGCAGCACCTTAAACCTTGTTTATTTTACCTGTTCAGTTTTATTAACTGTTCTTCTGCAAATTTGGGTTTATTTTCCACATTGTTAAGCTTACCTAGTCGTAGGGACTAGGTGCCGTCGCGACATGTTCAACTGGGGTCGTGACATTCTTGAAGCAGAATTCACCATATCAATTGGGGTAAGTATTCTCTAATCAGTTTTTGGATATATTTGATGAATCTATCTTTGTTTGTCTGTTTCCTTTATCTTGTGAATACTCTATTCTCATAAGATGACTTAATCGTTAATAGATCAAGCTTTGGTACTTGTTTTCGGATTACCACTTTCACGCAAAATATTGTCTAATGAACCTAAGTTAATACATTCAAGTTGTATGAGCCTGTGATCCAAAGTAATCATGATCAATCTCCCCAGAAACTGCCTTCATGTTTATGACCATGTTGTTCTCTTTCTTCTCAATGTCAACTTTCATTTATTTGTCTCATACAACCTAGTTGTTTTCTATCTGTTATAAGCAATATCATTGATCAATTGTTGCCGAAGACTTGAATCATTAGTAAATGATGTAAGAAATGAGGCGTTCAACTAGCATCTCGTAATGTATTAGCTTGACGCTCGACATTTTGCCATGGAATACTTGTTGATAATGTGCTTAAAGAGCAGAAATATCTATCAATATATTTCAGCCCTTGAGTTGTTTTATTTTTAGGAGTCTGGGAAGCAAATGGTACATCTAAATGAGGACTATAACATATCCTCTATATTGTCGTAAAAATGTTTTACAGGAATGCATAATCTCACACAGTATTAACACAACTTACCTGTGCTTAATTCCCAAGGCCAGAAACCTTTTCTATATAGCTCAATGTAGACCTATTAGTTTATGTAACACAACTTACAAAATAATTACTAAAATAATTATTAGATCAGGGTTAAGCCTTTTATACATAAATTAATTGGACCTACTCAATCCAGCTTCCAGCAAGGGAAAAGGGCTTCAGACAACGCTACTATTGTCCAAGAATTACTCAATCACTTAAAAAGAAAAAACAAAGGTAGAATAGGGCACATGTTAATAAAATAAAATTTAGAAAAAGCCTTTAATAGGCTGGAATGGTCTTTCCTCCATACTACATTACAATAGTTAGCCTCCCATAAAACTTAATATCCCTAATCTTGTCGTGTGTTACCACTTTCTCCATAGCTATCCTAATCAACGGATCCCCAATTCAATTTTTTCGGCTAATTAGGAGAATCCGTCAAGGAGATCCTTTATCACTATATTTGTTCATCATCGTGCATAGAAATATTATCTAGGAGCATATTCCAATCTGTTGATTATTTAACATGGAAATCCATTACAATTTCCAAAGATGGCCCACAACTATTCCACCTCTTCTTTGCGGACGGCATTATACTCATATCTACTATTCAAAAAAAGAGTTGCACCACAATCATAGACACCCTAAAAGCATTCATTTACCTATCAGGACAAATACTCAATTTTCATAAATCAAAAATTTTCTTTTCTGCTAACTGTAGTACTCAACAAAAACATTCTATACTTGAAAACTTCAATATGCTTGAAGGAACTCATTTTGGGAAATACTTTGGACAACTTCAAAGCTCGATTGGCAGGATGAAAATTAAAGTTTCTATCTCTTCCGGGGATACTAACTCTTATTAAATCTACACTCTCAAGTCTACCAACTCATATAATGCAATTCACTGCAAATCCAAAATCATTTCTAAAAAAGATGGAGCAATATATGCGTAATTTCTTATGGGGAACTACTCAACAAAAAAGGAAATTACATTTGGTGAATTGGAAATCTATCATGATGCCCAAAGACATAAGAGGCTTAGCCATACAAAACCTTAAGCTAAAAAAAAGAAGCTCTACTTGCTAGCTTGGTGTCACAGGGGGATTTTATGACAATCGGATTCTGCCCGAAGTCCACCTCCGTGCGGCAACCAAGCCCAGCTTGGTTTCAGCCTTAGATTACTTTTAGGGACGTTTAGAACAAAGAACGAAAATAGGCAGCAATGAAATGATAAAAAGGCACACGAGATTACAGGAATTTCTTCCCAACTTATATTAATGGAGTGAATACAAGAACACAAAGCCAACCCTATGGCCAAGACAAAGAATTCCCCAATTCCCTGCCCCGAAATGACTTCCTACCCTTAGGAAAATGACTTAGACGAATTTGGCTAACACAATTAGACCAAGACTAAGTTCTGCCCGTTTTAGGCCACCCTAGGCACATATAAATAAGGCTACAATTAGTTGACAAGCCCCAACTGATGGGCAGATAAGATAGGACAAGTACAAAAACGTGGGCACACTTTTAGGCCATGATCTTCAGCATTTCTTGGAGAGGTTACAACTGCCAAACTGCTCCCTCATGTGCTTGGCACAAGTTCTCCAGCTCCAGCTTTTGCACATGCTGAATTTCGTCCAGCCTTTGGCCCGAGGCTGGCATTGCGCCCAGCCCTTCCTTGGCACTGCTCCGCACCAATGTCATTTGCTACAGCTTGCCGCCCATCGACTTAGCCACGTTCCTTGTCCCAGCTGCCCGCTTTAGTCAAGTTGCCCCCAACTTGATCAAATCTTCCCGCATCAATTTTCCCTTGCTTGTCCCGCATTGCCTTGCCTTATTTTGCCACGTCTTTGCCCCTGGTTGACATGGCTTTGCCTTGCCATTGCTTTGCCAACCCGCACATCTAAGTTATTGGCACCTTGCTTCCGTCCAAGGTGCCTTAGTCATGCTCCGCATAGTCCATCATGCCGAGTCGCCCGTCATGATGTTGCCCCAATTTTCAGGAGTTGTGCCAAGTCCATCATGAAAATACTTGCCACAACCCACACCTGCCGATGATCATTGTCCGGGGGCTAACAAACCACCCCCACTTGAAGAATTCGTCGTCCTCGACGAACTAGCTTCCGCATTTTTAAATACCATCATAGGACTCAAATATGCTGTTGTTGCTTGCTCTTGTTCCTCATTGTTTTCCTCATCTTCAGATTTTTCTTCAGCAAACAACGCTGAAAGCTTTTCAATTCTTGGATAGTCTCTCGCCATGTGTGGTCCTTTGCAAATAAAACAGCCATCAAACTTGCTGTTTTATCCCCACTTTGTCGAAGATCCAGCACCCTGCTTCGCCTTCTCATTGCCATTTCCCTCAACAGCATTATCCTTGTCGTTCCCATTTTTCCTCCACTCTTTTCCCTTGTCCTTGTTCCCGTTTATGGACTTTGAAGTAGTAGAGAAGTCAAAACCATCTTGTCCCAACCGGAAATCAACCAACGCATCCGCTGCAGCAATGGCACTAGGAAGATCTTTCACATTCTGCCTTCGTAGTTCCATTTGCGCCCACGGTTGCAGCCCATAAAGGAAATTATTTAGCTTGTCCTTATGAGACATGTTGCTTATATCCAACATCAAAGAACTAAACTCTTTGACATAATCCCTGATCGTTCTAGTTTGCCTCAACTTTTTCAAACGGTCTCTAGCAATCCAGCCCGCATTGCTATGAAAGAATTGATCCTTCAACTCTTTTTGCATCCCTTCCCAAGAGTCAATTTTCGGCCTACCAGCACTTACATCGTCTGCCACGCGCGTCCGCCACCAAAGCTTCGCATCATCTACCAGATACATAGCTGTAATGGTGACTTTGTCCTTCTCTAGCACCTTAGAAGCATAGAAGTACTGCTCCATATCCCACAGGAAGTTTTCGAGTTTCTTGGCACTCCTTGCACCATTAAACTCTTTAGGCTCCGGAATTTTGACTTTGGTACGATCTGCCCGACGCTGTGCTTCATCATTGCTAACAGCCCGACGCAACAACCCATTTTCCGTTTTCAGATATGTGCACTCCTGGCTCAGCCTGTTTAACTCGCCCTCAAGGTAAGCAAGACGAGTTATAATTGTCAAAAACTAATCCCCATCAGGTTTTCCGATAAGTGCCTCTAGTGCATCAACCTTTTCCTTCAGTTATGCGTTGCCACCAGCCATTCTTCACAAAATTCAACCACTGAATGTTGTGTCCTCGCCCCGATCTAACAGCGCTATAATACCAATGTCACAGGGGGATTATACGACAATCGGATTCTGCCCGAAGTCCACCTCCGTGCGGCAACCAAGCCCAGCCTTGGTTTCAGCCTTAGATTACTTTTAGGGACGTTAGAACAAAGAACGAAAATAGGCAACAATGAAATAATAAAAAGGCACACGAGATTACAGGAATTTCTTCCCAACTTGTATTAATAGAGTGAATACATGAAAAAACAAAGCCAACCCTATGGCCAAGACAAAGAATTCCCCAATTTCCTGCCCCAAAATAACTTCCTACCCTTAGGAAAATGACTTAGACGAATTTGGCTAACACAATTAGACCAAGACTAAGTTCTGCCCGTTTTAGGCCACCCTAGGCACATATAAATAAGGCTACAATCAGTTGACAAGCCCCAACTGATGGGCAGATAAGATAGGACAAGTACAAAAACGTGGGCACACTTTTAGGCCATGATCTTCAGCATTTCTTGGAGAGGTTACAACTGCCAAACTGCTCCCTCATGTGCTTGGCACATGTTCTCCAGCTCCAGCTTTTGCACATGCTGAATTTCGTCCAGCCTTTGGCCCGAGGCTGGCATTGCGCCCAGCCCTTCCTTGGCACTGCTCCGCACCAATGCCATTTGCCACAGCTTGCCGCCCATCGACCTAGCCACGTTCCTTGTCCCAGCTGCCCGCTTTAGTCAAGTTGCCCCCAACTTGATCAAATCTGCCCGCATCAATTTTCCCTTGCTTTTCCTGCATTGCCTTGCCTTATTTTTCCACGTCTTTGCCCCTGCTTGACATGGCTTTGCCTTGCCATTGCTTTGCCAACCCGCACATCTAAGTTATTGGCACCTTGCTTCCGTCCAAGGTGCCTTAGTCATGCTCCGCATAGTCCATCATGCCGAGTCGCCCGTCATGATGTTGCCCCAATTTTCAGGAGTTGTGCCAAGTCCATCATGAAAATACTTGCCACAACCCACACCTGCCGATGATCATTGTCCGGGGGCTAACAAACCACCCCCACTTGAAGAATTCGTCGTCCTCGACGAACTAGCTTCCGCATTTTTAAATACCATCATAGGACTCAAATATGCTGTTGTTGCTTGCTCTTGTTCCTCATTGTTTTCCTCATCTTCAGATTTTTCTTCAGCAAACAACGCTGAAAGCTTTTCAATTCTTGGATAGTCTCTCACCATGTGTGGTCCTTTGCAAATAAAACAGCCATCAAACTTGCTGTTTTATCCCCACTTTGTCGAAGATCCAGCACCCTGCTTTGCCTTCTTATTGCCATTTCCCTCAACAGCATTATCCTTGTCGTTCCCATTTTTCCTCCACTCTTTTCCCTTGTCCTTGTTCCCGTTTATGGACTTTGAAGTAGTAGAGAAGTCAAAACCATCTTGTCCCAACCGGAAATCAACCAACGCATCCGCTGCAGCAATGGCACTAGGAAGATCTTTCACATTCTGCCTTCGTAGTTCCATTTGCGCCCACGGTTGCAGCCCATAAAGGAAATTATTTAGCTTGTCCTTGTGAGACATGTTGCTTATATCCAACATCAAAGAACTAAACTCTTTGACATAATCCCTGATCGTTCTAGTTTGCCTCAACTTTTTCAAACGGTCTCTAGCAATCCAGCCCGCATTGCTATGAAAGAATTGATCCTTCAACTCTTTTTGCATCCCTTCCCAAGAGTCAATTTTCGGCCTACCAGCACTTACATCGTCTGCCACGCGCGTCCGCCACCAAAGCTTCGCATCATCCACCAGATACATAGCTGTAATGGTGACTTTGTCCTTCTCTAGCACCTTAGAAGCATAGAAGTACTGCTCCATATCCCACAGGAAGTTTTCGAGTTTCTTGGCACTCCTTGCACCATTAAACTCTTTAGGCTCCGGAATTTTGACTTTGGTACGATCTGCCCCACGCTGTGCTTCATCATTGCTAACAGCCCGACGCAACAACCCATTTTCCGTTTTCAGATATGTGCACTCCTGGCTCAGCCTGTTTAACTCGCCCTCAAGGTAAGCAAGACGAGTTATAATTGTCAAAAACTAATCCCCATCAGGTTTTCCGATAAGTGCCTCTAGTGCATCAACCTTTTCCTTCAGTTATGCGTTGCCACCAGCCATTCTTCACAAAATTCAACCACTGAATGTTGTGTCCTCGCCCCGATCTAACAGCGCTATAATACCAATGTCACAGGGGGATTATACGACAATCGGATTCTGCCCGAAGTCCACCTCCGTGCGGCAACCAAGCCCAGCCTTGGTTTCAGCCTTAGATTACTTTTAGGGACGTTAGAACAAAGAACGAAAATAGGCAACAATGAAATAATAAAAAGGCACACGAGATTACAGGAATTTCTTCCCAACTTGTATTAATAGAGTGAATACATGAAAAAACAAAGCCAACCCTATGGCCAAGACAAAGAATTCCCCAATTTCCTGCCCCAAAATAACTTCCTACCCTTAGGAAAATGACTTAGACGAATTTGGCTAACACAATTAGACCAAGACTAAGTTCTGCCCGTTTTAGGCCACCCTAGGCACATATAAATAAGGCTACAATCAGTTGACAAGCCCCAACTGATGGGCAGATAAGATAGGACAAGTACAAAAACGTGGGCACACTTTTAGGCCATGATCTTCAGCATTTCTTGGAGAGGTTACAACTGCCAAACTGCTCCCTCATGTGCTTGGCACATGTTCTCCAGCTCCAGCTTTTGCACATGCTGAATTTCGTCCAGCCTTTGGCCCGAGGCTGGCATTGCGCCCAGCCCTTCCTTGGCACTGCTCCGCACCAATGCCATTTGCCACAGCTTGCCGCCCATCGACCTAGCCACGTTCCTTGTCCCAGCTGCCCGCTTTAGTCAAGTTGCCCCCAACTTGATCAAATCTGCCCGCATCAATTTTCCCTTGCTTGTCCCGCATTGCCTTGCCTTATTTTGCCATGTCTTTGCCCCTGCTTGACATGGCTTTGCCTTGCCATTGCTTTGCCAACCCGCACGTCTAAGTTATTGGCGCCTTGCTTCCGTCCAAGGTGCCTTAGTCATGCTCCGCATAGTCCATCATGCCGAGTCGCCCGTCATGATGTTGCCCCAATTTTCAGGAGTTGTGCCAAGTCCATCATGAAAATACTTGCCACAACCCACATCTGCCGATGATCACTGTCCGGGGGCTAACAAACCAACCCCACTTGAAGAATTCGTCGTCCTCGATGAACTAGCTTCCGCATTTTTAAATACCACCATAGGACTCAAATATGTTGTTGTTGCTTGCTCGTGTTCCTCATTGTTTTCCTCATCTTCAGATTTTTCTTCAGCAAACAACGCTGAAAGCTTTTCAATTCTTGGACAGTCTCTCGCCATGTGTGGTCCCTTGCAAATAAAACAGCCATCAAACTTGCTGTTTTATCCCCACTTTGTCGACGATCCAGCACCCTGCTTTGCCTTCTCATTACCATTTCCCTCAACAGCATTATCCTTGTCGTTCCCATTTTTCCTCCACTCTTTTCCCTTGTCCTTGTTCCCGTTTATGGACTTTGAAGTAGTAGAGAAGTCAGAACCATCTTGCCCCAACCGGAAATCAACCAACGCATCCGCCGCAACAATGGCACTAGGAAGATCTTTCACATTCTGCCTTCGTAGTTCCATTTGCGCCCACGGTTGCAGCCCATAAAGGAAATTATTTAGCTTGTCCTTGTCGGACATGTTGCTTATATCCAACATCAAAGAACTAAACTCTTTGACATAATCCCTGATCGTTCTAGTTTGCCTCAACTTTTTCAAACGGTCTCTAGCAATCCAGCCCGCATTGCTATGAAAGAATTGATCCTTCAACTCTTTTTGCATACTTTCCCAAGAGTCAATTTTCGGCCTACCAGCACTTACATCGTCTGCCACGCGCGTCCGCCACCAAAGCTTCGCATCATCCACCAGATACATAGCTGTAATGGTGACTTTGTCCTTCTCTAGCACTTTAGAAAGTACTGCTCCATATCCCACAGGAAGTTTTTGAGTTTCTTGGCACTCCTTGCACCATTAAACTCTTTAGGCTCCAGAATTTTGACTTTGGTACGATCTGCCCCACGCTGTGCTTCATCATTGCTAACAGCCCGACGCAGCAACCCATTTTCCGTTTTCAGATCTGTGCACTCCTGGCTCAGCCTGTTTAACTCGCCCTCAAGGTAAGCAAGACGAGTTATAATTGTCAAAAACTAATCCCCATCAGGTTTTCCGATAAGTGCCTCTAGTGCATCAACCTTTTCCTTCAGTTATGCGTTGCCACCAGCCATTCTTCACAAAATTCAACCACTGAATGTTGTGTCCTCGCCCCGATCTAACAGCGCTCTAATACCAATGTCACAGGGGGATTTTATGACAATCGGATTCTGCCCGAAGTCCACCTCCGTGCGGCAACCAAGCCCAGCCTTGGTTTCAGCCTTAGATTACTTTTAGGGACGTTTAGAACAAAGAACGAAAATAGGCAACAATGAAATAATAAAAAGGCACACGAGATTACAGGAATTTCTTCCCAACTTGTATTAATAGAGTGAATACATGAAAAAACAAAGCCAACCCTATGGCCAAGACAAAGAATTCCCCAATTTCCTGCCCCAAAATAACTTCCTACCCTTAGGAAAATGACTTAGACGAATTTGGCTAACACAATTAGACCAAGACTAAGTTCTGCCCGTTTTAGGCCACCCTAGGCACATATAAATAAGGCTACAATCAGTTGACAAGCCCCAACTGATGGGCAGATAAGATAGGACAAGTACAAAAACGTGGGCACACTTTTAGGCCATGATCTTCAGCATTTCTTGGAGAGGTTACAACTGCCAAACTGCTCCCTCATGTGCTTGGCACATATTCTCCAGCTCCAGCTTTTGCACATGCTGAATTTCGTCCAGCCTTTGGCCCAAGGCTGGCATTGCGCCCAGCCCTTCCTTGGCACTACTCCGCACCAATGCCATTTGCCACAGCTTGCCGCCCATCGACCTAGCCACGTTCCTTGTCCCAGCTGCCCGCTTTAGTCAAGTTGCCCCCAACTTGATCAAATCTGCCCGCATCAATTTTCCCTTGCTTGTCCCGCATTGCCTTGCCTTATTTTGCCATGTCTTTGCCCATGTTTGACATGGCTTTGCCTTGCCATTGCTTTGCCAACCCGCACGTCTAAGTTATTGGCGCCTTGCTTCCGTCCAAGGTGCCTTAGTCATGCTCCGCATAGTCCGTCATGCCGAGTCGCCCGTCATGATGTTGCCTCAATTTTCAGGAGTTGTGCCAAGTCCATCATGAAAATACTTGCCACAACCCACACCTGCTGATGATCATTGTCAGGGGGCTAACACTTGGCATGACGCATATTCCAACACCATCACTCTTTATGGGCATCCACCCTTATACACAAATACAAAAACAATCGTGTTAAATCTTCAGCTTCACACAGCTGGAAGAATGTTATTCTAGGTTGGCAAAAAATGTCAAGCAGACCTTCAATAGCAACCAGGATTGCACTCCACACTCAGCTTTTGGTTCGACCCAGGGATTGCATCAAATACTATACTTCGTTCACTCCTAGCTGGGCTTATATCCCACACTCACATTAACAGGAGTGTCACCTCCTAGAGGGAGCATCATAATTGGAGCGGGGATCAAATTTCTTTTCAAGTCACTGAGGATTTAAAAAATATAATTCATAGAGTAAACGTACCCATTTACACGAACAAAGCTGATAATATATCATGGGGCCTTAGTCCAAATGGTATCTTTACTGCTTAATCGATGTACTCTAACTTGCTTAAAGAATCGTTAAATACAAACGAGTCACAACATAATTACCTTTGTCTATGGAAAATACACATAATAATTCGATGTAGCTACATAACCCACAACCATAATAATTTCAACAACAACAAAAAATAGTTAACCTTTAATCAAATAACTAGACATGTTATAGAATTCACCTATCACACTACTCGATATACCAAACCTAAATTACTACATGCTATTAAATGGATTCCTCCTAAACCAAGCTACTACAAATTAAACACGGATGGGGCTATCATCACACCAACCCATCAAGCAGGTATAGGTGGAGTCATATGAGACTCCCATGGTAATTGGATTGTAGGGTTTGCGGGTAATTACAACAATGGAAACATGCAGCAAACGGAATTGCAAGCACTTTTCCAGGGACTTGAACTAGCCAAAGCATAACGTTTGACTCCATTGGAAATTAATGTCAATGCCACAGAGGTAATCACGTTGTTACAACTTTCATACTAATTTAATTTACGGCTGCAGGTACATCTTAGAACAGCTGTTTAATCCTACTATCATGCACATCTACAGAGAGGAGAACACGGTGGCAGATGGGTTAGCAAAAGCTGGCTGCAGCATGGATTCAACAAGCAATCCCATATTTTTTGAAAAGCCACCACATTTTGTGAACGTATTTTTGCGAAGGGATCAAGCAGGAGGTACTTGCCTCTGGAGGACAATGCACACGCCAACTGCAATGGGATAATCAAGCACATTTGCCAAGTCTTGCTAGGACACCAGTACTGGATAGTTGTACCAGTCACTACTAGAAAATAGGTCTATTGCAACAGCAGGTAAACCGTTGCAATTGATAGGATAAGCGTTGCCATAGATATATAGGAACGGTTCAGCACCCGTCACATCCGCTCGCGTGCCAATAGCTCTACAGCAACGGTTTTGGCAATGATTCATGTATTAATATGGCACTTTTAAACTCTAACTTAAATGCAACTGCATCACCCCTTAATGCTATCTTTTGATCCAAAAAAAACAACATATCCTCTATATGGACGAGTTGTTTCTGTTCATGTGTTTTCTTTTTTCTTTTTTGGGAAAATAAGACAATGCGAAATCACACCGAAAATAAGTGGAGGATACCAGAGGAATTTTCGGTGTTATATGAACTGGGTAAAAGATCTCTTAAACGATCAGCATTGTGATGGACTAAAGAAGAAAGTAAGCAATCTTTTGGGACAAAGGCAGTGATATTTCTCCTGCTGACATTTTCCCTTAGTTATGGCAGTTCAATATGTATTTTGTCATTCTTCCCTTTTTGGCCTTCCTCACCCTTGTTATGATTAATATTACTAATTTTATTAAGTAAAATTTACACCCTTATCCACAAAACTCCATAACCATAATCCTCACATTCAAATCTCAAACTTCTAACGCTCTTTTAATCTACTATCGTGATTATGTATACGTTCGCGTGATATTGTTATGATCCTCAAAATAAATTAAGGTGTTGTGAGCACGTGATTTTTGCCGTAAGCAAATTATTCCAAAATATATGCAAAAATAATTTTTGAATTTTTGTGGCAATTTGTTGATAATTGTTTGCTTAAATAATAACTCGTAAAACAGGTAGAAATATCAGGATTGTTTTTCTAATTTTGAAAAAAAATAAAGAAAATCAAAATATCATCTATTTGTATTAATTAGAAAATACCAAAAAATATAAATTAATTACTCTTTAATTTTAGAAAAATCGGAAAATAGCGGAAAAGAAGAAAACACAAGGAAAATAAATGGAAAATAAATAGATAAGTAAATTACAGAAATATAGAAAAGAAAATAAATACACAAAAATACGAAAATACTAAAATACAATGTATAATGAAAATACTACAATACAAATTGGGCCAAATACAAAATTCAATAGCCCAATATATAATACACTAACCAGGCCCAAATGAAACCAGCTCGATCTGTCTACACAAACCCAAACTACGCCGTTTATTAACAATGAATCTGGACCGTTGAAGCTTTGATCAAACGGTCTAGAGTAACGGTTGCCTAGTAATCAAAACGACGTCACTTAATCGAATTAATCTGAGACGTTAATAACATCAACCCAAGGGTCAAGATTAAATGACTACTTAAGGGAAACGATGTCGTTTATAGGCCAATTGAATCTGAGCCGCTGGTTTATTTGATCCAACAGTCTCAGATCAATCAAGGTTTTTAAATACATAAAAGTTAGATATATCAGTCATTATACACCCGACTCTAAGATTGGAAACCCTAGCCGCCCTGATATGCTCTCAACCACTACCGGAAACCCACCGGTGGTGGTTCACCACCACCACTGTTCAAGTCGCCATGAACACCTCTTGGCCTATTTTCTCCTCCTCTTTCACCCTACCCCATCGGCTTCCCCAGAAAACCCCTGGAAACCCTCAAATAACCGAAAAAGTATCGCCGGAACCCTACTCCGGCGACCACCACTTATGAACCAAGGTCCACCACGAACACTCTATGACCACCTCCTCCTCCTCTTTAACCCCACCTAGGTGATTTATCTCAAATAAGCCTGAAAGCCCTCAAATATTGAAAAATGTGTCGCTAGAACCCTACTCCGGCGAACACCCTAGTCCAGAAACTACTCTGTTTAAACCTATAAACCCAGCTTCATTATTCTCAAGAGTCTTTTTCACAAAAGAGACTCGAGGAGTCTGCCTGAGGATTAAAAATCCAAGAAATAGACTCCTGAACTTCCGATGTTTTGGATAATCAAGAAAAGTAAAGAAAAATGAATAAAAAAGAAATAAAGAAAGAAAAGAAGAAACAAGAATGGAAAGCTAAGTTCTCTAATTTTAGTCATGGTTTTCTTTTGCATATCTCTTTGCTTTCCTGATTTTTCTATTTTTTTGGAATCACATGCCTATTTGCTTTCTGATCTTGCTTAGTCATGATTAGCATGTATGTAACCTCATGGCTTTCTGATCTTTACTACTTGTGAATCACATGGCTACAGTCTTTCTTCTCTGATAAAGTTCATAGTCAAAAAATCGCAGGTTTGTTGTTCATAGCCACACTTGGATTCCTAGGATTTTACTGGATTAAAATCAAAATTAGTAATTAAGCATTCTGTTGATTAGATTCTACCTCTGATTAATTTGTTCCTTTAAATCTCGTTAATTGAGTACTTATATCTAATTTGACTATATATGTAAAACTGTCTATTGTTGGCTATTTTTGTCAGTCGATTTTGACTTTGACTTTAGGTTTATGATTTATAAAAGAGTTAAAAGGGTAAATGTGACGACCCAAAGGGTCATCACTTATTTTATTAATCATTTCGAGCTTCTGAGGCCTTGAAAACCTTATTCCATATTGCCTCGATTTACGTGCACAATCCGAGCATGTAGCCGGAAAGATTTTGTGATAGAAAATATGAATTCTATGAGAAATTTAGATAAAAATGATATTAATATTGATATGGTTGACTTCGGTCAACATTTTTGGTAAATGGATCCGGACCCGAGATTGGATGGTCCCGAGAGGTCCGTAGGAAAATATTGGACTTGGACATGCGTCCGGAGTTGAATTCTGAGGCCTAGAGCCCAAGTTATGAATTTTTCTATTAAAGTGTTTTTGATGTAATTGTTAAAGGAAATGAATTAATTGACCTTGGTATCGGGCTCGTATTTTGGTTCCGACGCCCGGTACAAGTCTTAAATATTATATATGTGATTACTGTAAAGTTTGGTGACATTCGGATGTCGTTTGAGATGTTTTGGACCTTGAGTTCCAAGTTTGAAAGTTTTGAAAACCAAAAGTATGAAAATCATGAATTTGAGGCTTGATTTGATGAAAACGATGTGATATTGGCGATGTGATCGCGCGAATAAGTTCATAATGTGTTTTTGAGGTTGTGTACATGTTCGGTTTGGAGCCCGGGGGGCTCGGGTAAAGATTTGATAGGCCGTTGGATTAAATTCTGAATTTTTGCACTGCTGGTTTTTCACCCAGCTGTTGGCTTCGCAATTGCGAAGCATTTCTCGCAATTGCGAAGGGGGCAGAACAAGGCAGGGCTCACAAATGCGAACCCTGATCGCAAATGCGAAGCCCCTCATGACCCAACCTTGTTCGCAAATGCGAACATCCCCTTGTCCTGCCTATGTTCGCAAATGCGAATAATGCCCTTTACTGCCTGTGTTCGCAAATGCGAACATTAGTTCGCAAATGCGAACACTCCCCTTTCCAGCCTGGTTCGCAAATGCGAACATATGTTCGCAAATGCGAAGCCCCCAGATTTTCCTTGGCTTCGCAAATGCGAACAAAAGTTCGCAAATGCGAACTTCCCAGCCTTAGCTTATTTTTCAAACTCCAGAAATTGGCCGGGGTTCGCAATTGCGAACCCATGTTCGCAAACGCGAACACATAGACCTGTAAAACACGATTTTCAGTTCATTTCTTCACTTTTTACAAAACAAAAACACCCCTTTTGCGATTCTTCACGGATTCCTTCTTCATCAAAACAATTGTAAGTCACTTTTTACTTAATTCTTTCAATTCCTAACATCATTAAACATGTTTTTCAATAGAAATCAAAGGTTTTCATGGTAGAATTTCTTGTTTTTGTTAGAATATAGGGTTTTTCATAAATTGGGAAATTGGACCTCGAATTGAGGTCCGATTTTGAAACAAATCATATACATGAACTCGTGGGGGGATGGGTAACCGGATTTTGGTCCTAACCCCGAGTTCTGACCATGTGGGCCCGGGGTCAAAATTCACTATTCCGGGCAGAATGTTGTAAAAGTTGTATTTGGTCTTAGAAATTAATTTGTTGAGTAGTATTGATGATATTAAATCAATTGTGTATAGATACGATTGGATTGGAGCCAAATTTGAAAGAAAAAGACATTTCCACGGATTGAATTGTTCATAAACATTCGAGGTGTGTTTTGAGGGAATAGGATTATGTGTTATGTGCTATGTGATCGAGTGCGGTGTATGGGCTGTGGTGACAAGCATCCGTACACTGGCATCTAGTATGACCGTGAGTCGTTGAAAATGCTTATTTTGAGATATATTTACAGATGAATTGTTATTGTCCTCCCTTGTCGGGACTTGTTGTGAAGATTATTATTGATCGCCCTTGTTGGGACGGTTTATGAATTACTGTTTCTTTCTTTGCCCTTAACTGTGATTGTTATTTGGGTGAGGAAGAGTGATAATGCATGAAGGGTGATGCCGTGCCATGTTTTATTATTTATGCACGAAGGTTAATGTCGTGCCATGTTTTATTATTTATGCACGAAGGTTAATGCCGTGCCATGTTTTATTGATTATGCACGAAGGATCATGCCGTGCCCTGTTATTGAACCATGTACGAAGGATCATGCCGTACTATGGATGTGAGGATGAGAGTAAAAGCACGAAGGGTGATGCCATGTACTTTATTTGCTTATTTGGTGAGGATGAGAGTAAAAGCACGAAGGGTGATGCCGTGCAACTGCTTGCTATTCCTTGACTTGATATTACTTGTGTTTCCATTATACTTTGTTTTTCCTTGTGAATTTATTAACTGCTGTTAATTGTTGAATTCTTTAAGATATCCCTTATTGTGATATTACTTGGTTATTTCTTGTTATTCTGTGGTACACATATATATTGAATTGCACAGGTTTATGTGGGTGTCCGGTCCTAGGCTTGTCACTACTTCGCCGGGATAGGCCAGGCACTTACCAGCACATGGGGTCGGTTGTGCTGATACTACACTTCTGTGCATTTTTGCACAGGTCCAGGTTACGATCAGGAGCAACAGCAGTAATTCGATTGTGTGGGAGTTGATCACATTTGAGACCGAGGTAGCTTGCGGACGTCCGCAGGCCCGGCGTCTCTCTCTTTATTTATGTTACTAGCTGTAGTCTCTTTGTTCCGAGACAAACAGAATTATGTTATATTTCTTTCAAACTCTTATGTGTAGTATTCGGTAGTAGTTCGTGAGTTGGTGACTCCACGTCTTGGGTAGAGGATTTTAGTATGATTTTCACCTTGTAGTTAGTTATTTCTATTTCGATAAAGTATTCCGCATTTATTTAATTAAGATTGTGTTAAAAACAGGATAGTATGAATACGGTGGCTTGCCTAGCTACCACGAGTAGGCGCCATCACGATCCCGATGTTGGGGGAAAATCCGGGTCGTGACAAGTTGGTATCAGAGCTCTAGGTTACATAGGTCTCACCACTCACGAACAAGCTTAGTAGAGTTTGAGAGGTAGGTACGGAGACGTCTGTACTTGTCCTCCAGAGTCTATCGAGTTAGGAAAGAGTCTCTCATTTGTTCTTTCTTGTCGTGCGACTTGTTCCTCAATTACCGATTGAATTTCTATTATGTCCTTTCGCGGATGGTGAGGACACGCGCTTCTTCGTCCGCTGACCAGCAGCCCGAGCCCCGGGTAGCTCCCGTGAGGGGCAGGGGCCAAGGCCATATCGGAGGCCGTGGTAGGGGCAGAGCTCAGCCCCGAGCGGCTACTCCGGAGGTGGAGCCTCATATTGAGATTGATGGGGAGGTTCCGGTCCCACCGATTCTGGTGGGCCCAGCTCAGGTCCCGGAGAGGCTTTATTTACCCCGGATCTTCGGGATGCTTTGGTCGAATAGCGGGATTTATGGACGGCATTGCCGGAGCGGGCTTATTATCGGCTGCACCAGCCGCTTCTCGAGCTGGAGAGGGGCCCGGACTCCTATCGCTCGTACTCCGGAGCCGGTAGCTCCTCGGCCTCCGGCACCAGTGGTTCGACCAGCTGTGGCCACTCGGTCGAGTACCACGGCTCATGCAGGTGATGGAGCGGCCATGACTTCGATTCGTTATGGAGGCTTGATCGGTTCTCCAAGCTATTTACCACTACATTCGGTGGAGCCACATCAGAGGATCCTCAGGACTTCTTATTCAGTCGCCATGAGATTCTCAAGACTATGGGGATCGTGGAGTCAAATGGAGTTGACTTCGTACATTCAAACTTGCAGGATCCGCCAAGACTTGGTGGAGAGATTATTGCTTGACTCGACCAGCAGGGTCCCCATTTTTATCATGGGATCAGTTTGCGGAACTATTTATGGAGAAGTTTCTCCTTGCTACTCAGCGGGATGTACTTCGGAGGCAGTTTGAGCGCCTCCATCAGGGCACTATGACGGTTACACAGGTATGAGACGAGATTTGTCGATTTGGCTCGTCATGCAGTGGTGATACTTCCCACAGAGCGGGAGAGGGTCCGCAGGTTTATAGATGGGCTTAATCGGCCAATTAGACTCCAGATGGCTATGGGCGTGGGGAGTGACATATCATTTCAGGAGGCAGCTAATGCAGCACGCAGAGTTGAGATAGCTCTTGCTCGGGGAGGCGGTTATTCTTCAGACAAGAGGCCTCGTCATTCAGGCAGGTTTAGTGGTTCTTCTTCTGGTGGCAGAGAATCCTTTGATAGAGGCCAGTCTTCCAGGCCTTTTCATTCCGCCCTTCAGGCTTCACAGGGTGGACCAGGTGATCGTGGTTTTCGTGGGCATTATTCAGACCAGCCTCCTATTAATGCTCAGCCTCTTCAGAGTGTTCGTGGAGGCCATTCAAGTCGTCAGGGCCAGCAGCCCTATCAGTCTAAGAGTTGCTACGGTTGTGGTGACCCAAGTCATTTTATCAGGAATTGCCCTCTAGCAACGGGCAACTCTCAGCAGCGAGGTCCTCGTCCTATGATTCCAGGCCCCAGCTGACCCTCAGCCTGCCCAGCCAGCCCGAGGCGGGGGTAGAGATTATAGAGGTGGAGGTCGAGACCGTAGAGGTGGAGACCGTCCAGCCGGAGGTAGAGGTCAGCCGGTTGATGGTCGTCCTAGAGACGCAGCTCGGAGGGGAGGTGCGGATCCCCGATTCTATGCTTTACCAGCCTGGCCAGAGGCAGAGGCATCGGATGCCGTGATTACAGGTACTATTCTTGTGTGTGGCAGAGGTGCTTCAGTATTATTTGACCCTGGATCTACATATTCCTATGTTTCTTCCTACTTCGCACCGTATTTGGCCGTGCCCAGCTATGCTCTGGATATCCCAGTTTATGTGGCTACACTAGTGGGTAACTCCATTGTAGTCGATCGGGTGCATCGTTTGTGCGTAGTTATATTTGGGGTCTTGAGACCCGTGTTGATCTATTACTTTTGGATATGGTAGATTTTGATGTCATATTGGGGATGGACTGGTTGTCCCCATACCATGCTATTCTAGATTGTCATGCTAAGACCGTGACCTTAGCCTTGCCAGAATCACCCCGATTAGAGTGGAAAGGTACCTCAAGCCACTCCGTTCGCACTGTTATTTCCTATGTTAAGGCTCGACGCATGGTCGAGAAGGGGTGTCTAGCTTATCTGGCTTATGTTCGTGATTCCAGCGCAGAGGTTCCTTCCATTGAGTCGGTCCCTATTGCACGGGAGTTTCCGGAGGTTTTTCCTTCGGACCTGCCGGGCATGCCACCCGACAGGGATATTGATTCTGTATTGATCTGGCACCGGGTACTCAGCCCATCTCTATTCCACCCTATCGTATGGCCCCGCCGGAACTAAAAGAGTTGAAAGATCAGTTGCAGGACCTTCTTGAGAAGGGCTTTATCAGGCCCAGTGTTTCCCCCTAGGGAGCACCTGTATTATTTGTAAAGAAGAAAGATGGCTCGATGCGAATGTGTATTGATTACCGGCAGTTAAACAAGGTGACTATCAAAAATAAGTATCCACTGCCGAGGATTGATGATTTGTTTGACCTGCTCCAGGGAGCGAGGGTATTTTCTAAGATAGACTTGAGGTCAGGCTACCATCAGCTGAAGATCAGGGCGGCTGACATTCCTAAGACGACCTTTCGCTCTAGATATGGGCATTATGAGTTCTTGGTCATGTCCTTCGGGTTGTCCAATGCCCCAGCAGCATTCATGGAGTTGATGAATCGGGTATTCAGGCCTTACTTAGATCTGTTCGTGATAGTCTTTATAGATGACATCCTGGTGTACTCCCGCAGCCGGGAAGAGCACGAGCAGCACCTCAGAGTGGTTCTTCAGACTCTGAAAAATAACCAGCTATATGCCAAATTTTCTAAATGTGAGTTCTGGCTGAGTTCGGTAGCATTTCTGGGTCACATTGTATCGGTGGAAGGTATTCAGGTAGACCCAAAGAAGATTGAGGCAGTCCAGAATTGGCCTCGACCAGCTTCAGTGACTGAGATCCGGAGTTTCTTGGGATTAGCAAGTTACTACCGTCGTTTTGTAGAGGGGTTTTCTTCTATTGCAGCCCCGATGACCAGGTTGACCTAGAAGGGTGTCCAGTTCCAGTGTTCAGAGGAGTGTGAGGCGAGCTTTCAGAAGCTCAAGACAGCCTTGACCACCGCACCAGTGTTGATACTACCTACAGGTGCGGGGCCTTATACGATTTATTGTGACGCATCTCGTACAGGGCTTGGAGCGGTATTGATGCAGGATGGTAAGGTTATCGCTTATGCTTCGAGGCAATTAAAGATACATGAGAAGAATTATCCAGTTCATGATCTTGAGTTAGCAGTAGTGGTTCATGCCTTAAAGATCTGGAGGCATTATCTATATGGTGTGACATGTGAGGTGTACACTGATCACAAAAGCCTACAGTACTTGTTCAAGCAAAATGAGTTGAATCTACGACAGCGGAGATGGTTAGAGTTGCTAAAAGACTATGATGTTACTATCTTATATCACCCAGGTAAGGCCAATGTGGTGGCCGATGCATTGAGTAGAAGGTATGCCAGCATGGGTAGCATTGCATACATTCCGGTCAGTCAGAGACCATTAACTCTAGATGTCCAGGCCTTAGCCAACCGGTTCATGAGATTAGACATTTCTGAGCCTAGCAGGGTGTTAGCCTGCACGGTCGCTCGTTCTTCATTATTAGAGCGCATCCGTGAGAGGCAATTTGATGATCCTCATTTGCGTGAGTTGAGAGATACAGTACAGCGGGGAGGTGCCACACAGGCAAACCTAGATGATGATGGGGTATTGAAATTGCGGGGTCGAGTTTGTGTGCCCAATGTCGAAGGGATTCGAGAGTTGATCTTAGCAGAGGCCCACAGTTCGCGGTATTCTATTCACCCAGGCGCCGCGAAGATGTACGAGGACTTACGGCAACACTATTGGTGGCGCAGAATGAAGAAAGATATCGTTGCGTATGTCGCTCGGTGTCTAAATTGTCAGCAGGTGAAATATGAGCACCAGAGACCTGGTGGTGTATTCCGGAGGATTGAAATTCCCGAGTGGAAATGGGAGCGGATCACTATGGACTTCGTTACTGGACTTCCTTTGACTCGGAGGAAATTTGATGCTATTTGGGTCATTGTTGATAGACTGACCAAATCAGCACACTTTATTCCAGTGTCTGTCTCCTACTCATCGGAGAGGTTAGCGGAGGTTTACATTAGGGAGATTGTTCGTCTCCATGGAGTGCCGGTATCTATTATCTCTGATCGGGGTACGCAGTTTACCTCGCGGTTCTGGAGAGCGGTCCAGCAGGAGTTAGGCACCCAGGTTCAGTTGAGTACAACATTTCATCCTCGGACGGATGGCCAGTCCGAGAGGACTATTCAGATTCTAGAGGACATGCTTCGAGCCTGTGTTATTGATTTCGGAGGCTCGTGGGACCAGTTTCTACCATTAGCAGAGTTCGCCTACAATAACAGTTACCAATCTAGTATCCATATGGCTCCGTATGAGGCGTTGTATGGTAGGCGATGTCGATCACCAGTTGGATGGTTTGAACCGGGAGAGGCTCGGTTGTTGGGTACAGACTTAGTTCAGGAGGCCTTGGATAAGGTCAAGACTATCCAGGATAGATTGCGTTCAGCTCAGTCCAGGTAGAAGACTTATGCGGATCGTAAGGTTCGAGATGTAGATTTCATGGTTGGTGAACGAGTATTGCTCCGAGTGTCGCCTATGAAGGGCGTGATGAGGATCGGGAAGAAGGGCAAGCTCAGCCCTAGGTATATTGGTCCATTTGAGTTCTAGACAGAGTGGGAGGGGTGGCTTACAGATTAGCTTTGCCGCCTAGCTTATCAGTCGTGCATCCAGTTTTTCACGTATCTTTGCTTCGGAGATACCACGGCGATCCCACACATGTGTTAGACTTCAGTACTGTCCAATTGGACAATGATCTATCTTACGAGGAGGAGCCGGTGACTATTCTAGACCGGCAGGTTCGACAGTTGAGGTCGAAGAGTTATCCTTCTGTGCGTGTTCAGTGGAGAGGTCAGCCTCCTGAGGCATCGACCCGGGAGTCCGAGTCCGATATGCGGAGCCGCTACCCTCATTTGTTCCCCAACTCAGGTACTTCCTTCTCTCGTCCGTTCGAGGACGAATGGTTGTTCTAGAGGTGGAGGATGTGATGACCCAAAGGGTCATCACTTATTTTATTAATCATTTCGAGCTTCTGAGGTCTTGAAAACCTCATTCCATGTTGCCTCAATTTACGTGCACAATCCGAGCATGTAGCCGGAAAGATTTTGTGATAGAAAATATGAATTCTATGAGAAATTTGGATAAAAATGATATTAATATTGATATGGTTGACTTCGGTCAACATTTTTGGTAAAAGGATCCGGACCCGAGATTGGATGGTCCCGAGAGGTCCGTAGGAAAATATGGGACTTGGACATGCGTCCGGTGTCGAATTCTGAGGCCTAGAGCCCAAGTTATGAATTTTTCTATTAAAGTGTTTTTGATGTAATTGTTAAACGAAATGAAATAATTGACCTTGGTATCGGGCTCGTATTTTGGTTCCGACGCCCGTACAAGTCTTAAATATTATATATGTGATTTCTGTAAAGTTTGGTGACATTCGGATGTCGTTTGAGATGTTTTGGACCTTGAGTTCCAAGTTTGAAAGTTTTGAAAACCAAAAGTATGAAAATCATGAATTTAAGGCTTGATTTGATGAAAACGATGTGATATTGGCGATGTGATCGCGCGAACAAGTTGAGGTTGTGTACATGTTCGGTTTGGAGCCTGGGGGGCTAGGGTAAAGATTTGATAGGCCGTTGGATTAAATTCTGAATTTTTGCACTGCTGGTTTTTCACCCAGCTATTGGCTTCGCAATTGCGAAGCATTTCTCGCAATTGCGAAGGGGGCAGATCAAGGCAGGGCTCGCAAATGCGAACCCTGATCGCAAATGCGAAGCCCCTCATGACCCAGCCTTGTTCGCAAATGCGAACAACTGTTCGCAAATGCGAACATCCCCTTGTCCCGCCTATGTTCGCAAATGCGAACAATAGTTCGCAAATGCGAACAATGCCCTTTACTGCCTGTGTTCGCAAATGCGAACATTAGTTCGCAAATGCGAACACTGCCCTTTCCAGCCTGGTTCGCAAATGCGAACAAATGTTCGCAAATGCGAAGCCCCAGATTTGCCTTGGCTTCGCAAATGCGAACAAAAGTTCGCAAATGCGAACTTCCCAGCCTTAGCTTATTTTTCAAACTCCAGAAATTGGTCGGGGTTCGCAATTGCGAACCCATGTTCGCAAATGCGAACATAGAGAACCTATAAAACACGATTTTCAGTTCATTTCTTCACTTTTTACAAAACAAAAACACCCCTTTTGCGATTCTTCACGGATTCCTTCTTCATCAAAACAAATGTAAGTCACTGTTTACTTAATTCTTTCAATTCCTAACATCGTTAAACATGTTTTTCAATAGAAATCAAAGGTTTTCATGGTAGAATTTCTTGTTTTTGTTAGAATATAGGGTTTTTCATAAATTGGGAAATTGGACCTCGAATTGAGGTCCGATTTTGAAACAAATCATATACATGAACTCGTGGGGGATGGGTAACCGGATTTTGGTCCTAACCCCGAGTTCCGACCATGTGGGCCCGGGGTTGAAATTCACTATTCCGGGCAGAATGTTGTAAAAGTTGTATTTGGTCTTAAGAATTAGTTTGTTGAGTAGTATTGATGATATTAAATCAATTGTGTATAGATACGATTGGATTGGAGCCAAATTTGAAAGAAAAAGACATTTCCACCGATTGAATTGTTCATAAACATTCGAGGTAAGTGTTTGTTCTATCCTAGCTTGAGGGAATATGATTATGTGTTATGTGCTATGTGATCGAGTGCGGTGTATGGGCTGTGGTGACAAGCATCCATACACTGGCGTCTAGTGTGACCGTGAGTCATTGAAAATGCTTATTTTGAGATATATTTACAGATGAATTGTTATTGTCCTCCCTTATCGGGACTTGTTGTGAAGATGATTATTGATTGCCCTTGTTGGGACGGTTTATGAATTACTGTTTCTTTCTTTGCCCTTAACTGTGATTGTTATTTGGGTGAGGAAGAGTGATAATGCATGAAGGGTGATTCCGTGCCATGTTTTATTATTTATGCACGAAGGTTAATGCCGTGCCATGTTTTATTATTTATGCACGAAGGTTAATGCCGTGCCATGTTTTATTGATTATGCACGAAGGATCATGCCATGCCCTGTTATTGAACCATGTACGAAGGATCATGTCGTACTATGGATGTGAGGATGAGAGTAAAAGCACGAAGGGTGATGTCGTGTACTTTATTTGCTTATTTGGTGAGGATGAGAGTAAAAGCACAAAGGGTGATGCCGTGCAACTGCTTGCTATTCCTTGACTTGATATTACTTGTGTTTCCATTATACTTTGTTTTTCCTTGTGAATTTATTAACTATTGTTAATTGTTGAATTCTTTGAGATATTCCCTATTATGTTATTACCTGGTTATTTCTTGTTATTCTGTGGTATACATATATATTGAATTGCACAGGTTTATGTGGGTGTCTGGTCCTAGGCTTGTCACTTCTTCGCCGGGATAGGCCACGCACTTACCAGCACATGGGGTCGGTTGTGCTGATACTACACTTCTGTGCGTTTTTGCACAGGTCCAGGTTACGATCAGGAGCAGCAGCAGTAATTCGATTGTGTGGGAGTTGATCACATTTGAGACCGAGGTAGCTTGCGGACGTCCGCAGGCCCGGCGTCTCTCTCTTTATTTATGTTACTAGCTGTAGTCTCTTTGTTCCGAGACAAACAGAATTATGTTATATTTCTTTCAAACTCTTATGTGTAGTATTCGGTAGTAGTTCGTGAGTTGGTGACTCCACGTCTTGGGTAGAGGATTTTAGTATGATTTTCACCTTGTAGTTAGTTATTTCTATTTCGATAAAGTATTCCGCACTTATTTAATTAAAGTTATGGTTGGTTGATAAATAAATTATGAAATTATGAATACAGTGGCTTGCCTAGCTACCACGAGTAGGCGCCATCACGATCCCGATGTTGGGGGAAAATCCGGGTCGTGACAGTAAATAAAAGTACAATACTGGGCTAAATGGGGGAACGCTAATTGGAGTACTGTAAATAACCTAAGGGGTTAAGGGTATAAGTGGCAATGCTGCCTGGTTCGTGGGTAAATAGTTAAAGAATAAGGGGTATTTTGGCATAATAAAAGGGTTAATAAGTAGAAATTGAAAGTAGTTGAGGTTAACATGGACAATTAAGGGTATTCGAATAATGTAGATGCCACTAGAACCTTCTAGAAGGGATTCTAGTGCATTTACAATTAAACTAGGTGTATTAATATAAAAATAACTCATAAGATATGGGGTGAAAAATCAGAATATTAATTTCAAAATTCCCTCCGATTTTGTTCTATAAATAGGCCTCATTAGGCCACATTTAAAAAGAGTTTTGGAAATTCTGAAGGTTCGAAAAAAGTTTCTGAAAAAGTTTTGAAGTTTGAAAGGTCCAATACTTTGAAAATCCATTCTAATCTCTGCCAAATTCAAATTTCATAATTCATACTTAGTAAATTCCCTAATATTACTACTGTTCTATTGGTTTTGGTTTGAGTTCAAGTAAAATCTCTTGAGTTCTAGTGTTTCGTCTAGTTCTGTGCCTAATTGATCAAATATTGGTTGTTGAAGCTGTTTTGCTCTGTGGTTATTCCTTGAGAAGCTTTTTGGTTATTGTAAAATTTTGGTATCGAATCTTGTTACTGTGTATTGCTGTGAATCCGCTGGTTATTGCTTGCTGAAGTCCTGTCATTGCTAATTCTTCTTCCTCTATTTTCCTTAGACTCATCAAATTCATTTCGCCTTTTCCAGGTACACTTCTGAAATTCAGAGATGTAGTCAAACTTGAAGATATGAAATTGCTCGACTAGTTTTACTAGTTTCTTATTCTGTTTACTTTGTAGCTGTAGAACTATATAGATTCACATGTATTTGTTAGGTGAATTGCATGTATATATGGACTGTGGACTTGGACTGTTAATTGCTAGTAGCTTAGTTTCATAACTACAATAAAAAAACACATATGAATTAGATCAATAGAAAACAATTTCGTTAGATTAGAGATATAAAAATTGAAAATAAATAAGTGTTAAAGTATATTTTAATTGAGAATTCATATAAATAAAAATGAATTTTTTTTAAAAATTCGTTTGTTATCCTTAGTTTTCATTAGTCAGCTTTTAATAAGTGAAAGCATAAGTTCAGATTCAAGTTTTTGTTAGTTAATACTATAAGTTTTTGATTAATTCAGGCTATGTAAGATAAGCTGTAATGAGTTTTTAGTAATAAGTATAAAATGACTGCTTTAGCATGAACGATCTTGTGTTTCAATTCGAGTCAAGTTTTCTGTAGTTTAATTTTAATATTTCTAATTGAATGAAAATTTAAATCAATTCTGTGTTTGATCATGTAACACTTCAATTAATCAGTAATGATAGAAATCTATCTATAACGGTAGATAACTTGTGGATCATTTAAAAACGGGTGTAGTTAACTAGAATAAATCAAACAGTAGTATTTGAATAGAAATTCAGTATTATGCCATAGTTAATTTCCGATGCTGCAGTTATAATAGCCATTTAAATACATCATTAGTTCAAAGATAACATTTGAGCCTGTTTGGATTCGTTAATAACTTCGGCCTAATCATGCAAAAAGGCCCAAATCCAATCATGAATGGCTTCCGTGCCCATGAGAGATGAACCCATATATAAGAACTGGGCTCGAATAAGCCCTGAGCACGGTTGTGCTCAGTTCTTCATTGGCTTGACCTCAAGGCCTAAAATATGATGGACCGGATGTAAATGGAATATTAATACAAATCATAACTAGACATCATTAGTCATTATTTTGATAAGGCAAAAACAATAGTAGAAAATGTAGTACACTATAGGCTTGACCTTTAAAAAAAATAAATGAGATGAGCCTCGTTAGAGACCAAAATGCAAGGGCCCCTTAATTAATTGTTATAAAACACGTAGATTTGGAAGGACCGTTTAGTGAATTTCACGGTCTTTTACAAAGTTAATAAGACTAGATATTTTAGGCGTGATTTTAATATACATTCTCAAGTATGGGTGCACATTTATGTGACCCAAATCTTACTCTCAACGAAGTCGAAATGTATATAAAGCCACAGGCGTACTAGTACATTGTGGTTTAAAAAATGCATTTTCACGACCTTGCAATTCCTTAATATTGATAAAGCGGAATATTAGTAATGCACATAAATTGAAATTTTTAAAGAAATCAGATAAAAGCAAATACAACAGTTGAGCGACCGTGCTAGAACCACGGAATTCGGAAGTGCCTAACACCTTCTCACGGATTAACAGAATTCCTTATCCGGATTTCTAGTTCGCAGACAGTAACAGAGTCAAACGTTTCTCGGTTCAGGATTCAACCAGTGACTTGGGACACCATTATATTCTCAAGTGGCGACTCTGAAAATTTAAATAACTAATCTCGTTTCGACTGTCCTTAAATTGGAAAAAACTCCTTCCCTTTTTATTATATTCCTTTCCCGGGAGTAGTAAAACAAGCAGGGATTCCGTAAGAAAAAAGGAGGTGTGACAGGTACGCGTTTGCGTAACTTTAGCCAAAGAATCTCAATAATTAATTATGTACATGTTCGCGTGACACAATTTTGGCGTCCTTAATAAAGCGGAGTTACACACATGTGATCCGTTTCGAAGATAAATTCATAACACCACAATTAAAAGCGATAAGAGTAAATATGCAAAGGTTCCACTCAAGTAATTAAGAAAATTTATTAAGCCAGGTATGATTAAAAGCAATCATACTAAAATTACGAAAGCCGGGAATGCCTAATTCCTTCTCTTTGGTTAATAGAATTTCTTACCCGGTATTCTGATTTCGGCTAACTTTAAAACAGAGTCAAATTTACTCAATTTAAAATTACAAAATAAATTGGTGACTTGGGACACCATAAATATTCCAAGTGACGATTCTAAATAAATAACCTCATTTCAATTAATATCCCGTTAAATAAAAAGACTCTCTATTTCTTTTGAAAAAAGAGGTGTGGCAAATAACGTTTTCTTCTCGTTTTCCGCTTTAAGTAAGCTACATGTATTAGGTATATTGATTTTAAAGTTTTAACTCCCACCTAACTCCTCATCCTTAATTAAATGACAATTAAACTGCTTGACTTATCTCATGAATAATGCAACCTGTTCCATGTATTTCATATCTCCATATCCTTTTTTTTTACCTTGAAAATAAATAATGCTGTTGTAAAGTTAAGATAAAAGAACAAAAATATATAAAGAGCAATTACAACTTTTAAATAATAGTAATAGTAAAACTAATTCTTACTTTTGTGAGACTTGAGTAAAGAATGTCTAAATTTTCCCATAAAGTATTCGATTTAGAGCAGATTTATCCTCCCACAAAAAGTGGCCTATTCATACTTTGCCGCTACACAAATAGCGCAGATTTACCCTTTTTGGCCAACGCAAGTAAACTAGCCAAAATAAAAATTTGTTTTTTTATTTTTTGTTTAAAAATCATAATATATCTACTTAATCCCTCCAATCTATCCAACACTAATTTTTATCTTCCTCTATGTTTTATTAACTCATAGCCGCCCAGTTTTCCCTTACTCCCTTCACTCTTCAATTCTTCCTACACAAATCCATTCACATATATATACCACAGCTTCACATCTTCATCTGCAAAAAATCAAACTTGAATGTGGAGCTCTAATGGAGGAAACTTCTAGAATGCAACGAGAAATGCAGAGCATTCAAAAGGAAGAAAGGAGTTGCTCTTCTATTGAATTGAACGCTATCGATATATACATGAGGCAAGAAGAAGAAAAATAAGTTGAAAAGAAAAAGACTAATCTACCCTTTAACTTAACAACTATTATAACCATTAACTACCTAATTAACACTTCAACTAACTAAATATCTACCTAATAACAAGATCACATATAACACACGCGAATCTCAATATGCCCCTCAAGCTGGACGGTGCAAAACATTGAACACTTCATGCTTATCAAGTAGATGAACATGTTGAGATATTCCCAGAGCTTTAGTCAGCAGATCAGCTTGTTGCTCCTTTGTGTTTACATGGACTGCCTTGACTGTTCCTTCCTTAATCTTGTCTCGAATAAAATGACACTCAAGTTCTATATGCTCGGTTCTCTCATGAAGCATCAGATTTGCTGCTAATTGCATTGTATATTTACTATTACTGAGAATTGTGACTGATTGTAATATGTTAACACATAACTCTTTGAATAGACCAAGCAACCATATCACTTCAACAATGCCAACTGTCATACTCATATACTCTGCTTCTGGTGAGCTCTTAGAGATAGTTTGTTACTTCTTTGACTTCCAAAAGATCATTGATTCTCCAAACTTAACAATGTACCCAGCAACCGACCTCCTGTATTCAAACATGCTGCCTAGTCAAAGTCACACCAGCAGGTAAGAGTGTCCGACCTCATTAAGATCCCTTGTCTAGGAACAGTTTTCAAATATCTTACAACCTTTAGGGCAGCATCCCAGCAAGATCTCTTTGGTGTTTGCATAAATTGTCTTAATCCTGCACTGCATAGTTGATATCTGGTCTGGTAATGGTGGCATAAACAAATTTTCCTATTAGTCTTTGGTATGCATTAACATCCTACAAGAGTGCTTTTGCCTTCTGCACAAGTTTTGAACTGCTCCCAGTAATGAGGAGATCATCGACATATACTACAACAATCACTATTCCTTTTTGACTTCTCATAGCGAAGAGTGAATAGTCATGACGACTCTTCTTGACCCTTCCTTCATCAACGCTTCAGTTAACTTGCTATTCCACTGTTGAGATGCATGCTTTAGTCCATATAAGGACTTGAGTAGCTTGCACACCTTCTGATCTCCTTGCCTTGTGAAACCTTTAGGTAACTCAATATACTCTTTATCGATCAAATCACCTTGCCAAAATACATTATAGACATCCATCTAGAAGAGGTTCCAACCGCTTGATGTTGCTAACTGCAATGATAGACCTCATTGTGACCATGTTGGCATAGGTGAAAAAGTGTCATGGTACTCCAATCCTTCCCTTTGGCTAAATTATTTAGCTACCAACCTTGCTTTGAGTCTTTCTACTTCTCCATTTGTATTGGATTTGATCTTATACACCAATTTGGATCCAACAATATTTTTTCCTTTTGGTAAGCTCATTATTTTCCATGTCTTATTGTCTTCAAATGCTTTGACTTCTTCTTTCATGCCTTCTATCCACCAGGTGTCCTTCACTGCTTCTTTAAATATTTGTCGCTCGGTTAACTGAGATAATTTTGCCAAGTAGCATTGGTTAGGTGGATTAGTGTTTTCATATGACAAATAGTTTGAAATAGGATAAGTGCAGCTGTTTGTCTTCTTTGTAGTAACATAATCCTTCATCCACATTGGTGCTCTGATTTGTCTTGTTGACTTTCTACTTGATCTTGAAATTTCTTCATCTTCACCTACTTGCTGATTAATTAAGATCTCAACATCTTCTTTATGTTCATCATTTTGTGCATTTATAGTGTCATTTTATGTACTTGCGTCAATAAAATCCATTTCATATACTACTTGAGGGATATCGTGCATATTGCTAGTATCTGTCCCCTTTGTGTGTGACACACTCTCCTTCCGATCATTCTCCCTTCTTCCATGTAGGTTCATATCTCTTGTTGGATGTGTGCGTAGAGGTGTGAACTGCAACGATCCTTGTTGCATGGACTCCTTTGCATCATATGATTTAATTCCCTTATTTATAAAAAAAGGAAACTGTGATCTCCTAAACATAACATCTCTACTTGTAAAAAAACTTCCTTGTGACCAGATCAAGCAAAATGTACCTTTTCTATGTCTCTAAATAGCCCATATGGATAGTTGCCTTGGCTTTATTTGCAAACTTGTCTGCTTTGACTATACTAGTCGCATAACATAAACACCCTATGATTTTCAAGTGTATGATGTTGGCCTTATTATGTAACTATAACTCATATAGTATTTTTCCCTAGAACACTTCATGAAAACCTATTAATCAAGTATACTACTGAGTTTACATAAAACCCCCAATATCTGACTCGAATTGATTCTTGAATTTTCAAAGACCTTGATATGTCAAATATATATATATATACATGTACCTTTTTTCAACATTTTCATTCTGTTGTGGAATATGAGGGCAGCTATATTGGTGAACTATACCAAGCTTGTTAGCAACTCGGAACATTGAGCACTAAAATATGCAGATCCATTGTCTGATCTTATTACTTTAATTACAACTCCAAATTTATTCTGAATCATGAAAATAAATTCATTATTACTACTACTGCTTCAGATTTCAACTGCAAAAAGAATACTCATGTATACCTAGAGTAATCATCTACAATTATAATGAAATACTTTTTTATCAAAAGTAGCCATCTTATAAGATCCCCACAAATCTATGTGTATACGAGCTGAAATGCTACTTCTACTCTTGAATTACTCAAAGGAAACTTCAATCTAGTATGCTTTACTTATGGACACATAAGACAGTTTTCATGCAACATGTCATTGTTCTTACTGTTTAAGCATATTATATGCTTCATTACTGATGTAGATGGATGACCCAGTCTGCTGTGCCAAACTTCACTTGTATCTATGTTTCTCATGTTTATAGCACTGAGTGCCTTTATTTTGTTGACAAATTCTCTAAACACATATAGGCCTCCGCCTTCTCTATTAATTTCATTCACCTTGCCATTCCAATGATATTGAAATACACAAAAATTAGGGAAGAAATTTTATTATATTTTAGTTCCTTTGTTAGTTTTGCTACTGAGAGAAAATTAAACTTGAAGTTAGGAACATAAAGTACATCCTTGATTTCTATTTTGTCTAATAAAGTTGCATTTCCAATGTGAGAATGTCTTCCTGTTATCGAGTTGGAAGATTCACTTTATCCCTATTAGTTTTCTTTGTGCACTTAACATCTGATAACAATTATAAATCAGAAGTGATATGGTTGGTAGCATCAGAATCTACAACCCATTCCTTCTCCTTTGATTCTTATGTGAGTTCCTATTAACCTCACATGTTTCAGCTCCTGCATTTGTCATGTTTTCATATTGCACTCAGAATTTGATTCCTTGTTCAAGAGGTTCAGAATCTCATTGTATTGATCATTTGTGAAATAGTGATATCTCTTATGCTCAACTGTTTCAGAGGGACCATCACCCATATCATGCATAAAATGTACACTTTCATCTTAATTGTTAATCAAAGGCATGGCTCTCTTCTCCGTCCAGTTGACTTACTCGCATTGCCACCACTCCTTTCTTGTTTACCTGCATTAAATTGTTCTATCCAGACTTACCATTGTTCGTCCTATTCCTACTATTTTTATTTCCTCAACCTGAATTATATTGCTAGTAGCCTTGAGTTCTTATCCCTCCACCATATCTTCTTTTGGGGGCAAAATAAGTAGGGTAATCAACAAGCTTATAACAATTCTGCTTAGTGTGTCCCTTGAGATGAAAGAAATCATATTGTAGGTATTGTCTCCTTACTCTTCCTGTCCATCTTGCATAGCTAGTAGTTCTACACTATCAGAAGTCACAATATTTACCCCTATCTTCTGTTGACTCTTATCTTGTATTATCATAGAATAGATTTGGTTTACATTAGGTGCATTAGTTTTTATTAAAATATTTTTTCTAGATTGATCATACGACTCATTGAAACCAAATAGGAGTTGCATAACTCTTTGTTGATGTAAATTCTTTCCATGTTCTTTCGATTTCTCACTGCAATTAGGAAATAGAACAAAAAAAATCATAATAATACCATAATTCGTTCAATTTTTAAAAATACACTGAAACATAACTACTTCCGTAGATAATGTGGCAGTATCGTGATGTAATTGAAAAATCCTAACACGATTTACCTTATTGAACATTTCTCGCATATCTTCCCACACTAGATGTGCATCAGATGCATACACAACTCCATCTAAAAGATCTAGTGCTACGTTGTTTATATTGAACCTTTCTCCCAGTCTTCCCGCACTAGATGTGCATCAGATGCATAGACAACTCCACCTAAAAGCTCTGGTGCGACGTTGTTCACAATCCATGAGAAAATAATGGAGTTGCATGCCTCTTAGTGCTCCAGCAACTCTCCGTCATATGCATTTTTGTTACATCTCCTAGTAGGAATCCTGATTTCTTCTTTCCTAAGAGTACGATTTCATCGATCTGCTCCAAAATCCATAATTCATTGAACCTGTGAGTTTCAGTGGTACGACGACCGAGCTAGGTGTCTTAGATGGTCCGATGTATAACAGATGAGTGTGATCGATTGTCGCCATCTCCAACATTGACGAATCAACTTCCACTATGAATGACCTTCAACGAGCTTCAACAAAACTCTATTAAGCAACAATTGAACCAACAAACAAGTTCAAAGATCTAGCGCACTTTACTCCGAATCATTGCTCTGATACCATGCCAAATATCAGATATGAATGTGGAGTTCTAATGGAGTAAACTTCTAGAATGCAACAAGAAATGCAGAGCATTCAGAAGGAAGAAATTAGTTGCTCTACTATTGAACAGAACACTGTCGATTTATCAAGGACACAAGAAGAAGCAAAATCAGTTGAGAAAAAAAAGAGACTAATCTACGCTTCAACTTAACAACCTAAATAACATCTCAACTAATTAACTGTCTAGCTAATTAGATCACATGTAACACATATGACTCTCAACATCATCACCCCATGAAGTTCCTTGCCTTTAAAAAAAGAAAAGTTCCATCTTTGAGATTTTTTCACTAGCGATAACCGTGATTTTGTTGGTCGCGACATAGAAATATAACTCCAATGGTCGACGAGACCGTGGTCTCTTTTGATGTTGCTAACGAAAGAAAAGGAGGATTGGGGAGGGGTGGGTTTACAAGTTTGATTACGAGTTAATTGAAATTCCGGGTGACATTTAATTTGGATAATTCACTTTTATTAGACGAAAAGGGTAAATTAGAATTATTTGTGTTACGACATGGGTATACAAAATGCTACTTGTTTAAGGGAGGACAAATCCGCTTTTACTTTTTCGGAAAATTTAGACCTTTTCCCTTTTTAAGAATAAGTCAAATTATTAAAATTTTATGATAAGGAAAACATTAAGAGTCTGTTTGGAAAGCAACCTGTAATTAGAATTGGTATAATTACTAGGGTAGTAATTACACAACCTAGTAATTACTCAATTGTGTAATTATGACGACCTATTTGTTTGTCATAATGTAATTACAATGTAATTACAAGTTTACTATTTGGTTGCATAAGTGTAATTATACAGTTAGATTAAATTTTAAATTAAGTAATTATCAAAACTTAAAAGTTAATATAATAAATATATGCCTATAAATTTTTAGAAGTATAAATAATATTATATTTGGTATTTAAGATGTATATTTTTGTGAATATACATTAATAAGTAATCATATCTTTATAACTAATATTGTAAAAATAATCTATCTGTATATTTTAAATTAACAATATTTAATTTAGATATGTACAAAAATTAAAAATATTTTTTTTTTGTAAGAACATCATGGAATTCATATTTGATAAAATAAATTTTATTTATAAATATAATGTCATAAAATTATTCAAATATTTGACAAAATTTATCTATCAACTGTAACTAAAAAATGAAAAACATGAGACATGAGCCAATACTACTAAAACAAGTAAATTAGAACCATGAATATAATTCAATTTAAAAATTCAAAAAAACATTAACAGCATTTGTCAAATTCCAACATAATAATAGTAAGTTCCGCTACAATATTGGATTAGGAAACATAATAAGTTTACATCCACACTCAACAATGAAATTTTACTTTAGTTACATGACTGATTATATGATAAGTTTATAAATGACTCATTAGTTATAATATTAGGAGGTATAATTTCAAAAAAATAGAATAATAAAATAAATAAAAATAAAATATAAGCAATTACATGAAATAACAAGAAATAAAGGAAGATAAATAAAAGATAAATAATGTACAAAGAAAAATATATTTTAAAATTTTAAAAGAAATAAATTTAGACCTTTTCCCTTTTTAAGAATAAGTCAAATAGTTAATTTTACGGTAAGGAAAACATTAACTTCACAAGACTTAACTATACACATAATGGGCTAACACTAGTCTTCCATCTCCACTAATTAAAACATGAGCTGTCATGGATCATGTTTTATACTAGCTTTTCATGCAGTTAACTATTACATAATATATTTAATAATAATAATTTTAACAATAATAGAATCTAGAATATAATCTATATAAAGACTACAGTCTCACTGCATTTTCTCACCACTTCTTTTTCAAAACATTTCTTCTATATCGAAAAGAAAATATGGGTGTGAAAGGCAAGTTGATTGCTTCTATAGAGGTGAAGTGTGGAGGCCACTCGATTCATGATATTTTTCACTCTAATACTCATCATATATCCAACATAAGTCCTGATAAGGTCCAAAAATTTGATATTGATGAAGGTGAAGCCGTAAAAGTTGGTTCGGTTGTTAGCTGGAAATATAACGACGGTACGTAATTCATTTTTCTTATCTTTATACATATATATTATTTGCTTCTATCAATTTTCGCATTTAGGTGTATTTAGTATGTAAAGAAGTCTTTCCTTAAACAATTATTTGATGATGTTTTGGTATCAAAAAATATTTTACCTCAAATTAAAGAGGAAAATCTTGTTGATGGACGTCACTTTTCATATAACTATCTTAATGTTTAACTTCACTTTACTTGCCCCAAATAATACTTAAGACATAGTACTGATAATACTCAAAATCTTCTTAAAACTCAATTTGCTAATATTATTACTAGCATTCAACATAATATATACGTAAAATATTTTTCACCCACCAATTACAAGTACTGAATTTTTTTTAACAAATATTTAAAAAAAATATTTGATGGAAAATTCCTTTGATCATACCAAACACAATATAATAAAACGTAAGCTTTTTTCCCTATTAATTCAATATTTTCCACAACGCCAAATGTTCTTTAAGATTTTTAACAATAATTCTATTCAAGAAAAAATATAGCACGTCGAATCTTAGCAAGCTTCAAATAATATTTGAAGAAAATGAAATGAAAACAAAGGAAAAACAAAAGAAATGAGAAGAAAATATTTCATTCTGAATGTTTTTAAGTTTGTTTTATATGTGGAATTGGACAGTTGAATATGGAGTAACATGTACTTTTGAACATTATTGATTATAGATGGAAAAGATAAGACTTGTAAGCAAGTGATTGAAGCCGTGGATCATCAGAAGAAATCAATCACTTGGAAAGTAATTGGAGGAGATCTGTTAGAGTTGTACAATTCCTTCACTATTACCACATCCCATGACAGCCAATGGACGACATGGACATTTGTGTACGAGAAGAAAACCGAAGACACTCCAGAGCCTCTCGTTCCCTTGGGTTTTGTCCTACATCTGACCAAAGATATAGAGAGTCACCTTCTCAAGTAATCTACTCTCTATGCTATTCAATGGCTCATAGCCATATATAATGTATGTTAATACACACACATATATGCATTTCTCTCTGTGTGTGATGAATATTTGGCAATATTGGCTAGTACTAGCTAGCTGCGTGTGAAATAAAGAATGTTATGTTTGAATAATATATTATGTATGCACTCTCCTTCTATCGATGTATTTACGATGGTGAATATATAGAAAATATTATGAATTTCGCAAATGTGAACTTTACCTATAACAAGGACAATATATTTATCAGTGTGCTCTTCTCATTCTTTTTCCGACATTTTCTTGTACAATTTAGTTGTTAGCTATTGTTTATTAAAAATGCATATGCACAACTATTTTCAATCTCCGGGGTGAGAAGCGCATTTTCTAAAGGTCCTTCACGAGGGTTTCTTGATTCTCCTGTCTTTAGAGATGCTTATGAATGTGGCTGAGATGTGTGCTCAAGCGCTAGGCATCTGTCACGACCCGGATTTTCCCTCAATATCGGGATCGTGATGGCGCCAACTCGTGGTAGCTAGGCAAGCCACTGTATTCATACTATTCTGTTTCTAACACAATTTTGATTGAATAAATGCGGAATACTTTATCGAAATGGAAATAACAATTCACAAGGTAAAACCATACCGAAAATCCTCTACCCAAGACGTGGAGTCACCAACTCACAAACTACTATGGAATACTACACATAAAAGTCCGAAGAAATATAACACAATTCTGTTTGTCTCGGAACAAAGAGACTCCAGCTAATAATATAGATAAAGAGAGAGACGCCGGGCTTGCGGACGCCTGCAAGCTACCTCGGTCTCAAATATGATCAACTCCCACGCAATCTACTTACTGCTGCCGCTGCTGCTGTCCGTAACCTGTATCTGCGCAAAAAGAGCGCAGAGTGTAGTATCAGCACAACCGACCCCATGTGCCGGTAAGTGCCTGGCCTATCCCGGCGAAGTAGTGACAAGCCTAGGACCTGGCCTATCCCGGCGAAGTAGTGACAAGCCTAGGACCAGACACCCACATAAACCTGTGCAGTTGCAATATATATATATATATATATATATATAACACATTTATAAGGAAATACTCTGCTCTGAAATAATATTCAATAACTCACGATATCCAAAATAATCTAATCAACATAATAAATCTTACTTTCATGTCTCAATTCCTCTCTCATTTCATATCTCGTGGTAGGCGTACCACCCGCTCCCAACTATCACAGTAATTATATCTTGTGGTAGGCGTACCACCCGCTCCCAAATAATATCAATAATCATATCTTGTGGTAGGCGTACCACCCGCTCCCAAATATATCAATAATCATATCTTGTGGTAGGCGTACCACCCGCTCCCAAATATATCAATAATCATATCTTGTGGTAGGCGTACCACCCGCTCCCAAATATATCAATAATCATATCTTGTGGTAGGCGTACCACCCGCTCCCAAATATATCAATAATCATATCTTGTGGTAGGCGTACCACCCGCTCCCAAATATATCAATCGGCTACCGGCAACTATGGCCAATGCCAAGATTTTAAGTCACTTTGTGGTCGGCGTACCACACGATCCCAATATATCAGTAATTATATCTTGTGGTAGGCGTACCACCCGCTCCCAAATATTTAATATATATATTACCACAAATAACAAGAATTAACCAAGTAATAACACAATAAGGAATATCTCAAAGAACTCAACAATTAACAACAATTAATAAGTTCACAAGGAAAACAAGGTATAATGGAAACACAAGTAATATCAAGTCAAGGAATGGCAAATAGTTGCACGGCATCACCCTTCGTGCTTTTACTCTCATCCTCACCAAATAAGCAAATAAAGTACACGGCATCACCCTTCGTGCTTTTACTCTCATCCTCACATCCATAGTACGGCATGATCCTTCGTACATGGTTCAATAACAGGGCACGGCATGATCCTTCGTGCATAATCAATAATAGGGCACGACATGATCCTTCGTGCATAATCAATAATAGGGCACGGCATGATCCTTCGTGCATAATCAATAATAGGGCACGGCATGATCCTTCGTGCATAATCAATAAATAAACATGGAACGGCATTAACCTTCGTGCATAAATAAATAAACATGGCACGGCATCACCCTTCGTGCATTATCACTCTTCCTCACCCAAATAACAATCACGGTTAAGGGCAAAGAAAGAAACAGTAATTCATAAACCGTCCCATCAAGGGCAATCAATAATTATCTTCACAACAAGTCCCAACAAGGGAGAACAATAACAATTCATCTGTAATATATCTCAAAATAATCATTTTCCAACGACTCACGGTCATACTAGACGCCAGTGTATGGATGCTCGTCACCACACCCCATACACCGCACTCGATCACATAACACATAACACATAATCCTATTCCCTCAAGCTAGGATAGAACAAACACTTACCTCGAATGCTTATGAACAATTCAATCCGTGGAAATGTCTTTTCTTTCAATTTGGCTCCAATCCAACCGTATCTATACACAATTGATTTAATATCATCAATTCTACTCAACAAACTAATTCTTAAGACCAAATACAACTTTTACAACATTCTGCCCCGGAATAGTAAATTTCAACCCCGGGCCCACATGGTCGGAATTCGGGGTTAGGACCAAAATCCGGTTACCCATCCCCCCACGAGTTTATGTATATAATTTGTTTCAAAATCGGACCTCAATTCGAGGTCCAATTCCCCAATTTATGAAAAACCCTATTTTCTAACAAAAACAAGAATTTTACCATGAAAATCATTGATTTCTTATGAAAAATATGTTTAATGATGTTAGGAATTGAAAGAATTAAGTAAAAAGTGACTTACAATCGTTTTGATGAAGAAGAAATCCTTGAAGAATCGCAAATGGGTGTTTTGGTTTTGTAAAATGTGAAGAAATGACCGAAATTCGTGTTTTTCAGGTCTCTGTGTTCGCATTTGCGAACATGGGTTCGCAATTGCGAACCCCGACCAATTTCTGGAGTTTGAAAATTAAGCTAAGAGTGGGAAGTTCGCATTTGCGAACATTTGTTCGCATTTGCGAACTGTTCGCATTTGCGAACCAATGTTCGCATTTGCGAACACATGCTGTATAAGGCAGTGTTCGCATTTGCGAACAATGGTTCGCATTTGCGAACCAAGGCAATATGGGATAGGTTCGCATTTGCGAACTATTGTTCGCATTTGCGAACATAGGCAGCACTGGGGACCTTCGCAAATGCGAACAATTGTTCGCATTTGCGAACAAGGCTGGGCCAAAGGGGGCTTTGCATTTGCGATGAATGTTCGCATTTGCGAGCCTGTCCCCTTTGCAATTGCGAGAAATACTTCGCAATTGCGAAGCCAACAGCTGGGTGAAAAACCAGCAGTTCAAAAATTCAGAATTTCATCCAACGGCCTATCAAATCTTTACCCGAGCCCCCCCGGGCTCCAAACCAAACATGTACACAACCTCAAAAACACATTATGGACTTGTTCGTGCGATCATATCGCCAATATCACTTCGTTTTAATCAAATCAAGCCTCAAATGCATGATTTTCATACCTTTAGTTTTCAAAACTTTCAAACTTGGGACTCAAGGTCCAAAACATCTCAAACGACATCCAAATGTCACCAAACTTTACAGAAATCACATATATAATATTTAAGACTTGTACCGGGCGTCCGAACCAAAATACGAGCCCGATACCAAGGTCAATTAATTTATTTCCTTTAATAATTACATCAAAAACAATTTCACATAAAAATTCATAACTTGGGCTCTAGGCCTCAGAATTCGACTCCGGACGCATGTCCAAGTCCCATGTTTTTCTACGGACCTCTCGGGACCATCCAATCTTGGGTCCGGATCCGTTTACCAAAAATGTTGACCGAAGTCAACCATATCAATATTAATATCATTTTTATCCAAATTTCTCATATAATTCATATTTTCTATCACAAAATCTTTCCGGCTACATGCTCGGATCGTGCACGTAAATCGAGGCAACATAGAATGAGGTTTTCAAGGCCTCAGAAGCTCGAAATGATTAATTAAATAAGTGATCACCTTTTGTGTCATCACATTTTCCACCTCTAAGATAGTCATTTGTCCTCGAACGGACATAAGAAGGAAGTACCCGAGTCAAGAAAAAGATGGGGATAACGGCTCCGCATATCGGACTCGGACTCCTAGGTCGATGCCTCCGCAGGCGGACCTCTCTACTGAACACGAGTAGAAGGGAAATTCTTCAACCTCAACTGATGAACTTGCCGGTCTAGAATAGCTACCGGCTCCTCCTCATAGGACAATTCCTTGTCTAACTGGATAGTGCTAAAATCTATCACGTGGGAAGGATCACTGTGATACTTCCGAAGAAAGGACACATGAAATACTGGTTGCACGGCTGATAAGCTAGGCGGCAAAGCTAATCTGTAAGCCACCCCTCCCACTCTGTCTAAAATCTCAAATGGACCAATATACCTAGGGCTGAGCTTGCCCTTCTTTCCGAACCTCATCACGCCCTTCATAGGCGACACTCGGAGCAATACTCGTTCACCAACCATGAAATCTACATTTCGAACCTTACGATCCGCATAAGTCTTTTGCCTAGACTGAGCTGAACGCAATCTCTCCTGAATAGTCTTGACCTTATCTAAGGCCTCCTGAAATAAATCTGTACCGAATAACCGAGTTTCTCCCGGTTCAAACCATTCAACCGGAGAACGACACCGCCTACCATAAAATGCTTCATAAGGAGCCATCTGGATGCTCGATTGATAACTATTATTATAAGCAAACTCTGCCAAAGGCAGGAATTGATCCCATCAGCATCTAAGGTGACCTGATTAGCACCTCCTCGCCGAACCGTGTCTCTAAGGTCACATAAATAGGAATCATTATATTGTTGATCGCGGATACGCTCCAATAATGAAGAGCGAGCGATCGCACAAGCTAGTGCTCGACTAGGCTCAGAAATATCCAACCTCACAAATCGATTGGCCAAGGACCGAACATCCAAAGCAATTGGCCTCTGATTGACTGGAATATAAACAAGACTGCCCATACTGGCTGACTTCCTACTCAAAGCGTCAGCCACCACGTTTTCTTTTTCCCTGATGATATAAGATAGTAACATCATAGTCCTTCAGCAACTCTAACTATCTCTGCTGGCGTAGATTCAACTCCTTTTGCTTGAACAAGTACTGTAGGCTTTTATGATCGGTGTACACCTCACATGTCACACCATATAGATAATGCCTCTAGATCTTTAAGGCATGAACCACTGCTGCTAACTCAAGATCATGAACTGGATAATTCTTCTAATGTATCTTTAACTGCCTCGAAGCATAAGCGATAACCTTACCATCCTGCATCAATACCGCTCCAAGCCCTGTACGAGATGCGTCACAATAAACTCTATAAGGCCCTGTACTTATAGGTAGTATCAACACTGGTGCGGTGGTCAAGGCTGTCTTGAGCTTCTGAAAGCTCGCCTCACACTCCTCTGACCACTGAAACTGGACACCCTTCTGGGTCAACCTGGTCATCGGGGCTGCAATAGAAGAAAACCCCTCTACAAATCTACGGTAGTAACCTGCTAATCCCAAGAAACTCCGGATCTCGATCACTAAAGCTGGTCGAGGCCAATTCTGGACTGCCTCAATCTTCTTTGGGTCTACCTAAATACCTTCCACTGATACAATGTAATGCTACCACTGAACTTAGCCAAAATTCACACTTCGAAATTTTTGCATATAGTTGGCTATCTTTCAGAGTCTGCAAAGTCACTCTGAGATGTTGCGCATGCTCCTCATGACCGCAGGAGTATGTCAATATGGAAACAATGAAGACTACAACGAACAAGTCTAAATAAGGCACGAACACCTCATGCGTATGCACATATCCATGACTCTGAAGTCCGGCCATAAGAGTTGTTCTTAAATTACAACATTGTCAATTAACCCTGTTATCAAATATCTTATTCCAAAACTCCCACTTTACTCACAATGAGGTATCGTGACCTCGTGATTATTTTCTCGAATTAATGCGTCATATTTATCCTTACCTGGTGCTCGTCTCAAGGACTAAGCTCAACTGTTTCAAAATAGAAATGGCTAAATATGAACAGAAACTATACAAGAATTGTCAAATAGTCCTAACGAGCATGACTCTTATTTACGAATGCAATACGAAAATATTAATTTCATAAAAGAAGAATTTTAAACACATAAACTCTTACTACCAGGACCCAGTCCTCATATGATATCCACCGCAGCTTGAAGCTCGGCTTAGAAATATTTCACATTATGCCAAAAATTGGAGGATCTCATCCTCAACTCTGAATCATAGTGCTTGCACATCATATCATCTGAAATTTTTCATTTCCTTTCTTTCTTCCTTTCCATAATTGTCCATCAAAGATAATCACGACATAAAATAAGCCCTCATACTGATAGGGAGCACAATTAACGATTAAAAATTAGTTATCCCGAAAATTATATCAAAACCCACTGTAATAAGTAATATAAAGTCACTCTTAGCCTCATGGATATTTTAGTGACTAACACCTAATAATAGGGATGTCTATCCTCATGTAATATCTCAACGTGAGTATTTCCCTAAGTAGATTTGATGATTACGATGCTCGCTCATGAATGGAGCATGTTAAAAGGACTCGCCTAAATTTTCTTTCAAAAACCCAAATCAAATTAAGGGAAAATTATTCTGTCTATAACAATCTGAATTATACGTGTGATGACCACATTTGGTGTAGTGACCTCCCTCATATCATAAAAATTATATCAATGGTCGGGTCTCCACCTCTAGGATTTTCACCTCCACCTCTAACATCATAACCTCTACATCTGGTTGGCCATGTAGGATAATTATTAACTGCAATGGAGCGTGTAGCCTGAGTGCTTTCCTAAAATTGTATTTCTCCAATATTCCACATTCACAGCAATTCCTTTAAGGATCGGTTAACTTATTGCTCATGGCAATATATATTCGGACACAGTCATTGTGACCTGGTACAACCGTTCAGATCGCACATACCACATATTGCAGAGAATCTCGGGGTGACGTCTTCAGAACATTTTCTTAAAATAGAGTTTAGTAGATAGCGTTGCATTGGCCGGTTTGCCCTCTTCGTAGGCTTGTCACAAACATCGACGGCCAATTTCTTCTTTTGCTATGTTGGCTTAACACTGCTGAGCTACCCCATTTACTCATATACTCTTCGTCATTCTCTGGGGGGCGATTCTTACCCCATGAAAAGAACCAACCTTAAATATGTATAAATTATTTGGAGGACCTTTCCATACCATATATATACATTCCAATAACTCACCATATTTGTCCTTCACAACTCCAACACATCGACCGGACGTCTAGGTCCGTTGAAACCCAACACGATTTATTGGATGCTCTCCTGATATAATTTCATCTTCCGTTGGGACCATAACTGGTGTGGTAAATACATTATCTTCCCACTACTTCTGTTTGCCCTCCATAGCACAGTAAAATGAACCCACTCACATTCGCCTATTCCCACGTTATGCAATTCCTCATAACAGCGGTCAAGCACGATCCCGTGAGTTCTCAAAAGATGCACCGCTGAAGGTGGTAGGGAAGAGTTTGGTGAAACCTATCCGACCTCCGTAAAACTTTTGAAGGCATAGTTGATCTATCACCAGCCTGTGCCATTTTTCGGCTGAAGAAGCGGTACGTGACTTCGCCATTCGTGGAAAGACAGAGTAGAAACTCAATTTAACATTTGAAGAATAAATTCGCACGATAAGACAGAACAAATAAGAGACTTTTCCTAACTCAATAGACTCTGGAGGACAAGTACGGACGTCTCCGTACCTACCTCTCAAACTCCACTAAGCTTGTTCGTGAGTGGTGAGACCTATGTAACCTAGAGCTCTGATACCAACTTGTCACGACCCGGATTTTCCCCCAACATCGGGATCGTGATGGCGCCTACTCGTGGTAGCTAGGCAAGCCACTGTATTCATACTATCCCGTTTTTAACACAATTTTGATTGAATAAATGCGGAATACTTTATCGAAATGGAAATAACAATTCACAAGGTAAAACTATACTGAAAATCCTCTACCCAAGACGTGGAGTCACCAACTCACAAACTACTATGGAATACTACACATAAAAGTCTGAAGAAATATAACACAATTCTGTTTGTCTCGGAACAAAGAGACTCCAGCTAATAATATAGATAAAGAGAGAGACGCCGGGCCTGCGGACGCCTGCAAGCTACCTCGGTCTCAAACATGATCAACTCCCACGCAATCTACTTACTGCTGCTGCTGCTCCTGATCGTAACCTGGACCTGTGCAAAAACGCACAGAAGTGTAGTATCAGCACAACCGACCCCATGTGCTGGTAAGTGCCTGGCCTATCCCGGCGAAGTAGTGACAAGCCTAGGACCAGACACCCACATAAACCTGTGCAGTTGCAATATATATATATATATAACACATTTATAAGGAAATACTCTGCTCTGAAATAATATTCAATAACTCACGATATCCAAAATAATCTAATCAACATAATAAATCTTACTTTCATGTCTCAATTCCTCTCTCATTTCATATCTCGTGGTAGGCGTACCACCCGCTCCCAACTATCACAGTAATTATATCTTGTGGTAGGCGTACCACCCGCTCCCAAATATATCAATAATCATATCTTGTGGTAGGCGTACCACCCGCTCCCAAATATATCAATAATCATATCTTGTGGTAGGCGTACCACCCGCTCCCAAATATATCAATAATCATATCTCGTGGTAGGCGTACCACCCGCTCCCAAATATATCAATAATCATATCTTGTGGTAGGCGTACCACCCGCTCCCAAATATATCAATAATCATATCTTGTGGTAGGCGTACCACCCGCTCCCAAATATATCAATCGGCTACCGGCAACTATGGCCAATGCCAAGATTTAAAGTCACTTTGTGGTCGGCGTACCACACGATCCCAATATATCAGTAATTATATCTTGTGGTAGGCGTACCACCCGCTCCCAAATATTTAATATATATATTACCACAAATAACAAGAATTAACCAAGTAATAACATAATAAGGAATATCTCAAAGAACTCAACAATTAACAACAGTTAATAAGTTCACAAGGAAAACAAGGTATAATGGAAACACAAGTAATATCAAGTCAAGGAATGGCAAATAGTTGCACGGCATCACCCTTCGTGCTTTTACTCTCATCCTCACCAAATAAGCAAATAAAGTACACGGCATCACCCTTCGTGCTTTTACTCTCATCCTCACATCCATAGTACGACATGATCCTTCGTACATGGTTCAATAACAGGGCACGGCATGATCCTTCGTGCATAATCAATAAAATATGGCACGGCATTAACCTTCGTGCATAAATAAATAAACATGGCACGACATCACCCTTCGTGCATTAATCAATAATATGGCACTGCATGATCCTACGTGCATAATCAATAAATAAACATGGCACGACATTAACCTTCGTGCATAAATAAATAAACATGGCACGGCGCATCACCCTTCGTGCATTATCACTCTTCCTCACCCAAATAACAATCACAGTTAAGGGCAAAGAAATAAACAGTAATTCATAAACCGTCCCATCAAGGGAAAACAATAATTATCTTCACAACAAGTCCCAACAAGGGAGAACAATAACAATTCATCTGTAATATATCTCAAAATAATCATTTTCCAACGACTCACGGTCATACTAGACGCCCGTGTATGGATGCTCGTCACCACAGCCCATACACCGCACTCGATCACATAACACATAACACATAATCCTATTCCCTCAAGCTAGGATAGAACAAACACTTACCTCGAATGCTTATGAACAATTCAATCCGTGGAAATGTCTTTTCTTTCAATTTGGCTCCAATCCAACCGTATCTATACACAATTGATTTAATATCATCAATTCTACTCAACAAACTAATTCTTAAGACCAAATACAACTTTTACAACATTCCGCCGGAATAGTAAATTTCAACCCCGGGCCCACATTGTCGGAATTCGGGGTTAGGACCAAAATCCGGTTACCCATCCCCCCACGAGTTCATGTATATAATTTGTTTCAAAATCGGACCTCAATTCGAGGTCCAATTCCCCAATTTATGAAAAACCCTATTTTCTAACAAAAACAAGAATTTTACCATGAAAATCATTGATTTCTTATGAAAAATATGTTTAATGATGTTAGGAATTGAAAGAATTAAGTAAAAAGTGACTTACAATCGTTTTGATGAAGAAGAAATCCTTGAAGAATCGCAAATGGGTGTTTTGGTTTTGTAAAATGTGAAGAAATGACCGAAATTCGTGTTTTTCAGGTCTCTGTGTTCGCATTTACGAACATGGGTTCGCAATTGCGAACCCCGACCAATTTCTGGAGTTTGAAAATTAAGCTAAGAGTGGGAAGTTCGCATTTGCGAACATTTGTTCGCATTTGCGAACTGTTCGCATTTCGAACCAATGTTCGCATTTGCGAACACATGCTGTATAAGGCAGTGTTCGCATTTGCGAACAATGGTTCGCATTTGCGAACCAAGGCGGAATGGGGAATGTTCGCATTTGCGAACATTTGTTCGCATTTGCGAACATAGGCAGGCATTGGGGACCTTCGCAAATGGGTCAAAGGGGGCTTCGCATTTGCGATAATGGTTCGCATTTGCGAGCCTTGCCTTACACCGTCCCCTTCGCAATTGCGAGAAATACTTCGCAATTGCGAAGCCAACAGCTGGGTGAAAAACCAGCAGTTCAAAAATTCAGAATTTCATCCAACGGCCTATCAAATCTTTACCCGAGCCCCGGGCTCCAAACCAAACATGTACACAACCTCAAAAACACATTATGGACTTGTTCGTGCGATCATATCGCCAATATCACTTCGTTTTAATCAAATCAAGCCTCAAATGCATGATTTTCATACCTTTAGTTTTCAAAACTTTCAAACTTGGGACTCAAGGTCCAAAACATCTCAAACGACATCCAAATGTCACCAAACTTTACAGAAATCACATATATAATATTTAAGACTTGTACCGGGCGTCGGAACCAAAATACGAGCCCGATACCAAGGTCAATTAATTTATTTCCTTTAATAATTACATCAAAAACAATTTCACATAAAAATTCATAACTTGGGCTCTAGGCCTCAGAATTCGACTCCGGACGCATGTCCAAGTCCCATGTTTTTCTACGGACCTCTCGGGACCATCCAATCTTGGGTCCGGATCCGTTTACCAAAAATGTTGACCGAAGTCAACCATATCAATATTAATATCATTTTTATCCAAATTTCTCATAGAATTCATATTTTCTATCACAAAAGCTTTTCGGCTACATGCTCGGATCGTGCACGTAAATCGAGGCAACATAGAATGAGGTTTTCAAGGCCTCAGAAGCTCGAAATGATTAATTAAATAAGTGATGACCATTTGGGTCGTCACAGCATCAGTGGTGGATTAGGCATAAAGGATGACGTCGCTGCAGAATTGTCACGTATTCCTCCGACAGTGCTGGAAAATTTCATCTACATATAAAGCAAAATTCGTTTTTTGCTTCTATATGGAGTATTATATTTTGAATTTATTGCCACACCCAAAAGCATAGCTCAATAATGGAAGGAGTTTACAAGTTTTGTAAAGTTGTTGGTGTTATTATATTGTATTTGTAAAATAGTTCTGGAAATATAAATAAATACAAACAAGAATATGCATAAACTGAAATGAAGAAACCAATTCGAGCCCACTGAATTCACACTGTTTCCTTAAGGAAATTAATCCCCTCCTAGTACCCAAGGGTATGGATTATTTCCTCCCAGGATAGAACGAATTACACACTGGTGTAGTGGTACTTCAATGTTTCAGCGAACACAAAGTTCGGTAGCAAATCACACTTACTTTTTTGCATTGTTTGATGCTAAAAATATGCACAGGGAAGGAGAAGAAACTCAGAAAATTCGTAGTGCAATTCTTAGCAGAATAGTGTTGTATTTATAGCCAAAAGTTGGGCTGAAATCTGAAGAGTCTCTTCAGAATGGCGGTTTCTGCAAAACTGCCACAACATAAGTCATTGCGTAAATGGCTATTTACTCAATAATAAAGAGAGAAAATTGATGGGTAGTTAATTTTTCAGTTACAAAAACAGAAAACTAAAATTTGGATTTAATATTAATATTTATTTAATATTAATATTCTATTATTAAATTAAATATTTAATAACATTTCTGTTAATATTTTACTATAAACAAATAAATTTGGTCCAAAAAGTTAATCAATCGATCGATTATTGACCAAATCCAAATCCAAATTCAAATCCAAATCCAAATCCGAAGACGAAGCCGTAGCCGTATCCGTAGCCATAACCGTAGTTGAAGCCGAGCCGAGCGAGCGAGCGAGCGACGACGACGGCGCGAGGCTTGCTTTCTTCTCAACTCTTTAAGAGCTAGAAAAAGAGCAATTGCTTATATACCTATAAAAAACCTCTTCCTCTTCCAATATGGGACAATGCCCATTTACCAAGGAGGGGGAACTTGAAATTTTACTCAAAATTTCATTTCCCTCCATTTCCCATTCACCATCTTTTAAATATTTAATATATTAATAAATATTAAACCCAATAGTTGGTTCATGATCTCGCCCAACTCTAGTCCTAAAAAGTATAAGCAGTCGCTGCAAATATAATTCAGTCTAAAAGTCCGGAGTCGAATCACACAGAGAACTAAAGCTTAGCTGTATCTGTTTAATATCACTAAGAAGACAAGACTGAAAATAAATAAACTGCTAAAAACTAACTGTGAGCACGTGATTTTGCTCTAGATGAGAATTACTCCAAAAAATTCAAAATAAAAGAGTTTTGTTTTGTTTGCAATTTTGTGGATTTTATGTTATTATTTGTGTTTGTGTGCCCATGTTTATTTGTTTGAAGAAATAAAAAAAAAGATACAAAAATATATTGCGTTTGTATATAAAATTCTAGTTTTGCAATTAAGAGTAATTAAGTTTTTTTTTACAAAAATAAAAATAACAAAAAATAAATTATTTTTTGTATTTTTAACATTTAATGTCCAAACTGTGTGATTCTATCTTTAATTGTTATTTAATTGTGTGGCATTTGTTATTGAGAGTTAACTAGTACTTTTATAAGTTAATTTAATTCTATAAGTTAATTTAAGATTGTTAAAATTTTTAGTTTTATTAATTATGAAATAAAAAAAAACAAAAGAAAAGAAGAAGATTGAGGAAAATGAAGAAAGGAATCGAATTGGGCCTCTGTTGCCCATTCAAACAGGCCCAAATGACCCCAGGTCCAGTCCATCCCAAAGATACTCCAAACAGTGTCGCTTTGGGGGAGCCTGGATCAGGTCCGTTTATTATATATTGATCCAACGGTCCCAAGCATACCCAGATACCCGACCATTTTGCCTCTGAACCGACCCAGTCCCCCACTAAGACCATACGATGTCGTTTTATATTAGTGAAATAATCCATACCGTTGATCTAATTAGATCTAACGATTTGGATTAATCCCTCACCCCGGAATATATTGATTCCTACTAACCCGGCCCCCGTTCACACCCCCTCATCTCCTTTAATCTCTCAAACCTCTTCTCTTCAGATATGAGGAACCCTAGCAGCCGCTACCATACCCCACCGCCCTTAATCCAGCGGCAACAGCTTTGTTTGCCGGAAAAATCACACCCTGAACTACCCTAGCTTCCCCTCTCCAAATCCACACTCCTTTAACCTCGAATCACCTTGAGCAACTTCGAATCTTCAATCGAAGATTCAAGCAAAACCATTAAACCCACCAAACTAGTCCCAAATTCACACCCCAGCTTCACCTGACCTCCCTCATCCCTAAAGTAAAGCCGTCTTTGTTCGAATCAAGCAGAAGTCTTCGAACCTTAGTTCTATTGAACGGAGCCCTAACGGTAATTCAAATGAGCAACTGTGAGGATTTTTGGGTTGAATTAGACTTTAGTCGTATGTTTCCATATTGGAAATATGAAATTAAAGTCCATTTCTGTCCAAATCAAAGAGACGAGGATTGTGAAGTGTTCTATTCGCCTAAGTTCCGGGTATTTTTTTTAAATCCTTTTTCTTTTTCTTTTGTTATCTTATTATTTAATTTTCATACGTTTCCTCCTCATGCTTCCTTTCTATGCTTACTATGATGAACTATGCCTATTGATATGTGCAAACTTAGAGATTAGTTCATCACAAATGTTTGAATGATTTAGTCGCTTTGAAATGAATTAATTAATCAATTTGGATGTCTTGAATTTGTTGATCTCTTTGAGTTATTCTGGATGGTTTTTCTGTTGCTCTCAATTACACAAAATATTTTTTTCATCTCATTGTCATCAGTTCTATTAGCCTAGTAATTGATTGGTTTGATATTTGAATAAAAAAAAAATAGGATAGTTAATTGTGTTCCTTGTGTTGTTTCTGTAAGCATTAGACTGATGAACCTTTATATTAAAGATGCTGTGAACTGATTAAACTATTGTAATAGTTTAATAAGTAATAAGGATTGATGACTGTGTAAACACTATCAGATAAATAGAGATCACATGGGTACCATATTACAAAGGGGAGGCATGCCTGGATTAAAAAATATAGGCTGTTCATACCAATTAAATCAACAAATGGGAAAAAGGGACTGTTTGGGGTGGCCTAACACCTTTAAGGGTGAAAAATCAGGAATAACATGGGATTTTTAATAAAGAATTGAAGAGCTGACACCATTTTAAATACCTTTAGGACTGGGTAGAGATTGTCATGGCAGAAATCGGTTTTTAATGTTGTTAAGTGCTCTTAAGAGCTGAAAAATCAGAACAAACATGGGGGGGGGGGTGATTAAAAAGGTTATTTAGGCATGTGCAAGGCAATAACAGGCAAAGTTTGAATAATTTTGAAGGTTAAAAGGTATGTGGTTGTCTATAAAGGGGGGCGGGGGGAGAGTACTGAGTTGAACTGTCACGACCCCAAATCCGATCGTGATGGCGCCCAGCACATTGCTAAGCCAGCCTGACTAATCAATATCAACAACGGAGCTAGAAGCTCTCTTTAACTCACTTAAGCATATTAATTCACGAAGCAACAACGATACATATAACGATAACGGGGAACCAAGTCCCACAATACATCAACTCCCATAGACCAAAGGGTCAAGAGTCATGAGCCTCTACCGAACATGAGTGTATAAGGTTTACAAGATACCAAGTGCGGAAAGAAAAGTTAATACAAAATCAAGAGACAGTGAGAAGGAATATCGGGTCCTGCGGACTCTGCAGCTACCTCGAATATCCACAAATGTCGCCTCGCACGACTACTGGATCACTGCTGAGAGGTACCTGGATCTGCACACAAGGTGCAGGGAGTAAAATGAGTACTGCCAGACTCAGTGGTAATAAACAAGGGTAAGACAGCGAGATAAGAAATCCGCAATAAAGCACTATGTAAAGTTGTAATCAAATACCCTATCACAGAATCAATATCGACTGTACCTGTACCAACAAGTACCAGCAAAACAGAATAACAGCTAGCAGATGTTGCTAAATGTAATGCAATGCATGATATGACCGCTACGGCGCGTAGCCCGATCCAATTTGGGTACCCGTGCTCACTGTGGGGTTCAGACTCCGGAGGGGCTCCTACAGCCCAAGCACAATATCACTGCGGCGTGCAGTCCGATCCAACATATATACTGCTGCGGCGCGCGGCCCGATCCACTACCAGTCAGCTAATATGCAAATACAGCCTCGCAGGCTCAAAAGTAGTTTGAAAACCCTTTTTATCATTTTTCAGTTGGAAAACAGTAATACCAAGTTCCAGAGATTGGAAATAGCATGATAACAGAAATAGCTACGGACTGGTAGTAACTAATATGTCAATATGATAAGACAATGATAACGATCCTCGCGGGATCCAATAACTGGCTCACGGCCCACAAGTATACTCAACCGCCCAAGAAGGGGTTCCTCGGCTCAAGAGTGGCCAATATCTCAATATATAGTATGCAACCATCCGAGAAGGAGGTTCGACGGCTCAAGAATAGCCAATGTCATAACACAGTATCAACAAGTCGGACTAAGCCATAGTCCCCAATCACAATCGACCCGCACTCACAAGAGAGTACGTGTCTCGCCGCTATACAACGTCACAAAGTGGTATACCGGGGTTTCGAACCCGCTGGTCATCACCCACATCTATTACTCACCTCAATACGGCGCGACGACTACTCCGCAATGCCCTTGCCACGAGAATCAAGCTCCGCACGCGTAGAATCTGATCAAATACAGTAGAAATACAACAAATTAGGCCAATGGGACGACACCCAATCAATACAACTCAATTTACATCAAAATTCCCAAAGTTGTCAAAACCCGACTTTCGGTACGCTTGTCGAAAAATCATAAAAGTCACATATTCGGAACCCTCATCTCAATACGAGTCTAAGCATATCAATTTTACCAATTCGGACTCCATTTGCCCATTCAAAACCTTGATTTTCTAAAGTTCAAGCCTAGGGTCAAATCTTCCATAAATCACCCCAAATTCCTCCATTTTCATGATATAATTGCATAATATTATCAATACTAATCATAGTTTAAGTTCATAGTTGATTACCTGATGATTTCCTTGAGTTTCTCTTCAAAATCGCCCAAATCGCCTCTAAAGCCGAGACCCAAATGTGTGAAATGTTTCTGAAATTTTCTAACTTCTGATACCATTAATTCACTGCGATTTTCGCTTCTGCGGACCATTTTCCGCCCCTGCGGAACCGCTTCTGCGACAAATTGGTCGCTTCTGCGAACCCAGGCCCTTTTGGCCATTTTCGCACCAGCGATCCAAGGACCGCTCCTACGAGTCCGCTTCTGCAGATTTTCATCCGCTCATGCGGTCCTTTCCGCCTCTGCGATCAAGAGTCCGCTCCTGCGGACTCGCCTACGCGATCAACCACCCGCTTCTGCGGACCTCCCCATAACGCCTCAGGACCGCTTATGCGATCGCTCACACGCACCAGCGAAGACGCTTCAGCGGAAAAAATTCCGCTTCTGCGATGCCAAGCGCTCCTGCGCCCCCTCGTCCGCTCCTGCGGAAGCGCTCCTGCGCCCCCATTTCCGCAGGAGCGAAAACAACAGAACTAGAGCCAAAACCTGCAATTTTCCACATTTTCTCTCGTTTAGCCATCCGAAAACACCCCGAGGCCCCCGGGACCCCAACGAAAACCACCAACACGCCCCAAAACACGATACGAACTTGTTCAAATCATAAAAACACCATCCTAAACATTAAAATCACCAATTACACACGGATTCAAGCCTAAATTCCTTCAAACATTCCTAATTACACAATCAATCAAAAACCCGACTAAACAACGTCCGAATGACCTGAAATTTTGCAGGCACATCCAAAATCACCTAACGGAGCTACTCTGCAACTGTCGGAATTCCATTCCGACCCCCGGATCAAAATCTCACCTACCGTTCGGATTTCGCCAAAATTCAACCTTAGCCAATTCAAGCCTATTTCTACACCGGACCTCCAAATTCAATTCTGATCGCTCCCCTAAGTCACAAATCACCTCCCGGAACTAACCGAATCATCAGAATCCGATTCCGAGCCCTCTAACCAAATAGTCAACTCCGGGTTGACTTTCCTTATTCAAGTTTCCTTCAAGAAGGCTATATGCCTCATTTTCAATCCAATTCACCCCTAACTCACCCGATAGACTCTGACACTGATATAAAATCATAAAACATGTATTTACAACATAACGGGTGGTAATTCTCGTGACGACGAGCCGGGTCGTCACATTCCCCCCCTCTTAAGCAAACGCTCGTCCTCGAGCGGGTCAAGAAACATACCTGAAGTCTCAAACAAGTGAGGATAGCTTCTCCGCATCTCCCGCTCGATCTCCCAAGTGGCCTCCTCCACGGGTCGACCTCTCCACTGAACCTTAACTGATGCAATCTCCTTAGACCTCAATTTTCTCACCTGCCATCCCAAAATGGCAATAGGCTCCACATCATAGGATAGATCACCATCAAGCTGAATGGTACCGAAATCTAATACATGAGACGGATCTCCAATGTACTTCCGGAGCATAGACACATGGAATACTGGATGGACGCTGGATAATCTGGGCGGCAAGGCTAACTCATATGCCACCTCTCCAACCCTCCTGAGTATCTCAAAAGGACCAATCTACCTAGGACTCAACTTTCCTTTCTTCCCAAACCTCATGACACCCTTCATAGGTGAAACCTTCAACAATACTCTGTCAGCAACCATGAAAGACAACTCTCGAACTCTACGGTCCGCATAACTCTTCTGACGAGACCGTGCTGTACGAAGCCTCTCCTGGATCAACTTTGCTCTATCCAGAGCATCCTGGACTAACTCAGTCCCTATCAATCTAACCTCACCAGGCTCAAACCATCCCACGGGGGATCTACACCGCCTGCCATACAATGCCTCATACGGGGCCATCCGAATACTCGACTGATAACTGTTGTTGTAGGCAAACTCAGCAAGTGGTAGGAACTCATCCCACGAACCACCAAAATCAATCACACAAGCTCGCAACATATCCTCCAAGATCTGAATAGTGCGCTCAGATTGTCCGTCTGTCTGGGGGTGAAATGCTGCACTCAACTCAACCCGTGTACCCATATCTCGCTGAAATGCTCTCCAAAACTAAGAAGTGAACTGAGTACCCCTGTCGGATATGATAGATACTGGGACTCCATGCAACCGAACAATCTCTCGAATAAAGATCGCTGCCAACCGCTCCGATGAGTAGGTAGTACTAACTGGAATGAAATGAGCTGACTTGGTAAGTCTATCCACAATCACCCATATAGAATCAAACTTCCTCGTCGTCCGAGGGAGTCGAGTAACAAAGTCCATAGTGATCCTCTCCCATTTCCACTCAGGAATAACAATGCGCTGAAATACACCGCCGGGCCTCTGATGCTCGTACTTAACCTGCTGACAGTTGAGGCACCGTGCTACATGTCCGACAATGTCCATTTTCATCTTTCTCCACCAATAGTGCTGTTTCAAATCTTGATACATCTTAGCGGCTCCTGGATGGATAGAATACCGCGAGCTATGGGCCTCTTCCAGAATCAACTCACGAAGGCCATCAACATTGGGCACACATATCCGGCCCCGCATCCTCAATACGCCGTCACTATCAATGGTGACATCTCTAGCATCATCATGCTGAACTCTGTCCCTAAGGACAGCCAAATGTGGATCATCATACTGGCACTCACGAATACGATCATATAGAGATGACCGAGATACAACACAAGCCAATACCCTGCTGGGCTCCGAAATATCTAACCTCACTAGCCGATTGGCTAGCACTTGAACATCATGAGCAAATGGCCTCTCCTCAGCTGGAATATATGCCAAGCTCCCCATACTGACCGCCTTCCGGCTAAAAGCATCGGCCACCACATTGGCCTTCCCCGGATGATATAATATAGTAATGTCATAATCCTTAAGCAACTCAAGCCATCTCCGCTGTCTCAAATTAAGATCTTTCTGTTTGAACAAGTGCTGGAGACTACGATGGTCGGTATACACCTCACAAGACACACCATACAAATAGTGCCTCCAAATCTTCAAGGCATGAACAATGGCGGCTAGCTCCAAATCATGAACAGGATAGTTCTTCTCATGTGGCTTCAATTGCCGAGAAGCATAAGCAATCACCTTACCTTCCTGCATCAACACACAACCTATCCCCACTCTCGAGGCATCACAATATACAGTATAAAACCTGAAGTTGAGGGAAAAATCAATATTGGAGCCGTGGTCAAAGCTGTCTTGAGCTTTCGAAAGCTCTTCTCGCACTCGTCCGGCCATACAAATGGGGCACCCGTCTGAGTCAACTTGGTCAAGGGAGATGGAATAGAGGAAAATCAGAAAACGAACCGGTGATAATATCCCGCCAAACCAAGAAAACTCCTGATCTCTGTAGCTGAGGTCGGTCTAGGCCAACTCTGCACCGCCTCTATCTTTTTCTGATCAACCTGAATACCATCACGAGACACCACATGTCCCAGAAATGCTACGGACTCGAGCCAAAACTCGCACTTGGAGAATTTAGCATATAGCTTCTCCTCCCTCAATCTCTGCAACACAATACTCAAATGTTGAGCATGCTCCTCCCGACTACGGGAGTAGACTAGAATGTCATCAATGAACACAATCACAAATGAATCCAAATAAGGCCTGAACACACTGTTCATCAGATGCATAAATGCTGCTGGGGCGTTGGTCAGCCCAAAAGACATCACAAGAAACTCATAATGACCATATCCGGTCCTGAATGCAGTCTTCATAATATCCGAGTCCCTGATCTTCAGCTGATGATAGCCTGAACGAAGATCGATCTTAGAAAACACCCTCGCACCCTGTAACTGATCAAACAAATCATCTATGCGCGGTAGAGGGTACTTGTTCTTCACCGTCACTTTGTTCAATTGCCTATAATCAATACACATCCGCATGGAACCATCTTTCTTTTTAACAAATAATACCGGTGTACCCCACGGGGACACACTAGGGCGGATGAAACCCTTATCCAGAAGCTCCTGAAGCTGCTCTTTCAGTTCTTTCAACTCATCTGGTGCCATCCGATAAGGAGGAACGGATATGGGCTGAGTGCCCAGCACCAAGTCAATGCCAAAATCAATGCTAGGAGACTCAGCTCCCACATCTCTCACAAAAGCTAAGTACGATAATCATCCTTTTTCAACCATCTTCTGAGCTTTTAAGAACGAAATAACACGACTAGGGACGAAATCGTTCGAACCCCGCCACTCAATATGAGAAATACCAGGAATGGCCAACGTAATTGTCTTAGCATGACAGTCCAATATAGCATGGTACGGAGACAACCAGTCCATACCCAATATAACATCAAAGTCCACCATACCCAACAATAACAAATCTGCCTGGGTCTCCAGACCCCCAATAGATATAACACGGGATCTATAGACATGATCCACAACAATCGTATCACCCACGGGGGTGGATACATGAACAGGTAAATCAAGACTACCACGAGTCGCACCCAAATGATGTGCAAAATAAGAGGACACATAAGAATATGTGGACCCTGGATCAAATAGAACGGAGGCATCTCTGTGACAGACAGAAATGATACCTGTAATCACAGCATCGGAGGCAACTGCATCACGCCTGTCAGGAAGTGCATAGAAACGTGCCTGGCCTCCACCAGATCTCTCCTCGCCCCTGGGGCGACCACGAGAAGACCGACCTCCACCTCTACTAGACTGAGATGGTGCTGAAGATGAGGGCTGATCCCTCTGCTGAGTCCTGTCCCTACGGAGTCGAGGGCACTGTCTCCTCATGTGGCCAAACTCACCACACTCATAACATGCACCTGGTGCTGGAGAAGGGGACCGAAGGGAACCCCTCGCCGCAGAAGAACCCTGGGCTGAAGAAGTAGGTGCTGCACCCAGGGCTGGAAGGGAACTAAGCGATGACTGACCCTGCTGAAACCCCTGTCGACCACGACCATAATACCCTCCGCTCTGCTCTGGGCGGCGTGAATGAAAAGGTCTAGATGAGCGACCTCTTCTCTGCTGGGAATGCCCTATAGATGAAGCACCACTAAAACTGCCAGAACCACGAGGCCTCTTGGCCTCCCGCTCCTCTCTCTCTCGGTGACGATCCGTCTCAATGGAGCGTGCCATATCAACAACCTGCTCAAATGATGATGACAAAGCTCTCTCTCTGGTCATAAGAATACGGATAGAGTAGTTGAGGCCATCAATGAACCTCCTGATCCTCTCCATATCATTAGCGATCATCCATGTGGCATGCCTAGCCAACTGTGTGAATCTGAGCTCATACTGGGTCACATACATGTCGCCCTGAACCAACCACTCGAACTTGCGACGTAGCTCCTCGCGACGAGACTGAGGTACATATTTCTCTAGAAAGAGAGTAGAGAATTGCTGCCATGTGAGAGGTGCTGCTCCTGCAGGTCTACGCCTCTCAAACTCTTCCCACCAATCAAATGCGGGACCAGTGAACTGAAAGGTAGTAAATGAAACTCCGCTGGACTCAAGAATACCAGCCGTCCGCAACATCCTCCGACACTTGTCCAAGAAACCCTGGGCATCCTCGCCCTCAACGCCACTGAAATGGGGTGGCTGAAGTCTACCAAATCTCTCAAGTCGACGCTGCTCGTCATCGGGCATAACCTGAACCATATGCTCTGGAGCTGGAGCTGGTGCAGCTGGAGGAATAACCGGTGCAACCACCTGAGCGGGGACCGCCTCGGCGTCTGAAGTCCCTGAACAACCGGGTCAGGTGTGCGAGCTGCAGGGGTCTGCTGACCACCCCCTGACTGAGATGTCGCTACAGTAGCGGTAGCTGAAACTACCTGAGCCAAACCGGAACACACTAATAATATCTGAGCAAGAGTCTCCTGAAGACCAGGAATAGCAATAGATATAGTCTGGCCCTGAACTGGGACTGCTGGAGCATCAACCACTGGGGGCTGCTCCTGAACTGGTACAACAGGCGGGTCAACTGGCACTGCCTCAGCTGCCCTACCTCTAACTCTAGCACGACCGCGCCCACGGCCTCTAACAGGTGGCAATGGAGGTCGTCCACCTCGTCCCGATGCTCGCGTTCTCGCCATCTGTGAGAGAATAGAATATAGAATTTCAGTTCTCAGGACAACAAGATCGCACGACAGAGTTCAAGAAAAGTGAAGTTTTCCTAAAGGTTCGCAGCCTCCCGAGGATAAGTACAGGCGTCCCCGTACCGATCCACAAGACTCTACTAACCGGCTCAAGACTCGTGAGGCCTAGTAAACCTAGGCTCTGATACCAACTTGTCACGACCCCAAATCCGATCGTGATGGCGCCCAACACATTGCTAAGCCAGCCTGACTAATCAATATCAACAACGGAGCTAGAAGCTCTCTTTAACTCACTTAAGCATATTAATTCACGAAGCAACAACGATAGATATAACGAAAACGGGGAACCAAGTCCCACAATATATCAACTCCTATAGACCAAAGGGTCAAGAGTCATGAGCCTCTACTGAACATGAGTGTATAAGGTTTACAAGATACCAAGTGCGGAAAGAAAAGTTAATACAAAATCAAGAGACAGTGAGAAGGAATATCGGGTCTTGCGGACTCTGCAGCTACCTCGAATATCCACAAATGTCGCCTCGCACAGCTACTGGATCACTGCTGAGAGGTACCTGGATCTGCACACAAGGTGCAGGGAGTAAAATGAGTACTGCCAGACTCAATGGTAATAAACAGGGGTAAGACATCGCAGATATGAAATCCGCAATAAAGCACTATGTAAAGCTGTAATAAAATACCCTGTCACAGAATCAATATCGACTGTACCTGTACCAACAAGTACCAGCAAAACAATATAACAGCTATGAGATGTAGCTAAATGAAATGCAATGCATGATATGACCGCTACGGTGCGTAGCCCGATCCAATTTGGGTACCCGTGCTCATTGTGGGGGTTCAGAGTCCGGAGAGGCTCCTACAGCCCAAGCACAATATTACTGCGGCGTGCAGTCCGATCCAACATATATACTGCTGCGGCGCGCAGCCCGATCCACTACCAGTCAGCTAATATGCAAATATAGCCTCGCAAGCTCAAAAGTAGTTTTGAAAACCTTTTTATCATTTTTCAGTTGGAAAACAGTAATACCAAATTCCAGAGATTGAAAATAGCATGATAACAGAAATAGCTACGGACTGGTAGTAACTAATATGTCAATATGACAAGACAATGATAACGATCCTCGCGGGATCCAATAACTGGCTCACGACCCACAAATATACTCAACCGCCCAAGAAGGGGGTTCCTTGGCTCAAGAGTGGCCAATATCTCAATATATAGTATGCAACCATCCGAGAAGGAGGTTCGACGACTCAAGAATAGCCAATGTCATAACACAGTATCAACAAGTCGGACTAAGCCATAGTCCCCAATCACAATCGACCCCGCACTCACAAGAGAGTACGTGTCTCGCCGCTATACAGCGTCACAAAGTGGTATACCGGGGTTTTGAACCCGCTGGTCATCACCCACATCTATTACTCACCTCAATACGACGCGACGACTACTCCGCAATGCCCTTGCCACGAGAATCAAGCTCCGCACGCATAGAATCTGATCAAATACAGTAGAAATACAACAAATTAGGCCAATGGGACGACACCCAATCAATACAACTCAATTTACATCAAAATTCCCAAAGTTGTCAAAACCCGACTTTCGGTGCGCTTGTCGAAAAGTCACGAAAGTCACATATTCGGAACCCTCATCTCAATACGAGTCTAAGCATATCAATTTTACCAAATTAGGATTTTGCCCATTCAAAACCTTGATTTTCTAAAGTTCAAGCCTAGGGTGAAATCTTCCATAAATCACCCCAAATTCCTCCATTTTCATGATATAATTGCATAATATTATCAATACTAATCATAGTTTAAGTTCATAGTTGATTACCTGATGATTTACCTTGCCTCTAAAGCCGAGACCCAAATGTGTGAAATGTTTCTGAAATTTTCTAACTTCTGATACAATTAATTCACTGCGATTTTCGCTTCTGCGGACCATTTTCCGCCCCTGCGGAACCGCTTCTGCGACCTTTTGGTCGCTTCTGCGAACCCAGGCCCTTTTGGCCATTTCCGCACCAGCGATCCAAGGACCGCTCCTACGAGTCCGCTTCTGCGGATTTTCATCCGCTCCTGCGGTCCTTTCCGCCTCTGCGATCAAGAGTCCGCTCCTGCAGACTCGCCTACGCGATCAACCACCCGCTTCTGCGGAGTTGACTATTTGGTTAGAGGGCTCGGAATCAGATTCTGATGATTCGGTTAGTTCCAGGAGGTGATTTGTGACTTAGGGGAGCGATCGGAATTGAGTTTGGAGGTCCGGTGTAGAAATAGGCTTGAATTGGCCAAGGTTGAATTTTGACGAAATCTGAATGGTAGGTGAGATTTTGATCCGGGGGTTGGAATGGAATTCCGACAGTTGCAGTAGCTTCGTTATGCGATTTTGGATATGTCCCTAAATTTTTAGATCATTCGGACATTGTTTAGTCGGGTTTTTGATTGATTGTGTAATTCAGAATGTTTTAAGGAATTTTGGCTTGAATTCGATGCGAATTATGGGTTTTGATGTTGTTAGACGTGTTTTGAGGATTGGAGCAAGTTTGAATAAGGTATTAAGATGTGTTGGTGTGTTTGGACGAGGTCCCGGGGGCCTCGGGGTGTTTTCGGATGGCTAAATGGGAGAAAATGTGGAAAATTGCAGGTTTGGGATTCTGGTTCTGTTGTTTTCGCTCCTGCGGAAATGGGGGAGCAGGAGCGAGTCCGCAGAAGCGGATGCTGGAGCGCAGAAGCGCTGTTGATCGCGGAAGCGGAGTTTCGTCCGCAGGAGCGGCACCGCTGGTGCGGAAAGTGAGCCGCAGAAGCGGAATTGGCCGGCTAGGCCTGGAAACGCAGAAGCGACCCTCTGGTCGCGGATACGGGCTCGCAGGAGCGGACTCCTGTCCGCAGAAGCGGGAAGGACCGTAGAGGCGGAGGGTATTCCGCAGCAGCGGTTCCGCAGGGGCGGAAAATGGCCCGCAGAAGCGAAAATCGCAGTGAGTTAAGTGTATCAGAAGTTAGAAAATTTCCGAAACATTTCACACATTTGGGTCTCGGCTTTAGAGGCGATTTGGGCGATTTTGAAGAGAAACTCAAGGGAAATCATCAGGTAATAAACTATGGACTTAAACTATGATTAGTATTGATAATATTATGCAATTATATCATGAAAATGGAGGAATTTGGGGTGATTCATGAAAGATTTAACCCTAGGCTTGAACTTTAGGAAATCAAGGGTTTGAAAGGGCAAATGGAGTCCGAATTTGGTAAAATTGATATACTTAGACTCGTATTGAGATGAGGGTTCCGAATATGTGACTTTTGTAATTTTTCGAGAAGCGTACCGAAAGACGGGTTTTGACAACTTTGGGAATTTTGATGTAAATTGAGTTGTATTGATTGGGTGTCGTTCCATTGGCCTAATTTGTTGTGTTTCTACTGTATTTGATCAGATTCTACGCATGTGGAGCTTGATTCTCGTGGCAAGGGCATTGCGGAGTAGTCGTCGCGCCGTATTGAGGTGCGTAATAGATGTGGGTGATGACCAGCGGGTTCGAAACCCCGGTATACCACTTTGTGACGCTGTATAGCAGCGAGACACGTACTCTCTTGTGAGTGCGGGGTCGATTGTGATTGGGGACTATGGCTTAGTCCAACTTGTTGGCACTGTGTTATGATATTGGCTATTCTTGAGCCGTCGAACCTCCTTCTCGGATGGTTGTATACTATATATTGTGATATTGGCAACTCTTGAGCCGTTGAACCCCCTTCTTGGCGGTTGAGTATACATGTTGGCCGTGAGCCGGTTATTGGATCCCGCGAGGATCGTTATCATTGTCTTATCATATTGACATGTTAGTTACTACCAGTCCGTAGCTATCTCTGTTATCATGCTATTTCCAATCTCTGGAACTTGATATTACTGTTTTCAACTGAAAAATGATAAAAGATGTTTTCAAAACTACTTTTGAGCTCGCGAGGCTGTATTTGTATATTAGTTGACTGGTAGTGGATGGGGCTGCGCGCCGCAGCGGTATATATGTTGGATCGGACTGCACGCCGCAGTGATATTGTGCTTGGGCTGTAGGAGCCCCTCCGGAGTCTGAACCCCCACAGTGAGCACGGGTACCCAAATTAGATCGGGCTACGCGCCGTAGCGGTCATATCATGCATTGTATTGCATTTAGCTACATCTACTAGCTGTTATACTGTTTTGCTGGTACTTGTTGGTACAGGTACAATTGATATTGATTCTGTGACAGGGTATTTGATTACAGCTTTACATAGTGCTTTATTGCGGATTTCTTATCTGCGCTGTCTTACCCCTGTTTATTACCACTGAGTCTGGCAGTACTCATTTTACTCCCTGCACCTTGTGTGCGGATCCAGGTACCTCTCAGCAGTGATCCAGTAGCTGTGCGAGGCGACATTTGTGGATATTCGAGGTAGCTGCAGAGTCCGCAGGACCCGATATTCCTTCTCACTGTCTCTTGATTTTGTATTAACTTTTCTTTCTGTACTTGGTATCTTGTAAACTTTATACACTTATGTTCGGTAGAGGCTCATGACTCTTGACCCTTCGGTCTATGGGAGTTGATGTATTATGGGACTTGGTTCCCCGTTTTCGTTATATGTATCGCTATTGCTTCGTGATTTGATATGCTTAAATGGGCTAAAGAGAGCTTCTAGCTCCGTTATTGTTATTGATTGGTCGGGCTGGCTTAGCAATGTGCTGGGCGCCATCACGACCGGATTTGGGGTCGTGACAAGTTGGTATCAGAGCCTAGGTTTACTAGGCCTCACGAGTCTTGAGCCGGTTAGTAGAGTCTTGTGGATCGGTACGGGGATGCCTGTACTTATCCTCGGGAGGCTGCGAACCTTTAGGAAACACTTCACTTTTCTTGAACTCTATCGTGCGATCTTGTTGTTCTGAGAACTGAACTTCTATATTCTATTCTCTCACAGATGGCGAGAACGCGAGCATCGGGACGAGGTGGACGACCTCCATTGCCACCTGTTAGAGGCCGTGGGCGCGGTCGTGCTAGAGGTAGAGGTAGGGCGGCCGAGGCAGTGCCAGCTGACCCGCCCGTTGTACCGGTTCAGGAGCAGCCCCCAGTGGTTGATGCCCCAGCAGCCCCAGTTCAGGGCCAGACTGTATCTATTGCTATTCCTGGTCTTCAGGAGACTCTTGCTCGGATATTATCGGTGTGTTCCGGTTTGGCTCAGGTAGTTTCAGCTACTGCTACTGCAGCGACATCTCAGACAGGGGGTGGTCAGCAGACCCCTGCAGCTCGCACACCTGACCCGGTTGTTCAGGGACTTCAGACGCCAGAGGCGGTCCCCGCTCAGGTGGTTGCACCGGTTATTCCTCCAGCTGCACCAGCTCCAGCTCCAGAGCATATGGTTCAGGTTATGCCCGACGACGAGCAGCGTCGTCTTGAGAAGTTTGGTAGACTTCAGCCACCCCATTTCAGTGGCGTTGAGGGCGAGGATGCCCAGGGTTTCTTGGACAAGTGTCAGAGGATGTTGCGGACAGCGGAGTTTCATTTACTACCTTTCAGTTCACTGGTCCCGCATTCGATTGGTGGGAAGAGTTTGAGAGGCGTAGGCCTGCAGGAGCAGCACCTCTCACATGGCAGCAGCTCTCTACTCTCTTTCTAGAGAAATATGTACCTTAGTCTCGTCGCGAGGAGCTACGACGCCAGTTCGAGTGGTTGGTTCAAGGCGACATGTCTGTGACTCAGTATGAGCTTGGATTCACACAGTTGGCTAGGCATGCCACATGGATGATCCCTAATGATAGGGAGAGGATCGGGAGGTTCATTGATGGCCTCAACTACTCTATCCGCATTCTTATGACCAGAGAGAGAGTTTTGTCATCATCTTTTGAGCATGTTGTTGATATGGCACGCTCCATTGAGGCGGATCGTCGCCGAGAGAGGGAGGAGCGGGAGGCCAAGAGGCCTCGTGGTTCCGGCAGTTTCAGTGGTGTTCCATTTAGAGGGCATTCCCAGCGGAGCAGAGGTCGCTCATCTAGACCTTCTCATTCAGGCCGCCCTGAGTAGAGCGGAGGTTCTTATGGTCGTGGTCGACAGGGGTTTCAGCAGGGTCAGTCTTCACTTAGTGCCCTCCCAGCCCAAAGTGCAGCACCTACTTCTTCAGCCCAGGGTTCTTCTGCGGCGAGGGGTTCCTTCAGTCCCCTTCTCCAGCACCAGGTGCATGTTATGAGTGTGGTGAGTTTGGCCACATGAGGAGACAGTGCCCTCGACTCCGTAGGGACTGGACTCAGCAGAGGGATCAGCCCTCCTCTTCAGCACCATCTCAGGCTAGTAGAGGTGGAGGTCAGTCTTCTCGTGGTCGCCCCAGGGGCGAGGAGAGATCTGGTGGAGGCCAGGCACGGTTCTATGCACTCCCTGATAGGCGTGATGTAGTTGCCTCCGATGCAGGGATTACAGGTATCATTTCTGTCTGTCACAGAGATGCCTCTGTTCTATTTGATCCAGGGTCCACATATTCATACGTGTCCTCTTATTTTGTACATAATTTGGGTGCGACTCGTGGTAGCCTTGATTTACCTGTTCATGTATCCACCCCCGTGGGTGATACGATTGTTGTGGATCATGTCTATAGATCATGTGTTATATCTATTGGGGGTCTGGAGACCCAGGCATATTTGTTATTGACGGGGATGGTGGACTTTGATGTTATATTGGGTATGGACTGGTTGTCTCCGTACCATGCTATATTGGACTGTCATGCTAAGACACTTACGTTGGCCATTCCTGGTATTTCTCAGATTGAGTGGCGGGGTTCGACCGATTTCGTCCCTAGCCGTGTTATTTCGTTCCTAAAAGCTCAGAAGATGGTTGAAAAAGGGTGTTTATCGTACTTAGCTTTTGTGAGAGATGTGGAGCTGAGTCTCCTAGCATTGATTCTGTACCTGTTGTAAGGGGCTTCCCAGATGTATTCCCCTCAGACCTGCCGGGCATGCCGCGGGACAGGGATATTGATTTTGGCATTGACTTGGTGCCGGGCACTCAGCACATATCCATTCCTCCTTACCGTATGGCACCGGCTGAGTTGAAAGAACTGAAAGAGCAGCTTCAAGAGCTTCTGGATAAGGGTTTCATCCGTCCTAGTGTGTCCCCATGGGGTGCGCCGGTATTGTTTGTTAAAAAGAAAGATGGTTCCATGCGGATGTGTATTGATTATAGGCAATTGAACAAAGTGACAGAGTGAAGAACAAGTACCCTCTACCGCGCATAGATGATTTGTTTGATCAGTTACAGGGTGCGAGGGTGTTTTCTAAGATCGATCTTCGTTCAGGCTATCATCAGCTGAAGATCAGGGACTCGGATATTATGAAGACTGCATTCAGGACCCGATATGGTCATTATGAGTTTCTTGTGATGTCTTTTGGGCTGACCAACGCCCCAGCAGCATTTATGCATCTGATGAACAGTGTGTTCGGGCCTTATTTGGATTCATTTGTGATTGTGTTCATTGATGACATTCTAGTCTACTCCCGTAGTCGGGAGGAGCATGCTCAGCATTTGAGTATTGTGTTGCAGAGATTGAGGGAGGAGAAGCTATATGCTAAATTCTCCAAGTGCGAGTTTTGGCTTGAGTCCGTAGCATTTCTAGGGCATGTGGTGTCTCGTGATGGTATTCAGGTTGATCAGAAAAAGATAGAGGCGGTGCAGAGTTGGCCTAGACCGTCCTCGGCTACAGAGATCAGGAGTTTTCTTGGCTTGGCGGGGTATTATCGCCGGTTTGTTCAGGGATTTTCATCCATTGCTTCTTCATTGACTAAATTGACCCAGAAGGGTGCACCATTCGTGTGATCGGATGAGTGCGAGGAGAGCTTTCAGAAGCTCAAGACAGCTTTGACCACAGCTCCAGTGTTAGTATTGCCATCAGCTTCAGGTTCATATACCGTTTATTGTGATGCCTCGAGAGTGGGGATAGGTTGTGTGTTGATGTAGGAAGGTAAGGTGATTGCTTATGCCTCTCGGCAGTTGAAGCCACATGAGAAGAACTATCCTGTTCATGATTTAGAGCTAGCCGCCATTGTTCATGCATTGAAGATTTGGAGGCACTATTTGTACGGTGTGTCTTGTGAGGTGTATACCGACCATCGTAGTCTCCAACACTTGTTCAAACAGAAAGACCTTAATTTGAGACAGCGGAGATGGCTTGAGTTGCTGAAGGATTATGACATTACTATATTATATCATCCGGGGAAGGCCAATGTGGTGACAGATGCTTTGAGCCGGAAGGCGGTCAGTATGGGGAGCTTGGCATAAATTCCAGCTGAGGAGAGACCATTTGCTTATGATGTTCAGGTGCTAGCCAATCGGTTAGTGAGGTTAGATATTTCGGAGCCCAGCCGGGTATTGGCTTGTGTTGTATCTCGATCATCTCTATATGATCGTATTCGTGAGCGCCAGTATGATGATCCACATTTGGCTGTCCTTAGGGACAGAGTTCAGCATGATGATGCTAGAGATGTCACCATTGATAGTGACGGCGTATTGAGGATGCAGGGCCGGATGTGTGTGCCCAATGTTGATGGCCTTCGTGAGTTGATTCTGGAGGAGGCCTATAGCTCGCGGTATTCTATCCATCCAGGAGCTGCGAAGATGTATCAAGATTTGAAACAGCACTATTGGTGGAGAAAGATGAAAATGGACATTGTCAGACATGTAGCACGGTGCCTCAACTGTCAGCAGGTTAAGTACGAGCATCAGAGGCCCGGTGGTGTATTTCAGCGCATTGATATTCCCGAGTGGAAATGGGAGAGGATCACTATGGACTTTGTTACTGGACTCCCTCGGACGGCGAGAAAGTTTGATTCCGTATGGGTGATTGTGGATAGACTGACCAAGTCAGCTCACTTCATTCCAGTTAGTACTACCTACTCATCAGAGCGGTTGACACCGATCTTTATTCGAGAGATTGTTCGGTTGCATGGAGTTCCGGTGTCTATCATATCCGACAGGGGTACTCAATTCACTTCTCAGTTTTGGAGAGCATTTCAGCGAGAGATGGGTACGCGGGTTGAGTTGAGTACAGCATTTCATCCCCAGACAGATGGGCAGTCTGAGCGTACTATTCAGATTCCGGAGGATATGTTGCGAGCTTGTGTGATTGACTTTGGTGGTTCGTGGGATGAGTTCCTACCACTTGCCGAGTTTGCCTACAACAACAGTTATCAGTCGAGTATTCAGATGGCCCCGTATGAGGCATTGTATGGCAGACGGTGTAGATCCCCCGTGGGATGGTTTGAGCCTGGTGAGGTTAGATTGATAGGGACCGAGTTAGTCCAGGATGCTCTGGATAGAGCAAAGTTGATCCAGGAGAGGCTTCGTACAACACAGTCTCGTCAGAAGTGTTACGCGGACCGTAGAGTTCGAGAGTTGTCTTTCATGGTTGGTGACAAAGTATTGTTGAAGGTTTCACCTATGAAGGGTGTCATGAGGTTCGGGAAGAAAGGGAAGTTGAGTCCCAGGTACATTGGTCCTTTTGAGATACTTAGGAGAGTTGGAGAGGTGGCATATGAGTTGGCCTTGCCGCCCGGCTTATCCAGCGTTCATCCGGTATTCCATGTGTCTATGCTCCGGAAGTACATTGGAGATCCGTCTCATGTATTAGACTTCAGTACCATTCATCTTGATGGTGATCTATCCTATGATGTGGAGCCTATTGCCATTTTGGGACGTCAGGTGAGAAAATTGAGGTCTAAGGAGATTGCATCGGTTAAGGTTCAGTGGAGAGGTCGACCCGTGGAGGAGGCCACTTGGGAGATCGAGCGGGAGATGCGGAGCAGAATATCCTCACTTGTTTGAGACTTCAGGTATGTTTCTTGACCCGCTCGAGGACGAGCATTTGCTTAAGAGGGGGAGAATGTGATGACCCGGCCCGTCATCACGGGAATTACCACCCCGTTATATTGTAATTACATGTTTTATGCTTTTATATCAGTGTTAGAGCCTATCGGGTGAGTTAGGAGTGATTTTGATTGAAAACGAGGCATATAGCCTTTTTGAAGGAAACTTGAATAAGGAAAGTCAACCAGGAGTTGACTATTTGGTTAGAGGGCTCGAAATCAGATTCTGATGATTCGGTTAGTTCCGGGAGGTGATTTGTGACTTAGGGGAGCGATCAGAATTGAATTTGCAGGTCCGGTGTAGAAATAGGCTTGAATTGCCCAAGGTTGAATTTTGGCGAAATCCGAATGGTAGGTGAGATTTTGATCCGGGGGTCAGAATGGAATTCCGACAGTTGCAGTAGCTTCGTTATGTGATATTGGATATGTCCGCAAATTTTTAGATCATTCGGACATTGTTTAGTCGGGTTTTTGATTGATTGTGTAATTCGGATTGTTTTAAGGAATTTAGGCTTGAATTCGATGCGAATTATGGGTTTTGATGTTGTTAGACGTGTTTTGAGGATTGGACCAAGTTCGAATAAGGTATTAAGATGTGTTGGTGTGTTTGGACGAGGTCCCGGGGGCTAAACGGGAGAAAATGTGGAAAATTGCAGGTTTGGGATTCTGGTTCGGTTGTTTTCGCTCCTGCGGAAATGGGGGCGCATGAGCGAGTCCGCAGAAGCGGATACTGGAGCGCAGAAGCGCTGTTGATCGCGGAAGCGGAGCTGGGCCCGCAGGGGCGGCACCGCTGGTGCGGAAGGTCACCGCAGGAGTGATTATGTTTTCGCGGAAGCGGGCGCGCGGAAGCGGTCTTATGTTCGCAGAAGCGGAATTGACCGGCTAGGCCTGGAATCGCAGAAGCGACCATCTGGTCGCGGATACGGACTCGCAGGAGCGGAATTCTATCCGCAGAAGCGAAAATCGCAGTGAGTTAATTGTATCGAAGTTAGAAAATTTCAGAAACATTTCACACATTTGGGTCTCGGCTTAAGGAGGCGATTTGGGCGATTTTGAAGAGAAACTCAAGGGAAATCATCAGGTTAATCAACTATGGACTTAAACTAGATTAGTATTGATAATATTATGCAATTATATCATGAAAATGGAGGAATTTGGGGTGATTCATGGAAGATTTAACCCTAGGCTTGAACTTTAGGAAATCAAGGGTTTGAAAGGGCAAATGGAGTCCGAATTTGGTAAAATTGATATGCTTAGACTCATATTGAGATGAGGGTTCCGAATATGTGACTTTTGTAATTTTTCGAGAAGCGTACCGAAAGTCGGGTTTTGACAACTTTGGGAATTTTGATGTAAATTGAGTTGTATTGATTGGATGTCGTTCCTTTGGCCTAATTTGTTGTGTTTCTACTGTATTTGATCGGATTCTACGCGTGCGGAGCTTGATTCTCGTGGCAAGGGCATTGCGGAGTAGTCGTCGCGCCGTATTGAGGTGAGTAATAGATGTGGGTGATGACCAGCGCGGGTTTGAAACCCCGGTATACCACTTTGTGACGCTGTATAGCAGCGAGACACATACTCTCTTGTGAGTGCTGGGTCGATTGTGATTGGGGACTATGGCTTAGTCCGACTTGTTGGCACTGTGTTATGATATTGGCTATTCTTGAGCCGTCGAACCTCCTTCTCGGATGGTTGCATACTATATATTGTGATATTGGCCACTCTTGAGCCGTTGAACCCCCTTCTTGGCGGTTGAGTATACATGTGGGCCGTGAGCCAGTTATTGGATCCCGCGATCGTTATCATTGTCTTATCATATTGACATGTTAGTTACTACCAGTCCGTATCTATCTCTGTTATCATGCTACTTCCAATCTCTGGAACTTGATATTACTGTTTTCAACTGAAAAATGATAACAGATGTTTTCAAAACTACTTTTGAGCCTGCGAGGCTGTATTTGCATAGTAGCTGACTGGTAGTGGATCGGGCTGCGAGCTGACTGGTAGTGGATCGGACAGCGCGCCGCAGCGTATATTCATGATTTTGTGCTTGGGCTGTAGGAGCCCCTCCGAAGTCTGAACCCCCACAGTTAGCACGGGTACCAAATTTGGATCGGGCTACACGCCGTAGCGGTTATATCATGCATTGCATTGCATTTAGCTACATCTCGTAGTTGTTATACTGTTTTGCTCGTACTTGTTGGTACAGGTACAGTTGATATTGGTTCTGTTACAGGGTATTTGATTACAACTTTACATACTGCTTTATTGTGGATTTCTTGTCTACGCTGTCTTACCCCTGTTTATTACCACTGAGTCTGGCAGTACTCATTTTACTCCCTGCACCTTGTGTGCAGATCTAGGTACCTCTGAGCAGTCCTGATCCGGTAGTTGTTCGAGGCGACTTCTATGGGATAATCGAGGTAGCTGCAGAGTCTGCAGGACCCGATATTCCTTCCTACTGTCTTTTGATTTTGTATTGACATTTCTTTCCGCACTTGGTATTCTTGTAAACCTTTATACACTTATGTTCAGTAGAGGCTCATGACTCTTGACCCTTCGGTCTATGGGAGTTGATGTATTATGGGACTTGGTTCCCCGTTTTCGTTATATATATCGCTATTTCTTCGTGATTTGATATGCTTAAATGGGCTAAAGAGAGCTTCTAGCTCCGTTATTGTTATTGATTGGTCAGGCTGGCTTAGCAATGTGCTGGGCGCCATCACAACCAGATTTGGGGTCGTGACATGCCCTAGTGTTGAATTACAGAGACACCAGGTACCGTGATTGAAAGAAAGATATTTGAAATAAGGATTTGGTTCAGAATTTTGAGAGTCAAGCCGAGCGGAGTTCGAAGTAGATCCTTGACCTTTGTTAGAAAGTTTGATATTCCTCTCCAACAAAACTCTCCAGTTCACTGCTAAGTTATAGTTCCACGTTGCTTTATATTTCCTGCAAAACTTAACAATGCTAAAAAAATCGTCACGAAATAAGATGCAATATAAGATAAAAGTAATTTGTGTCAATCCAAAAGAAATGCGAATTTATTGGGCAAACTTATAAAAATATAATTTTATGGTGATATATTTCACGATCTCTATGCCATATGAATATTTAGCTTACGGAAATAAATACGTTTGGCAATAAATTATGAAAAAATATATTTGACGATGCTTATGCAAGTGGGGCCACTCTGGTCCAAATAAACTAAATGTCTTTTTGAGGAATGATTAACTAATATATTGTATTTGAGAGTGGATATACCCTATATAACCTATTTGAGGGTGGATAGACCCGATATATCTTATTTGAGGGTGGATAGCCCCGAAATATCCTATTTGAGGACGGATACACCTGAAATGTTCTATTTGAAGATGGACAATCCTGACATGTTAGTGCTTGATTTGTAATTACAATGATTGATATGATGCGATGCAAAGATCTTGATATAATACATAAAGATTGATACGATGCTAGAGTTATAAAATTAATATTCAAGCTGCGATGCAAAGTGCTTGGTACAGTAGCGAATATCCATGGTGCAAAAAGCTTGATGCAGTGCATTTACAAAGAAAAATATTCTAGGAGCGATGTCAATAATTTGAGCATTTTCCTGCTAAAGTTTATTAGTAAATTCTTGCACATAGATGAAGCTATGAGTTTTAAAATATATTTTGTGATAACTCGTCTTGATCGCCATGTTGCTCTATATTTCCTTTTGGGAGTTTACTTATACAATGCGACATAGTCGGCAAAATTATTTGATAAAAATGTAGCTTTATGGCAATGATTCAACAATAACATGTGGTTTATAAATGTGCCTCGCAATGACTTATGATATTGATGTCTTTCAGTAGTGACATCAAAAAAAATGACCATCTAGGCCAAAATAAATTAATGAAGAGTATGTAAAGATGTGCTAAAGCGTCCTGTTATTCAGGTGGACAACCTTAATATCCTATTATCGGGTGGACAACCTTGTGTCCCATTATCAGGCGGACTACCTTATGTCCTATTATGTCACGACCCCAATCCCGATCGTGATGGCGCCCAACACAACTGCTAGGCAAGCCCGACCATTTACACTCTCATCCCGAGCATGAAGCTCAAATCAATTACCTCGATATTATTATCAACAATAAAGCTAAACTGAATAACCACCCAAAGATCTAGGGTCACGAGTCTAGAGCCTCTAAACATGATCGGATAATAATATCCAAACCAAATACTCAAGTATGAATAATGTATATACAAAGGAAAACTGGAATAAGAAGAGAAGCGAGGTCCTGCGAACGCCAGCAGCTACCTCAGCAACTCGGATAAATACTGATAAAAGCTGGAGTGCTCGTCTATCCCTCATATGTACCTGAATCTGCTCACAAAGGTGCAGGGAGTAGGGGTGAGTACTAAGTACTCAGTGAGTAATAAATATATACAAGTAGCTAAAAGTAAGAAATCCACATAATACCACAAAATGAAGCTAAACTACAGTCCGATCCTCCTACGAACTAGCAACAATAGTACAATACAATTATCACAGATAATTCACAGACAAAGATGCAATGCAATGCACATAACCGCTACGGCGTGTTGCCCGATCCATTTAACGTCGATGACGCTCACTGGGGGCGTGTATAGACTCCGGAGGGGCTCCTACAGCCCAAGCCCAATACCGCTGAGGCGTGCAGCCCGATCCTCATATCAACCGCTGCGGCGTGTAGCCCGATCCATCCTCAGTCCACAACAAACATATAAGTCACACAACATCTCAAATTATTTATTTTTTTCCAGGTTCCCTTTCATTAATTATGAAAATACTTTAACTTTTATTTAATTTTTTTTTTCCAAAACAGGTGACTTAGTATTTCAATACGGTGATTTCAAGCCAGGACTGAGATCAATGATTAAGCAAGTATAGCTATCACATATATAACTATACCCTAGGGATACTACAGGTCGGCACAAGGCCCCAAACACGGCTTACAACCCACAATTATATCAAACACAGTGTTTTTCAACCACTAACAACATATTATTCATATCCGGGATGGACTAAGTCTCAATCCCCAGTTACAATCAATCCCGTACTTGCCACGGAGTGCGAGCCATGCCCTACTAGCGTCACAATGTGCTAAGCCGGGGTTTCGAACCCTCAAGCTACCATATATACAAACTACTCACCTCTAGCCAGTCGAAGACACGTTCGCGATGCCTTTTCCTTTTGAATTTACGCCTCGTGCGTAGAATCTAGTCAAACCACAACAATTATATCAAATACGGGTCAAAGAAACATAACCCAATTCAATTTATACGAAATACGCGATAATACACCAAGTTGGTAAAACCCGACCCCGGGCCCGCTGCTTGAAAAATTCCGATATTTATACCAACGCGTTCCTCGTCTCGCCACAAGTCCGTACATATAAAATTTATCCAATTCTGACACCATTTGGTCCTTCAAGTCTTTATTTTACATTTTTGAAAGATTCCAAAATTTTCTTCCAAAATTCCATCTCAAATCACTAATTAAATGATGAATTCAATGATAGATTCATGTAATCTAGCCAAATCTCAGTTAGAATTACTTACCCCAATGAATTTCTTGAAAAACCTTTCGAAAAATCGCCAAAATCCGAGCTCTCTAGGTCCAAAAATCAAATAAAACCTAAAACCTCGTATTTATAGAGTAACCCTCGAATTCCAGTAGTGCTGACCGCACAAAAATGACCGCGGTCCGCGCCCAAGGGTGTGTTGACCGCACAAAAATGGTCGCGGCCGCACAACAGTTTGACTGCACTGACAGGCTTCAATATTTTATCCATAACGTTCTGTATGCACCTCCAAATGACGCATGGTTTATTGCGTTGGAAGCTAGAGTCAAAGGGCGTTAATTTGATAGGTTGTGGGTCACACAACTCTTTATATAACGGGATATATGATCGTTTAAAGTGAGGTCTTGTGCACACTCATTTACATCTTCGCCTATTATGAAGTTTTCCAACTTTAAAAATTCCCGTTAACCATCCGAAATCACCCCGAGGCCCCCGGGACCTCAACCAAAAATACCAATATCTCCTAAAACATCATACAAACTTGTTCCAATCATCGACATGCATCAAACAACGCCAAGACCATCAAATTATATCGAATTCATGCCTAAGTTCTTCTAAAACTTCCAAAACACACATTTAATCAAAAACCCAACCAAACCACGTCCGAATGACCTGAAATTTTGTAAACATATCCAAAATCACATAATGAAGCTACAGAAATTGTCGGAATTCCATCCCGACCCCCGGATCAAAATATCACCTACCGTTCGGATTTCGCCAAAATTCGACCTTAGCCAATTCAAGCCAAAAACTACACCGGACCTCCGAATTCGATTCTGATTGCTCTCCTAAGTCATAAGTGATCCCCCAAAACTAGTCGAATCATCAGATTTCCATTCCGAGCTATCCAACTCATCCGTCAACATTCAGTTGACTTTTCCAACCTATTCTTCTCGTAAAGAGATTTATGGCCTCATTTTTATTCTAATTCTCACCGATTTGCTTCTAACTCTCCAAACACATATAAATTAGCATATTGAAATATTAAATGAAGAAAAAGGGGCGATAACTCCCGTAGCGACGGGCCGGGTCATTACATTCTTCCCAACTTAAACAAACGCTTGTCCTCGAGCGTACGTAGAGTTGCACTAGCTGAATGACCTTACCAAGCATATATGCGGGGTGGTACCACGTCACCCTGTCCATCATAAGTCCGATAACACAATATAGCTGAACTTCCACAGTCCATCTGAACCATAGACCACATTGCACTTTCCGAAATCATATTCCCACGTCTATACTCAGAATACACCCGAACCAATTGTAATAGCCCATACTCGCCACTTCGGGTGAGATCTTATGGTGTACCAAGCAACCCAATCACTCGAGACGATGCCCTCTAATCACAACAATCCCGCGATAACCAAATAATAACTGAAAGACCTTTTCAATTAGCTAAAGTCTTATTCCAACACCTTCATATATTGCCCACGGCAACCGAACACGCAATATATCGAATCCATCTCTCAGGTCATCCATTCATGGATCCATTTCCCTTTTTAACTGATACCACAATAGATTTCGGAGCCAAACCTCAATATTACCTTTCTAACCAGCTGAAAACACATATGCCCGTACTCATTATTGGCTTCAACGATCATTTCGATTATAACACACCACACGGGTGATATGACACCTCAACACCGGCCTAAGCCACGACGAACACAACACATACTCCAATAAGAAACGTCTGAACATACTCAAATCATGACAACTAACTCAAACAAAAGAGCTGTAAGTCAATTCCTCCGTACCATCACAACACATAACTGAGATCTCGTCTCACATCATAGAATTAGAGTACCTGAATTCTCCTCGAAAGGTTATAACTTCACGTGGCCTTGCCACGGCTCATGATTCCATCCAAACACTATTACTCCTAAAGCAACTCAAGTCACCATGCTCAAAACAGTCAGCCACGCACAGATTTAGGCCCGAACTCAAGCAATCAATCTCACTCATGGTGGAACAAATTAATATACGCCACCAAATCTTGTAAGGACATAACCAATGCGCCATTCGCCGAGCGATATCCACTACTGACTTTACCTCAGATACTAGGAAATATAGTATACAAGGTAACATATGGAATACTATTCTCCAAATCACACGGTTACGGTGTGCAACCTGCTCAAACTAACATACCCATGGCGGCGTGCCACCCGATTCAGATACCATACTTATGGCGGCGTGCCACCCGATCCAAATAACCTGTGGCGGTGTGCCACCCGATCCACGCATAAATCTCGTAAAAGGAAATGCACACTGAGTCATATTGCTCAATACAATAAACATATATAAAGCCTCAAGCTCGGCCACAATAAACGCATCCTACAAAGTTTCCCCAATACCGGAATTGGATCAATAACAGAAACCTTTGCACTGATATCCGCCACGAAGGCCCAACTGCCAAAGCATTACCTACCAGCTGCCCGCTGGTCCTGGGTACAACTACCCTGCTAGAGCATACTCTGATGCACTCTGCTATGCATTTTGTGCCATTTTCATCATAGTCCATATCACATTAGTCTAGACAACCTAACTTATGACAACCTGTTTGCAATCAAGTATCTGTAACGACCCGGCCGGTCGTTTTAGAAAATTTCTCCCCAATCCCCAATTTAAATGTTCCCCTAAGTTCATTCCTGCTATGGTGATTTGCCGGGAGAGTCGGTTCTAAAATTTGGAGCGTTTTGGGACACTTAGTCCCTAAATAGAAGCCTTATAATTGAAAAATGGCCCATAGCCGGAACAATGTTAAGACGACCTCGGAACGGAAATTTGATGGTTCCATTAGCTCCGTTAGGTGATTTCGGGGTTGGGAGCGCGATCGGAATGTATTTTGGAGGTCCGTAGCTCAATTAGGCTTGAAATGCCGAAGTTTGAAATTTTGGCGAATACGAACGATAGGTGAGATTTTGATACGGGGGTTTGAATGGAATTTTGACAATTTCTGTAGCTTCGTTATGTGATTTTGGATATGTCCGCAAATTTTCAGGTCATTTGGACGTCGTTTGATCGGGTTTTGGATCGAATATTAGTTTCGAAAGTTTTAAAGAAACTTAGGCTTGAATCCGTGTGTGATTGGTGATTTTGATGTTTAGGATGGTATTTTTATGATTTGAACAAGTTCGTAGCATATTTTGGAGTATTTTGGTGGTTTCCATTGGGGTCCCGGAGGCCTCGGGATGATTTTGGATGCCCAACGGGTCATTTTTGGAAGTTTTTGGACTGCTGTTCTGGTATCTGGTATTGTTCTTCGCGTTCGCGAGGGTCCTATCGCATTCGCGAAGAAGAATTTGGCCTCTAAGACTTTGTTCTTCGCGTTCGCGATGAAGGTATCGCGTTCGCGAAGAAGGATTTTCCATCAGGGACTTTGTACTTCGCGTTCGCGAACAGTGCCTCGCGTTCGCGAAGAAGGATTTTCTGTCGCACAGGTCCTACTTCGGAAGCTCATATCTTTTTATCTACAAGGAATTTAGAGGTGATTCAAAAACGAAAGTTGTAGCTCTTTGAATGTAGGTTCCAGAAATATATTGTAATAGTAGTTTGGAGGTTTGTGTTAAAAGTTATAACCATTTCAGAAGAGGCTGTCCGAGCAAACTTGGAAAATGTATTTTTTGGGGAGATTGTTCTTCGCGAACGCGAAGAACAAATACCTGGGCAGCAGAATAAAGTTCAAACTTCGTCCCATTTGTCATTTTTGATGATTTGGAGCTCGGGTAAGGAGATTATTCGGGAGATTTTTGGAGAAATCAAAATGGTAAGTACTCTTAACTCAATTTTGGTTGTATAACTCGAATCTATTGCAAGTTTTAGTCTTTAATTCTTTGAATGTAGGTTCCAGAAATATATTGTAATAGTAGTTTGGTGGTTTGTGTTAAAAGTTATAACCATTGCAGAAGAGGCTATCCGAGCAAACTTGGAAAATGTATTTTTTGGGGAGATTGTTCTTCGCGAACGCGATAAAAGGACCGCGAACGCGAAGAACAAATACCTGGGCAGCAGAATAAAGTTCAAACTTCGTCCCATTTGTCATTTTTGACGATTTGGAGCTCGGGTAAGGCGATTATTCGGGAGATTTTTGGAGAAATCAAAAGGGTAAGTACTCTTAACTCAATTTTGGTTGTATAACTCGAATCTATTGCAAGTTTTAGTCTTTAATTTGAGAATTATTGTTAAGTAGAAAACCCTCTTGGATAGAATCAAGGATTTGATGGGCCATTTGTGGTCCGATTTGGGTGTTCTTGGTATGGTTAGACTCGTGTTGAGATAAGGAATCCGAAAATGTAACTTTCGTAATTTTTCGAGAAGCGTACCGAAAGTCGGGTTTTGGCAACTTTGTGGTTTTGGTGTAATTCGATTGTTTTGATTGGGTAATGCCCAATTGGCCTATTTTGATGTGATTCCATTGATTTTTATTCAGATACTACACCTGTGGAGGCCGACATTCGCGGCAAGAGAGTTGTCTCTTAGCGGTTTTGTACCGGAGTCAAGGTAAGTGGCTTATCTAACCTCGTGTGGGGGAACTTTCACCCCTAGGATATTATGTGATAGTTTAAATGCCTTGTACGCGAGGTGACGGGCGTGTACATGCGCTGGTTGTTGTAACACACACTTTACTTGAATTGTCCGATTAGTGATATTCTCGCTCTTAGCTGATAAAAACGTTACTTTTTTTACCCGGTATTAGTTAGAAAAGCATGATTGACTAGGATTCAACATGTTTAATTGCCTAGTTGACTTACTTGAACTTCTTGATAAATTGTCGGCACTAGCTTCGGTGAAGTTGTAATTAAACATATTATACTCTCCCTGTGTGTTTTCTTTATTTGATGTTTTGGTGGACTGCGGGTTCAATTCCCGGAGATCCCAGGGCTATGGGTTCAATTCCTAGAGACCCGAAGTGATACTGGTAGGGACTGCGGGTTCGATTCCCGGAGATCCTGAGTTATTGGTAGGGACTGCGGGTTCGATACCCGGAGATCCTGAGTTATTGGTAGTGATTGCGGGTTCGATTCCCGGAGATCCCGAGATCATTGAGACACATCTTGAGGTATTGAGGCATGGGCTGCGGGTTCGATTCCCAGAGACCCAGAGATACTGTTATTGGGACTACGGGTTAAATTCCCGTAGCTCCTGGATTGTTGATTACAGAGTGGGACTGTGGGTTCAATTCCCATAGGTCCTGGACTTGCTGATTGAGTTTTTATTGAGTTATTTACTTGCTGCTAGCTTAAATCGTAGACGGTCGCAGAAATCACTTTACTGTTGTCATTTCAGATTCATTATTAAACTGCTTATTATTGTTATCATCATTATATTATTGTTCTCTCAGTAGGGCCTTGACCTTCCTCGTCACTACTCCATCGAGGTTAGGCTTGGCACTTACTAAGTACCTCCGTGGTGTACTCATGCTACTCTTCTGCACACTTTTGTTGTGCAGATCCAGATACATCAGGACAGGCCCATACTAGGTGATTCAACAGCACTTTGGGAGACCTCAAGGTATGATCTGCTACGTCCGCGGATCCGGAGGCCCCCCTTCTATTCTGATAGTATTAGTAGATGTTTCCCTTCATTTCGTTGTTAGATACTCTTTATACATAGAGCCATATTTGTATACTCTCTTTTAGTCTGTGTTGCCCGTGCGATTCCGGGTCTTGGTGGTGTTTATACAGTGTGTTTTTGATGGGTGTATGTGCCAAGCGGCACGGATTACATTTCCTATTTATATCTTTTTCCGCTATTTCTTATTAAATGATCATAAACTTGTATATTCCACAACGTGTTAGGCTTACCTAGTCGTGGGGATTGGGTGCCGTCATGACATGTTCATGATTGGTGAACTAGGGTCGTGACAGTATCGTAACCGAAATTTGTCATATCAAGTTAAGAGAGAGCCACTAGGGCTTCCAATTTCCGATGATCGCTAAACGGTGCCGATACACACGATATACAACCACTGCATAGGCGGATTACGAGAACTTCTAGTCTCCATCACCTATATAACACATGAATTAATATGCCTGATTCCACACTCCACTGTACGAATACATAACACACATCAAGCATCCATTCATACCATGAAAAGCAATCAGAAATTTCCCTATGCCATCAACAACTCAATCATCACAGTCGATCCAACAAGAGAATACCACCACACCACTAGATATTATCAGTTTACAGCACCTTGTCCCTTTTTGACCATATACCATGCCAAATCACTAGAATAGCAATATCATTTTTCCTTAATCACCAGAAAGATCGATTCTTAAATTACATGCAGCTGCCCGCACTGCTCATTAATTTTATTTTATTTTTTTATTTTTTGTTAATGACTTCCCATATATTATGAATTGGTCTCAAAACCGTAAACTTGCCATTATCTGCTTCCCATAACACATAGCATATACCATACCACTCTAATATAACATGGGAACTTCTATCCCTTTTCTGCGCTGCAAATGTCGACGCACGTAACTAGTCAAGGACTTCTATGATTCCATATAGAGGATAACTCATTACACGTTCCCAGCTTTGCATACCAACAGGAAATACACTCATTTTCAAACCACGGTAGAACAAATCACAAACTCCTTCTTCCAATTCATTGCATAAGTTTAACTATCAGGACCGAGTCCTTCTACCCACATCGAGTTACGCAACTGCCGGCACTCAAGATCTTTGTTGCACAATGTCTGCAAGAGTCATTACTTCGAACACATACCAGGAATTAATTGTATCCTTATCATACCGTTTCAGTTTATTAACAAGTTGTTCAATTTACTCAATTTCCTTTATGAATCCTCTTTAACTTAGTATTATTAGCCTTTTCTGTAGCACTACAATATCTCAACTCATGTTACCACACGAGACTCATACAAAAGACTACACGGTCTAAGGCTCATAGGCCGCTGAATACTCTCTCAATATTTCCCAGAAGTACCACATTCTACAATGATTTATTTTGAAGAACTTCCTGCGATTTTAAATTCGTTATCTCCTTCCAATATATATACATAGAATCTCATCATTCACATATCAATACACAAGTCTTGATCCCTTCTAACGAAACCACCGTCTTTAGCCACATACACAATCTTAAGACATCTGAATGTTACAAGCAAAATCTTGAACACCGCAAAACCATTCTCGGGCATCATTCACCCTCATTCAGCTGTAATTCAACCGTCTTATTAAACAGAACCACTCGTGCCTTGTTAGAACTCTGGCACCGCAGAACATGATTACATATAAATGCAAATAGCTATCTTTCTTTCCTATACACCGAACATTCTTTACCAGCAGCAGTTCAAACCATCCTATTATTTCATCATATCTATGAAGCACCATAACCTTTATCAGAATTTCCCAACATACTTAGAGACAGAATCAACATAGCACACAACAGTGCAATTAGTTAATCAATAACAACCTCCCCAACTTGGCTCGGAGCCATACATCAAAGCACTTTTAGCCACTTATGTCATTCTTACTCAAATGATGCCACGATGTTATCGTGAGATTAAACTCAAGTCATTTACAAGCTTGATAGAGACTCGAACCCTCAGAAACCTTCATTCTTCTGCAATTCTTGCATTTATACATACACCACAGTTAAGCCTACTCTCGTTAGGTGGCAGAAATCTTTTCTAAGTCCCAAATATTTCCAAAAATTTCGACAGAGTTTCCTTTGTAATTTGGCATATCCACCTTCCAGAGAATCACCAAACCATTCTAACAATACGTCCACAACTCGACAAGACACCACAATGCATATCAACAAGATAAATCTCAATACTATACAAATCATATTATCACAATTAATGCCTGAACATGCATTGCACCTGCTCGAATCATAACACATATCAAATACCTTTCAATTACACCTAAGAATCAATCCACCTACTTTTCCTCAATCTAGTATTTCAATACAACACCTTCCACCAGGATACACACCTTCCACCAGGATACACATAACATAGTCATTTTAATCTTCCTGAGTCTAAACTCGTTCTACTATACGTTAGGCACTTTACCTTCCAACTAAGAGATATGATAAATATTCAACACGCCCATAGTTCAAGGCTACACAACAGATTACAATGAGGATCTAGCACCTAACAGCTCGAACATTATTAAGCTGCCATTACCACAATTAGGACCAATACCGATCAAACGGAATTTCATAATACCAGTTTGTAATATCAACACCGGGGTGCTCAAGTCATAGACAAAGATCTGGCCTCAAGTCCTCCCGACTGGCCCAACATGAACTCACAGAGATTATATCTCGCCCCTCGATCGGGGAATCACAAGCCCTCAAGGCAATTATATTACTGAGCGCTCAAAGCGTACATAGACGTGTGGAAGGAATGTCAAAGATTATATCTCAAACTGAATCAAGTACGCATGATAAGAATTCCAAGAAATGTGAAGTGTTTCCTAAAAGGTTTGCAGCCTCTTGAGGATAAATACACGCGTCCCTATACTGATCCACAAGACTCTACCAACCGGCTCAAGACTCATGAGGCCTAGTAACCTAGGCTCTGATACCAACTTGTCACGACCCCAATCCCGGTCGTGATGGCGCCTAACACAACTGCTAGGCAAGCCCGACCATTTACACTCTCATCCCGAGCATGAAGCTCAAATCAATTACCTGAATATTTATGTCAACAATAAAGCTAAACTGAATAACCACCCAAAGATCTAGGGTCACGAGTCTAGAGCCTCTAAACATGATCGGATAACAATATCCAAACCAAATACTCAAGTATGAAGAATGTATATACAAAGGAAAACTGGAATAAGAAGAGAAGCCAGGTCCTGCGAACGCCAGCAGCTACCTCAACAAGTCTGATAACTCTGTAAAACGAGACTCCTCAGCTAAACCTCCAGCGTACATGAATCCGCACACAAAGGTGCGGGGAGTAGGGGTGAGTACTAAGTACTCAGTGAGTAAAAAGTATATAAAATGTCTGAAGGTAAGAAATTCACGAAATGCCAGAAAGTGAAGCTAAACTACAGTCTGATCGTCCTACGAACTAGCAACAACAGTACAATACAATTATCACAGATAATTCACAGACAAAGATGCAATGCAATGCACATAACCACTACGGCATGTAACCCGATCCATTTAACGTAGACGACGCTCACTGGGGGTGTGTACAGACTCCGGAGGGGCTCCTACAGCCCAAGCGCAATACCGCTGCGGCGTGCAGCCCGATCCTCATATCAACCGATGCGGCGTGTAGCCTGATCCATCCTCGGTCCACAACAAACATATAAGTCACACAACAGCTCAAATTATTTATTTTTTTCTAGGTCCCCTTTCATTAATAATGAAAATACTTTAACTTTTATTTAATTTTTTTTTTCCAAAACAGGTGACTTAGCAATTCAACACTGTGATTTCAAACCAAGACTGAGGTCAGTGTTTAAGCAAGTATAGCTATCACATATATAACTATCCCCTAGGGATACTACAGGTCGGCACAAGGCCCCAAACACGGCTTACAGCCCACAATTATATCAAACACAGTGTTTTTCAACCACTAACAACATATTATTCATATCCGGGATAGACTAAGTCTCAATCCCCAGTCACAATCAATCCCGCACTTGCCACGGAGTGCGAGCCATGCCCTACTAGTGTCACAATGTGCTAAGCCGGGGTTTCGAACCCTCAAGCTACCATATATACAAACTACTCACCTCTAGCCGGTCGAAGACACATTCGCGATGCCTTTTCCTTTTGAATTTGCCACCTCGTGCGTAGAATCTAGTCAAACCACAACAATTATATCAAATACGGGTCCAAGAAACATAACCCAATTCAATTTATACAAAATACGTGATAATACACCAAGTTGGTAAAACCCGACCCCGGGCCCGCTCCTCGGAAAATTCCGAAATTTATACCAACGCGTTCCTCGTCTCGCCACGAGTCCGTACATATAAAATTTATCCAATTCTGACACTATTTGGTACTTCAAGTCTTTATTTTACATTTTTGAAAGATTCCAAAATTTTCTTCCCAAATTCCATCTTAAATCACTAATTAAATGATGAATTCAATGATAGATTCATGTAATCTAGCCAAATCTGAGTTAGAATTACTTACTCCAATGAATTTCTTGAAAAACCTTTGAAAAATCGCCAAAATCCGAGCTCTCTAGGTCCAAAAATCAAATAAAACCTAAAACCTCGTATTTATAGAGTAACCATCGAATTTCAGCAGTGCTGACCGCACAAAAATGACCGCGGTCAGCGCCCAGGGTGTGCTGACCGCACAAAACTGGTCGCGGCCGCGCAACAATTTGGCTGCACTGACAGGCTTCACTATTTTATCCATAACTTTCTGTATGCACCTCCCAATGATGCACGGTTTATTGCGTTGGAAAATAGACTCAAAGGGCTTTAATTTGATAGGTTGTGGGTCACACAACTCTTTATATAACGGGATATATGATCGTTTAAAGTGAGGTCTTGTGCACACTCATTTACATCTTCGCCTATTATGAAGTTTTCCAACTTTAAAAATTCTCGTTAACCATCTGAAATCATCCCGAGGCCCCCGGGACCTCAACCAAAAATACCATCACCTCCTAAAACATCATACAAACTTGTTCCAATCATCGACATGCATCAAACAACGCCAAGACCATCAAATTACATTGAATTCAAGCCTAAGTTCTTCTAAAACTTCCAAAACACGCATTTAATCAAAAATCCAACCAAACCACATCCGATTGACCAGAAATTTTGTAGACATATCCAAAATAACATAACGAAGCTACAAAAATTGTCGGAATTCCATCAAGACCCCCAGGATCAAAATCTCACCCACCGTTCGAATTTCGCCAAAATTCGACCTTAGCCAATTCAAGCCTAAAACTACACCGAACCTCCGAATTTGATTCCGATTGCTCTCCTAAGTCATAAGTGATCCCCCGAAACTAATCAAATCATCAAATTTCCATTCCGAGCTGTCTAACTCATCAGTCAACATTCGGTTGACTTTTCTAACCTATTCTTCTCGTAAAGAGATTTATGGCCTCATTTCTATTCTAATTCTCACCGATTTGCTTCTAACTCTCCAAACACATATAAATTAGCATATTGAATTATTAAATGAAGAAAACGAGGCGATAACTCCCGTAACGACGGGCCGGGTCGCTACATATTATCAGGCGGACAACTTCATGTCCTATTAATCAGGCGGACTACCTCATGTCCTATTATCAAGCGGACTACCTTATGTCCTATTAACCAGGCGGACGACATTGTGTCCTATTAATCAGGCGGACGACCTCGTGTCCTATTAATCAGGTGGACTACCTCTTGTCCTATTATCACGCGGACTACCTTATGTCCTATTATCAGGTGGACTACCTCATGTCCTATTATTAAGCGGACTACCTCATGTCCTATTGTCAGGTGGACTACCTCATGTCCTATTATCAGGCGGACTGCCTCATGTCCTATTATCAGGCGGACTGCCGTATGTCCTATTAATTAGGCGGACTACCTATGTCCTATTAATTAGGCGGACTACCTATGTCCTATTATTAGCGGACTACCTTATGTACTATTAATTAGGCGGACTACCTTATGTCCTATTATCAGGTGGACAACCTCGTGTCCTATTATCAGGTGGAGAAACCTAGATGTATGGCTCTTGATTTGCAATTTCAAATATTGGCACGGTGCATAATCTTGGTGCGATGCTAGATTTGTAATCTTGGAATTCATAATGCGGTGTAAAGAGCTTGGTATGGTTACTTCGAAGTAACATATATTGATGGTGCAATGCAGAGAGCTAATGATTTTGTAATAGCAAATGGTGTGATGTAGAGAGCTTGATGAAATGCCTTTTTAGTAGTTATTATTCCTGGTGGAATGAAAACAATCGTTGGATCTTCATTATGAAGCTTTGCTATTAATAAATTCCTGCACTAAAAGAAAAATTGTAAGTTTCCAAGTTTGGCTTGCACTTGCTAGGATTTATCCTTTGCTTTGAACATTACGCCTTAGATTGATGCAGAGCTTTGCGATAGCATGTAATGTTCGAGAATAACTAAAATATTCCTCTGCATTACTCAAAGAAAATTCGTTAGTACAAAATAAAGTGGTTGCCTTGCATTGAACGTAAAAGTTTGGCTTTGAATCTGCAACTTCTTTCCATGGCATTCTGGAAATTGTTGTTGTGCTTGTAATGAATATGTGGCTCAAGATTTCATTTTCTGCGTTGCCGAATGATGAGGATCTTTCTGCAAAATCTGCCCCGGTGTTGTCTTTTAGGGTAAATAGAATTTTTATTATGATGAGACCGAACCCATAGGGCTGCCTACGTATCCCCTCTTAAACAGGAATCAGGTCAAAACGTAGTTCATTAACAAATTAAGGCAGGAATACAAAATATAGAAACTCATAGGATGATAGCAGCAAAATGATTATGCCAGCAAGGCCAGGTGAACTAGTCTTGTCATTTGTTCAGGTGGCGTTTCTTATTTAGATGCCCAACCACGCTTGGTATATTGCTTGTGCTACAGCTAATTGAATTTGAGGTATTTGTTCTAACTGGTACATGCACTCGCAGCTTGTTAGAATCGATTAAATTCTGAATCATATGTTTTAATGCTAGGCATTCTTCTGTATCATGACCTTGAGCGTTGGAATGATAAGCACAATACTTGGAAGGATCTAATAATGGATGTGAAGGGTCAAATATCCTTCCTTTTCTTGGTTGCATAATTCCTGAGGCATTCAGTCTTGCGAATATGCTAGAGATTGATTCAGTCAAAGGTGTGAAGTTGCGGGGCTTCCTTTTCTTGGATTGGTTAGAAGCGAGTTGTGCTTGATGATGTTAATGGTGAATGCTTTGTTGGCGAGGAGGCTGGAGATGCATGTTGCAGTCATTAGAGATTGCATGATTTTGCAAGGGCTGGTGAGCATGATGGCATTGTGGTTGATGCATAGTCATGGCAATTGAGGCATTTTGCTTCTCTTTACCTTTCAAATTTTCTGGCATCTCTGGATGTAAAGCATGATTGATGGTCTGCATGTTAATCTTTCCTTCTTTGATGCCTCTAGGAAGTCCCCGACTCTAATCAAGTCTGAGAAATTACGGACGTTCGCAGTAGCCAACTTTTCATAATATATGCCATTTTTAATGTCAATGAAGATTGAGATCAACACTTTCTCGGATAGCGGAGGGTGCACCTTTGAAGCTTCAACTCTCTACCGGATTGCATAATCCTGAAAAGATTCATGTGGTATTTTATCTATTTTGTATAGACTATGCATGTCTGGATCGACTCCACGGTTGAACTCATATTTCTTTACAAAATCGTGAGCCATATCATCCCACGTGTGCCATTTACTAAAATCTTGTTTTGTGTACCAAATAAGTGCAGGTCCCGATAAGCTTTGGATAAATAACTTCATTCGAATGGCCTCATTGTGCCCAATACCAAGTAATCTGCTACAGTAGTCCTTTAAATGTGCAAGGGGATTTCCCTTTCCATCGAAAGTATTAAGCATTGGCACTTGGTATCATGGTGGGAGTTCTACATCCGGCTGGAGGTATAAGTCTTCATATCTTAGACTTTGATGATTTCTTGATTGGATTCTTTTCCAATGGCTTTCTTAAAATCACAGAGTTATTTTTCAAAATTTTCATGGCAAATCTGTTGGGTTAATTTTTCAAGTCTCTTATACGAACATACAGCTAGTTGGTTTTGCTTGTCCTTTTCAAATGGAGTTGTGACTATAGAAAGTTTGTTATTAGGATTCATCATGACTTGATTGGGATTGCGGGTTATTGGCATTTGTGAAGAGGTTGTATAAGTAGGAGTTGGGCAAGGAAATATGGTTAAGCAAATATTTCGGTTTGAGCTAGAAGTGGAGGTTGTATTTGGAAGAAAGTTAAAAGTGCTTCCCAGATTAAACAACATGTTCCTTTGCACCACATTTGCCTTGGTTCCATAATTATATGCTTACAATAGTCCCATATCGGTATTGAATTCTTCAAAATGGTCTACCATTATAGCCCGTCCTTTTATGCAGATTCATAGCCAAAACAGTGTTCAATGCTAGGAAACCTCTAAAGGAAAAATAAAATTTTATAAAATAAAAGTAAAGTGTTAGTGTATTCATCATAATAAAATAAATGCATGAAATAATAAGGTATACCATTAGATAGGTTAGTTCATTAGATGGTTAAGAATTAGCCTAAGTTGCAAAATGGATAGACAAGAATGACTTGTTATTTTGAGGGCTCTAACGCACGAGCCTTGTTGACATGGAAGCGAAATAATTTGAAGTTTCGTAAAAGGCTGACTTACGTTCCAACATCAAAGATTTAGCTCTAGCATAGTCAACTTCCTTGCATGCCTTTGGAATTTTCCAAAAAATTACCCCAATCCTTAGGAAGGTTTTGATGAATACTCCATGACATGATGTCCCTTTTGAGCAGACTCAACCTGCGTGCCAAGAATCTGCCCCAGTCTCTTTCATGAAGGGGAAAGGAAATTTTATTGCAATGAGACTGAGTCTTATATAGACTATGTTTCAAAGAGGCCATAGGCGAAAAATTTTGACGTTGAAAGTAATATTTGGCTGATTGAATATCGACAAGCTCAAAATCAAGATATGTAATTAGGATATAAGAGTCAATTGCACATGAAACGACTCTATTATTATTTAACGTTGGCAAGTCATAAAGCTATCGAGGCCCGGAATACGGTATCAACCGGTTTGAAACTTATGGGATAGTACCTCGACTCACATGTCAAGACGTAGAATTAACGGGTGTGTGAAGATTAATCTCGACCACCCGAAATAAGATGATGCAAATGCTTGAATTGAATATGTGAAAATATTAACAAGAATTTGATGCTAAAAATTAACCAAATATCGGCCTTCTATTGATGGGTAGATGGTACAAAATTGGACACCTACCTACTTGTATATGAGAATTAGTACGAATATTTAAATTCTGAGAGATATGAAGCTATGAGACAAACATTAGAGGTGCAAGATTGTGCCAGAATTGAAAATTTATGCAAGGTACGAGTGGCAATATTTAAAAAAATATGTAATTATATTTTTATGAAAAGAACACGAATAAAAATCAACTCACAAAATTAGATGGACAAAATATTCTCATATTATAAAAGATTACGTTAATTTTTTTTAGAATGCTATCTTGCTTAGGGAGTCTGATGCTCATTGTTGTGTAAAGAAAATTTTTAAGGTTAGTTTAAGGCATGAATATTGAGGAATTTCATGACAAACCGAGCCTATTGAAGAGCTTATGGGAAAGACGTCGTACTTTACTAAAATTAGAAGATACCGAGAGACTAAAGATATCTTAATTAGACTCTAATAATTGGCGTAGACTTAAAAGAAATTTGAGCTTAAGTAAATTCACAAATGATACTCTAGAATCGCTAAAGAGCGCTAAGCGCGAAATGATGGTGATTTTATTATTAATTCAGGAAAATGATAAAAAAAATAAGGAACAGAAAAATATATGAATGAATAAAAGATATAAGCAAGTTGAATAGTTAATACTTCCTTTTTCTAAAAAACAACAGATACTATTAGTAAAAATAATAAAGTCAAGTAAGTAACATAGCAAATAAGCAATTAAGCAAGTAGGCAAGCAAAACATGTGACACATTCCAAAGAGCAAATAATAGCGCGTCCTAATATGCGAGGGCCTCTTTATGCCAGAGGTAGGCCTACCGTGTATTTGAAATATAAGTATGCCATTATGTATCATCTCATTTCAATAAATTAATTAAGTAATTCTATTTTTTTTAAACAAATAAATAGTAAAATATAACTGCTTAAACATATTTGTTTTTTTTAAAAAGGTGTATTTTCCTCAAAAGAATAAAAGTATAATAAAATAGATTTATTATATTTAATTAAGTAAGTAATTTTATTTTTCAAAAGCAAAAGAAGTACATCAATCGCTTAAGCCATTTATTTATTTTTACGTAAAGAAAATCAAAAAAAGTACATTAAAAGATATTTTCGTCATGTGTAAACTTCTCGTTGTTCCATTTGAAAACTTTACACATGTTATAAAATGATAGTCATGCTCCTTTAACTAGGATTTAATTAATTTGAAGGAAATGATTCACATAATTGGCATGTTCAACCTTCAAATAATGCACATAAATAGGGCTGAAAACCCACTTGGATATTTAGGTAAGGTTAACTAATGGATTTAATACACCTCAGATATTAACCCACCTGACGTTAAAATGATGCATGCTCTTAAATGGATTTGGTTTAGCTCTATCTTAGGTTGACCAAGAGGGGGTTAACTAGACTGGCCTTCTCCCAAGTGGACAATTTGAGAGTGAATAGCCCGTGACTGTCGACTGCACCGCTGATCGACTTATCCACGAACTTTCCTCTAAAAGGTATTTTTTGAAAAGTGAAAGACTGTTAACCACGTAACCGCTAGATGTGTGCTTTGTGTGAATTTTCTAGAAGTAGAGAAAGTGAAATGGACAAATAAATTATATAAAGTAATAAGAAAAGATGAACAATTCATATAATGAAGTTGATCATATTGCGGCAATTCAAATAAGCATCATAACAATCAAAACACATAAATTAATTTTTATTATTAACCTAAGTTTGTTATGGTTCAAAACACACAAATTAACAGCAGAGTGCCATGTTGTTATACCCCTTTTTAACACGGGTCAAATCTAGAGTTGTGACGACCTGGCCCGTCGTCACAGGAATTATCACCCTGTTATGTTGTAAATACATGTTTTATGATTTTATATCAGTGTTAGAGTCTATCAGGTGAGTTAGGAGTGATTGGGGATTGGAATGAGGCATATAGCCTTTGTGAAGGAAACTTGAATAAGGAAAGTCAACCCGGAGTTGACTATTTAGCTAGAGAGCTCGGAATCGGATTCTGATGGTTCGGTTAGTTCCGGGAGGTGATTTGTGACTTAGGGGAAACAATCAGAATTGAATTTGGAGGCCCGGTATAGAAATAGGCTTGAATTGGCTAAGGTTGAATTTTGGCGAAATCCGAATGGTAGGTGAGATTTTGATCCGGGGGTCGGAATGGAATTCCGACAGTTGCAGTAGCTCCGTTAGGTGATTTTGGATGTGCCTGCAAAATTTCAGGTCATTCGGACGTCGTTTGGTCGGGTTTTTGATTGAATGTGTAATTCGGAATGTTTTAAGGAATTTAGGCTTGAATTTGATGTGAATTATGGGTTTTGGTGTTATTAGACGTGTTTTGAGGATTGGACCAAGTTTGAATAAGGTATTAAGATGTGTTGGTGTGTTTGGATGAGGTCTCGGGTGCCTTGGGGTGTTTTCGGATGGCTAAACGAGAGAAAATGTGGAAAATTGCAGAACTGGTGCACTGCTTCTGTTGTTTTCGCTCCTGCGGAAATGGTGGCGCAGGAGCGAGTCCGCAGGAGCGGACAAGAAGGCGCAGAAGCGGGCTAGACCGCTGAAGTGGAGCCTGGTCCGCAGGAGCGGCTTCGCTGAAGCGAGTGGGCGATCGC